>CM062221.1:8251914-8972643 GCA_031216235.1 Syzygium jambos
TCACCCGCAGTTGAATCTCTCACATGCAGAGGGCTAAGCTTTCCGACAATATGCTTCGTACGAAGAATTAACGGAAAACAGAGTACACTGACTTACGTCGTTGAGACGAACTTTCAGGTCTCGACCAGCAGCTGCATTGGCGAATGGAAGGGCTAGGAACGTATACGACAAAGATCGACGCCGGCGTAGCTTGAACTTACGAGCTCGAAGTGCTTCGATTTCCCCACGTCGGGGATGCGTAAATATTCGGCCTCGAGTAATCCGTCCGGCCGGAGACAAACATTTGGGCACGCAGATGTTTTCAAAGGCCGAGTTGTCCTCCAATGATTGGCTTTCCACCGTTGAAAAGCAGCTCGCGCGTGATCGATGACATCGACATCATGCCTATCTAACGGTCTAACTGCTCCCTTCGACCGCTTCCTAAGAATAAGAAGGGGCCCAAGAAACTGAATATCGTTCGTTGGCCGTTCATATCGGTCTTAAAAACACCATATCTCCTCCGGGACCCCACCCTTATCTTCCCTTTAAATAGGGAAATATTGTCGTTTTCAGTACGCCCGCTTTATAATCAATGTATGGACAAGGAATTGCTCTCGGAGCGCTCGTCAACAAGATCCGAATATTTATACCGATGATTCGCAAGGTACTCGCCAGGCTTTGGATGAAAAATTCTATCTTTCCGAACACAACAATATCACGACCCTTATAGCGCTTAGTGTTTTTTTTTTTTCAAACACAAAATAGCGTCCGAGTTTTCTCTATTTCTTTTGAGTTAAAATTACGAAAAACCTCAAACCGGTACACCCGTGATAAACTTATATATCTGTGACAAATTTACCCTTCGTTAAATTGGATTAATATCACGAAAAATCACAAATCAGTATACCTGTGACAAATGGGAGGGTAAAATACTAAATTAGTACACTCATCAACTGTCACGTGTCATCCAGCTTAGTAATTTGATGGCAAAATTTAACGAAAACTAATTGAGAGTAAAATTTCCTTTCTTTTTACCAACGAAATTCACTACGCCTGTAGTCATTCCCGGTGATAATATTATTCTATTCTATTTTTAGCTTATTTTTATTTAGATTTGTGGGGCCCGCTTACCAAGAGCGTTTTAGAGGGCCAGGTCTACATCTCCTGGGTCTTGGCCTGAACTCCCATATGTTTGATGGGCTTTATGAAGGTCCCTGAACTTAAAATTCTCAAACGCAAAATGAGGTCTAATCACAAATTTCCAAGAGTTCTTCAGGTCTTAACGTACGTCCAAAAAAAAAAATCAAGTCTTAAAGAAATGAGAAATTCGAATCGGAAAGACTTGAACTAAATAAACCCAAACTAGGTGATCCACAAATTCAAACCCGCCCAGAAGTTCCTTGGTTCTTGTCCTTGCCTCGAGCGGTTGTCGTGTAGTGTCAAGTAATTATAACCAATGTGGTTCGCCTTAAGTATGTTTGTCGATCAAAATCTTTGCCATCAAGCCTGAGGTCAATGAGCTTTTTAATGTCTCTAAGTCACAGGCGAAGAAAAACTTAAATTAAGAAAATTGAATACAGGAAAAATGGAGAAACAAGGTCGTATTCGGTTTCTCCATCCTACACTAGCGCGGCAACTGCCCATCAACCAATCCCCGCCACCGCATCTCATCCCAAAACTCTATTGAAAAGAAGGAGAGAGAAATCTTGCGCATGTCCCAAATATTCTAAAAAAAGTTAACTTATAAATTTGCTACGGTTTGTTTGCGTTTCTTAAGAAGTGAAAATCCAATTTTTTGCTTTTTCCCCAAACTTTAAAATATTTTTCAAATTTCAAGAAATTATGAAAAAAATTTATATGAATTCATGTGTTGAGATTTATATAGTGTGTAAATTTAGGTGTTTTGGGCTTAATTATGAAAAGCTTTTCACATTTTGCAATTCCAATTAATTTATGAACATTCTTGCACACATATGTACAAATGTGCCAATTTACTATCTCTCTCTCTCTCTCTCTTAACATGTCAAATTGGATCCAAACAACAAGCAGAGTTCTTAGTAAAATAAAAATTTCTAAAAGAATTTATGATGAAAGTTGAAAGTTGAAGTCTAGGGAAAAAATGTGGAATGAAGACTAAAGAGCCAAAGTCCTCTTGACATTATACGATTGTCAGATTACACAGCCAACTGAATATAGTAAGTTTAGTTGACCGAACATTTTTAACTTTTTGCTCCTAATATTTTCAGAATAATCAATACATTTGCTCTCGCAAGAAGTCAAAAAAGAAAATATATAAACTACAGGAAGCAAAATGACTAGGAGGGGAGCTTGGGAAAAATCCATTTATAGCAGGGGAGGCTAATCATTAGCTGTTAAAGTCTATTGGTTTATGGCCACTTGATAGTGTTGGCCCAAGCATGACATAGCTCGACCCTTTCCAAGGGTAGCCGTGCATGGCCTCTCTATGCGAGGAGCTGTGCCGGGTCAGGCTCTGGTCCAGTTGGGCATAGGCCATCCCCCTGGGCCCAAATAGGCTAGCGTAGAAATGACCTCATTTGTTTTTTAAAAGGTCACTGCCAGTGCCAATGACCGTTTGGTCTCAGTTGCATTTAAAGAAAAACAATGTGACCATTCAGCCACACTGCAAAAAAAAAAAAAAACTCCTAAAATTTCAGCTCCTCCTCCTCCATCCATTTCTCATTACTTATCACTTTCTTATAACTCTTAAAAAAATCTCGACTTCTACATATAATATTTCGAGTTTTTGAATATGCAATAGGCCCAACTTAGTTGCATTAACCAATTCGATTCCCAGACCCAAACCTTTGACTACGAAGAGTAGCATGCTCCGACCAATACCGTGTACCTTTGTGGCGAAGGTCCAAGATTTGGCAAATGTTTGACATCAGGGTCCTCCCCAATGGGTATAAGAGGGCCATTTGCATGGCATGGGGGTGTGAAATTACCTGAAATCTAGCGGTAGGACGCGCCACATGAGGTGCAAAGAGAAATATTTTGCTGAAATGGCTGAGCCCAAGGGGAGCTCTGCTGCCGTTGCAGCGGGCCACACCAAAAGTCTAGGCTCAATTGCCAAATGAAGAAGAGAAAAGTGTTAGAAAAGTTCTAAACTTATTATATTGGTGTCAATTTAGTCGTAGACCATTTTTTTGTGCCAATTTAGTCCTAAATATTATGACATAATACAAATTCAATCATTTCGGCTAATTTTAGCCGGATATTGTAGATGTGGATGTTAACCAACCTACTTGACACCGTTGGCGACGTGGACAATTTTTAATAACATTTTAATATTTTTCATTTTTTTAATTATTTTTTCTGATTTTTTAACTTTCTTTCTTTGTTTTTCTTTCTTCTTCCTTTTGCCAGTGACCGGCCATTGCAGGGTGGGCTAGCCTCACTTGGATGAGGGTCGCCATTGCTCGGTCAAGTAAGGGCGAGTCTCGGCGAGGGCTCCTCTCACCCGATCTAGCGAGGCCAGCCCTCACCCATGCCCCCGCGGCCTCGCCAAATTTGGTGAGGGGAGCCCCTCACTTAGCTTGCCCTTGCCCAGGCGAGGGTTGACCTCGCTCAATCTGGCCTGGGTGAGGCTGAACCTCGTCGGGCCTCACCTAGGCGAGGGCCCTCCTTGCCAAATCTGGCAAGGCTGGGCCTTGCTTGGTCGGGTGATGGTGACCCTCATCCAAGCGAGGCCAGCCTGTCTGGCCATGGCGAATGGTTGGTCATCGGCAAAAGGAAGAAGAAAGAAAAATAAGTAAAAGAAGGGAAAAAATCAGAAAAAATAATTTAAAAATTGAAAAAAATATGAAAATATCATCAAAATTTATCCACGTTAGTGCCGACAGTGTCACGTAGGCCGACCAATGTCCACGTCAGTAATATTTGACCAAAATTAGCCGGAATGACTGAATTGGCACTATGTCAAAAGGTTTAGGACTAAATTGACACCAAAGAAAGATTTATGACTAAATTGGCACAAATGCAATAGGTTTAAGATCTTTCTAACACTTTTCTCAAATGAACAATATACACTCCAGGCCAAGGTACCATTCGGGCTCACTCAAGATCCAAGGTTCGTCAAGTTCGTCCAAGGGGCGTGTTCGTCGAATTACAAAGGCGTCACAAAGGACCACAAATATCAGGAAATGCAAGGGTCTATACTAGGATGAAAGAGAAGAGTTGGTGCAACTGCTATCAATAGATAACTCTCGAGTCTCAATGACCTCAGATTTGTGAGCTAACCAAAAAACCTATGCCTATGGTTGTGTCAAGTTCATTAGAAAAGGCCATATTGGGATTTCATCGCCGTACTCTGTTGTTTAAGCATCAAATATCCCCACAAATCACAAAATGTTTTTGTGGAAATTATGAGATCGGTAATTGACTTTGGCAATTGGGACAAAGTATTATCCATTACTTTGGATAAGGCCACCATAACAATGTGATTGCTATGGAACATGGTCGCACAGGGCAATAGCTAATTCTTCTATGTTTGCTGCATGTGTGATGTTGTCAATATTTGCCTACAAGATAGTCTTAAAAGATTTGAAATAAGCACACTAAAAGTCCTAAAATTTGTCATGAAAGTACAATTGAGTCCTAAAACTTACAAAGAGTACAATCAAATCCTAAATCATGTCAAATTGGTTCAATCGATTCATTCTGTTAACTCCGTTTAATTTAACTAACGGAAATTGCTAATGTGACTTTTTAAAATATTTTCTCTCTTCTACGTGGCGATTACATGGCTAAAACGATGTCACTTTAGTCGAAATATAATTTTTAATACAAATTTGATTTATATTAAATTTAAAAAATAAGCTAAATTAATTTTTTTTAAAAGGAGAGAGGGAGACACTAGGTGGGAGGGCTACAAGCCCTCGCTGCCACTACCCCACTATTGCCGGGAAGTGCCGACGAGGGTGGGAGATCGCCGGCGGGGGTCGCTGAGCCTCGACCAGGCCATATATTGTCAATTCTTTCGGCTGAAGAGAAGACATTGGCACAGCCAGCACTCGATTTTTAAAGGACTGTGTCTTCAGCAAGATGCCAGTGGGGAAAAGGGCAAAAATTCAGTGTTAAGGCAAAAGCCACGATTGTCACACTAAGACAAGCTTGCCCGAGGCCGGCGAGGCTTGGTGCTAGCCTTGCTAGATTGGTGAGCTCGAGCTCGTCGGAGGGCAGCGAGCTTGTCCCTCGCTTATTGCCAGCCACCGGCCGTCACCGTGGTTGGCCACCAGTAGGGGAAGAAGAAAAAATAAAAAAAATAAAAGGAAAAAAAAGAAAAAGGAAAAGAAAAAAGAAAAATAACTAAAATATGATTTTTTAAATAAAAATAAAAATATTAAAATGAGTGCACAGGAAAAATATGATTTTTCATACCAAATGATGGAAAACATTTTCTAGTTCATTTCTAGGTTTTAGCCAAATATCAGAAAATATTGTTATTTTCCTGAAAACATTTTCCAGAAATATTGTATTTTCCACGAAACAAATGGGGCCTCAATTTTTTTTAAAAGATTTATATTGCATGAGGATGTTTTAACAATGCAATAAATAATTATTAGAAATAAGCTTTCCTATATTCAGTTAAATGGGTCGGGTCGAGTATATGTTATTTTCTTGAAAATATTTTCCAGAAATATTATATTTTCCATGAAACAAATGGGGCCTCAATTTTTTTTTAAAGATTTATATTGCATGAAGATGTTTTAGCAATGCAATAAATAATTATAAAAAATAAGCTTTCCTATATTTAGTTAAATGGGTCAGATCGAGTATGGATTGGGTATGAGTCGAGTTGGATCGGGTATGGGTCAAGATTTTTGCCTTGCGCTAAGTGGGTTATAAATGGGTTAAATGAGTCAAGTTGGGTCTGACCATCTATGACCCGACCAAAAATCCAATCCGACCCATCTGTTTAACAGGTCTAGCGACCGATGAGGTCGGACTTTTTTTTGAGACTCCCATGGCCACTTTATGCCATTATTTGAGATTGATATAGCTACTTTAGGCCACTATTTGGAATTTTCCCAAAAATTAAGATGAAATGTATACTTTTACACCTTGCAAGTCATCTGCACTACACATGTTAACGAACAAAAATAATGTTGGCTGATGGATATAACAAAATTAAAGTTCTGGGAGAAATTGTGTAACAATTGAAAGTTTAAGGATAAACATGTACTATCCCCAAAGTTCAGGGGGATTTGGTTTAAGTTCCCAATAAGAAAATGACTAAGTACAAAATTTAGCTAGATGGAATAATTAATATGTAATATTCTTGCCATTCCATAGGTACGCACTACAAAAACATCAGGCTCTACCCCCAAAAAATTATTAAAAAAAAACATTAAACCTTGTGGCTCCTTTAAACTAAGCAATGCATAGACATTATCCGGCTTTTGTCATTAAACTAAGCACTAACGTTTGCTAGATGAAATAATAAGCAGTATTCTGGCCCTTCCATCGATGTGCACTAACAAAACAAAAGGCTCGACCAAAAAGTTTATTAAATAAATAAAAAAATAGAACCTATTGTCTCATCTAGTGGGCTTAATTAGGCATCATATATGTATATGTATGTTTCTGGTACATAAGAGAAATGATATTCTGGCACTTCCCATTATCCTGTTTTTTCCACGGTGGCTCAGGATATTCTTACTCCATTGGCATTAACTGTTGTATTCAAGGTGACTGTCAATAGGGTTGGTAGAAATATTGGAGAAAGGCGGGCAAAAGTTATTCGACAAGAATTTGGATATGACTATCATTAAAAGATCATAGCTTATATTTTTTACTTTACCAAAAAAAAAAAAAGATCATAGCTTATAAAGTTTCTGATGCCGAAGGAACATTCTCAAGTTGAGGCAACGGGGGAAGATGATACCATCTTGTCCTACTCATGTTGAAGGAGTGAGCGGCTTGGGGCATTGATAGTTGTATTTTTCTTTCAAGATGTAATTTTAGTATGAGATGTATTTGTGTAGGTTTGCATCTTATGTGTGTATTTCGACCAACGTAATTTGTGTGGTGTAACTTGATTTTATAATGAGATGTATTTGTCTAAGTCTGAATCTTATGTACTGTGTTTTGTATTAATATTCTTTTTGCAATTATCCCTACTTCGGACTCCTCGTAAAAATCACATTTTTGATTAATTTTAAACATATAAAAAAATTAAAAGCCATGCGTGGACATAATGTGCCAGGGCCTAGAACGTGGGCTGGCACGGGCTTTGATGGGCCCAAGCGGTACTATGGGCCAATAAAAGTGTCGGGCCTTTATGGGCCGTGCGTGGGCTGGCCCAAGCAGGGCGGTGGCCATTACTAATTGTAACACTTCTTAAATAAGACTTCACTTCTTCTTTTTTCTTTTGGTGGGTGCAATGAAAAGTGGACTCTAATTGGATTCGACCAAACATGCCATTAAGGATGCTGACATCCTGCGTGCCTTCAACTTGCGAAGGTTGGCTCTTGGTTCATAGGAAGGGAAGATTCAAGGTATATAAACATATCGAGACTTCGTTATTACCACGGCAAAGCTAGTAGGTGACAAGAAGAAGAAGAAGGGGGAGCTGGAGCAAATCTGCGAGGGAGGGGGGAGGCCAAACCGGGGGCTTGCGAGAGCCGTACCGTGCGTTCCAAATCAGAGAAGGGGCACCGCCGAGCAGCACAGCACCGGGAGCACCGAGATCTGATCAAGGCCGCGCTGGAGGGAGGGGGAGGAGCCGCCGCCGCCGTCGGCGAAGGAGGAGGAGGAGGAGGGCGGCATTGCCGCGGAGCAGCAGCCAAGGAGGGAGGGGAGCGAGATTCGGGAGCCGGGAAAACCCCTAGGCGGGCGGACGACAGGAGGGATGGGGCGAGTGGGGTTTGCGACAATGAATATAGCACCTGACTGAAAATGAAATTTTAATATATCTATCAATCAAATAAATATGAATATAAAATTAAAATAGAGACAAGGGAGATGGGAGCAAAAACTTTCAAAAAATGAATATTATGCATGCTCCCTCCCTCTCTTCTTCTTTTCTTTTCTTTTTTTTTTCACACTTCTCTATTTTTCATTTCGAGGCCGCCCCCTGTATCTTTTGGTGTTAATTTTTATTTTTATTTTTTCGTCTCCTCGTCACCTACTGGCTCTGCCGTGGTTGAGCTGATCCTTCTTCTTTTAATTTTAAATTTTTAAGTTTTGGATTTCAAATTCTAATTTTTAATTATCTTTTTTTTTATTTTTTTTCTTTTCTTTCTCTTATTGCCGACCACTGGCCATCGCCGTGGCTGGCCACTAGTGGGGGAAGAAGAAAAAATATAAAAAAAAAGAAAAGAAAAAATGAAAAATGAAAATGAAAATGAAAAAGAAAAAAGAAAAAGAAAAAGAAAAAAGAAAAAATTAATAAAATATGATTTTTTAAAAAATAACAATATTAAAATTAATGCATAAAGAAAATATGATTTTTCATACCAAAAGATGGAAAATATTTTTTAGTTCATTTTCAGGTTTTAGCCAAATATCGAAAAATATTATTATTTTCCTGAAAATATTTTTCAGAAATGTTATATTTTTCATGAAACAAATGGGGCCCCAATTTTTTTAAAAATATTTTATATTGCATGAAGATGTTTTAGCAATGCAATTTTTTAAAATAATTATTAGAAATAAGCTTTTCTATATTTAGTTAAATGGGTCGAGTCGAGTCAGGTCGGGTATCGGTCGAGTTGGGTCGGGTATGGATCAAGATTTTTGCCTTGCGATAAATAAGTTATAAACTGGTTAAATAAGTCAATTTGAATCGAGCCATTTATGACCCAACCCACCTGTTTGACAGGTCTTACGGCCAGTGAGGTCAGACTTTTATTTGTGATTGCCATGGCTACTTTATGCCCTTATTTGAGATTGACATGGCTACTTCAGGCCACTATTTGGAATTTTCCCAAAAAATAAGATGAAATGTATACTTTTACACCTTGCAAGTCATTTGCACTACACATGTTAACGAACGAAAATAACGTTGGCTAATGGATATAACAAAATGAAAGTTCTGGGAGATTTTGTGTAACAATTGAAAGTTTAAGGATAAACATGTACTATCCCCAAAGTTCAGGGGGATTTGGTTTAATTTCCCATTAAGAAAATGACTAGGTACAAAATTTAGCTAGATGGAATAATTAATATGTAACATTCTTGCTATTCCATAGGTACGCACTACAAAAACATCAGGCTCTACCCCCAAAAAATTATTCAATAAAAAAAAAACATTAAACCTCGTGGCTCCTTTAAACTAGGCAATGCATAGACATTATCCAGCTTTTGTCGTTAAACTAAGCACTAACGTTTGCTAGATGAAATAATAAGCAGTATTCTGGCCCTTCCATCGATATGCACTAACAAAACAAAAGGCTCTACCAAAAAGTTTATTAAATAAATAAAAAAATAGAACCTATTGGCTCATCTGGTGGGCTTAATTAGGCATCATATATGTATATGTATGTTTCTGGTACATAAGGGAAATGATATCCTGGCACTTCCCATTATCCTGTTTTTTCCATACTGGCTCAGCATTTTCTTACTTCATTGGCATTAACTGTTGTATTCGAGGTGACTGTCAATAGGGTCGGTAGAAATATTGGAGACAGGAAGGCAAAAGTTATCCGATAAGAATTTCGATATGACTGTCGTTAAAAGATCCTAGCTAATGAAATTTTTAATGCCGAAGGAACATTCTCAAGTTGAGGCAACGGGGGAAGATGACACCATCTTGTCCGACTCATGTTGAAGGAGTGAGCGGCTTGGGGCATTGAGATTTGTATTTTTCTTTCAAGATGTAATTTTAGTATGAGATGTATTCGTGCAAGTTTGCATCTTATGTGTGTATTTCGACCAACGTAATTTGTGTGGTGTAACTTGATTTTATAATGAGATGTGTTTGTCTAAGTCTGAATCTTATGTACTGTGTTTTGTATTAATGTTCTTTTTGCAATTATCCCTACTTCGGACTCCCAATAAAAATTGCATTTTTGATTATTTTTAAATATACACAAAAATTGAAAGCCATGCCCGAACATAACGTGCCAGGGCCTAGCACGTGGGCTGGCACGGGCTTTGCTAGCCCCACGCGGTACTATGGGCCAATAAAAGCATCGGGCCTTTATGGGCCATGCGTGGGCTAGCCCAGGCAGGGCCTGTGGCCATTACTAATTGTAACACTCCTTAAATAAGACTTCACTTCTTTTATCTTTTGGTGGGTGCAATGAAAAGTGGACACTAATTGGATTCGACCAAACATGCCATTAAGGATATGGGTGTCAATGTGTCGGGTTGGGTCGAGCTTTTATAATACCCTACCTGACCCGAAATCAATAGGGTCGCACTTGACTCGCCCAGACCCAGCCCAAGACCCTGCTCAGCACACACCTCAAGGGCCGGGCCAAGCCAGGCTAGGTCTGGTTTCAGGTTTTTATTTTTATTTTTATAGATGGATTGGAAATTAGTCCACCCGATCATGTAAATCACAGCAGTAGGGAACCTCCTGCGGCAGGCATCAGTGGGGATTGGCGGCGGCAACGACAACGAGTTCTCCATTAGTACTACCACTCCTTGACTTCGCTCCTTCCCTTCCGTCTTCTTCCCTCCTTCCGCAAAACCCTAGAAATGAACCCCTCCCTCTTCGATCCCGTCTTTATCCATCGATCCATTGAATCCAGCCCTCGATTCGTTCCCCAATCTCCGGCACATTGAGAAATCGCATGCATCACGGCAACGCTTGATCTCGGGGTTGCGGTTGTTGTCGCCTAGTGTCCGTACTGATGGGATTTGCAAGTACGAGCCCCATTGTGAAGAATCTGCTGTTGGGCTTCATTGCAAAAAGGAAGGGGAAGGACGACGACGGCAGAGGAGGAGGGAGGAATCGATAGAATCGTCGGACGTCCGTGATTTGGACGAGGTCGAGGCTTGCTAGATCGGCATCGATGGGAGGACACGGCCCTGTCGGCAGAAGCAGAGGGATTTGAGCAATGCAGGGCTTGAGAAACCAAGGAGGAACGATCAACAACAAGGTGCCATGGATCTCCGAACAGAGTTTCATGAGATAGAGCGAAAGAGAGAGCTCAAGTGAGATGGAAAACCAGGCGATGAAATGTGCGTAGAAAGTGAGACAGAGGAGAGAGAAGGGGAGAGACGAAGGAGAGGGAGGTGTGGACTGTGGCTCATGGGTGGTCTCATGGTGTCAATGGATCGGACCAATCCTACCCTAATTTAGTAATACCCAGCCCTATCCAATGAAGACAAGACCTAACCCCAAAATAACCCAAATTTTAGGGTCGGGCCTAACTAGTGCGGTTCGGGCCGGGCCGGTGCGGGCTTTATGGACACCCCTAATTAAGGATGCTGACATCCTGCGTGCCTTCAACTTGCGAAGGTTGGCTCTTGGTTCCATAGGAAGGGAAGATTCAAGGTATATAAACATATCGAGACTTCGTTATTACCACGGCAGAGCTAGTAGGTGACGAGAAGAACAAGAAGAAGAAGAAGAAGGGGGAGTTGGAGCAAATCTGCGAGGGAGGGAGGAGGCCAAACCGGGGGCTTGCGAGAGCCGTACCGTGCGTTCCGAATAAGAGAAGGGGCACCGCCGAGCAGCACAACACCGGAAGCGCCGAGATCCGATCGAGGCCGTGCCGGAGGGAGGGGGAGGAGCAGTCACCACTGCCGCCGTTGCCGCCGCTGGAGGAGGAGGAGGAGGAGCAGGAGGGTGGCATTGCCGCGGAGCAGCAGTCGAGGAGGGAGGGGAGCGAGATTCGGGAGCCGGGAAAACCCCTAGGCGGGCGGACGACAGGAGGGAAGTAGGGGAGTGGGGTTTGCAACAATGAATATAGTAGGGAAGTGGGGGAGTGGGGTTTGCGACAATGAATATAACACCTGACTGAAAATGAAATTTTAATATATCTATCCATCAAACAAATATAAATATAAAATTAAAATAGAGACAAGGGAGATGGGGAGCAAAAACTTTCAAAAAAGAATATTATGCATCCTCCCTCCCGCTCTTCTTCTTTTCTTTTTTTTTTTTTCACACTTTTTGTTTTTCATTTCGAGGCACGCCCCCCCTACTGGCTCTGCCGTGGTTGAGCTGATCCTTCTTCTTTTAATTTAAAATTTTTAAATTTTAGGTTTTAAATTCTAATTTTTAATTATCTTTTTTATTTTTTTTCTTTTCTTTCCCCTTATTACCTTCTTCCATGGCTGGTCACCGGCCACGTTGAGCTCGCTCGTCTCTGGTGATGCTCAAAGCATCGCCAATCTGGCGAGCTCGAGCCTCGTCACCCTCGGGCACCACTCGAGCTCGCCTGTGGCTGATAACCGGCTAGAGAAGAAGGTAAAATAGAGAAAGAAAATAAAAAAAAGAAAAATAAACAAGAAAAAGAAAAAATTTAATAACAAAATAATTAAAAATACATTTAAAAAATAAAAAAAAATATTAAAAGTAGTGTGTGGAGAAAAATCTTTTCCATACCAAACAACGGAAATTATTTTTCAGTTCACTTTCACATTTTAGCCGAACACCCGAAAATAGTGTCATTTTCCTGGAAAATGGCTTCATGGAAATATTTTTCAGCAACGTTATATTTTTTGTGAAACGAACGGAACCTGAATCAATGAAGATGGGAAAATGCTGAGAATTCTTGACATGAGATGCTATCTAATTCTCGTTTAACAAAAAATTGAAACATAAATATCGTGTCTAATTGCACTATGAAGTGGCTTCACGGTGACCACAAAGGGCCATTTCTTTCCCTCTTTTTTCTTTTTCATTCCTCGATAGGGTAACGACAAGGCCCAAAAGAATCTTTTTATGATGAACTCTTTTTATTAATAAATAAATCAGAAGAAGCATTTTTATAATTAGCCATGTTTCCAAATATCTAGGGCTGTCAAAAAAGCCCAGCCCGACCCGACTCGGCCTGGATCGACCCGGCCCAGCCCGAAAATTTAGGGCTTCTTCGGGGGCGGGCCTCCTCTGGGTCGGGAATAGCTCTAAATTTTGAATATTATCCCTATTTCGGGCCGGTCGGTCCGGACCGGGCTTTTTTGATAGTCGGCCCGTGACTTAAAAAACCCTAGCGCAGCCCATTCTCCTCCTCCTCTTATCCTCCCTTTTCTTCTTCGCTTCGCATCTTCTTCTTCCTCTTCTCCTTCCTGGTTCAGTCTTGTGACAGCAGGGGTTTCATGCAAACATTAGATGCGAGAACTCGGGTAATTCATCTTGCCCAGGAAGATATGAACGAAGCAAAACATAAGAGCCGAAAAGCCGCGAATTATAGAGCCACTGACCTACAGAGACGCCGATGTCGGTGTTGGCGACCTGGTTCTTGCGGAGCTTCCTTTCCAAATGGGCAGCAATCCAAAGAAGAAGAAGAACAAGGAGGAAAAGAAAAATCCCCCTCTTCCACAGCGATTCTCCAGATTCTCAGCACCGCACACCAAGACCTATCTCCAACTCAGCTCGTGAGCCATCCTCCCAAGCAACCCGAAACACCTGTTTCAGCTCATCCCACCGGGCACCCTCACCGAAAAAAAACCCTAACTTCAAGCCGGCCCCCTCCCTCCAATCGCTCCATCCGAAACCCTAGACAACCCACGAGCTCACACCCACGGACACGAAATTGAGCAAGACCGACCGAAATTGGGGCGGCGGAGTGGCAATTGGGGACGATTAGCACCTCACCGAACCACCCGCGAGCTCACGTGAGAGGGCCGCCCTTCAGCCCGGCGGCGGACGACGACGACAACGACCGGCGGCCGGGAAAGCGAGTCGGAGGGGGCGCATCCGAAGTCTAGGCCTGTCGCATTATCCGAAGAGGAAGGAGGAAGGACGACGACGCAGCACTGTCGTTGCTGTTGGGTCCAAACATTATCCGAGTTCCTCCTGCTCCTCCCCCCACCTGCAAACCCAAAAACCCGACCTGACCCGACCCGGCCCGACTCGGATTTTCGCTTTGGATTCTATGCGTTTTGGGCCGGGCCAGGTCAGAGAGAGCATATGCCCCTTGTGATTTGGGTCGGGTCGGGTATCATAGAAACCCGACCCGATCCGACCCATTGACACCCCTACAAATATCTCATCGACGTGTCATTTTTCTAATTTTTTATTTGGACTAAGCATATCTAATATCTGCAATGTCCAATTATTCTTGCGGGCCATTCGATTCAAGTTCACAAATAAATTTGATCACTTTTTACGAATAAAATATAACCCAAACACATTATTAACTAATTATATCCAAATGTGAAAAATTGAGCAAGAATAAAAGTGTCGGGGTCACCTACCCATGGTGGTTCATCAACTCCACTATCAAGAACACTGATCAGGTGGTCGTCTACCCCAGGGCCAACCACTCCATTGTATCCTTCGACTTAAACTTCTGTTATATAAACCAAGCTACCGCCATCAAATTGAACTTTGCAACATCCTTTGCTCTAGGCCTCGCCATCTTCTTTGGCCTTTCCTTCTTTCTCATATTAGAAAACGTTTTCTAATTTTCTATCCAAACAACATAAGATAATTTTTCGGTTTATTTTCGAGTATTAACTGATGCCGGAAGTACTATCATTTGTTTTGGAATTGACTTTGAAAAAACTATTTTTCGAAAACACTAAATTTTCCGTGAAACAAGCAGAGGTAAATTCCCTAGTTCGTTGAGAGTTTCTTGCTTCAAGCAGTTCAATACTATACTTGGAAGTATCACCAACTCTAAATGGTTCAGTAAAAGAATAAACCATATATTTGAAAAACAAACTAAAAAGCACTATTATGCCACTAAAAATAATACTAAGGCCCTAGACCTTTTTCCTTGATTCCCTGTTTTTGGCCTATCGCATGCGCTGATATAATATGTCGTTAGAATCATATTCATTGCATCAGACTCTTCAAGTTCAACCAAAAGATTGATACATGGCTTGTGAGATGGTAACAGGAACAAACAAAAAATCTGAAATGAGAAAATCGTGTAGCCTTAGTAAATATTATAAAGTCATGCGACAGAAACAATTACAAGAGTAGTCAGACAAATAAATTGTATGCATACTCATCCGACGGCATCCAAAAGTCCACAAGATGGAAATGGATTGCAGAAGCACAAGATGAATATGATATAATATGTCGTTAGAATCATATTCATTGCATCAGACTCTTCAAGTTCAAGCAGAATGGAAACGCATTCTAGAGCAGCGGCCTAAGCTCAATGTGGAAGAAAGAAGTCCGAATCATTACCTGAAGAACAAAAATTAGACGGTGGAGAGAAATCTTCTTATCGAATCTAGACTCGATCAAATTACGACGAGTGGGATTTCTTGGACGAGGTTGCCAATAGTCGCCACTGAGTTTCGAACACACCCATCTTTATGCGAAATATACATGGGAGGGAGGGAGCGAAGCCATCCTCCGGCGAGTAGCTCAACTTCCGGCCGGCAACCTATTTTTGGGGCGCGAATGTTTTCAAAGGCTGAATTTACCCCGTAGGCCTCGTGTCCACAGCGCTTGCTGTGGATCCGCGCTATGATTGGCTTATCCACCGTTGAAAGACGGCAAGCCGAATGATCAATGATGGACGGTGGCGATGGACTCCCGCCTGTGTGATAATGTTGACTGCTCCCTTTGACCGGTCTTCCGCTGCTGCCGCTCACATCAGAATCTTTTTTATTATTATTATTATTTCATTTTAAAATATTATTTTTCCCGGGACCCACCCTTATCTCCCCTAGATTTTAGGTTGGGGCTGGGAATGTTAGGTGTCCGTACGCGGCGCTTATTAAATACTTTAATAAAAACATATTATTTTCAGTATACTTTCCAGTAGTTGTGTATAATCAATGTATTGAAAATGACAATATTTCTTTTTTTTAAATATGACTAAGAAATGATCTTAAAATAGTCAATAACAAGACTCGAATACATAAGCTAATGATAGGCAATGTCGATGTTGGGCTTCGATTAGACAATTTTATCCTTCCCGACTCGATGACATCCATGGACCCCTCTAGTGCCTAGTCTTCTTTCCAAGCCCAAGTAATGCCGAGTTTTCTACTCTTGAAATCAATCATTGAGTACTAAATGTTTTAGAGATATTATCTTTGATGAAAATAACGATGTTTGGCTGTTCATATCAGAGTTTTAAAATGTAATATTTCTTGGGAATCACCCTTATCTTCCTTTGTTCATGGGTCTCACCACATGTATCTTGTCCACTGAAGTTCAATGCATGGATTTTAGGTTGATCAATGTTATAAACACATTCAGGGTTTAACTAACATGTCATCCCGTGGCACTTTGTAAACACTTCAATAAAAAAAATAATCATTTTTTAAAATTTCTTCTCCACGTATTATGTGTAATCAATGCATGGAAAATGACAATTTTATAAAAAAAAATGATTTGCCAGTATTCTTGAAACAATGTCGACAAAACTCGAATATTTAGGATAATCAATTGCAATGTACATAGTGCCTAGTTTTCTTTTCAAATTGTTGAGCTTTCTACTTACCAAACCAATCACCAAGCATTTATGTTCTCAAGATATTATCTTTGAAGAATATAATGAAGTTTGTTATATTTTGTCACGCTGTAATTTGATAGATAGATGACCTAACATTTTGAACTGACACAAAATTCTCTCGATCAAATATAAAATATTTATTGGTCATAGACAAAGAAGTTAATTATATTTCAACATTGTGTTTTGCCATGCCCTTTTGTCATTGAAACTTCTCTAGTGTAGCACATGACCATAGCCATGTCTGGGCAGGGCTAGCTAGCTGTTCCTAGCACCTCTCTCTTCCTACATTTTCTCTCTTTGTTTTGTTCTAAATTTGCCAACGTGGCGCCACTTTGATGATGGGATAATCACAAAAAAAGTCCTACATCTATTGTGCTTGTGCCAATTTAATCATAAATTTTTCAATTTAACTAATTTAATACTAAACCTTTTGACAATTTACTAATGTAGTCCATTCGATCAATTTTGGAAGGAGATCACTAATGTGGATGTCGGTTGTCCTATGTGGCATGTCCATCCAATCAATTTTGGCGTGGACAATTTTTAAAAAATTTTTGAGCCAGTGAGGGCTTCACAGCCCTTGCCCAGATCTGGACGAGGCCATGGTGAGCACCGGCCGCGTCACGTAAGATGGCGAGTGTCCACGTCAGTAATTTCCGGCCAAAATTGGCCAGATGAACTATATTGACAAAACGTAAAAAAATTTAGGATTAAATCGGCCAAATTGAATCGAACAGAAATTGAAAGGTTTATAATTGAATTGACACGAATGTAATATATTTAGGACTCTTTTAGTAATTTTCCCCATTGATGACTCATGTGAAGTTTGGTCACTTCATCAATTTTGATAGTGTTAGTAATTCTAGGCACGGAAAATTATTTTATTCGTACAAACTTATAGAGCTATAACATTGCAATCGGGTTCACATTTCAGTGTTCAAATTGCAATCAACAAGGATGAATTGCGTGATGCACGGAAACAAAAGTAATTAAATTGTTGAAGTTTAGAGGTTTGGTCAGGCAGAAAGTCCTTTATTTTTGGGTTTTGGTTCCAATGATAATAGAATGAGATAAATACTAAAGAGCGGAAGTCTTCTTAGCATCAAGCGATTGTCAAACTACACAGTCGACTGAATATTTAATTTATTCGACAAAACATTTTCTTACTTTTTGCTCCCAATGTTTTCAGAATCAATGTATTTTTTTTGGGTAAGGCAGAATCAATATAGTTTTTTTTTTGGTAAGTTAAGTATTGTATAAACTTTTCAAAGCCAAGCTTACAAGGATGGTAGCCGAACACAAAAACCCCGCACATATAGCGACACCTATATGTGTCCCAACAGGTGCAAAGGTGTTGCGGCTAAACAAGGTATGAAAGCAGTACAAGAAGGCTTAAACAATAGCCAACAACCTAGGAAAATACCCAACAAGAACTCCAAAGCAAGTTACACGAATATGGACGATGAAATGCCCCAATTGGATTGGATCTTCCTGTTGCGGCGAGTGTCTTGTACAGGATGCATGGATAACCCTTTGTCCCAAACAACCTTAACAAGGTGATTGTGCATGGCTAGTAAGCACATGGGCTTGTTCCTAAAAAGCATATGATTTCGTTCGGACCAAATAATATGACATAAGGCACCAAGAGAGAACCGAGCAATCCGATGTTGGAAGTTGTTACCACTAATGTATTTACATGCCCATCGTAGATTATCAACCCAAGGTTTATTCCGCCAAGAGAGATTGCAAGTGTTTGCCCAAAACAATGCAAGGGAACTCGTGAATTGGCACCCAAAAAACAAATGGTCAATAGAATCCGGTCTACATTTACAGTAAGCACAAAGTGCTTCCGGAATTCTGTTGTAGCTGAGTAAGACAACCTGAGTTGGGAGTCTATTTTTCGAGATAATCCACAATAAAAAGGCATACCTTGTTGTGATGCTATGGTCCCAGATAAAGGAACTCCAGTACACTTTTGGGCTCTTGATTTTAATCAACTCCCAAGCCATTGCTGTGGAAAAAGTCCCAGAAGAATGGCCTTGCCAAACAAACATATCAGGATTTTCGCGAATCGTGGAAAGCGGGTCTGTCCATGTATTGAAAATTTCCATGAAAGAGGATTCATCCCATGTAGAGCATAAGAAATCATGGACAGTTGCATTTCTCGGGATGCTAGAGGAATATATTTCTCTATTAGAGAAAAAGTCAGAAAGAGGGCCTTTAGGGTGCCAATAATCAAACCAAAATGATACAGATGAGCCATCACCTATATGCCAACGAAATTGTAGCTGAAATTGCGGACGGATATCCAGTATTTTCTTCCAAGCCCATGAACAGATAGTGGGCTTTGACATCAACCAGAAGTTTTTTGTTCTTAAGGAACGTAGAATGTATCCACTTACACCATAAGGACTCCTTATCTGTGAATAGAGTCCATATGTGCTTCAGCATCGCTGCACGGTTGCAATCTAGCAGCCTACGTATGCCCAGCCCGCCTTCCTCTTTGGGCAAACAGACTTCGTTCCAAGGGACTTTAGCCCCCCCGATACCCAGATTGGGTCCTTTCCACAAAAATTGTCGCAGAATCAATTCTATTCTGTACAGTATAGATTGAGGGATCGTGAAGACATTCGTCCAATACACTTGGATAGCATAGAGAACAGATCTGATCAGTTGCAGTCTACCAGCAAAGGAAAGAAATCGATGGGACCAGGAGCGTGCCTGAGCCGTTATAGAGTTAACTAACGTATTACAGTCCGCTTTGGTCATTCTCGATGCAAATATGGTTTTTTAAATATGGTTGCTCTCTCAAAAAGTCAAAAATAAACTAGAAAAAGAAAAATGATGGAGTGAAAAAGAATTAAAATCAGATTTTTTTTTCTAGCCCCTTTTTTTGTTTATTTATAGGAGGGTGGTTATGTGTTTTGCATGGTGGTGTGTTGTGGGATGGCTTTTGTTTCACACTGAATCCTTCGACAAAAGGACCGAGGATCAAGTTGTCTTTTTAAGGGTTTCCATGGATGTTGATTCTTTTGGTCGGCTCATCGTGCAATTCCAATCAAATTGTTGTTGTTAGGTGATGATGATGACTCATCTTATTACGCTAAGAATAAGGAAGGAGAAGGAATTAGAAAGATTACAAAGCCTGCTATCAACTAAATCTAAAGAGTGTCATTGTAATAGATCATTGTTCTCCATACTCGATTGTATGTTTTCGCGTATCGTTAGGCCCTAAGTTATGAGCTCACGCGAAAAAGTACCCACATTTATATCAAGTATGTTATCTATCATATATTTTCTCTTGGGATAAAATGAGATATGTTGAATAGCCTGCTGTGAATTCAAATGCGAAACATACTCGTTCATTTGAGTAGGCTTGAGAGCGGAAAAAGAATTGCCCCGTTGAGTTGGGCTTGACCAAGCCCGAATATAAGGGAAAACAATTGTGCGAGCTTGGGGCCATGGCTCTTCTCTTAGAGCTTGGAGCTACCAAGACTTGCTCGATACGGGGGATAAGGACATCCCATAACTTTTGTACGACGTTTACTTGAGTGCCATAACTTCAAAAATATAAGCACTTGAGTGCCATAACTTTCAATCGATAACGTGAGTGTCAAAACTTTTTCTATACGCTCACGTAACTGCTGGAAATTTGACGTGGAATTATATTTGTGGTGAACGTTTTAAAAAGTTATGACATTCAAGTAATCGAATGAAAAGTTATATAGTACTCAAGTGATCGAAAAAAAAGTTATGGCACTCAAGTAAGCATGGTACATAAGTTATGGCATTCAATTGATTGAAAGGAAAGTTATGGCGCTCAAATGAATGTTGTACGAAACTTATGACACTTATATTGTCCTTTTCCTCCCAACATGGTTTATTCGTTTGGTAAATGCACGATTTGAACCGGCAAGCAACTTTTTTCTTGGGCTCTGGCTCACCCTGACGTTGTTATTTATATGAAGAAAATATAATAGTTTCCAAAATCGTAAGCCAAGCTGGGTTAGAATTTTCATGTCTACAAATAGCGAGTGTTGTCCTAGCCAAACAACTTTCTTGAGCTTATTACCCGAATAGCAAGTCGAGTGCAAGTGCAATCCGATCCATTGGGATTAAGGCCCAAGAGTTAGGGTTATCTACTTTTTGTGGCCGAACATGCCAATAATGGCCCACTCAATGCCTGTGATGCATGGTGTTAGGGCTTCGTACTATTAAATTGTCAAAATCTGGTGGAATTCGCATTTAACTTTTAATTAATAAGAGCATCTAAAACATTTCGAATTTCATAAAATTGACTTGTAAATTTATGTATAAAATCTTCCTACTCTTTTAAAGCTTTAATTTTTATGTCATTTTACAAAATTTGAAGAGGGGCATGTTTGAGGGAACTAACTAGGAACTCTTTTTCACTGCTCCTTTTTGGTATTAAATTAGGAACTCTATTAAGACACATATATAAGCTCTGATGTATCAAATATCGCTTCACAGGCGAAATATCAATATTATCGGCCTTTTATTATTAGGAGCCGGCTTCAAATATTAAGATCAGTTAATTGGGATGGCTCGCTTTTATGTTATATCGATTTTTTTTTGGCTAAGAACAAAAAAAGAACAATGTAATATCATGGATAAGGAAAAGTTGACCATATTTTGAAGTTTCCAAAAAGCTTCTTTTTTTTTTGACACGGGGAAAATTTCTCTTAGTTATTTTAACCTTAACAAATGATATTCTTGACTTATGACTATGCTTGTATCGATTTACATCTATAAATTAGTATATCATGCAGTGTTGTTGGAAAAATCAATCAAATCTAAATCATTGGAGACAAACATTTAAGTATTCGCGAAACAATCATTATTTAACTCAATCAAGTAAAGAATTAATATGCATTGTAACGAAAAGACAAGAAGATTCATAACACTTTGTATAAAGGCAACTCACTTCGGTTGACTAGATGAAGATAAGTGCTTTGAAGACATCTAAGATTCTAACAAATCCTTGAGAAAATGGGAGGAGAAAATCACATAGCCCCTCATACAAATTACTGTCATGCGAAATAAACAATTACAAGAGTAATCAGACAAACAAATTATACACATTCTCACCCGACTGCAACCAAAAATCAACAACAAAGACATACTAGGGTACCTCCCATTCCAAGTCTAAAAGATGTGATTGTTTTGGTGATTTTGTTTGTCATGAATGGCCCTTATGATTATGCTAATATAGAACCGCAGGGGACCGCTGATCACCAGTGATTGTGGCTTAATGATACAAGCTGATTCCACAAGAGTGAGATCACGAGGATCACCCATTAGCAATGATAGCGCCTGTATTTTGCCTTGTCCATGATGGGAGCTCTATTAGCTTGGTGGGGTTATAGTGACGAGACTTGCCTACCCTTGACAAATGGTTGCCAGAGGGGTATTGGATGACGGCCTTCTCGCAATCTTAAATCAAAATACTTTGAGGTAGACGTGAGGCTTCATGATGACTTAACAGAGCGACAGAGCATAGTCCCCCCGATTGCTCCTCTCTGCCTTTCCTTGACAACAAAGAAAAAGAAACTGTGCTCTGAGATGGTGTGGGAATTTGAATAGAAGAAAGATGAATTATGATCATTGACAAAGAAGTCAGATTTAAATTGATTATAATCTACAGGGTTCATTCAAATTTAGTTGTCATATTGGCCAACTCGAAAAAACCTTAAATCCTATTTTTTGCATCTTTACAGTAGTTGCTGTTGTTGGAAGTAAGAAAGCTTCTTCATTTGACTTTCAATAGAGACCTCAATAATTGACATCATGATATAGATTAACCTTTTAGAGTAGGTCACCAGAAAAACAGTTTAGAGCATATCAGTACACCTACCAAAACAAATAGCCTTTTATTTTTTGTTTTTTCTTATGTGAAGTTGCATATCAGTACACCTACATAAGCACATCATTTGCCTACCTCAACAGTGTTTGCATTTGATCCTCCTGAGAGATTTTGCCAAAAAAAGATGACAGTGGGATATTCTGCAAAACAAGCACAGTTGAGAGAATTCATGTCACTGAGCTAGGGCATGAAAGAAAAGACATTTAGAAGAGAAAACATAACAAACACTCAAATTGCAGAAAAATATCAATATAATAGCAACAATTCTTCTTGATTCTCATGCAAAGCATGGTGCATTTTCATAAGTGGAAACATAAGCGATTTTTAGGCATCAAACAAAGTTCAAGATATATCATCAATCCAGACAGGCACATCCACGCATCACAATTCCAGCACTGTGAGCAAGTCCATGTAAGTATTATTTGTTTCGAGGAATTGTCACTTGTATGAAACAATGGATGGTTGACTTCCTGTACCACGTCAGCATTATAACCATTTCATTGTGTGCTTCCTTGTCAAACAAAACAGAGCAACCCAAATATCTAGCCGGCTTGTGCCAAATTATGAGAAACTTGTCCATGGAAAAACATGAACTTTCTAGCATTGAGTTGAGAATTCGTAATAGAAATGGATCCTGGAGCAGCAGCAGTAGCTAAACGACAAGTGTGCAAGAAAGAAAGAAGTCCGAAGCATTACCTGAAGAACAAAAATTAGACATAGGATAGATATCTTCTCATTGGATCCAAACTCGATCAACTACAATGAGTCGGATTTCTTGGATGAGGTGCCAATATGCCAAATACTAGCTGTTTGAGAGTGGAGAGATGGCTGCGTAGACCACTTGATAGTCTTTGCACGTTCCTCATATTTCCCATCCAAAGAGAGTAAAGATGAAGGAAATAGAATACTCCACGCTTCTTCCATCCTTTACTTTTGATAGTCTTTCCACATTCCTCATCCAAAAATCTGAAACAGGACTATCAATTAGTCCTAAATAAAACTCCTAAGAATGATTGCCTACCCCTGTTGGTATATCTGGAAAGCTTGAAATGCAGTAACTTTTACCCATAAATCACCAGATACTGAAACTATCACTTATATAGGTTAGAAAATTTCTTTTGGAGTGTGTTACAGGTAAAAATGTAAGCTAAGCCATGATTCAGTGGATGAAAGGCAGGGTGTGTGGAGTAAACCTGAGCTAGGTTTTGTGAAGATTAACTGAGATGGGTCTTATTACGTAGAATCCCCAAAATAACATCCAAAGAGTAGTTACGGCAATTGATACTCCCTTCCCTTCCCTCTCCTGCACGGGAAAAATAATATGCAGGATTGCTTCAAATGTTGTCAAGAGATGGAGTGGGTATTTGAATAGAAGAAAGATGAACTTTAATCTTTGACCAGTTAATCTGTTTGTAAATGGGTTTTGATGTGCAGGGTTCATTCAGAATTTAGCTGTTATATTTGCATATTTAAAACCTCCGTTTTCAAACCGTTCTTCCATCAATACAGTAGTTGCTATTGGCACAAAGAAAGCTTCATATTCTGAACATAGACCTGAACATGTTAAAGGATATTATCTAATGGATTCAGATATTTATACAGATTATCATTATGGTATTTTTCTGGCTAGACAAGGCCTACATCATAGTTACTAAAAGCAATTTTGTACTTAGAGTTGGAAGTATAAATTTTTTGTTGGCCATGGAAATATTTCACATATAATTCTCCTAAACAGTGCCAAACAACAAAAATGGCGAAAAATGTTTTTGTAAATCTGACTTCTTATAACATAGACCCTTAGCTGCCTCTAAAGCTATTGGCAAATGATTCTGCATACTCGATGTCAAAAACTTAGACTCATCCTTCCATGGGCCCTAATCAAGTTCAAATGACAAATGAGGGCCTCTGTACCTGTGAGTGCGTCCTGTGTATCAGCAGCCATCCTCTCTTCGTCCATTTTAGCTTTCTATGTGTAGCTAAGCCTCATTTTCAGTTCTATAAGGTAGTGTGACCCCGGTGAACCACTCTTTGCTGATGACAAGAACTAGGTCACTTGATTCTATGAGGACTGAAGTATCTTCTTATAATCCTGGAAATTCCATGGAAAGGAGCCGCCTTGCCTTGAGAAACCACCCAGAGCTTGTCCACGCTTGTAGATGTTCATCTTGACTAACCTTCTAATCAAGGCAAAAAGAGGGCTATTAGCTGTGAATATGATCCATCGTTGGTCAAATTGAAGTACTTTGGCAAGGAAATCGATCTCACCATCACAATTCCTCCTTGGAACAAGACCAGACCTTGAATGAGCGCCTCGACTGTCCAAATCCTATAGTTGGGGATAGCAAAAAACGCAGAATCTTACTCATCTATCCTTAAACAAGAAACTAACAATTTACAAAGATATCACTTTAGTAGTCACCGATCGTTAAAGCAAAACTTAAAGTCCACATTAATAAACAAAAAAGGTCCGCATCAATTATGTGCAATAATACCTATAGGCACAGATATCAGAACTAACCCGCAAATCAAGGCGAATAGAGGGCTATCAGCTGTGAAAATGATCCATCGTTGGTCAAATTGAAGTATTTTGACAAGAAAATCAATTTCACCATCAGAATTCCTCCTAGGAACAAGACCAGACCTCGAATGAGTGTCTCAGCCGCATCCGAATCCTACAGTTGTGGATAGGCAAAAAGAGCAGAATCATACACCCAATCATCCTTGGACAAGAAACTAACAATTTCCAAAGATAATTCTTTAGCAGTCACTCGTCATTAAAGCAGAACTTAAATACCACATTTATAAACAAAAAGAGGTCCACATTAACTATGTGCAGAGCCCAGGCACAGATATCGTTACTCTAATACGAAAAAACTGATCAAGCTAGTATAACTGTTCTATTCCGAATATTTTCCAAGTTGGAACAATTAGATTGGTTTCTGTTACATTATAAGTTAGATGCATGAGGAGAGAGGCTCCCTGTAGGTGGGACCACTCATAGGTTCTACTGTATTTTCAATGTAAAGACTAGATTCCAATAAGTTCAATAAGTGCAAGAACAATACCAAGATAACTGAAAAAGCAATCGAAGTCATGAGGTGGAGAGAAATGAGTAACCTTACCAGATGATTGGATGGCTCATCAAGCAAAACTATGTGAGGTTTCTTGAAAGTTATCTTAGCAAGCTGTAAGTAATAGTTCCTAACCCAACAGAGATCAAGACCCAAACGGAAGGTGGTTTATGAATATCATATCATGAATTGGAGTTGTATCGAAAGCTTGGAGCCATGAGCCGCCCCAGATAGACTGGTTAGTTCTACAAAGGATCATCAACAACAAAAAGAAGGTTTTCGATGATAAAGAAAACTAATGAAAAAAAAATTGCATCCCCATTTTTCACAATCATATCACAGCATCCAGATAACTAATCGTGTTTTCAGATTTTGAGAGAGATCATTCTTATTTAGATCATAGTCACTAGAAGAAACTTTAGAACATATCAATGCACCAAATAAAATTAGACCTTCTTCCTTTTTTGTAAATTGCAGAAAATGACACAAAAACACCGACAACATTAGCCCTACCTCAACAGCGTTCCCAAGTGATCCTTCCATGAGATTTTGCCAGTACAGATCACAAATAGTATCTGCAAAACAACAAGAGCGAATGAACTTAAGGGCACGAAGAAAAAGATGTTGGGAAGAGAACATACAACAAATGCCGCAGTGGAATTTGATTGTGGAACGCTATGATTCTTGGTGAATCTCACGCAAAGCATAGTGCATTTTCATTCACGGCTTGTATGGTGGGTCAGGGTCACTCCAGTGCAAAAAACTAAGCAAATTTTTTTGGGCATCAAGCAGAGTTGAAGATATGTCATCAAGAGGGAGGCAGCACTATTGGCATTTCGTCCTACAGTTTATTGTCCAACGAAACAGAGCCGATCCAGAACGAGAACGCCCTCCCCGAATGTCAACACGGGAAACATCTCCATGGGAAAATATCAGTTTGCGTTACACGTTGAATTGAGGAAGCAGAATCCAAAATTGATGCCTTCAAGACCAAAGGACTTACCCGAACCCTAGAAGAAGGACCGCAGATGGAAGAAGGAATAGCGAAATCTCAGCAAATGAAAGCGGAAGTGGATCGATTTCACTTCATTGGATTCGAACGCCGTCGACGTAGATGCGAGGGATGTCTTGGATGAGGGGCCAATAATCGCCACCGAGGTTTGAGTATCTATCTTTCAGAATCTCGCATCCATCTATCCTCAATTCTTGGAGGGAGGGAGGGAGGCCATCCTCTGGCAAGTACCTCAACTTCGGGCAATTTATAATCCGTAAATCTTGGAGAGAGGAGAGATGGTTGCGAAAACCGCTTGACAATCTTTCCACGTTCTTCATCTCTCTAATCCAAAGAGAGGTTAGAGAGGAAGGGAAGAGAAGACTCCACGCATCCTCCTCCTCCTCGTTCTCCTCCGAAGGAAACCACACCTTCTCTCCCTCCCCTATCATGCTTATTCCGTCAATTGCCAGTGTCTGGAGGGAAGTGAGCATGTGTAAGCCCCATTCTCTCACTGGCTGCTTCAGGTTCTCGCACCCCCAAATGTGAAATGACCGCAAATTGGGAGGCAAATCCCCTTTGGGGAAGGATTTGATATTTTCACAATCCGCAATATATAGAAACTTGAGGGAAGTAACACGATGCCACCCCTTTGGTAGGGACTTTATCTTTGGACAATTATGAAGATAGAAAAATGACAGGGTGATGGGAAGGGGAGGGAAGTCCTCTATCTCCAATGCTAGACAGTCACTTATGTCCAAATGAGTGAGATAGGAGAACGTGTGAAAGTATTGTGGTAGGCTTTCCAGATTCTCACACCGGTAAATCGTAAAATTTTCCAGCAATTGTCCCACTGTGATCTCTTCCAACGACTCTACTCCCTTGCACTCCGTAATTCTAAGTTCCTTCAAAGCAGCAAGTCTACCCTTGACAAACGAAAAGGATGTCAGAGCATCACATTTACATATTGTAAGATATTCAAGTTGAGATATCGTGTTATTACTGCTGGGATCATCTGGAGGAATGGTTTGTCCCACGAGTTTTGGACACTCATAAATGTTCAAATATCTGAGTGTATCCATCTTGCTTGGAAGCTTTTCTAAACTTGTGCAATCCTTCAATTTCATCCTTTCGAGGTTGCAAGGTAGCTTTATTAGTCCTTCTCCTGCCACAAAAGCTATGAATCTAGGACAACTTGCGATGGCTAATTCCTGGAGGCAAGCAAGATTAAGCATTTCATTTCCATCTTGCCACAAGTACTTTAGCTTGTCACACCCTCTTATATGAAGTTCTTTTAGCTTGACCAAGCAGCTCATAAACCCATGATCAAGGCAAACAAGTTCGGCAAGATTTTCAATTCTGAGAATGGTCAAAGAAGTTAGGTTGACCAAGCTCTTTAATATCTCCTTGTTACAATCCTCCAAGTATAGCTCACGGAGAGATGGAAGACAAACCTCACTAGTCGAGTTATTCAAATGCGGGCATGAATGAATTTCAAGCTTTATGAGACTATCAAGTTGACAAGGCAATGTCCCGACCAATGAAGGACAACTTTGGACAACAAGATGTTGAAGACAGGAGAATGGGACTTCTTCTTTCGGGCCCCCGGCATAAGGAAACCAATCCTTCCATGCCAACATCTCTTTCAACTTCAAAGTTGTTAAGGATGAGAAAGGCCTTCTACCTCCGTAAAATTCGGAGCCTATCATTTTCACTGCATGTAGACCTTCAAGAGACAATTCCTTAAGAGCAGGTAGTTGTCCAAGTAGGGGTAGAGATATAACATTAGGACAACCTCGCAAGCACAAAGACACTATCTTTGAATAGGATGAACCATCTAACCATGATGGAAATATTGCACCACCATAGTTCAAAATAGTGAGATTTTCAAGATTAGTGTGAGGTCGCAGAGAGTTAAGCACCTGAGCATCGCGCTCATGATTCAGGAGATTTCCCGAATGTTCATCCCAATGCAAGGATAAGTTGGTAAGGCCTCGCTTTTGAAGCAAATTAGCATCAACTGCATCTCTAACTTCTTCCACCTTTTGCAATTCTGATATAAATAATTCTCCTTGAAGATATGGCAAGTTCTTTAACTCCTCCAACCGCGACCCTTTCTTTGGTCCGACCATAAACTTGGACAAGATAGTAAGATTCTTCAAATTACCGATATCCAATGGCATCTCTTTTAGACTCCTGGTATCTCTAATATCAAGAAATTGTAAGCTGACCAACTTTGTGATTTCTTGAGGCAATTTTGAAAGGTTTTGACAACCTCGTAAGATCAACGCTTGTAATTTGCACAAGCCGACAATTGACTCAGGTAGCCTTTTAATATTAGTATATGAGAAATTGAGATATCGTAGATGCTTTAAATCACCAACACAATTCGGCACCTCTATGATGTCACAATGACATACGGAGAGCACCCTCAAGTATTTCAATTCCATTAACAAGTCATGTAGCACCTTGTTGGAAATAGATAAAGAGCCCCCTTTAGATCCAACATGAACTAAGATTAAACTTCTTAGTACCTTCATTCGGTGATATGCTCTCATGCATTTTGATGTGACATACCATGACGAGATGAATGATGCAAAACGAGTTTTTTCAATAGATGATACATCATGCTCATTATTTGTCAGCTGAGACTCCCCTGAGCTAAAGCAAGTTCCACCCGCAATTGACTTTGCTAGATCATTCAAAAGATCATGCATTGAAAACTTAGATGCATCAACACTCGATTGTTGAAGAAATGATCTAGATTTTAACTCATCGAAGTAATCCCGTCCTAATCTCAAGTTATTCTCCTTTGCTTTTTGTCCATCTAAAAAGCCCTCCGCTATCCATAAGAGTACCAGCTCATCCCTCTCAATTTCGTAATCCTTGGGAAATACAGCACAATAAGCAAAACATCTCTTCAAATAGGAAGGAAGATGGATATAGCTCAATTTCAAAACAGGGAGAACCTCATCATTCTCTACTGTCGGAAGATTCCATATTTTGTTATTTAAGGTATCTTCCCATTCATGGGGATTCCTTTTATTACGTAGGACACCACCCAACATCTTTGCTGCCAAAGGTAAACCTTTACATCTTTTAGCTATTTTCTTGCCTATTGTTTCAAAATCCGGGTGGCCCTCAAAATTTGTTGCTCCAAGAGCATGAAAGGCTAATAAGCTTGTACAATTATCAAGGGACAATTCCTTCAAAGGATACGGCAATGCTCTTGTTATGGAAACAACGGCAAGGTTGCGAGTGGTGACAATCATCTTGCTTCCCTTGGCCCCCGTTTCAAATGGCTTTAAGAGGCCAGTCCATTTTTCGTACTTCTCATTCCATATATCGTCTAAAACCACAAGAAACTTTTTTCCGGATAGATTGTCCTTCAACTTAACTTGAAGGCTGTTAAGATCTTCACCCTCACAAGACAACCCGGTGATTGATCGCAAAATAGTCTTTGTTATGTCAAGAACATCAAAAACATCTGACACGCAAACCCAAGCTCTCATCTCGAAACAACTGTATACTCTGGCATCATTGTATAGCTGTTGAGCCAAGGCCGTCTTTCCAACACCACCCATCCCAACTATAGGGACAATGGTCAATGTGGCATTGAAATTTTCGGTCTCATTGATCAATAGTTCAAGTATCTGTGCTTCTTCCTTCTCCCTGCCAAAAAACTGAGGCTCCGGCAAAGAAGTGGTGGGATCCCTTTTGTTGATGTAGTTGGATTTGTCCACGACATTCTCTCTCAAGCTTAGACGAGCCTTCCTGGTGACAATTGCTTTCAACCTACCATTGATCTCTTGTACCTTGGTTTCAGACACAAGCGAGCGTAGGTTTGGATTCGATCCGGAGGATTTATCTCGGCCAAAGAAAGAGAACTTCCATTTCTCCAGACCTCTGCTTGTGCTGGATCCTGCCTCCGAGTGAACACGAGTGGCTTTGATCGCGAGCTCATCTAGCAAGTCTTCCATGTCATAGGCCAAGTCCCTGACATCATCTACCCACAACTTCACTAGAGGGTTACCGCTGAGTTGCCTGTCCTCTGCATCAGTCAACACTACATTGATTGTGACCAGCATCTCCTTCCACTCCTCGAGCATAGCGGTGCTGATTCCTTCTGGTTGTGCATAGCCCAATGCGAGAGAAGTCAACTTGTCGAACAGCACCTGAAAGAAGGAAGCCAGGAAGGAACCCAAAACAATCTCTCCGATGGCCATGGGTGAATTGGTCACTGTAGAGAACAGCAAAGGTGTTTTGGTGAAGCAAAGTAAATATGAGCCAATGGGGAGAGAAAATTAAGAAGTCCAGGAAGACCAAGACGTTCACTTACCAAATAGATTAGAAAAAGACCAAGACTTTCAAGGGATGCACACCAAAGATTAGACAAATCAAAATAAAATAGTTTTTATCCACGAGTGCTTGTTTCATCAATTGTTCTCCTTTTTCTTCGGATCAAGACTTTTGTGCCATCGTTAAAAGAGAGGACCATTTATGTGGGCACTTAAAATAGAGGATAAAATGTGAATTTTCTATATATGACCAATTTAGAGGGCAGGCATATTTTCGTCAAAAACTTAATTGCTTACAAGTGTTTTGTGGGCTTTTTTGGCATCTGTATATTTTCAGATGATTTCAATGTCTTTATTTTATGTTTTATTGGTGGATATGCGCCAATGTAGGCTCTTACTAGTACTGGAAATTCGCATATGTTTAAGATATAAGAAGATTCTCGATTCCTTCTTCAACGTGGATGAACATGTAAAGTCATCAAAGACAACTAGTTTTGTCTATTCAATAAGGAAACCAAAACACGTGCTTTGGGCTAAACAAGAGAAAGGGTCAGGCACACTAACTAATCCGCTAAGTAAGTTGCTTTATTTTACTATGCAAATATTGAAGAGTCAAAAAAATCACCAACTAACATTATATGACCTACTGAAAATTATACTTTACACATCATGATTACGAACAGGAACATCGTGTTCAAAGGACCAACAGGAAAATCGTGTTCAAAGGACCATGATCTCCTATCAAGCGATTCTCGATCATCAAACTATCACGTCATCACCCTTCCGCATATCATTGTTGCCCATCTTGCTGCGAATTTCAGCACTGTAACTGCCACTTAAAGCCTACGTTTATCGCATACGAAATATGCGATCAATGAGCGGAATTTTGCAGAGAGCACGTGCTCTCCACCCAGAAAGCATGTGCTCTTCATCCAGCCTTTTCATCTGTTTATCTGCATCTTTTTGTGCAGCAGGAAGGCATCTTTTCTTCATTAAACATTTTGGGATTCGTAAGCATTCTGAAAGCACGCGCTCTCCACCCACAACGCATGTGCTCTACATCGAAGATTGGCCTTGACTTGAGGCTCGCATCTAGAGACAAAGATTAGCCACATTCATCTTGCCTATGAGTGGACACAACCCAAAAATATTGGCTTGACTAGAAGGCGAGGTCCATTGGAAAGAAAAGAAATGCATTGCATTCCTCCAAGTCAAGATAACTTTTAACATTGGACTAATCGACAGAAACCTGCCTAGGAAGGCTCGTTTATTATACATTGTATTCGGGAATCGTTCAGAAACCATGTGCTCTCCACCCAGAAAGCATGTTTTCTCCATCCAGCCTTTTCATTTGTTTATCTTAGATCTTTTTCTGTATCAGAGGAAGGCATCCTCTCTAGAATCGTTCATTAAACATTGTGTATTTGGAATCGTTCAGAAAGATGTGCACTTCAACCAGAAATCACGTGCTCTCCATCACAGGCAATGGTGATATGATGATTCTGATCAGTATGAAGAACAAACAAGAAGGTTGATAACATCAATGTTTTCCTATTTACCTTGGGTGAAAGCATATGTTCCTCTTTTCTTTTTGTCTTTCACTGATCTACGATTAAGTCAATAAATATATGAGAGTTACTCACTTCTAGGAGTGTAAAATATAAAATGACAACTTGGGCTTTTTAGGGTTGAACAATATGCAAAGTCTGCTTGATATATATGACATTAATGGGCATTATAAAAGATGAACAATCTCCAAAAAAAAAAATTGATCTAGAAATACCTCTTTTTCTGACAAAACACAAGTCTATGTGTGCTCTTTTTCAAACAAATCACAATTCTGATTTTCATACTTCAAAATTTAATTTTTATTGCGAACAAGTGCACATTTTTTTCTATCTTGAAAGAAAATACATGGATGTTAGTTTTCCAGCACTAAACTATCATCGGTTTTCACACGATGAAAACAAGTCGTCCACACGCAACACCCTTAGGGCTTTGGTGGGAATACTTCACATGAAGTTTGAATTGCGACCGTACTGACTTGACTTGATTGATTACACTAGCACACCTTAAAAGAATACTAAATCGCAAACACCTTATTAATTCATCTTACCCCTTTCGGTTGATGGTAAATCCACTATATCTATATAATAAGGACTTTTTATTATAAGAGTGAATATGTGAAAAGACACAACAAAAGTTATTTATTTGTTTGGCACCGCGAAGTTATGGCAAACATGACTTTCCTGTGAATCTTTGCTGGAGAGGAATGAAGCTATCCTCTTATGATATTTATTGTTGCTTCCCCAATTTCATGGACTAAAATTCCAATACATTAATGGTGTAAAACACTTACTCTGTGATCAGGATAAAAATACGGATTCCAAATACTTCAATCTTGGGACTGCTAATCGTGTAAAATCATTTCAGGTCAATGTGTGTTTAGTAAAAAGTGATAGAGAGATTAAAAATTAATCCATGTGTCCTAATATTACTATCTAACAAAAATTAAAATAACAAATTTTCGTTATTAAACTTGTTAAACTTAACATCAAGTATTTGACATCAACTTTAATCAGGATTATAGATAGGCACGAAATAGGTTAAGGAACCAAAATATTGTTGCTGCTCTACTGCCTCTTCTTTTGCTCAATATATTGCTTTTGCCTCCATTAATAGAAAGATTTTAGAAAAAAATAGGTGGCTGCTCTCGTGTTATAAAAGCCCACCAGATGCTTTAGGTAGCGAAGTTTTAGCTGCATCAGTTTGAGGGAAAAAAGAGAGCAAGTCGATAGATATCTCTTACCTTTTCCAAGTAGACTTCCTGGAGCAAACCTGTGAAGGGGATGAGATCAACGACAGAAATCCAGCAAGCACGAGCGCTAGGTTCGGATGAGCAGGAGGAGAACACTGTTGAGCAGGGGGATGAGTATGGGTTATGGTGAAGCTAAGTGATAATGAGCTAATGGAGAGAGAAAACTATAATGTCCAGGAAGACAAAGACTGTCACCTACCAAAAACATTAAACAAAGACCAAGACTTTCAAGGATGCACATCGGTGGTTAGAGGAATCAAAATAAAAGACTTTTTGTCCACGAGTGCTTGTCTCGTAATGTTTAGAGATTATCCCCTGATAATTTTAGCTAACACAATCATATATTTGTTTATGTATATAAACCATAAACTCAAAAAGGCCAAGATTTTTTTTTTTATACATCTAACAACAGTCATCAAAGATGGTTAATTTTGTCTATTCAAAAAGGAAAACAAAAGCACGAGCTTTGAGCAAAATAAGAAAAGGGGTTAGCCATCCCAATCAATCCATTAAGCAAGTTGCTTTGTTTTACTCCGGCAATAGTAAACGAGTCACACATCACTGGGAAAATTCTAAATAAGGGCCCAAAGTGCTCTCATTTTCTCAAATAGGAACCTGAAGTGTCCTTATTTTCTCAAATAATGACTTGAAGTGGCTATAACAGTTTCAAATAAAGGCCTCACCTTGCCGGCTCAATGGCCGGCCAAATTTTATGGTCGACCAAGGGCATTTTTGTCCAAAAATAATTTTAACATAAATTTTAGTTAAATTAAATTTAAAATTTACAAAAAATAAAAAAAAAAGAAAAAAAACAAGGGAGGGCTAACAGGGATGACAGCCAGCCCTCCCTGCCGGTGGCTGCCGCCCCATCACCGCTGAGGCGCCGGCAACTCTCGTCCAGTCTGGGAGAGGGTCGCCGCCCAAATTTGGGAGAGGGTTTCTGCCCCCTCTCGGCTCTGGTGAGGGTCGCCGGCCCTCGCTGAGGCGGCCATCGCCACCGCCCCACCGGTGAAGGGGTGGCGGCCATCGGCAGGGAGGGCCCTCCCCATTGTTGTTTTTTTATTTTTATTTTTTGCTTTTTTAAGTTTGTTTTTTATGGAAAAAATAGAAAAGGAAAAAAATAAAAGACGACAATGCCCTTAACTCTAGTGAGGTCGGCCCTTTTTTGAGATTGAGATGGCCTCTTCAAACTCTTATTTGAGACAAGCTTCACTTCATGTCCTTATTTGTGAAAATGAGGGCACTTCGGGTTCTTATTTGATACATGGTTCATTTCAAGCCCTTATTTGAAAAAATGAGAGCATTTTGGGTCCTTATTTGGAATTTTCCCCAAATCACCATCTGACAATATATGATCTACTGGAAATCATACTCTATGCATAACACTAATGATCAAGAAAATCGTGTTAAAAAAAACAAGGATTCTCCTGTCAAGCGATTCTCGATCATTAATTACCACCATAGTACCCTTCAGCAGATCATTGCCATCCATCTTCCTATGAATTTTTATAACTATCATTGCCACGGATACCATAAACTCAGGAAGACCAAGACTTTATTGGACATCATGTACTTTTTTTTTTGTAAAGAGAGTGAAGCAAAAATGAAAAGGAGATGATGCGAAAGAAACTTCAATAAAATAAAGGAAGACCCAGACTTTCCACGACGCAAATTGGCTTGGTTGCTTCACCTTTCACACGGGTTATATATATATATATATTTTTCCATTTGATTGAAATGTTATTTGACAATCAGCATTGATTGTTGTTCTCTTGCTCAAAATCAACAATACAGTAATGTTCGTCAAACTGTTTTCATGTTTAATCATATTTTAATTATTCATTCATTAATCTCTATGGTACTTGTCTATTAAAATTATGTCTAGATTTTCATGTATCTTATCACATTTAAGATTAATAAAAGGAAAAAAAGCCAAAAGAAAAGCTAAAAAGAAAAACAGCAAAAAAAAAAATGAAGGATTGGGGCGAGAGAGAGCACCGCCATTCCCACGGCCACTGCCATGCAGTTGCCGTCAACACAACCGCCAAGGTGACTTGTTCCAATGCCGTTGCCACCTAGCCGGCAAAACTAGCCAGGCCAACCATCACATCCAATTACCTTTAATTACCTAATGACTGGCCTAACTTGATCTAGAGGGGAACTCACAGCACAAAGAATGAATTCTAGGATTCACGATTTCGCACTTGCATCGTCAAAAGTTGGGTTCCATGTGAAGTCCGCCTCATCCAACAGTGGATAAACCTATTCTCAAAGGCTCGACTACCTAATTGAAACTAGTAAGTTCTTAGCATTTTTTATTTTTTATCTTTTAAGGATGAACGACCAACTAAACCGCCAATAAAACGAGGGCCGTCTCAAAGCATGAAGGGCAAGCTGAGAAGATGTCAACATGATGCAGTGAAGATTAGCTCAAAATACTCAACTTCTTTACCTCAAAGAAAGCAACTTTCATCCATGCACTATTGTCCTATATGAGAAAAAATTGACAGCGACACCCACAGTTGACCCAACAGATAGCGCCAATAACCACTTCAACAGAACGAAGACCCCACCAGCCACAAATACAAGTTTATCATTCACTGCATAAATACATACGGACAACAATCTCCTGGGACATCTTAAGCACGATTCAAGCATAAGAATGTGATGGTCCAATATGAAATCAATATGAATCCAAAGCGTCACTTTCTTACATGGTGGATATACGTGCCGAGGAGGTCCAAGTATGCATGAGTAACCCTAAACAACTAACGACTTTACTTGACTCGAATCTGGGTATGGAATCCTATCATTTTTTTTATATGTTTCAACCAATGAAACGCCCCCGTTTGATGGAAAACAAATGTAACATCAATGCAGCATCTCTCTATATTTTCACATGACTAAATCACTACCGAAATGAGATTGAAATCCTCACATTCCAAATGTGAACAAAAGCGACCAGCAAACACCCTTATTATGTTCAAGGCTGGAAATGATGACAATTTGATGAGAAATCAATATCCATACATGTCCATCTCGCTATGCGTGTTTATGCACTTCAAGGACTGTGTATATAACATCATACGCATGTCATTCGTACCAGAACTTCTCATGTCCAGCAGCATAGATGAATAATACCATGTACATCTTCCAAAGCGAGCTCAATGTCAGTTGACACAGCAAATGCACACATGAACAGCGAACATCAAACGCACATGACCAGCAGTTGATATACCAAAAGCACACGTAAACAGCGAGCAACACAGCATGCCTATACGTCTAAATTTGTTCACATTTCAATCAACTGCATACGGGAAACGCAATAAGACACGACCAGTGCAATTTCAATAGGACATCAAAACGTTCGTAAACAGAATGGAATAGAAATTAACTATCCATGATTGAGTCAGGAATTCTGTCGAACAGGTAGAATGCCTGTCGGTTGAAGAACTTATATGCCATATGAAATGGCTAGCAAGGGTCACCTAGAGGGGGGTGAATAGGTGATTCTAAACAGTTCTCTAAAATTTATGCGGAAATAAAACGAGTTACAGAAGAGTCTGAATAAGATTCGGATTCAAGTTAGAATGATGTGCAGAATGTAAAGGAGGAGATAAGGAGAAGAGGATCTGCACACAAGTTTATAGTGGTTCGGCTTATAGTAAGCCTACGTCCACTCTCCCACGCTTACAGCCTACTGGCTGGATTTCACTATGTAATCAAAGAGGAATTTACAGAATCTGAGTGATATCACTCTTGTGTATGATAGGGCTCTCTATCTCACACAATCACTCTTACAAAGTAACCCTCAAAATCTGAATATTTTGGCTCAGAAAGACAAGAGAGATGATTGGAGTATGCTCAAACTTTGGACTTGTTGATTCTTGAATCTATCTTCTTTTGCTGCTCGCGATCTCCTTAAATACTCCTCTACATCCACACTAGCCGTTGGACAGCTTGCAGAGGATCATCTTCCAATCTTCACCCAGGACAGATTTGGATAAAAAGGATTGAGTAGCTGTTAGATGATAAATTCTGAATCCCGCTGATTCTGGTCGCCCATACAATCAGAATCTTGGTTTCCATAAGTAGAGTTTTGTCTGTTGTAAAGCATTCGTGTCTTAGTATTTGATTGTCAATCAATTTGATTAAGATTGAACAAATCAAAACTTTCCTTCTGTGAAATCCATGCCAGATCACTAGCTGTTATTCTTCATTCTGAATTTTGCTTCTGAAGAATTACTGCGTCTTCGTCTTCTTCTGAAAATTTCAGCTTCTGAAGAATTACTACGTCTTTGTCTTCTTCTGAATTTTCTTGATTTGAGTCTGAATCTCAGAACTTTAGCTTTTGTGGGTCTTCAAGAACTTATAAAGTCTGGAGAATTTCTGCGTCTGAAAAATGTCTCAGAACTTAGATAATTCTTCTAACTTGTAAAAACTTCATTTTAATCTTCCAGAACATATATTCCTGAAAAGATTCAGGATAATTATCAGATTTACAAATATCATGAAAAGTTTTGTCAACTTCAAAAACTAGTAGGAGTTTTCCTCAACAATCTCCCCCTTTTTGATGGTGACAAAACTTCCCTGTAGATAAAGATAATTTGAAATAAATTGGAAGTAAGCAATCATATTCAGCGCATTAAACACAGATTGGAATTGGAAAATCAAACTCTGTTGAAATCTGTGTGCTCCTTTGCTTCCTTTGTCTATATCCTGCATAAATCTGCATATATTCTCCCCCTTTTTGTCATCAGCAAAAAGATAAAGTTAGAGAATGCAAAGCATTGATATTAAGAAGATAACCATTTTGAACAAATAATGTTAATGACATTATAGTCCAAAATATGAATTTAGAGAAGAAAATTTAAAGCTGGCTAATTTTTGGAAGGAGTTCTAATCAGTTGAAAGTTTTCCAAAATAGAGACAGCTTCCTCAATCATCGAACTGCATTGACCCACTGCCTTCTCCATGTTGGATGAGCATTGAGTAATAGCCTTCTCCAGTTCTGCTTTGTCTGCAGCTACTTGAAGTCGTTGAGTGTGGTTGTTTTCCTCAACAATTTTCTGCAGATTCTTTACTTCTTGTTCCAGTGCAGCTTGTTTGTCCTTGATTTCAAGCAGAAGTGAGAGGATGTTCTGATTGTTGGAAGACTGTTCTTGGACATTATCTTGCTCAGGCTGTTCGAACTCCTTGGTTGCTTCTGGTGGAATCTCCCCCTAAACAGGTGCTTGTTTTTCAGAGACATGATCTGTAAAAGTTGGTTTTGAAATATTTGAAACTGGTTCAGAAGCATGTTCTAGAACATCAGCATGGCCTGTATGAAGGTGTTCTTCTTCTGCTTCATCACTTTCGCCATGCAGAAGGATTTTTCTTTTCTTGTTATATACCTTCAAAGAGATTGGAGATTCTTTCTTCTTGCTTCCTGGTTCTGCCCCTCTTCTCTGCTCTGTTTTTCTAATTTTTGACTTTCCAGCAGAAGTAGCCTCAGAATGAAGAGCTTCTTTTCCCTTGATCTTTTCCCTTACATCATCAAATTGTTTCATCTTGGAGAGCATTTTTTCTCCAACAAACATACAGGGAACACTGTTCTGTTGCAATTCATCAGGAATTGATATTTTCAGGAACATAAAAATTCGTGAGATCAATGCACCATATGGTAGCTATCCCTTGTCCTTTTGTAGTGTCCTGTACATATGGAATATGATGATATGTGGAAGGGAAAAAGGTTGACCTTTCAATAGAGCCCATATGAGTTTAATTTCAGACTTGGACATGTCAGTTTTGGAGGCTGCTTTCGGCTTCAAACAGTTTATGATGATTTTGTGCAGAATGATGGATCTTCTGGATAAGTCAAAATAAGTGATATGCCTCTTTGATTCCAGAGCAAAGTTGGGTTTTTCAGAAGCTACCTTGGAAGCCTCTTCATAGTTTACCTCCAATGGAATGAATTTGGAGTGTTTTGCTCCAATTATTCTTGCCAGCAAATCAGCCTTTATATCAAATTTCTTATCACTAACAGTGAACTGGAGCCAGTTAGGCGACAAAATTGAAAGATTGGAATAGAAATAGGCTGTTAACTCAGAATAAACAGTTGCAGACTGAAGACAAAACTCATAAATGCCTTGTTTCTCGAACAGATGTTTGACAAGAATATCAGCCTTCTCTAGACAGGCGAAGTCCACAGTTCTGTGATTCATAACTCCTCGAGCGAGTAAAAGCTTATAACAGGTATTATGCTCAGAACTTCTAAACAATCTACCTGTTCCTGGCATACCAGATGCTATGCCCACCTTCATTTCAAAGAGCTCAAAAAGCCTAGTATCATCTTCAGGAACAACAAACTTTGATTGCTGATGAAGATTTAGGGCTTACAGATTTCTTTACAGACGGAGTGGATGTTTCTCCGACTTTTTCTTTCCTTTTTCTGGAAAGAGGCACATTTGGGGTAGTGCTAGCAGGAGTGTGATCAGTCCCAGCAGTAAACTCAGAATACTTTTGAACAAGATGAGCTTCAGACCGAAGGTCATTGTCTTTGAGGCATTTTAGAAGAGCCGAAGAAGAAGCATTACCTCTTTTCAACCTTTGATAATTTTGCCACACTAGTTTGATGTTCTTGAAACGAAAATCTATTTTACCCGTTGATTTGGGAGATGACAATCGAGGAGTTGGTGTCGCATGAGCAGATTCTTCAAGATGTTCCGACTCTGTGTCTGAGATTTCCATAAACTCTGGTGGAGCAGTAGATTTAGACTCTTGATTCAAAATACATGACGATCTTCTCTTGAAAGGCATTTTGATTTGCTTCTGGGACAAAAGTTTTGATCTTTTGGTGGAAGGAGGACGAGGAGGGTCTCTGAGAATCGAAAGGGTTTGAGGAGAAAAGAAAATCGTACTGACGAGGGTTTTGAAAAGAGACAAAAGGGTTTATAAAGGTGACGGACGGGTTTTAGGAATAAAAGGTTATTTTTAGAAAGTAAAAATAGGCCAAAGTAAAATAGGAAGGAAATAGATTTTCTAAAGCATAAAAGATCAGTATAAGATCAAGATAATATTCTAAATGCAATTACCCAAATAAATTAGGATACGTACCTGATTTACTTCCAAATATAACAAATGTGAAGATATCCTGCCAAAAATATTCCCGCCAAAATTAAACTATATACGTACCGTTCTTGAGAGTCTGAGAAATGTTTAGACCGAGATCACTTGAGTCTGAAAAATATTCCTGTCTGTCAAACACTTCACAAAGGATAAGTAATGCACAGTTCATTTCTAATATATTCAAACGAAGATTTATCAAGGGGTTTTGTGAATATATCAGCTAATTGATTCTTAGAATCAATAAATTGAACATTCACATCACTATTTTGAACATGATCTCTAATGAAATGATGTTTGATCTCAATATGCTTGGCTCGAGAATGAAGAATGGAATTCTTAGTGAGATTAATGGCACTTGTGTTGTCGCATTTTATTGCAACATTTGAGTCTTCAACAGCAAAATCTCGCAACTGCTGCTTCATCCACAGAATCTATGCATAGCAACTTCCCAAGGCTACGTATTCTGCTTCTGCTGTTGAAAGTGCGACTGTATTCTGCTTCTTTGAATACCAGGATACTAGCATATTTCCAAGCAGTTGGCATGTACCTGTAGTGCTTTTCCTGTCCACTTTACATCCAGCTAAGTCAGCATCTGAATAACCAGTAAGAGTAAAATTTGAATCTTTGGAATACCAAAGACCTAACATTGGATAAGTTCCAATATATTTGATTATCCTTTTTACTGTAGAGAGATGCGATTCCTTTGGATCTGACTGAAATCTCGCACACATATAGACACTAAAAAGTATGTCAGGTCTAGATGCAGTAAGATATAATAGAGAACCTATCATGCTTCTATATACCTTCTGATCAACCTTTTTACTATTTACATCTTTGTCTAGCTTGGATGTTTGAGACATTGGAGTGTCTGTCTTCTTGCAATTTTGCAGTCCAAACTTCTTGATAATCTCCTTGGCATACTTTTCTTGGCAAATGAAAGTACCATTTTCCATTTGTTTTACTTGTAAGCCAAGAAAGAATGTTAGTTCTCCCATCATGCTCATCTCGAACTCGTTCTGCATATTCTTAGAAAATTCCTTACAAAGTAATTCGTTAGAAGATCCAAAGATAATATTATCTACATAGATTTGAACAAGTAGAAAATCCTTACCCTTTCTCTTAACAAATAGAGTTGTATCTACCTTACCTTTTGTGAAATCATTTTGCAGAAAGAAATTACTTAACCTTTCGTACCAAGCTCTGGCTGCCTGTTTCAGACCGTAAAGGGCCTTTTTGAGTCTGTAAACACAATCAGTCTTTCTTGGTTCTTCAAAACCAGGTGGTTGTTCCACATATACTTCCTCTTTAATGTATCCATTCAAGAAGGCACTTTTCACGTCCATCTGAAAAAGTTTAAAGTTATGGAAACAAGCATAAGCTAATAATAGCCGAATGACTTCTAACCTTGCAACTGGTGCATATGTTTCATCATAATCAATGCCTTCTTCTTGAGAATAGCCTTTTGCAACCAGTCTTGCCTTGTTTCTTGTAACTTTCCCTTTGTCATCCAGTTTGTTTCTGAATACCCATTTTGTTCCAATTACTGGATGGTTTTTGGGTCTTGGCACAAGCTCCCAGACTTCATTGATTCTGAACTGCTGAAGTTCCTCTTGCATAGCTTCTATCCAACTTTCATCTGATAAAGCTTCTTCAACGTCTTTTGGTTCTATTTCAGATATCAATGCCAAGTTGCTGATGTTCTCCTTTTGTTTGGATCTCGTCTTGATACCATCTTCTATTTCTCCAATGATGAGGTTTTTCGAATGACTGGACTTATGTTTCCAGTTCTTGTCAAATCTTTCCTTCTGAATATCTGCAGACTCTAAATTTTCTGGTCGAGTCTGTATATTGTCTTCTTTTCCTTCTTCCACAGAATCTTCGATCTTTTGAGATTCAAGATGACCTTCTGAAGATACTTGAATGTGGGGAGGTGATTCAGATTCATCTTTGTGAGTCTGAATGTTTTCTTCAAACCTTACATTCATTGTTTCTTCCACAGTCTGAGAATTTTTGTTGAATACTCTATATGCTTTGCTTGTAGTAGAATATCCAAGTAAGAATCCTTCATCTCCTCTATCATCAAACTTCCCAGGGCGATCATTTGAGTTTTTGAGAATAAAGCATTTACAACCAAACACTCGAAAATATGAAATACTGGGCTTTCTACCTTTGTAAAGCTCATAGGGGGTTTTCTCAAGAATGGGTCTGAGAAAAACTCTGTTGATGATATAACATGCTGTAAAAACGGCATTTGCCCAGAAATGAAAAGGAATCTTGCTTTCAATCAACAAGGTTCTTGCCATTTCTTGCAAAGAACGATTTTTCCTTTCCACAACACCATTTTGTTCTGGTGTGTATGGAGTAGAAAAATTATGTTGAAAGCCATTTTCCTCACAAAAGTCTGAAAAACTTTGATTTTCAAATTCTCCCCCATGATCAGTTTTAATGCAGGAAATGGTATAACCCTTTTCATTTTGAACTCTTTTTGCAAATTTTGTAAAATATGAAAATGCTTCATTTTTATGTGCAAGAAAGAACATCCATGAAAATCTTGTGAAGTCATCAACAATAACTAAACAATATTTCTTACTACCAATACTTTGTGTTCTGGTTGGTCCAAACAGGTCCATATGAAGAAGCTGCAAGGCACGATCAGTAGAAACATGATGTATAGATTTGAAAGAACTCCTTACTTGTTTTCCTAGCATGCAAGCATTGCATAAGTCTGTCTTTCTGTATTTCAAATCTGGCAAACCTCGAACCAATTTCTTGTTTGAGATTTTTTAGATTTGTTTCATACTGATATGTCCCAACCTTCTGTGCCAAAGATCTTCATCCTCTTTGATTGAGATTAAGTAATGATTGAAGTTTGGATTAACATCCAGAAGATAAATATTGCCATGTCTTCTTCCTGTGAATGTTTGAGAAGAATCTTTGCTTGTTCCCGAGCATGTATCTTCTTGAAAGTTGATTCTGAAACCTGTATCACAAAGCTGGCTTATGCTAATCAAATTGTAGTTGAGTCCTTTTACCAATGAAATGTCATTGATTCTAAATCCTCCAATATCAACTGTTCCTTTGCCAATGATTTGTCCTTTGGTATTTCCTCCAAAGGAAACTTTTCCACCCTTCAGACTTTGAAGATTAGCGAATATGCTTGGATCTCCTGTCATATGTCTGGAGCATCCACTGTCTAGATACCACTTCCTTTTTCTCTTTGTGGTAACCTGCATGAAATACAACATCTCAAGTTTTCTTTGGTACCCAAACTTGTTTGGGTCCTAGAGTATTAGTATAGGCTATCTTAACAAAATCTCTTCGAATATGTCTCCAGACCTTAGGACATTCATTCTCAAAATGTTGTGGATCTCCACATTTTGAGCACTTGAGTACACTTCGGCCAACAGGTTTTACGAAATTCCTTTTGAAATGGTTTTTATAAACTTGTCTAGGAGGTCTTTGTCTTAATCTCTCCTTGACTTTTGAAAAATCAATCAAGCTGTCACTTTCCTTTACAAATCCAAGACCAGATTTGTTATAGTAAGGAATTTGAATGGAAAGGATATGCTTCAAGGTTTCTGAACCTTTTGAAAACTTGGAAGTAATTTCTGAAATTTCCTTTTTCAAAACAGTATTTTCTTTGGAAAGAAATCTCGATTTTCCTTGATTTGATGAAATTCTTTTTGAAGGAAATCGATTTTTTCCTTTTGAGAAATATCCTGTTGCCTTAGTGAAGAATTTTCCTTTTTCAGATAAAAGATTCTTTTAAGAGCAGTCTTGAATTCAAAGCATAAATCATCAATATAATTTGATACTTCAAAAGACATTTCATAAGGTCTTACCTCGATTTCCACTTTGGGATCAGAATCAGAGTCTGAGTCTGAATCTGTTTTTGCCATTAGACAGAAATTTGAGATGTCTTCATCACTATCTTCGCACTCTGTGTCACTCCAAGTTTCTGCTTTTAAGGCCTTCTTTGCTTTCTCAAATTTGGTCTTCTTTTTCAGAAGTGGACAGTTAGGCTTGATATGTCCACGTTTCCTACAGTGAAAGCATATTATTTCCTTTGATCTCTCTGTCTCGTCGATAGGCTTCTTATTTTCAAAAGGTTTCTTCCCTTTGAGGTTTCTTCCTCTGATTTTCATTCTTTTGTACTTCTTTATGAAGAGAGCTAGTTCTTCATCATCAACATTTTCATCTTCAGAATCTGCATCAGAATCAATGTTAGTTTTTAAAGCAATTGACTTATTACCTCTGGTTTCAACCTCTTTATTTCGTTTCTCAGTCTCATATGATTGAAGAGTTCCAATCAACTCATTCACTGATAAAGGCTTGATCCTTTGAGTCTCACGAAGAGATGTTTTGATGTTATCCCACTGATCTGTCAGTCCTCTCAGAAGTTTGTTGACCTTCAATGCATCTGGGACTGGTTGTCCTTGATAGGCAAGACCGTTTACTATGTCAGTAAACCTGTCATTGAAATCAGCAATTAATTCTCCAGGCTTCATTTTGAAGGATTCATATTAACCAAGCAAGATATTGATTTGAGTTTCCTTGACTCGATCTATTCCTTCATAAGTAATATAGAGAGTATCCCAGATTTCCTTAGCAGAATCACAAGCAGAAATTTTTTGGCAAAAGTACACTACAAGTGCCATAACTTGTGTACGGCGCTCACTTTAGTGCCATAACTTTTTTTGGATCACTTTAGTGCTAAAATTTTTGAAAAACGATCACTTAAGTGCTAAAATTTTTGAAAAATGATCACTTAAGTGCCAACTCCGGTGCCATACACAATTTTTCACCGGAAATCTGACATGGCATTTTTTTTATTAATTTCTGAAGCTGACGTGGCTCGCCGGAGTCTCGCCGGAGATTGGCACTTAAATGATCGTTTTTCAAAAATTTGAGCACTTAAATAATCGTTTTTCAAAAATTTTAACACTTAAGTGATCATTTTTCAAAAATTTTAGCACTAAAGTGATCCAAAAAAAAGTTATGACACTTAAGTTATCGTTTTTCCTCCGACTTGACACTAAAGTGATCCAAAAAAAAGTTATGGCACCAAAGTGAGTGCCGTACACAAGTTATGGCACTTATAGTGTACTTTTGCCGAAATTTTTTTATATTCAACAGGAGATAAAGCACAGTAGAGAGAATAAATTGCTTTTGAATCTGAAGTTTCTCTTTTGGATATCTCAGTTTGAGATAATGGAGGATCTGCTGCTTTGCTTGCATCTGCCTTTTCTTTTGAATCTGAAGACTTTGGTTTGACTCCATTGATGATGACATCCCATTGCATATGATCACATGACTTAATGAATGCCTTCATCTTATTCTTCCGGACACTATATTCCTTACCATCGAAATATGGTGGTCTCTTGTTGCTTTGACCTTCAATGAGTCCTGGAGCACCATAACTAGCCATGTAGATCGTTAGCTCGGAAGTAAAACACTTCAGTAAAATGAGCAACCTGCTCTGATACCAATTGAAATGGCTAGCAAGGGTCACCTAGGGGGGTGAATAGGTGATTCTAAACAATTCTCTAAAATTTATGCGGAAATAAAACGAGTTACAGAAGAGTCTGAATAAGATTCAGATTCAAGTTAGAATGATGTGCAGAGTGTAAAGGAGGAGATAAGGAGAAGAGGATCTGCACACAAGTTTATAGTGGTTCGGCTTATAGTAAGCCTACGTCCACTCTCCCACGCTTACAGCCTACTAGCTGGATTTCACTATGTAATCAAGAGGAATTTACAGAATCTGAGTGATATCACTCTTGTGTATGATATGGCTCTCTATCTCACACAATCACTCTTACAAAGTAACCCTCAAGATCTGAATATTTTGGCTCAGAAAGACAAGATAGATGATTGGAGTATGCTTAGACTTTGGACTTGTTGATTCTTGAATCTATCTTCTTTTGCTGCTCGCGATCTCCTTAAATACTCCTCTACATCCACACTAGCCGTTGGACAGCTTGCAGAGGATCATCTTCCAATCTTCACCCAGGACAGATTTGGATAAAAAGGATTGAGTAGCTATTAGATGATAAATTCTGAATCCCACTGATTCTGGTCGCCTATACAATCAGAATCTTGGTTTCCATAAGTAGAGTTTTGTCCGTTGTAAAGCATTCTTGTCTTAGTATTTAATTGTCAATCAATTTGATTAAGATTGAACAAATCAAAACTTTCCTTCTGTGAAATCCATGCCAGATCACTAGCTGTTATTCTTCGTTCTGAATTTTGCTTCTGAAGAATTACTGCATCTTCGTCTTCTTCTGAAAATTTCAGCTTCTGAAGAATTACTGCGTCTTCGTCTTCTTCTGAAAATTTCAGCTTCTGAAGAATTACTGCGTCTTCGTTTTCTTCTGAATTTTCTTGATTTGAGTATGAATCTCAGAACTTTAGCTTTTGTGGGTCTTCAAGAACTTATAAAGTCTGGAGAATTTCTGCATCTGAAAAATATCTCAGAACTTAGATAATTCTTCTAACTTGTAAAAACTTCATTTTAATCTTCCAGAACATATATTCCTAAAAAGATTCAGGATAATTATCAGATTTATAAATATCATGGAAAGTTTTGTCAACTTCAAAAACTAGTAGGAGTTTTCCTCAACACCATATTCAAGCAGCGATTCATTTCCATCATTACTATTAGCAACAACCAAGGTCCAGAACATTAACAGAATCTCACCTGCAGTTGAATCTCACACATGCAGAGGGCTAAGCTTTCCGACAATCTGTTTCGTACGAAGAAGTAACGAAAAATAGAGTACACTGATTTACCTCGTTGAGACGAACTTTCAGGTCTCGACCAGCAGCTGGATTGGCGAATGGAAGGGCTAGGAATGTATACAACAAAGATCGACGCCGGCGTAGCTTGAACCTACGAGCTTGAAGTGCTTCGACTTCCCCACGTCGGGGATGTGTAAAAATTCGGTCGCGAGTAATCTGTCCGGCCGGAGACAACATTTCGGCGCACAAATGTTTTCAAAGGCCGAGTTGTCATCTATGATCGGCTTATCCACCGTTGAAAAACAGCTCGCGCGTGATCGATGACATCGTGCCTATCTAACGGTCTAACTGCTCCCTTTGACCGCCCCCCAAGAATAAGAAGTTGCCCAAGAAACTGAATATCGTTCGTTGGCCGTTCACATCGGTCTTAAAAAAACTATATTTCCCCCGGGACCCACCCTTATCTTCCCTTTAATTAGGGAAATATTGTCGTTTTCAACACGCCGGCTCTATAATCAATATATGGAGCATGACGATGCAAAATGTAGCCACATTGATACCAAGCGTGCGAAATCAGATAGAAAGAGAAAAGAATGGCCCATCGGGCTCGGCTTGACCTAGTCCACGTATAAGGAAAAAACAATTGGGCGATGCTTGGAGCTACCAAGACTTGCCCAGCATGCTTTTATTGTTTGGCGAAAGCACGATTTGAACGAGCTCGGGGCAACCAATTTCCTTCTTAGGCTTAGGCTCGACCCGATGCTATTATTTATGTGAAGAAAGTATAATATTTTCCAAAAATCATAGGCCAAGCTAGCTAAGAATTTTAATGCTCGATATTCGACTTAGTCCATCCAGGTTCGATAATTTTATTGTCATAGAATTAATTAGGGTAGTCTCAACCGAATGACTTTCTTGAACTCATTACTTGAACGTTATGTCAAGTCTAATTGCAATTCCAATCCATTGGGATTAAGGCCCAAGAGTTGGGCAATGTGTTTTTTGAGTCCGAACATGCCAATCACGACCCACTCAATGTCTTGAGAGCATCTTGTACAACAAAAAATTAATAATGTCTTGAGAGCATGACTTTAAGATTTCATACTGTTATCTTTGTCAAATCAAGTGAAATCCATCTTTAACTTGATTTAGTAAGAGCACCTAAAACATTCCGGATTACATTAAGATCGACTTTGAAATTCATGTACAGAAATCTTCCTAATCTTCTGAAATCCTAACTTCTCTTTGATTTTCAAATTTTGGAGAAGTGCATGTGGAGGGTGCTTTTCAATGTGGTTGTTGCAACTAACTAAGAAGTCTTTTTACTGCTTCTTTTTTGTATTAAACTAGGAACTGTACTGAGGCAAATATATAGGCTTCAAGGAATCAATATCGCTTCCTCTGGGAAATATTGGTAAATAAATGTGCAATGTTTGGAGCAGGCTCCAAACATTAGGATAAGTTGACTGAGATGGTATGTTCCGATATAATATCTTGGATTTCCAAAAAACGAAAAAAGAAAAAGAACGATGTTATAACATGGATAATGAAAGCTAGACTTGTCATTTTTGACATTTACATATTGTGAAGATTCGCAAAAGCTTTTCTCTGGACAAGGGAGAATTTCTCAAAAGTTATTTTTGCTCACATATATGTGAATTCCTCTCTTTAACATTAGAAAAGTATATCCCCCACTTAAGAATCTGTTTATATTATTTATTTGTCATATATAGATCAACATACCACACAATGTTGCTGGAACAATCAATAAATCTAAATCATTGGTGAGAGATATTTAGGTATTTTCGAAATATTCACTGTTCAAGTCAATCATTGCACGTAAAGTAGTAATATATTTTCTGAAACAAACAAGAATATTTGTAACACTTTATATAAAGGTCACTAACTTGGGTTGACTAGCCAAAGATATGTGCTTTGACAAAATCTAAAATTGTTAGAAATCGTTGAGGAAAGATTGCATATTAATTGCATGGATAGAGAAATAGATTAAAAAAAACCAAAAAGAAAAACTTTTTTTTTTATGTTAATCAGAGTTCATCTCACTAAGGCCTTAGACTTTTTCTTCGATTCCACGTCCTTCACCTATTGCAATAGTCTATATCATAATTTCCTTTGAATCAGTCATTGTATTGGGCTGTTCAAGCTGAACCTAAATATTGATATATGGTGTGCGAGATGAAAATTAGAATAATTAAAATATTTGGAATGAGAATATCAATTAGCCCCTAGTAAAACTTATTACAAGAGTAATTAGATAAATAAATTATATACATACCCTACTGCAACCAAAAATGAACAAGAAATACCAGGGTGCTTTCCATTCCAAATCTAAAAAAGCAGTGACCCTTTTGATGATTTTGCTATTCCAGAATGGACCTTATGATTTTGTCAATGCAAAACTGTAGGGGACCTTTGATCACCAGTGATCGTGGTCTAATGGTACATATTGATATTCCATAAACGCGAGGTCATGATGATAATCCATTAACGATGGCAGTGCCTGTATCTTGCCTTGCCCATGACAGGAGCTCTAGCAGCTTGGTATTGGATGACGAGACTGGCCTACCCGGGATAACTAGGTTGCGAGGGGTATTGAATGACGACCTTCTCGCAATCTTAAAACAAAATACTTCATGGCAGACGTGAGAATTTTACAATTACTCAATAGAGTAACAGAGCATAGTCTTATTGATTGCTCCTCTCCGTCCTTCCTTTACAACAAAGAAAGAAAAAGAAGATGTTCTCTGAGATGGTGAGGGAATTTAAATAGAAGAAAGATGAACTGTGAACTTTGACAATGAAGTTAGATTTAATGGATTGTAATCTGCAGGATTCATCCGAATTTAGTTATCATACTCGCCAACTCGAAAACCCTCGTTTTAAATCCTAATTTTGCATCTCTACAGTAGTTGCTGTTGTTGAAAGTAAGACAGCTTCCTCGTTTTGACTCTGAACACATACCTCGATAATTGCATCATGATACAGATTAATCTTTTATAGCACGTCAAGTTTAGAGCATATCAGTACATGTACCAAAATTAATAGCTTTTTGCTTTTATTTTGTCAAGTTGCAAAAGATGAACATATGCACTACGCTTTTTACCTACCTCAACAGTGTTTGCATTTGATCCTCCCGAGAGATTTTTTGCCAAATAATGATGACAGTGGGATATTCTGCCAAACAAGTACAATTGAGAGAATTCAAGTCACTTGAGTTAGGGCATAAAAAGAAGATATTTGGAAGAGAAAACATACGAAACACTGAAATTGCAGAAAAATATCAATATAAGAGCAACAATTTTTCGTGATTCTCACGCAAAGCATAGTGCATTTCCATAAGTGGAAAGATAAGCCATATTTGGGCACCACACGAAGTTCAAGATATATCATCAATCCAGACAAGCACATCCACGCATCACAATTCCAGCACTGTGAGCAAGTCCATGTAACTTGTAAGTATTTGTTTTGAGGAATAGCCACTTGTAGGAAACAATGGTGGACTTGCTGTACCACGTTAGCATTTTAACCATTTCATTGTGTGCTTCCTTATCAAACAAAACAGAGCAACCCAAATATCTAGCTGGTTTGTGGAAAATTATGTGAAGCATGTCCACGGAAAAACATAAACTTTCTAGTATCGAGTTGAGGATTCGGATTAGAAATGGATCCTGGAGCAGCAGCAGTAGCTAAATGACAAGTGTGCAAGAAAGAAAGAAGTCCGAATCATTACCTGAAGAACAAAAATTAGACATTGGAGAGATATCTTCTTATTGAATCCGAACTCAATCAAAGATGATGAGTGGGATTTCTTGGATGAGGTGCCAATAGTCACCACCGAGTTTTGAGCATCTTTCAGAATTTCACATTGAATTATGCCGAATACTTGGAGGAGGGAACGAAGCCATCCTTTGGCAAGTTCGGATAACCTACAAAATGTAGCTGTTTGAGAATGGAGAGATGGCTGCGAAAACCACTTGATAATCTTTCCACGTTCCTCATATTTCTCAACCAAACTGAGGTAGAGCCAAAGGAAACAGAATACTCCACTGTTGATAGTCTTTCCACATTCCTCATCCAAAAATCTGAAACAGGACTATAAATTAGTCCTGAATAAAAATGATCTTTCATACATAATGAATAAAAATCTGAAATAGGACTATAAGAGTGATCAAAACAAAATTATATGCATACCCAATTGACAGCAATGGAAAATGATACCCTTGTGATTTTTTTTTTTGGCTGAAAAACTCTTATATTATGTTAATTTGCAAGTATGGGAGACCACCAATCACCGGTGATGGTGACTTATAGGTACGGGCTGATATTCTACAAATGTGAGGTCATGAGATTGAATGATAGGTAAGGGCTGATAACTCCTAAGAATGATTGCCTACACCTGATGGTATATCTGGAAAGCTCGAAATGCAGGAACTTTTACCCATAAATCACTATATACTAAAACTGTCACTTATATAGGTCAGAAAAGCTCTTTTGGAGTGTGTTGCCAGTAAAAATGTAAGCTGAGTCATGATTGGGTGGATGAAAGGCACAGTGCGTGGAGTAAAACTGAGCTAGGTTTTGTGAAGGTTAACTTAGACGGGTCTTACATAACATGCCGTTGCTGGGATTGAGGCCAGAAATGAAACAGGCGAGATGGTTGCCTGCAGAGGAGGCTGAATGATTTGCTGTTCAAAAGAGCATTGCAGTGGCTAAAGAAGAAAAGCTGACCCAAGGCAGTAGTGGAGATGGATGTAGCTGTGGCATATAAGGATATCATCAACTTTAGCAAGCAGTGTAATTGGAGACAGAAGGAAGCTCTTGCTGGGATTCAAGCAGCTAAATATCATTTTTTGGCTCTGAATTTTAGTTTTACTTCTTGAGAAGCAAATGTTTGTGCCCACTGGGTAACTTTTCATACTAGGAAGCAGGAGGTGCTGTCAAAATTGGGATCTACATCCCCCATTCTTCTCACTGCATTTTGCTTTTTTCAACTGTGGGTGAGAGACTTGCTCCCCAACGAGAACACACTCAAACATCTCCATGGGAAAAAAAAATTAATTCCTATTAAGCATGGAGTTGAAGAACAGAAACGAAATTGATTCATTCAAGACTAGAAACTTACCCGAACCATAGAAAACTGACCACGTACATGGAAGAACCAATTCATCGAATCCGAACCCGATCAATCTCAATGCTAGGGATCTCTTGGATGAGGGGCCAATAATCACCAGTGAGTTTTGAGCATCGATCTTTCAGAATCTCGCATCTTGCTATTGCCAATTCTTGGAGGGAGGGAGGGAGGCCATCCTCTGGCAAGTACCTCAACTTCGGGCAATTCACAATCTCTAACTCTTTGAGAGAGGAGAGATGGTGGCGAAGACCGCTTGATAGTCTTCCCACATTCCTCATTTTTTTAATCGAAAGAGAGGTTAGAGAGGAAGGAAAGAGAAGACTCCACACATCCTCTTCCTCCTCTGAAGGAAAACACACCTTCTCTCCCTCCTCTCCCATGCTCCTTCCGTCAATTGTCAGAGTCTGGAGAGATGTGAGCATGGGTAAGCCCCATTCTCTTACTGGCTGCTTTAGATTCTCACACCCTTCAATTCTAAGGTACCGCAAATTGGGAGGGAAACCTCCTTTGGGGAAGCATTTGATATTTTGGCAATTATAAATATATAGGTACCATAAGGATGTAAGATGACGCCACTGATTTGGTAGAGACTTTATCTTCGGACAATTCCAAAGTGTAAGTTTCAACAAGGTGATGGGAAGGGGAGGGAAGTTTTCTATCTCCAATGTTGGACACTCCCTTATTTCCAATTCATTGAGATTGTTACAGCTGCCAATAGACTTTATTTTCGGACAATTAACAAGTTCAAGAGTCGATAGGGTGAGGGGAAGGGGAGGGAAGTTCTCTATCTCAAGTGCTGGACAGTTATCTATTTCCAAACGAGTGAGATGGGTGAGCATGTGAAGACACTGTGGTAGACTTCTCAGATTCTCACACCCGTCAATAGTCAAAGAATTCAGCGATTCTATGGCGACCTCTTCCAGCGACTCCACTCCCTTGCACTCGTAAATAGTTAGTGTTTTTAGAGCAGTAAGTCTACTCTTGGTAAAGGGAAAGGATGTCAGAGAATCACATTTACCTATCCGCAAAAAATCAAGTTGAGATATCAGGATGTTGCTGGGGTCATACGGAGGAATGGTTAGTCCTATGAGTTTTGGACACTCATGAATAACCACATAAACGAGTGTGTACATCTTGCTCGGAAGCTTTTCTAAACTCATGCAATTACTCAATGCCATCCTTTCAAGGTTACATGGCAGCTCTATTTCTCCTTCTCCTACCACAAAAGATGTGAATTGGGGACAGCTTTCAATGTCTAATTCCTGGAGGCAAGTGAGATTTAGCATTTCATTTCCATCTTGCCACAAGTATGTTAGTTTGTCACACCATCCTATATAAAGCTCCTTTAACTTGACCAAGCAGCTCATAAACCCATGATCAAGGCAAACGAGCTCGGCAAGATTTTTAATTCTAAGAATGGTCAAAGAAGTTAGGTTGACAAAGCTCTTTAAGATCTCCTTGTTACAATTTTCAAGGTATAACTTACGAAGAGATGGAAGACAAACCACACTGGTTGATTTATTCAATTGCGGGCATGAATGAATTTCAAGCTTCGTGAGACAATCAAGTTGACAAGGCAATGTCTTGACCAGCGAAGGACAGCCCCGAACAACAAGATGCTGAAGATAGGGCAATGGGACTTCTTCTTTCTTGCCCCCGACATAACGAGACCAATCATTCCATGCCAACATCTCTTCGAACTTCACAGTGGTTAAAGATGGAAAAGGCCTTTTACCTCCGTAAAATTCAAAGCCTATCATTCTTACTGCATGCAGACCTTCAAGAGATAATTCCCTAAGTGAAGGCAGTTGTCCAAGCTGGGGCATCGATATAACATTAGGACAGCCTCGCAAGAACAAAGACACTATCTTAGGATAGGATGAACCATCTAACCATGACGGGAATATTGCACCACCATAGTTCAAAATAGTGAGATTTTCAAGATTAGTGTGAGGTCGCAGAGAGTTAAGCACTTATGCTTCGTGCTCATGATTTCGGAGATTTCCCAATTGTTCATCCCAATGCAATGATAAGTTGGTAAGGCCTCGCTTTCGAAAAAAATTAGCATCAATTGCCTCTCTAACTTCTTCCACCTTTTGCAATTCTGATATAAATAATTCTCCTTGAAGATGAGGCAAGGTCTTTAACTCCTCTAACCGATACCCTTTTTCTGGTCCCACCACAAACTTGGACAAGGTCGTAAGATTTTTTAAATTACTGATACCCAATGGCATCTCTTTTAGACTCCTTGTATCTCTAATGTCAAGAAACTGTAAGCTGACCAACTTTGTGATACCTTGAGGCAACTTTGAAAGGTTTTGACAACCTCTTAAGATCAAAGCTTGTAATTTGCACAAGCAGACGATTGACTCAGGTAGCCTTTCGATATTAGTGTATGAGAAATTGAGATATGGTAGATGTTTTAAATCACCTACACAATTCGGTACCTCTACAATGTCACAACGATATAACGAGAACACCCTCAAGTGCTTCAAGTTTGTTAGCAAGTCATGCAGCACCTTGTTGGAAATAGAGAAAGAGCCCCCACTAGATCCAGCACTCACCAGAATTAAACTTCTTAGTGCCTTCATTTCGTGGTATGATCTCAAGCATTTTGATGTAACATACCACGATGAGAAGAATTGTGCATAACGGGTTTTTTCAAGAGATGATGCATCATGTTCATTACCTGCCTGTTGAGACTCCCCTGAGCTAAAGCAAGTACCACCTGCAATTGACTTTGCTAGATCATTCAAAAGATCATGCATAAAAAACTTAGATGCGTCGACACTTGATTGTAGAAGGAATGGTCTAGATACCAACTCATCGAAGTGCTTCCGTCCCAATTTCAAAATATTCTCATTTGCTTCTTGTCCATCTAAAAAGCCTTGTGCGCACCATAAGAGTATCAGCTCATCCCTCACAATTTCGTAATCCTTGGGAAATACTGCACAATAAGCAAAACATCTCTTCAAATAAGAAGGAAGATGGACATAGCTCAATTTTAAAACTGGAAGAACCTCATCATTCTCTGCCATCGGAAGATCCCATATACTTTTATTTAAGATATCTTCCCATTCATTGGGATTCCTTTTAGTACGTAGGACACCGCCCAACATCTTCGCTGCCAAAGGTAAACCTTTACATCTTTCAGCTATTTTCTTGCCTATTTTTTCAAAATCCGGGTGGCTCTCGAAATTTGTTGCTCCAAGAGCATGATAGGCTAATAAGCTTGTACAATTATCAAGAGACAATTCCTTCAAGGGATACGGCGAAGCTCTTGTTATGGAAACAACAGTAAGATTGCGAGTCGTGACAATGATCTTACTTCCCTTAGCCCCCGCTTCAAATGGCTTTAAGAGGGCAGTCCATTTTTCATACTTCTCATTCCAGATATCATCTAAAACCACAAGAAACTTCTTCCCGGATAGATTGTCCTTCAACTTAACTTGAAGCCCGTTAAGATCTTCACCCTCGCAGGACAACCCGGTGATTGACCGTAAAATAGTCTTTGTTATGTCAAGAATATCAAAAACATCTGACACACAAACCCATGCTCTCCTCTCGAAACACCTATTCACTCTGGCATCATTATATAGTCGCTGAGCCAATGCCGTCTTTCCAACACCGCCCATCCCAACTATGGGGACTATGCTTAGTGCGGCATCATAATTTTCGACCTCACGGATCAATATTTCGAGTATCTGTGCTTCTTCCTTCTCCCTGCCGAAAAACTGAGGCTCTAGTAGAGAAGTGCTAGGATCCCTTTTATAGGTGTAGTTGGATCTATCCACAACGTTCTCTCTCAAGCTTAAACAAGCCTTCTTCGTGACAATCGCTCTCAACCTGCCATTGATCTCTTGTACCTTGGTTTCAAAATCGAGCCATCGTGGGTTTGGATTTGATCCAAAGGAATTATATATGCCAAAGAAAGAGAACTTCCCTTTCACCTGACCTTTGCTTGTGCTGGATTCTGCCTTCGACTTAGCCTGAGCGGCTTTGATCGTGAACTCATCGAGCAAGTCTTCCATGTCATAGGCCAAGTCCCTAACATTGTCCAGCCACAGCTTCACTGGAGGGTTACCGCTGAGTTGCTTGTCCTCTGCATCAGCCAGCACTGCATTAATTGTGACCAACATCTCCTTCCACTCAGGCAGGGCGGTGCTGATTCCTTCGCATTGTGCATAGCCCAATGTGTGAGAAGCCAACTTGTCGAAAAGGACCTGAAAGAAGGAACCCAAGAAGGAACCCAAAACGATCTCTCCAATGGCCATGGGTGAATCGGTCACTGTAGAGAATAGCAAAGGTGTCATGGAGAATCAAAGTAAAGATGAAGTAATGGAGAGAGAAAACTACGAAGTCCAGGAAGACCAAGACGTTCACTTACCAAAAAGATTAAAAAAAGACCAAGACTTTCAAGGGATGCACACCAAAGGTTAGACAAATCAAAATAAAATAATTTTTGTCCAAAAGTGCTTATTTCGTCAGTTGTTTTACTTTTTCTTCAGATCAACACTTTTCTTGTGGTCATCCAAAACAAAGGATAAAAGGTGATTTTTCTACATATGACCAATTTAGAGCGCACGAGTATATTCGTCAAAAACTTCATTGCTTACAAGTGTTTTGTTGGCTTTTCTACTTTATTGGTGAATATGCGATCACTGTAGGCTACGTGGTGGTTATAGTGCTGAAAATTCACATATGTTTAAGATATAAGAAGATTATCGATTCCTCCTTCAATGCGAATGAGCATGTAAAGTCATCAAAGATGGCTAACTTGGTCAACTCAATAAGGAGAACAAAGCACATGCTTCGGGCTAAACAAGAAAAAGGATTAGGCACACCAACTCATCCATTATGCAGGTTGCTTTATCTTACTCTGGAAATAGTGAACCAGTTAAATATCACCCACTGACAATATATAATCTACTTCAAAGTATACTTTACGCTTCACACTAATAAACAGGAAAATCATGTTAAAAAAGATTGTGATTCTCCTCCCATCCCTGATCATTTACTTCTACCTCAACACCCTTCAGCAGATGATTGCTGCCCAACAAATATAAGAGAGTTCTTTTAGGAGTCTACAATATAAAATGAAAACTTGGGCTTTTTAGTATCGAACAATATGCGATGTTTGTTTGATACGAGGTTAATGCACATTATAAAAGATGAACAATCTCAAAAACTTTTCTGACGTAGAAATAACTTTTTTTTTTCTAACAAAACACGAGTCTAACGCCAAACAACTAACGACTTTACTTGACTCGAATCTGGGTATGGAATCCTATCATTTTTTTATATGTTTCAAGCATTGAAACGCCCCAGTTTGATGGAAAACAAATGTAACATCAATGCAGCATATCTCTATATGTTCACATGACTAAATCACTACCGAAATGAGATCGAAATCCTCACATTCCAAATGTGAACAATAGCGACCAGCAAACACCCTCATTATGTTCAAGGCTGGAAATGATGACAATTTGATGAGAAATCAATATCCATACATGTCCATCTCGCTATGCGTGTTTATGCACTTCAAGGACTGTGTATATAACATCATACGCACGTCATTCGTACCAGAACTTCTGATGTCCAGCAGCATAGATGAATAATACCATGTACATCTTCCAAAGCGAGCTCAATGTCAGTTGACACAGCAAATGCACACATGAACAGCGAACATCAAACGCACATGACCAGCAGTTGATATACCAAAAGCACACGTAAACAGCGAGAAACACAGCATGCCTATACGTCTAAATTTGTTCACATTTCAATCAACTGCATACGGGAAACGCAATAAGACACGACCAGTACAATTTTAATAGGACATCAAAACGTTCGTAAACAGAATGGAATAGGAATTAACTATCCATGATTGAGTCAGGAATTCTGTCGAACAGGTAGAATACCTGTCGGTTGAAGAACTCACATGCCATATTCAAGCAGCGATTCATTTCCATCATTACTATCAGCAACAACCAAGGTCCAGAACATTAACAGAATCTCACCCGCAGTTGAATCTCACACATGCGGAGGGCTAAGCTTTCCGACAATCTGTTTCGTACGAAGAAGTAACGGAAAACAGAGTACACTGACTTGCCTCGTTGAGACAAACTTTCAGGTCTCGACCAGCAGCTGGATTGGCGAATGGAAGGGCTAGGAACGTATACGACAAAGATCGACGCCGGCGTAGCTTGAACTTACGAGCTCGAAGTGCTTCGATTTCCCTACGTCGGGGATGTGTAAATATTCGGTCGCGAGTAATCCGTCCGGCCGGAGACAAACATTTGGCGCGCAGATGTTTTCAAAGGCCGAGTTGTCCTCTTATGATTGGCTTATCCACCGTTTAAAAAGCAGCTCGCGCGTGATCGATGACATCATGCCTATCTAACGGTCTAACTGCGCCCTTTGACCGCTTCCTCAGAATAAGAAGTTGCCCAAGAAACCGAATATCGTTCGTTGGCCGTTCACATCGGTCTTAAAAAACTATATTTCCCCCGGGACGCCACCCTTATCTTCCCTTTAAATAGGGAAATATTGTCGTTTTCAACACGTTGGCTCTATAATCAATATATGGAGCATTGACAATCTTTCTTTTACTAAGTATCGATAAGGAATTGCTCTTGGAACGCTCGCCAACAAGATTCGAATATTTATACCGATGATTCGCAAGGTACTCGCCGGCCTTTGGATGAAAAATTCTATCTTTACGAACACAACAATATCACAACCCTTATAGCGCTTAGTTTTTTTTTTTTTCAAACACAAAATAGCGTCCGAGTTTTCTCTATTTCTTTTGAGTTGATACTATGAAAAACCTCAAATTGGTACACCCGTGATAAACTTACTCCAAACTAATTATTTGACTACCAAAAACCCAAAACCGGTATACCTATGACAAATTTACTCTCCGTTAAATTGGATTAATATCACAAACCAGTACACCTGTGACAAATGGAAGGGTAAAATACTAAATTAGTACACTCATCAACTGTCACGTGCCATCCAGCTTAGTAATTTGACGGCAAAATTTAACGAAAACTAATTGAGAGTAAAATTTGCTTTCTTTTTACCAACAAAATTCGCTACGCCTGTAGTCATTCCCGGTGATAATATTATTCTATTCTTTTTTTAGCTTATTTTTATTTAGATTTGCGAGGCCTGCTTACCGAGAGTGTTTTAGAGGGCCGGGTCTACATCTCCTGGGTCTTGGCCTGAACTCCCATATGTTTGATGGGCTTTATGAAGGTCCCTGAACTTAAAATTCTCAAACGCAAAAAGAGGTCTAATTGCAAATTTCCAAGAGTTCTTCAGGTCTTAATGTACGTCCAAAAAAAAATCAAGTCTTAAAGAAATGAGAAATTCAAATCGGAAAGACTTGAACTAAATAAACCCAAACTAGGTCAACCTAGATTTAACCCATGAACCTGGTCAGGTCGCACTTAGATCCACATATTCAAACCCACCTAGAAGTTCCTTGGTTCTTGTCCTTGCCTCGAGCGGTTGTCGTGTAGTGTCAAGTAATTATAACCAATGTGGTTCGCCTTAAGTATGTTTGTCGATCAAAATCTTTGCCATCAAGCCTGAGGTCATTGAGCTTTTTAATGTCTCTAAGTCACAGGCGAAGAAAAACTTAAATTAAGAAAATTGAATACACGAAAAATGGAGAAACAAGGTTGTATTCGGTTTCTCCATCCAACACTAGCGCGGCAACCGCCCATCAACCAATCCCTGCCACCGCATCTCATCCCAAAACTCTATTGAAAAGAAAGTGAGAGAAATCTTGTGCATGTCCCAAATATTCTAAAAAAGTTAACTTATAAATTTGCTACGGTTTGTTTGCGTTTCTTAAGAAGTGAAAATCCAATTTTTTGCTTTTTCCCCAAACTTTAAAATATTTTTCAAATTTCAAGAAATTATGAAAAAAATTTATATGAATTCATGTGTTGAGATTTATATAGTGTGAAAATTTAGGTGTTTTGGGCTTAATTATGAGAAGCTTTTCACATTTTGCAATTCCAATTAATTTATGAACATTCTTGTACACATGTATACAAATGTGCCAATTTACTCTCTCTCTCTCTTAACATGTCAGATTGGATCCAAACAACAAGCAGAGTTCTTAGTAAAATAAAAATTTCTAAACGAATTTATGATGAAAGTTGAAAGTTGAAGTCTAGGGAAAAAAATGTGGAATGAAGACTAAAGAGCCAAAGTCCTCTTGACCTTATACGATTGTCAGATTACACAGTCGACTGAGTATAGTAAGTTTAGTGGACCGAACATTTTTGACTTTTTGCTCCCAATATTTTCAGAATAATCAATACATTTGCTCTTGCAAGAAGTCAAAAAAGAAAATATATAAACTACAGGAAGTAAAATGACTAGGAGGGGAGCTTGGGAAAATCCATTTATAGCAGGAGAGGCTAATCATTAGCTGTTAAAGTCTATTGGTTTATGGCCACTTGATACTGTTGGCCCAAGCACGACATAGCCCGACCCCTTCCAAGTGTGGCTGTGCATGGCCTCTCTATGCGAGGAGCCGTGCCGGGTCGGGCTCTGGTTTAGTTGGGCCTAGGCCATCCCCTTAGACCCAAATAGGCTAGTGTAGAAACGACCCCATTTGTTTTTTAAAAGGTCACTGCCAGTGCCAGTGACCATTAGGTCTCAGTTGCATTTAAATAAAAACATTGTGACCATTCAGCCACACCCAAAAAAAAAAAAGTCCTAAAAATTCAGCTCCTCCTCCTTCATCCTCACCTCCATCCATTTCTCATTACTTATCACTCTCTTATAACTCCTAAAAAAATCTCGATTTCTACATACAATATTTCAAATTTTTGAATGCGCAATACGCCCAACTCAGTTGCATTAACCAACTTGATTCCCAAACCAAGACCTATGACTACGAAGAGTAGCATACTCCAACCAATACCGTGAACCTTTGTGGCGAAGGTCCAAAATTTGGCAAATGTTCGACATCAAGGTCCTCCCCGATGGGTATAAGAAGGCCATTTTGCATGGCATGGGGGTGTGAAATTACCAGAAAATCTAGCAGTAGGACGCACCAACTGAGGAGGTGCAAAGAGAAATATTTTGCTAAAATGGACGAGCCCAAGGGGAGCTCTGCTGCCGCTGCAGCGGGCCACACCAAAAGTCTAGGCTCAATGCCCAAATGAACAGGAGGAAAGTAATAGAAAAGTTCTAAACTTATTATATTGGCGTCAATTTAGTCGTAGACCATTTTTTGTGTCAATTTAGTCCTAAATATTTTGATATAGTGCAAATTCAATCATTCTAGTTAATTTTAGCTGGATATTGCAAATATGGATGTCGACCAATCTATTTGACACCGTTGACGACGTGGATAATTTTTAATAATATTTTAACATTTTTTTCGATTTTTTAATTATTTTTTTTGATTTTTTAACTTTCTTTCTTTGTTTTTCTTTCTTCTTCCTTTTGCCAATGACCGGCCATCGGCCACAGGCGATGGCCGAGTGGGCTAGCCTCACTTGGATGAGGGTCGCCATTACTTGGTCAAGTGAGGGCAAGTCCCGGCGAGGGCTCCCCTCGCCCAATCTGGCGAGGCCAGCCCTCACCCAGGCCCCAGTGGCCTCGCCAAATTTGGTGAGGGGAGCCCTTCACCTAGCTTGCCCTTGCCCAGGCGAGGGTTGACCTCGCTTGATCTGGCCTGGGTGAGGCTGACCCTCATCGGGCCTCACCTAGGTGAGGGCTCTCCTTGCCAAATCTGGAGAGGTTGGGCCTCGCCTGGTCGGGTGATGGTGGCCCTTATCCAAGCGAGGCATACCCGCCCGGCCATGGCTAATGGCCAGTCATCAGCAAAAGGAAGAAGAAAGAAAAAAAATAAAAGAAGAGAAAAAATCAGAAAAAATAATTTAAAAATTGAAACAAAAATATGAAAATATCATCAAAATTTGTCCACGTTAGTGCCGACAGTGTCACGTAGGCCGACTGATGTCCACGTCAGTAATATCTGATCAAAATTAGCCGGAATGACTGAATTGGCACTATGTCAAAAGGTTTAGAACTAAGTTGACACCAAAGAAAGATTTATAACTAAATTGGCACAAATGCAATAGGTTTAAGACCTTTTTAACACTTTTCTCAAATGAACAATATACACTCCAGGCCAAGGTACCATTCGGGCTAACTCAAGATCCGAGGTTCGTCAAGTTCGTCCAAGGGGCGTGCCAGTCGACTTACAAAGGCATCACAAGGACCACAAATATCAGGAAATGCAAGGGTCTATACTAGGATGAAAGAGGAGCTGGTGCAACTGCTATCGATAGATAACTCTTGAGTATCAATGACCTCAGATTTGTGCACCAACCAAAAAACCTATGCTTATGGTTGTGTCAAGTTCACTAGAAAAGGGCCACATTGGGATTATATCGCCGTACACAAAATGTTTGCGTGGAAATTATGAGATCGGTAATTGACTTTGGCAATTGGGACAAAGTATTATCCGTTACTTTGGATAAAGCCACCGTAACAATGTGATTGCTAGGAACATGGCCGCACAGTGCAACAACCAATTCTTCTATGTTTGCTACGTGTGCGATGTTATCAATCTTTGCCTACAAGATAGTCTTAAAAGATTTGAAGTAAGTGCACTAAAAGTTCTAAAACTTGTAATGAAAGTACAATTAAGTCCTAAAACTTACAAAAAGCACAATCAAATCCTAAATCATGTCAAATTAATTCAATCGATTCATTCTATTAACTCCGTTCAATTTAACTAATGGAAAATGCTGACGTGACTTTTTAAATATTTTCTCTCTTCTACGTGACAATTACATAGCTAAAACGTTGTCATTTTAGTCGAAATATAATTTTTAATACAAATTTCATTTATATCAAATTTAAAAAATAAGCTAAATTAATTTTTTTTAAAAGGAGAAAGGGAGACGCTAGGCGTGAGGGCTGCAAGCCCTTGCTGCCACCACCCCACCATCGCCGGGAAGTGCCGGCGAGGGTGGGAGATGGCCGGCAGGGGTCACTGAGCCCCAACCTGGCCATATATTGTCGATTCTTTCGGCTGAAGAGAAGACATTGGCACAGCAAGCACACGATTTTTAAAGGACTGTGTCTTCGGCAAGATGCCAGCGGGGAAATGGGGAGAAATTCAGTGCTAAGGCAGAAGCCACGGCTGTCACACTAAGACGATTCAATCGAGATTCACGGCCATACATTCCGCGGATGAACATTCACGCAGGCAATTCATTAACTCGGAAGCGGCGATATTCGGATGGAATCGCTTAGTACAAGCAAAGAAGTTCGTTATTCTTAAATGCTTTAGATTTGGAGAGAGATCCAGCCACGAAGGGATACAGTGGACAGTTTTCCGGAGCTAACTAGGAACACTTTCTTCTGCTTCTTTTTTATATTAGACTAGGAACTCTACTGAGGCATATAGGCTTCGAGGAATCAAGATCGCTTCTTACGCAAAATATCGGTAAATATATGCGCAATATTTGGAGCCTGCATCAAATAGTAAGATAAGCGGAATGCGATGGGCTGTTCCGATGTTATGTACTAGATTTCGCAAAGAAAGGAAAAAAAACGATGTTATAGCATGGATAATGACAGTTTGACTTATCATTTTTGACATTTGCTTATTTTGAAGATTCGCAAAAGCTTTTCTTTTGACAAGGGGGAATTTCTGAAAATTTATCTTTGCTCAATGGGTGTGTGACTTCCTTCTCTTTAACCTTTTTTTTTTTAAATTTTTTTGTTAGAACCTTCTCTTTAACAGTAGTAAAGTATATCCCCGACTTAAGAATTTGTTTACATTAGTTATCTGTCATCTGCAGATCATCATATCATGCAATGTTGTTGGAAAAATCATTAAATTTAAATCATTGACGAGAGATATTTAGGAATTCTCGAACTTTCATCGTTCAAATGACTCACTGCATGTAATGTGTTAGTATAATTTGTGAAACAAACAAGAAGATTCATAACACTTCATATAAAAACCACTAAATTGGGTCGACTAGATGAAGATATGTGCTTTGAAAATATTCTTAGAAATCGTTGAGAAAATATTGTATTTTAATTGCATGAAAAGAGAAATAGATAAAAGAAATGAAAAGAATAACGTCTTTTTACATTAATCATAGTTTATCTCACTAAGGCCTTAGACTTTTTCTTCGATTCATTATCTTTCGCTAATCGCCATCGTCAATATAATAATTTGCTTTGAATCACAGTCATCGTATTAAACTCTTCAAGTTCAATCAAAATATTGATAGGGAATGTGAGATGAAAATGGGAACAATTAAAATATCCGTAATGCAAAAATCAGGTAGCCCGGGTAAAAATTATTACAAGAGTAATTAGACAAACAAATTCTGTACATACTCACCCTACTGCAACAAAAAATGAACAAGACATACCAGGGTACTTTCCATTCCAAACCTAAAAAAGGATAGACTTTATGATTTTGTTAATGCAAAACTATTGAGGATTGCTGATCACCAGTGATGGTGGCCTATTGGTATAAACAGATATTTCACAAACGGGAGGTCACGATGATATTCCATTAGCGATGGAAGTGCGTGTATCTTGCCTTGCCCGTGACAAGAGCTCTGGCAGCTTGGTGGGTTTATAGGGATGAGACTTGCCTACTTAAGATAACTGGGTTGCGAGTGGTCTTGGATAGCAACCTTCTTGCGATCTCAAGTCAAAATACTTTCCGGCAGACATGAAACTTTTACACTAACTCAATAGAGTGACAGCGTAGTCTCCTTGATTGCTCCTCTCCGCCTTTCCTTTACAACAAAGAAATAGAAAATGTTCTCTGAGATGGTCTGGGAATTTAAATAGAAGAAACATGAACTGTGAACTCTGACAATGAAGTCAGATTTAAATGGATACAATATGCATGGTTCTTTCAAAGTTAGTTGTCATATTCGCCAACTCGAAAATCCCTGCTTTAAATCCTTTTTTTGCATCTTTACAGTAGTTACTGTTGTTAGAAGTAAGAAAGCTTCTTCGTTTGACTTTGAATATAGACCTCGATAATTGACATCCTGGTACAGATTAATCTTCTGAAGCATGTCACCAAAAAAGGGTTTCGAGCATATTAGTACATATAGTTTTTTGTTTTTCTTTTGTCAAGTGGCAAAAGATGAACATAAAAAGCACATGTTGCCTACCTCAACAGTGTTTGCATATGATCCTCCCAAGAAATTTTGCCAAATACAGATGTTAGTGTGATATTCTGCAAAACAAGCACAGTTGAGAGAATTCAGGTCACTGAGCTAGGGCATAAGAAAAATAAATTTCGAAGAGAAAATACAACATACGGTGAAATTGCAGAAAAATATCGATATAAGAGCATCAATTCTTCATGATTCTCATACAAAGCATAGTGCATTTCCGTAAGTGGAAAGATGAGCAATTTTTGGGCATCAAACAAAGTTCAAGATATATCCTCAATAAAGACAGGCACATTTATGCATCATAATTCCAGCAGTGTGAGCAAGTCCATGTAAGTATTATCTGTTTTGAGGAATAGTCACTTGTATGAAGCAATGTTGGACTTGCTGTACCACGTCAGCATTTTAACCATTTCATTGTGCACGTCCTTGTCAAACAAAACACAGCAACTCAATTGTCCTCGTTGCACCTTCAGTAGCTAGTTTGTGAAAATTTCTGTGAAGCTTGACCATGGAAAAACATGAACTTTCTAGCATCGAGTTGAGGAGTCAAAATAGAAATGGATCCTGGAGCAGCGGCAGTAGCTAAACAACAAGTGTGCAAGAAAGAAAGAAGTCCGAATCATTACCTGAAGAACAAAAATTAGACATTGGAGAGATATCTTCTTATTGGATCTGAACTCAACCAACTACGATGAGTGGGATTTCTTGGAGGAGGTGCCAATGGTCGCCACAAAGTTTTGAGCACCAATCTTGTAGAATCTCACATTGAATTATGCAGAATACATGGAGGGAGGGAGGGAGGGAGGGAGGTAAGTCATCCTCTGTCAAGTAACTCAACTTCCGGCAACGTATAAAATGTAATTGTTTGAGAGAGGAGAGATGCCTGCGAAGACCACTTGATAGTCTTTTCACGTTCCTCATATCTCATATCTCTCATCCAAAGAGAGGTTAGAGAGGAAGGAAACAGGAGGCTTCCCGCGTCTCATGTCCTCCACTATTGATAGTCCTTCCATATTCTTCATATTTCTAATCCAAAATCCTGGAACAGGACGATTAATTAGTCCTGAATAAAAATTACTTTCATGCATAATGAACAACTATGAGGGTGATCAGACCAACATAATTATATGCATACCCACCCGACAGCGACAAAAATTGAACAAACAAGACAAGCATCAGGATCCTTCGCTTTCCTATCCTCATAAATTAGTGGCCCTTTGGATGATTTTGTTTTTGCTGAATAATTCTTATGATTTAAGTTAACGCACACGTATGGGAGACCACTAATCACTGGTGATGGTGACTTATTGGTCCAAGCTTGATATTCTACAAATGTGAGGCCATGAGATCAAATGATTAGTACAGGCTGATAACTCTTAAGAATGATTGCCTACACCTGTTGGTGTAACAGGTAAGCTCTAAATGCAGTAACTTTTAACCATAATCACCAGATCCTGAGACCGTCACTTGTACAGAAAAGAAAAGCTCTTTTGGAGTGTATTTCCCGTAAAAATGTAAGAAAGCTAAGTCATGATTGGGCGGATGAAAGGCAGGCGGTGTGGAGTAAACCTGAGCTAGGTTCTGCGAAGATTAACTGCGATGGGTCTGACATTAGAGAAACAAAACATGCTGTTGTTGGGAAAAGATGATTGGGAAGAATGGAATCAGATTTGAGGCATGAATACCCTGTCTTTAAGAACTAATGGTTATTGGCAAAAATCTCTCAAAGTAAAAACAATGACTGTACTTTTGTTTTTGAGAAAGGAAAATTGAGATGTAAATTATTGAGACGGAACACTTGCATGCGGGCATTGTAGAATTTAGTCCACTTCGAACCCTTCAAGTTATATATTGGCCCACACACTCAATTCTTTTCTATGTGGGACAAGACACTTTTTGTTTGTTTTACATACCATCAACAAGGATTGTGGCCAGAAATTAGACGGGGGAGATGGTTGCCTGTCGGGGTGTGGTGGTGCAAGCTAGATCCGCAGAGGAGGCTGAGTTACTTGTTGTTGGAAAGCATTGTAGTGGCAAAAGAAAAAATCTGGCCCAAGGTAGTAGTGGAGATGGATGCAGCTGTGGTATACAAGGATACCGTCAACTTTCGCAGGCAGTGCAACTAAAGACTAAAGGAAGCTCCTGCTGGGATTCAAGCGGCTAAAGATCATTTTTCAGATCTGAATTGTAGTTGTATTTCGTAAAAAGCAAATGTTTGTGCTCATCGGGTAGCTTTGCATACCAAGAAGAGGATGTGTTGTAAAAATTGGAAGTAATTTGTTTTTGAAGTAATGGATGAGTAGTGAGTTTGTTTGCTGGAAAAAAAAAAGCCCCAACGAATTGTCATTAGTTGACCTCAATGGGTGGCTTTTGGAAATTCATGGGAAATATCTCCATGGGAAAATATCAATTTGTATTACGCATCAAATTTAGGAAGCAGAATCGAAATCGATGCCTTCAAAACCAAAAACTTACCCTTAACCGTGGAAAACTGACTGAACATGGAAAAATCAATTCATTGGATCCGAACCCAATCTATTTCGATGTGAGGGATTTCTTGGATTAGGGGCCAATAGTCGCCAGTGAGTTTTGAACATCGATCTTTCAGAATCTCGCATTTATCTATGTACAATTCTCGGAGGGAGGGAGGAAGGCCATCCTCTGGCAAGTACCTCAACTTCGGGCAACAGTCAATCCATATATGTGTGAGAGAGGAGAGATGGTTGAGAAGACCGCTTGATAGTCTTTCGATATTCCACATATTGCAAATGCGAAGATGGATTAGAGAGGAAGGAAAGAGAAGACTCCATGCATCCTCGTCCTCCGAAGGAAACCACCCATTCTCTCCTTCGCCTCCCATGCAAAAGTCAATTAGTAGAGTCTGGAGGGATGTGAGCAGGTGTAAGCCCCATTCTCTTACTGGCTGCTTCAGATTCTCACACACTCTTATTAAAAGGCGCCGCAAATTGGGAGGGAAACCTCCTTTGGGGCAGCTTTTGATATTCTGGCAATCCTCGATGAATAGCATCTCAAGGGATGTAAGATGATGCCACTGATTTGGTAGAGACATTATCTTCGGACAATTACCAATTATAAGACACGACAGGGAGATGGGAAGGGGAGGGAAGTTCTCTATCTCCAATGCTGGACAGTTACTTATATCCAAACGAGTGAGATGGTGGAGCGCATCAAGGCACTGTGGTAGGCTTCCCAGATTCTGACAGCCATCAATTGTCATTTCTTCGAGCGATTCTATGGTGATCTCTTCCAGCGATTCTATGGTGATCTCTTCCACCAACTCCACTCCCTTGCACTCGCAAATACAAAGTGTCTTCAAAGCAGCAAGTGTACCGTTGGCAAATGGAAAGGATGTCAGAGAATCACAATTAACAATCCGCAGATATTCAAGTTGAGATATCGAGTTATTGCTATTAGGATTATATGGAGGAATGCTTAAACTTGTGATTTTTGGACACCTCCTAATTATCAAATGTCTGAATGTGTGCATCTTGCTTGGAAGCTTTTCTAAACTTGTGCAATTACTCAATTCCATCCTTTCAAAGTTGCACGGCAACTCTATTTCTCCTTCTCTTGCCACAAAAGATGTGAGTTGAGGACAGCTTTCGATGGCTAATTCCTGGAGGCAAGTAAGATTTAGCATTATATTTCCATCTTGCCACAAGTATGTTAGCTTGTCACACCGTCCTATATGAAGTTCCTTTAGCTTGACCAAGCCCCTGATAAACTCATGATCAAAGCACACAAGCTCGACAAGATTTTCAATTTTGAGAATGGTCAAAGAAATTAGGTTGACCAAGCTCTTTAAGATCTCCTTGTTACAATCCTCGAGGTGTAATTCATGGAGAGATGGAAGACAAACCTCACTAGTTGAGTTGTTCAAATGTGGGCAAGAATGGATTTCAAGTTTTATGAGACAATCAAGTTGACAAGGCAATGTCCCGATCAACGAAGGACAACTCCGGACAACAAGATGTTGAAGACAGGAAAATGAGACTTCTTCTTTTGGACCCACAACATAAGGAGACCAATTCTTCCATGCCAACATCTCTTTCAACTTCAAAGTTGTTAAGGATGAGAAAGGCCTTTTACCTCCATAAAATTCAGAGCCTATCATTCCTACTGCATGGAGACCTTCAAGAGATAATTCCTTAAGTGAAGGTAGTTGTCCAAGTTGGGGCAGCGATATAACATTAGGACAGCCCCGCAAGCACAAAGACACTATCTTAGAATACGATGGACCACCTAACCATGATGGGAATATTGCACCACCATAGTTCAAAATATTAAGATTTTCAAGATTAATGTGAGGTCGCAGGGAGTTAAGCACTTGTGCTTCGCACTCATGATTCTGGAGATTTCCCAAATTTTCATCCCAATGCAAGGATAAGTTGGTAAGGCCTTGCTTTTGAAGCAAATGGGCATCAATTGCATCTCTAACTTCTTCCACCTTTTGCAATTTAGATATGAATAATTCTCCTTGAAGATGTGGCAAGTTCTTTAACTCCTCTAATTGTGTCCCTTTCTTTGGTCCTACCACAAACTTGGACAAGATAATAAGATTTTTTAAATTACTAATGCCCAACGGCATCTCTTCAAGACTCCCTGTATCCCTAACATCAAGAAACTGTAAGTTGACCAACTTTGTGATTCCTTGAGGCAACTTTGAAAGGTTTCGACAACCTCTTAAGATCAAAGCTTGCAATTTGCACAAGCCGACAATTGACTCGGGTAGCCTTTTGATATCAGTGTACGAGAAATTGAGATATCTAAGATGTTTTAAATCACCAACACAATTCGGTACCTCTAAGATGTCACAATGGCATATTGAGAGCACCCTCAAGTACTTCAATTCTGTTAGCAAGTCATGTAGCACCTTGTTGGAAATAGAGAAAGAGTCCCCTTTAGATCCAATATGCAGTAGCATTAAACTTCTTAGTACCCTCATTCGGTGAAATGCTCTTAAGCATTTTGATGTAACAAAATGCGACGAGATGAATGATGCATAACGAGCTTTCTCAAGAGATGCATCTTCTTCATTAACTGCCAAGTGAGACTCCCCAGAGCTAAAGCATGTCCGGCCCGCAATTGACTTTGCTAGATCATTCAAAAGATCATGCATTGAAAACTTAGATGCGTCGACACTTGATTGTTGAAGAAATGATCTGGATACTAACTCATCGAAGTAATTCCGTCCTAATCTCAAATTATTCCCCTTTGCTTTTTGTCTATCTAAAAAGCCCTCTGCTATCCATAAGAGTACTAGCTCATCTCTCTCAATTTGGTAATCCTTGGGAAATACTGCACAATAAGCAAAACATCTCTTCAAATGGGAAGGAAGATGAACATAGCTCAATTTCAAAATAGGGAGAACCTCATCATTCTCTATCGTCTGAAGATCCCACATTCTGTTATTTAAGGTATCTTCCCATTCATTGGGATTCCTTTTATTACGTAGGGCACCACCCAACATCTTTGCTGCTAAAGGTAAACCTTTACATCTTTCAGCTATTTTCTTGCCTATTGTTTCAAAATCCGAGCGGCTCTCAAAATGTGTTACTCCAAGAGCATGAAAGGCTAATAAGCTTGTACAATTCTCAAGGGACAATTCCTTCAAAGGATACGGCGTTGCTCTTGTTATGGAAACAACAGCAAGGTTGCGAGTCGTAACAATGATCTTGCTTCCCTTAGCCCCCGCTTCAAATGGCTTTAAGAGGGCAGTCCATTTTTCGTACTTCTCATTCCAGATATCATCTAAAACCATAAGAAACTTCTTCCCAGATAGATTGCCCTTCAACTTAACTTGAAGCCCGTTAAGATCTTCACCCTCGTAGGACAACCTCGTGATTGATCGCAAAATAGTCTTTGTTATTGCAAGAACATCAAAAACATCTGACACACAAACCCATGCTCTCATCTCAAAATAGCTATATACTCTGGCATCATTATACAGCCGTTGAGCCAAGGCTGTCTTTCCAACACCACCCAACCCCACTATGGGGATTATACTCAGCGTGGCATCGGAATTTTCGACATCACTTCTCAGCAGTTCGAGTATCCGTGCCTCTTCCTTCTCCCTACCGATAAAGTGAGGCTCCGGCAAAGAAGTGGTGGGATCACTTTTGTTGGTGTAGTTGGATCTATCTGCAACATTCTCTGTCAAGCTTAGAAGAGCCTTCCTTGTGGCAATTTCTTTCAACCTGCGATTGATCTCTTCTACCTTTGTTTCAGACACGAGCGAGTGCAGGTTTGGATTTGATTTGGAGGATTTATACAGGCCAAAGAACGAGAACTTCCTTTTCACCTGACCTCTACTTGTGCTAGATTCTGCCTTCGACTTGGCCTGAGCAGCTTCAATCGCGAACTCATCTAACAAGTCTTCCATGTCATAGGCCAAGTCCCTAACATCATCTAGCCACAGCTTCACTAGAGGGTTACGGTTGAGTTGCCTGTCCTCTGCATCAGCCAGCACTGCATTGATTGTGACCAGCATCTCCTTCCACTCGTCGAGTATGGTGGTGCTGATTCCTTCCCGTTGTACATAGCCCAATGTGAGAGAAGTCAACTTGTCGAATAGGACCTGAAAGAAGGAAGCCAAGAAGGAATCCAAAACGATCTCTCCGGTGGCCATGGGTGAATCGGTCACTATAGAGAACAACAAAGGTGTTATGGTGAAGCAAAGGTTAATTAACAGACACCCGCATAGGAAGACTAGTTCATTATACATTATATACGGTAATCGTTCAGAACCATGTTCTCTCCACCCATATCGCAAGTTCTCTCCATCCAGCATTTTCATTTGTTTATATTGGATCTTTTTGCGCGGCTGGAAGGCATACTCTCTAGAATGTTCTTTAAATATTTTGTATTTGGAATCGTTGTGCACTTCACCCATCACAGGCAATGGTGATTTGATGATTCTGATCAGTATGAAGAACAAACAAGAAGGTTGCTTCCAGCAATGTTTTTTCCTATTTACCTTGGGTAAATGCAAACGTTCCTTTTTTCTTTTTGTCTTTCATTGATCTACGATTAAGATAAAATGACGAGTTTTCCACAATTTGATCGCCCCTCTCTCTCGGACGCAAAGGGAAAAAAATATATAGAGCAGAAATCAATGGAGTGATTTGCTCTTGGCTGCCCAACAATTGATTCTATATCATTTATTTTTAGACGCCTGTAAAAATTAAAACTAAAAACGACCGACTAAAGATTATTCAGTATAAATTAGAACTTAGAAGGTGGAGTCAACAAATATAAGAGAGTCGCTCACTTTTAGGAGTGTACAATATAAAATGACAACCTGGGCTTTTTAGGGTTTGAACAATATGTGAAGTTTATTTGATACGAGATTAATGTGCATTATAAAAGATGAACAATTTCAAAAACTTTTCTGATGTAGAAATACCTTTTTTTCTAACAAAATACGAGTCTACGCATGCTCTTTTTCTAACAAATTACAGTTTTATATTTCATAATTCAAAATTTAATTACATATCGTGAAAAACTGCATATTTTGCTGTGTCTTGAAAGAAAATACATGGATTAGTTTTCCTACACTAAACTATCATCAGTTTTTGCACGATGAAAACAAGTCGTGCACACGCAACACCCTTGGGGCTTTGGAAGGAACTACTTCATGGGAAGTTTGAATTGCGACCTTATTGGCTTGACTCGATTGATTACAATGGCACGCCTTAAAAGAATACTAAATCTCAAACACCTTATTAATTCATCTTAGCCCTTTCGATTGATCGTAAATCCACTATATCTATATAACAAGGACTTTTTATTATAAGAGCGAATATGTGAAAAGACACAATAAAAGTTATTTATTTGGTTTGGCACCGCAAAATTATGGCAACCGTGACTCTCCCGTGAATATTTGTGGAAGAGGAATGAAGCTATACTCTTATAATATTTATTGTTGCTTACCCAATTTCATGGACTAAAATTTCATTACATTGACGGTGTAAAATAATTACTCTGCGGGCAGGATAAAAAGTATCGATTCCATTATAAATGAATGCTTCGATCTCAGATTTACTAATCGTGTAAAAACATTTCACGTGCGTTTAGTAAAAAGAACAATGTTAGAGAGATTAAAAATTAATCTTAATGTCCTAATATTACTATCCAACAAAAATTAAAAGAACAATTTTTTGTTATTAAACTTTACATCAATTTTAATTGGGATTATAGATGGGCATGAATTGGTTTAAGAACCAAAATATTGTTGTTGTTACATCAATTTGAGGAAAAATAGAGCAAGTAGATAGATGTCTCTTACCTATTCCAAGTAGACTTCCTGGAGGAGACCGATGAACAGGATTAGCTCAACGAGAGCAATCCAGCAAGCACGAGCGCTAGTTTCGGACGAGCAAGAAGAGAACACTACTGAGCAGGGGGGGACGGGATGGGATGGGATGGGAATGGGTTATGGTGAAGCTAAGTGATAACGGGACTAACGGAGAGAGAAAACTACAAAGTCCAGGAAGACCAAGACTTTGCACCTATCAAAAACATTCAAGATCATGACTTTCAAACAGGTTCACCATTGGCCAGAGGAAATAAAATAAGAAACATTTTGTCCCCAAGTGCTCGTCACATGAATTCTTGGAAAAGGAATCGTCCTTCGTTTCCTCCTTCGGTCGTGTGCGTGGGTCCCAACTGCCGATCGGCCAATGAACGGATTGTCACACCCCGAACCCTACGAGACTGCGATATCCCGCTATGATCGTTATGATGTGACGTCCCATGACTCATCGCCGACCCTTCATTTCATCTTTTAATTACGCATACGGAAGCTATAACCACATTCATTATTGGGTTGAAAGTGGGTTTGTTACTTAATCCATTAAAACTCATTTTTTTAGCCTTTTTCTTTATAACCCATTTTGATCTTTATGACCTACTTCCTAAATATGAGTTAAGATATGGATTTGCAACACATTTTGACAGCCCTAATATAAATCATAAATTTAGGAAGAACAAGACTTTTCCCTCACACAACTACATATTATCAACGACAGTTGATTTTACCTATTCAATTAGGAAAACCAAAGCTCGCACTTTGAGCTAAACAAGAAACGGCTAACTTTACCTCGGGATTTTTGAAAATTGGATTTTGGATCCGCGAAAACTATATTCTTGTTTTTCCCTTAGGCTAATTATAATTCTACGTTTTATGATTTTGACTGTGTCTACCTGGAAATTTATGGGGAAAAGGTGATAACATCAATGTATCAAGGAAATAAGTCACGTGATTGGAGAACTTTTCTTTTTTCTCTATGAGTTGGCTGTCCACATTTCGGGCATAGAAAACCATTAAAGAAGGAAAAATACACAAAACTCCTCCGAATTTTGGATAGGATATACATCTGCTCTTAAACTTTCAATTGTTATAGTTATTAATCGGGGAAATTATTGAAAAAGTTTTAAACCCATTGCACTTGTACCAATACAGTTCTAAACCTTTCGATGTGGCCAATTTAGTCGTAAACCATTAGAATATTTGTCAATTGAGTCCTTTCGATCAGAAATCGCTAACATGAATACTGGTCATCCTACATGATATGACTAGCGTTGACGTGGATAATTTTTTTGTAATCTTATAAAAAAAATTGATTTTTTATTAAATTTTTAAAATTTCCTTTTCTTTTATCTTTGCTTTTGTTTTTTTTTTTTCATTATGCCAACAAGGGTCATCTTCGACCCTTGCCGACAGCGAAGGACTCACCCAGATTGGGCGAGGGCTGCATCGCTAGCGACCCCACTGGTCACGGTTGAGAAAGGCCTCGTCGGCCACAAAGAAAATTTAAAAAAAAATCAATTTCAAAAAAAAAATTACAAAAATTGTCCACGTCAGCACTAGCTATGCCATGTAGGACTGTCGACATCCACGTTAGTGGTTTCCAGTCAAAATTGGCTATGAGGACTTAATTGAAAATTTGTTAAAAGGTTTATGACTAAATTGGTCAAATTAAAAGGTTCGGGATTGAATTGACACGGCTACAATATGTTTATGACTCTTTTGGCAATTTTCCCGTTATTAACCGTACGTTATATTTTCCATTGGCATATACAATGCACATGACTTTTAAGGAATAATTTTGTATTTTTATCTTTTTTTTTTTATAGAAATCTCTCTATTTTACCCTTGATTTCTATACAAAAAAGATTTTAAAAAAAGGATAAGTATACTAGAAGTCCTAAAACTTGTTACAAAAGTACAATTAAGTCCTAAAATTTACAAAAAGTGCAATCAAGCCATAAAACTTATTAAATTGGTGCTATCAATTATTTTGTTAACTCTATTCAACTTGGCTAACGAAAAATGCTAACGTAGCTTTTTGTCTACGTGGCAATTAAGTGGTCAAAACAACATCATTGTGATCCAAATATAATCATTAATACGAATTTTATTTAAATTAAAATAAAAAATAATCTAATTTAAAAAAGGGGTGAGAAACCAAGCAGAAGCCCTTGCTATCGATGCTGCCCCCACCATTGCCGAGAAGGACCGGCGAGGGTGTGGGATGGCCGACCAACTATTTTTTTTTTCATTTACCTTCTTTTTAGTTTATTTGAATAAAATTTGTAGTAAAATTAAGATTTGGATCAGAACGATATCGTTTTAACCTTATGTTTCATATTTTAGCCACGTCATCGCCACGTAGGAGATAGTAGATATTTTAAAAGCCCACGTCAGCATTTTCTATTAGTAAAGTTGGACGGATTTAATGGAAAAACTAGATTGCACTAATTTGACAAGTTTTAGATCTTGATTGCACTTTTTGTAAATTTTAGACTCAATTGCATTTTCGTGATAAGTTTTAGGACTCCAGTGCACTTATGCCAAAGAAAATTAGCTAAAATATTAATATCAGAAAAAATAACCATCAATAATAATATTTTGAATAAATATTATTGAAATTGGTGACAAGATTAATTTAATCAAAAAAATATTTTTAAAAAAAGTATAATTTGGTAAAAAGGAAAAATGCCACAACATTGAAAGGTCAATTAACAAGAATTGCATTCTCATTGTGAATTTTGAAATCATTAATCAATGCAAAAAATGATGGATCAGTAAAAATGAGATTATCCATTTTTTTACGGTAGCTATGGGTAAAAGAGAGAGATTTTCTTCAAAAAATGAGATTAAAATATACTTTTGCACTTTACAAGTCATATGCATTGCACATGCTTGTGAAAAAAATAACGTAAGATTAGTGATTGTTACAAAATAAAAGTTCATCGGCATTATGTAATAACTGAAATTAGGGCAAAAATGTACTACGCCGAAATGCAAGGGGATTTGGTATAATTTCATCTTAAATAAATAACTAAGCCAAATTTAGCCAGATGGAATAATCAATATGTAACATATACACAGGCTCTCCCCAAAAAAACTATTCAATAAAAAAAGGTAAATATTTTGGCTCCTCTAGTGGGCTTAGTTAGGCATATTATATATATATATATATATATATATATATATATATATGCATGCACACAAGGAGTGAGAAAATTACCAAAAAAGTTCTAAATATCTTGCAATTGTGCCAATTCAATTTTAAACGTTTTTTTTTTTTGCTAATTGAGTTTTATGTCAATTCAATCTATCCGGTCAATTTTGGAATGCTTATATTAAACACTTTCATATAGTTCAGGGGCTAAATTGAACATGTATCAAGTGTCCATGGAATATACTGAACAAATTAAAAATTTAGGGATCACATAGAATATTAGATTAAATTTTAGAGATTACATTAAACAAATTAAAAGTTCAAAAACCACATTACATATTGAATCAAAGTCCAGGAACCGTTTGTTTCATTTTCCCAAAACAAAAGCTAATAGCAAGATTACTAGTGTCAACAAGACGGATGAAGTTGCGTTGGAGAAATGGTAGTCTACGTGAGAAGTACTTAGGCCCAAACGGGACAGCATAGAAATGACCCAATTTTTTTTCAAAGGTCACACTGCCAGACTGCCAGTGACCATTAGGTCTCGGTCGCATTCAAAGAAAAAACAAATTGAATGTGACGGAATGGTACCGTTCAGCCACGACAAACAAAAAAAAACAGAAAAAAAAAAAGCTCCAACAAATTCAACTCTTCCTCCTACATCATGACATCCATCCATTTCTCATTACTTATCACTCTCTTGTAACTCCTAAAAGCAACCTCAACTTCTAAAACGATATTTCAAGTTTTCAAATACGCAGTGGACCCAACTCAGCTACATCAACCAGCTCATTTTCCAGATGGTTCGCCAGTTCCGAAGAATTCACTTCGGACCTTAGACACCTTTATTGACTCTGGGACATAACCAGCTCCACACGTTCCCGCGCCCACCTGAACTGCAATAACAACCCGATGACAACGATACACAACAACCTAACAGTTACACGAAACTGCAACGGTGGGGGAGCACCTTCCAGAAGGCATCACCCTTCCCCCTGGCAATGAGGAGACCCAGACCTCCGATAACGAAGAGTGGCCTTCTCCAACCAACACCGCGCAGCCTTTGTGGCGAAGGTCCAAGGCTTGGCAAATGTTCAACATCGAGGTCCTCCCCAGTGGTGAGAAGATGGCCATCTGCATGAGGGGGTGTGAAATTACCCGCAAGATCTAGTGGTGGGACGGGGCCACATGAGGAGGTGCTAAGAGCGAATATCTCGCTGAAATGGCCGAGCCTAAGGACAGCTCCGCCGCCGTTGCAATGGGCCACACTGGACGTCTGTTCAAGTACAACGAGGCCCGGGCTCAATGTATCCATTTGCGAGGTTAATATTGAACCCGGATGAAGGGCAAGTCTCCTAGCACTGCAAGACAAAAGAAGTGGTTCACATTTGCTTATGCAGTGGGTCCAGGTCAATAAAGGGGTGAAGTTGTCGATTGTTAGGGCGTCGGTTCCCATGTGTGGGGCCAAGAAAAGACAAAAGAAAACAAAGTTAAATAAAAGGGTTTACACCATGAAAAATCTCAAATGGGTACATTTATAATAATTTTATTTTAAATTAATTTTTTGACTATCGAAAATATCAAACTGATACACCTATGATAAATTTACCCCAAACTAAATTTTTGACCATCAAAAACCCCAAACTGATACATTTGTGACAAATTTATCCTTCATTAATTTCCATTAAATTGGGGGTTAATACCACGAAAAACCCTGAACTGGTACACTTGTGACAGATTTACCCCAAACTATTTTTTTGACCATAAAAAACCCCAAACTGGTACATCTGTGACAATTTTACCCCGAACTATTTTTTTGACCACCAAAAACCCCAAACTGGTACATCTGTGACAATTTTACCCCGAACTAATTTTTTAATATTATTTTTTTTATTTTTCGATTTTTTTTAGTTTTTCTTTTCTTTTCTTTTTCCTTTCCTTTTCTTTTTTTTTCCCTTCATCTTTAACCTCAAACAAAAAAAAATTCAGGAAATGTGAATTTGGTAAGGCATATTAAATTGATATTAAATTCATAAGTTTGTATCGATAATTTTTTTTCTTTATAATTTCTTACTATATCAATTAGAAATAGTACAAAAAATTCTTCTTGCGTTTTATTTATTATATATTTCAAATGAGCATATTGATTTATGAATCGCCATGCACATATAATATCTCTCATCTTACATATAAAATATACTAATTTTGTAAATTAATATGTTAAATTGGGTTAATACCACGAAAAATCCTAAACTGGTACACTTGTGACAGATTTACCCCAAACTATTTTTTTGACCATAAAAAACCCCAAACTGGTACATCTGTGACAATTTTACCCCAAACTATTTTTTTGACCACCAAAAACCACAAACTGGTACACCTGTGACAATTTTACCCCGAACTAATTTTTTAATATTATTTTTTTTCGAATTTTTTTAGTTTTTCTTTTCTTCTCTTTTTCCTTTCCTTTTTTTTTCCTTCATCTTCATTGGACCAACAATGGATTGTTATATTGTAATTGATACCACAAAAACGTGACACGTAACATAAATGCTACATTTTGACCCAAAAAAAAAACATAAATGCTAAATGAAAGACTTTCTTTTATATGTATGAATTTTCATGCCAACCACTTTTTTCTACATTTAAATGTCTCGCGTTTCATCTATTATATATTTCAAGTGATCATATTGATTTATGAATCGCCATGCACATATAATATCTCTCATCTTATATATAAAATATACTAATTTTATAAATTAATCTGTTAAATTAAATTGGCAAGCAGGAAGTATAGAAATTGTTGATTAGCTGTACTCCAAGCTTAGGTAACAAGCCTACGTTGGACCCCATCAGTTTGCCTATCCACTTGCACCCAAAAATAAGAAAGACACGACAACAATATAATGCCTTTTTCGCGAGACATTTAAATGTAGAAAAAAGTGGTTGGCATGAAAATTCATGCATATAAAAGAAAGTCTTTCATTCAGCGTTTATGTTTTTTTTTTTGGGTCAAAATGTAGCATTTATGTTACGTGTCACGTTATTATGATATCAATTACAATATAACAATCCATTGTTGGTCCAATGAAGATGAAGGAAAAAAAAAGAAAAGGAAAGGAAAAAGAAAAGAAAAGAAAAACTAAAAAAATTCGAAAAATAAAAAAATAATATTAAAAAAATTAGTTCGGGGTAAAATTGTCACAAGTGTACCAGTTTGGGGTTTTTGGTGGTCAAAAAAATAGTTCAGGGTAAAATTGTCACAAGTGTACCAGTTTGGGATTTTTGGTGGTCAAAAAAATAGTTCGGGGTAAAATTGTCACAAATGTACCAGTTTGGGATTTTTTATGGTCAAAAAAATAGTTTGGGGTAAATCTGTCACAAGTGTACCAGTTCAGGATTTTTCGTGGTATTAACCCTAAATTAAATTGGCAAGCGGGACGTATAGAAATTGTTGATTAGCTGTACTCCATGCTTAGGTAATAAGCATGCGTTGGACCCCATCAGTTTGCCTATCCACTTGCATCCAAAAATAAGAAAGACACGACAACAATATAATACTTTTTTCGCGAGACATTTAAACGTAGAAAAAAGTGGTTGGCATGAAAATTCATGCATATAAAAGAAAGTCTTTCATTTAGCGTTTATGTCTTTTTTTTGGGGTCAAAATGTAGCATTTATGTTACGTGTCACGTTATTGTGGTATCAATTACAATATAAAAGTCCATTATTGGCCCAATGAAGATGAAGGAAAAAAAAAGAAAAGGAAAGGAAAAAGAAAAGAAAAGAAAAACTAAAAAAAATCGAAAAATAAAAAAAATTAATATTAAAAAATTAGTTCGGGGTAAAATTGTCACAGGTGTACCAGTTTGGGGTTTTTGGTGGTAAAAAAAATAGTTCGGGGTAAAATTGTCACAGATGTACCAGTTTGGAGTTTTTTATGGTCAAAAAAATAGTTTGGGGTAAATCTGTCACAAGTGTACCAGTTCAGGGTTTTTCGTGGTATTAACCCTTAAATTGAATTAATACCACAAAAAATCATAAACTAGTATACTTGTGACAAATGGAGGACAAAACATAAAATTTGTACATTCTTCAATTACCCCCGTGTTTACAAAGCAATTTGATAGTAAAATTTAACAGAAATAAACTGAGAATAAATTTGTCACAAGTGTACAGTTTTGGGATTTTTGATGGTCAAAAAATTAGTTTGAGATAAAATTGTCATAGGCGTACCAGTTTGAAGTTTTTCGCGATATTAATCCTAAATAAAATAAAAAAAATTTAATACCATGAAAAACCTCAAATTGATATATTTGTAATAAATTTACCCCAAACTAATTTTTTGACCATAAAAAACCTCAAACGGTACATTTCCATAGAAAATCCTAAACCGATACATTTGTGACAAATTTACTGTCTGTTAATTTGGATTAATACCACGAAAAATCACAAATTGGTAAATTTGTGACAAACGGAGGAGTAAAACCCCAATATTGGTATACCCATTAACTGTCATGTGTCATATAATTCAGCAATTTAACGGTAAAATTTAATAGAAAATAATTGAGGGTAAATTTGTCATAAATGTACTAGTTAAGAGTTTTGGATAGTCAAAAAATTAAGGGAAAAAACCACCAAAAACTCCAAACTTTCCCCCCTGTGACACATTTACCCCGAACTTTTTTTTGTGACACCAAAAATCCCAAACTTTCGTATTTGTGACACATTTACCCCAGTGCACATTATCCATGGGCATTTTCGTCTTTTCCGCTTTTTCTTTTTTTTTTACTTTTTTTTTCTTCCGGCGAGGGCCGCCCGATGCCGGCGAGGCTCGCCCTCGCTCGCTCGCCCTCGCCAAATCCAGGCGAGGGCGAGCCTCGCTGGCGTTGGGCGAGGCTCGCCCTCACCTCCCTTGCTTGCGCAGGCGAGGGCGAGCCTCGCCCTCACTAGCCTCGCCAGATCCAAGCGAGGGCGAGCCTCGCCGGCGCGGGCGAGGCCCCCCTTGCCGGAAGAAAAAAAAAAAGAAAAAGTGAAAAAAACGAAAATGCTCATAGATAATGTACACTGGGGTAAATGTGTCACAAATACGAAAGTTTGGGGTTTTTGGTGTCACAAAAAAAAGTTCGGGGTAAATGTGTCACAGGAGGAAAGTTTGGGATTTTTGGTGGTTTTTTCCCAAAAATTAATTTGCAGAAAATTTATCACATGTATACTAGTTTGGAGTTTTTCATATTATTAACTCAAAAATAAAAAAAAGTTCTGTTTTGTTGCCCTTGATTGACCTTGTCTCTTCAAGTTAGCCGCAAGCAGTCTCCTTCAACGAGTGTCTTGAAGATGAGCCGCATAGTGAAGTGCCTGTGTGGGTTTCCTTCAACGAGACTAGTAGCCGCACGGTAAGAAGGGGATTTGATGGCTGCACAGTAACTTCCTTTGAGAGCCGAACCGCGAAGAAAGAATAACAAGTTTCTCGTGGTTTCTTGTTTTCGGCCGCACGAAGGGAGTCGTGGGCAGAGCTTGAACACCCGGTAATTTTGTGCGGTGAGTTTTACATCCACATTAGTTATTTATCTGTAAACACTTGGGTTTTGGTATAATCTAGACGTGGAAAACACTTATTCGTAAAATTCTACACATGTCAACGAACGTATTGAACAAGTAATACAATGATGAGAAAAATATCGTCCCACGGAGATTGATGATAATAAACCCATTAAATATTAAAAATAGACTAATTCTAAAATTTATTTAACAGATTAAAATAGAATTGAGAATAAATAAAAATTGACAATTTTTAAAAACGAAATTTAGAAACTAAAGGCAGATAATCACTCAAATAAAATATATTAAGAGCATCCGATTTCACCATAACCACTAGATATGAATTTCGGATCATTATGCATACAAAAACAATATCAAACATGTGATAGCAGAATTTCCTAGTCTATTTACTATCTTATATCTAGGTATAACAACCTATTAAGTTTATCAATCCACTATATCTTTATGTGAATTTAAATAAACAAAGTGCATTAAAATCTATAAATATTCCCGGTTTACAATGAATCTTTTGGACCACCTTATTACTGAAAGCTACACAAATAGCATGGTATATTTCTATCCACATTTAATTCATGGTTATATATTATAAGGAGCAACTGCATATTGTTACTTCTCAATCTCAAGTATGCATATCAGATCATTCAAGTGATGGCCAGTCACTTAAAGGCACTAAGCACAATAATATATAACTCATATGAATGAAATCACTTACAAAGTATAAAAAACATGAAATTCATATCATCATCGTTAGGCTACATCACAGCTCTAACAAAGAAAATAAGAACATAATAGAAGAAGAAACGAAAATATAAATTAAACCAAACATCTTGAATCAAAGAATAAGAATTTTATCATCACTTTTGTCTTCTCTGAGTAACATATTCCTTTCCTTTTTTTTTGATATTTTCTTTTATTTTCTCCATGTCTCATTATGCTGTGTAAAGAAAGAAAATTTAAGTAAATATAAGGAAATCCAAATATTTTCTCATAACTATTGCATTATTTATTGCTTAAAATCAGTAAAATAACTCTACTTTTATAGAGTTATCAACACTCGAGCGCGTGAGTGAGCGATTGTAAACTTTGATTCTCCGATTATAGTGGATTATTTATTACTGGCTCTCCTCGTGGATGTAAGCATATATCAAACCGAACTACGTAAATTTTGGGTGTCCCTTTAATTGTTCCTCGTTTATTTCTCCGGTAATTTCGTATTGACTTAATTTGCAAAATCCCGATTAACTTCCATATTCGCTAATAGTACAACACTCAATGCCTAAATGAATAGAATGACCTCTAGGCCAAGGTACCATTTGCGCTCACTCAAGATCAAGGTTCGTTGAGTTCGTCCGAGGGGCATTTCAGTCGAATTACAAAAGCGTTTCAAGCACCACAAATACCCGGAAACGCCAGGGTCTATACAAGGAGAAAAGAGCAGAGTTGGTACAGCTGCTATCCACGGGTACCTTTCAAGCCTCACTGACTTCAAATTTGTGGACTAGCCAAAAGACCTATGCCTATTGTTGTCACATTTACGAGAAAGGGCCATTTTGGGAATTACATCACCGTACTCGGTCGCTTAACCATCCATATCCACACAAATCACAAAATGGTTGTGTGGAAATCATGAGATCGGCGACTGACTTTGGCACTCGGGACGAAGAATTTTCCGTCACTTTGGATAAAACCACCGTAACAATGTGGTTGCTAGGAACATGGTCGCGCAGATGTGACCAGTTTGCAACGGCCAATTCTTCCATGTATGCTGCGTGTGCGATATTATCAGTCTTTGCCTACAAGATAGTCTTAAAGACTTTGAATGATTCTGTTAAGTTGTAAAAGCCAGTGGGTTTGCTGCATAGGTTCCGCCCCCTCAAGGGTTCAAGAGATGGAGATGATGTGCATGGAATGTGGAAGGGAGCCCCAAAAGCTCCCTTTAGATGTCAAAACTAGGTGGAACTCCACCTATGTGATGGTGAAGAAGGCCTGTGATTAGATGGATGTTTTGACGCTGTTTTCTTTCGATTATGCAGAGGCTGCCGGTATTCAGCCACTAAACAGGCTGATTGGAGGGTTGCCGAACTATTCAAGGACTTCTCGGAGGTGTTCAATGGTGCTACAGAGGCTTTATCTATGAGCGACTATCTGTCGACCAACCGAGTTTTGTCTTTCCTCTACTTGATTTCCCAGCAAATGAGTCTGGTAAAGAATGTGATGCCTTTTTCGGTCCCGTCATTATTGTCATGAAGAGAAACTGCTCAAGCGCTTTAAAGAAATTCATCCTCTCTTTTTTGGCATCTGCAAGTTAGGGTCCGAAATTCAAGAAAGAGGGGTAGTAGCACTACTTGCACAATCGAACGAGAATTTGGGACTCGTGATTCCGTCAATGTTCAAGAAATGCTGGCGATGGTGTGAAGCTGGCTGGACAATCTCCACGGTCTATATGCTGCTCGATACGTTTCGAGCAATTCTGCCCCATGGACGGAGACAGGGAAAAGTGCCGAAAAGGTCCTAAACTTTTTGCATTCATGCTAATTTAGTTCTAAATCTTTTTTTATGCAAATTCAGTCCTAAATCTTTTGCATTTGTGCCAATTTATTTCTAAACATTTTTTTGTGTCAATTCAGTCTTAAACCTTTTATATTTGTGTCAATTAAGCCCTAAACCTTTTTGTCTTTGTGCCAATTCAGTCCTTCCGGCCAATTTTGGCTGGATTTTGCTAACGTGGACACCGGCCGGCTGGCGGCCAATCACCGACGCTGACGTGGACAACTTTTAATAATATATATTTTTATTTTTTTCCCTCCCCTCCCTTTTCCTCCAGCCGATCACCGGACTAGCGACCGGCCGCTGGCGCAATCTCGCTGATCACTAGCGAGGCTCGCCAGCGACAGAGAAGGCGAGCCTCACCATGAGTGGGCAAGGCTGGACCTCGTCGAATCTAGCGAGGTCGTGCCTCGGTCAGTCGTCAGCGAGGTCGTGCCTCGCTCAGTCGTCAGCGAGGTCGACCTCCCCGGCCCCTGGCGAGGCTCGTCCTTGCCAGCGACAGCAAAGGCGAGCCTTGCCCAGCCGCTGGCAAAGCTCGAGCCCTTGCCAGAGGCCTTCGTTGCGGCCTTCGGTGAGGGCCCCAGCCTCGCCGGCGGCTGGGTGAGGCCCGACCTTGCCGAATCTGGCGAGATCAAGCCTCATCGACCGCTGGGCGAGGCACGACCTCGCTAAATCCGGCGAGGTCGTGCCCCACCCAGCCATGGCGAGGCTCGCCTTCACCGTTGCTAGCGAGGGTGAGCCTCGCCACTGGACCTCGCGGGCGGCTGGGTGAGGCACGACCTCGCCAAATCTGGCAAGGCTCGCCTTTGCCTAGCCATGGCGAGGCTCGCCTTCGCCGTCGCTAGCGAGGGCGAGCCTCACCACTGGCCGGCAAGGTCCTCTGGCCGATGGCCGGTCCGATGACTGGCTGAAGGAAGGAGGGAAAAAAAAAGAATAAAAATTTAAAAAATATAAAAATTTTATTAAAAGTTGTCCACGTCAGCACCAGTGATTGGCCAGCATCCACGTCAGAGAAATCTAGCCAAAATTAGCAGGAATGACTGAATTGGTACAAAAACAAAAAAGGTTTAAGTTTGAATTGGCACTAAAAAAAGGTTTAGGACTAAATTGACACTAATACAAAAGATTTAGGACTTTTTTAACACCTTTCTCCGCTGAGACACCGTCCTCATCGAGCAAAAAAGTAAAATATTTGGAATCTTGTACAGAAAAAGAGAGTGGTTCAAATGAGTTCCTCTAGCTCTTCTAAGGGCACGATGAATAAGGATGATTCGGGCTACATTGAGAAAGTTAGCCATGAGAACGTTGATGCGCCGGCGGATCCTATTCTTTCCATGGTCGCTGGGCATAGTCCTACTCCACCGGCTTCACTGTACCATCCGAGGCAACTTTCAGTAGGGCTGGCCGAATCACTGGGGACAACAACCAAGGTTGTCTGACAAGAATCTGGAGATAGACCGCCGTAGGCAGATCTTAGCCTTTGAAAATTCTGATGCCGGGAAAACGTACTCAAGTTGAGCTTGAGGCAGCGGAGGAGGACAATTTCTCATTCGATTCATGGTGATACAGAGAGTGGTATGTGGCATTTAGATTTGTATTTTTCTTTTATAACGTGATATTGTATAAGATGTACTTCTCTAAGCCTGAGTCTTATGTATTTTATGTCAACCAATGCAATTTGAATAGTGTAATTTGATTTTATAATGAGAAGTTTTTGTCTAAGTAGGAGTCTTAGAAGAGGAGACAATGTTGATCCCGCTATCATCATTGTCATCACATCTCATATATGCGCGCTCACAAAATCTTCTCACAAGGGGAAGTGATTGGGAGAGCAACCTGGATGTGAATTGTTGCGGCTGAAGAGAAGACATTGGCACAGCCAGCACACGATCTTAAAGGACTAGGAAGATTCAGAGCAAAGGCAGAAACCACGGCTGTCATACATAAGAAGATTCAATTGAGATTCACGTTCACGTTATCAAATATCCGGCCAAAATTAGCTGAAATGTCTGAATTGACATTATATCGAAATGTTTAAAACTAAATTGACATCAAATAAGGACTTCTCTAACACTTTTCCTGATTCAAGACTCCTTCACAAGTGTGTGTATATATTCCCATCACAAAGAGAAAAGGGGAGGAGATTGAAAGATCACTTATCATCAACCAAGATTTCAATCGGCCATCATCATTCAACACCCACTTCCATAAAAGATCCTGATTTTTTCATCACAATAAAATTCTCATCACCCACTGATTGTGAAGATCTCTCTCTGGACCTCATCCATCTCACGCCTCCCATGTATATCATTATCATCATCTCATCCGCAGCAGAGGACCCTCTTAAATCTCACGCCCATCCCATCTTTCTCTATCTGAACAAAACAAGTACGCACACTCACAAGCGAGAGGGGAGCCTCCTGTGATGATGGACTCATTCAGTCCATGAAAACTCATCAGCAAGTCGTGTCCCACAACACCGAAACACTTCATTCTCGACGAACGCCATAAGTTCATTCGTGGGGGAAGATTGAAGAAGAAGATTAACAATCTCGAGCGCAGTCCTGATCGCTCGCATTCCGAGATCTCCTAGGACGTCGAGACCTCCCACCATTGACGCACGGGTAAAAAAATAAAGCTTTTGGTTAGATCATTACGTGTTTAGAAAACCGCCTCGTGTTCTGTAATTTGCCCGATGCGTGAGGAACCATCTTGGGGTATACCTGAGTCATGTACCGTGAGCACTCACTGTTCTTGCACATTACTCTTATTACTATTTCCAACTTTTGTTTCCTGCATATTGACGCCTCTTTTGCTAGGACTCCATCCGCCCCGCTCCATTCGAGTGGCGCCTCCGGCTATGCGAAATCTTTGAGGATTTTCTTTCTCTGTCATAATTTATATCATTTGCATTATGTATCTCCAGCACGCATTTGGGGAAGATGAACCATTTTTATTTGTTAAAAAAATCAAAAAAAGAAAGCATATTTGTTATGCATCTCATGTAGAAATCGGGGCTAATTCCAAAAAATAAGTACCAACTTTATGTTGAAAGACAATTCTAGTCCGAAGTTTTTTTTGTCTCGATAAAAAATACAAAATTTTACTCGAGTCCCAAATCTGGCTCCCGTGACGTGAAAATTTCAAATTGTTCGGGCAATGGTGATTTTTTATGAGACAAAAAAAAGTTCCAATCAGAATCGTCACTCAAGGTAAAGTTTTTTTTTGGAATTAGGTCGTAGAAATTGTAGGAAACGTACCGCATGTGGTTATATTTTAGCTTTTGCATTCTAGGTTTTAGATTTACCACGAAAGTGTTCCGCGGATCTTTCTTGATTACAATAAAAAGAGATGCTATAAAAGAGTGCATTTATAAAACTCAGAGCTTTTGAGGATTTCGATTGCATTTTTACTTTACACCGCCCATGGGGTCCTGTCCCGGGAAATAATAACAAGGCTATGTATTAAAATTTCTCCCGATACGGCTTGGGTTCTTTATTTTAGCGTAACCGAGTTCTCGGACTCCTGAATATTTGCTTCGCATGAGTAAGGTGGATTCCCGCATCTTATTTAGGCTCCTAACTGGTCTATAATAGGTTAGTGGCAACTCCTAAAGTGAAAACAATTTCCACAATTAACAAAGGAAATCAAGTTGTGATCGTTACTTGAGACTTCCTATAAAACATAACCATGAAGTAGGGAGAATTTATTACTATTGAGATTTTCTTTTCGTTTTTGGTCGAAGAGATTTTCCTTACTTAATTTGCATTAACTAACTAAATGTACTTTTAATTACTTGACGATTTTAAAAAATAAATTAAAAACTAGGCTTGCACATGATGTGCTCGAGCCAGGCACGTGGGCCGGCATGGCCCGTCGTTGTCACGGGCGGTGCCGGCCCGGGCACAGGAATTTCGTTTGCCGTGCCACAGGCCCATAAAAGTGCCGGGCCTCGCGGCAAGGCCCGTGGTCATTACTAATTTGTTACACTTCTTAAGCAATACATTTCTTTCATATTTGGTGGGTTGCAAGCAATGAAAAGTGGACACTTAGTTGGAATCGACCAAACATGCCTTTAAGGATGCTGAGATCCTGCACGTCTTCAGCTTGCGAAGGAGGTTGGTTCCCAGGAAGGGAAGATTCAAGGTATAAAATACACATGTTGATTGAATGGGCAGATGCTGAGAATTTGTGGCATTTGTGGCTCTTCTTCTTCTTCAACAACAAGAAGAAATCCAGTGTGTCTAATTCTATTTTGACCGAAAAAGTAATAATTGAAAAACATCGTATCTAGTGGCATCATGAACTGGCTTCACAAGGACCACAAAGAGGCATTTCTTTTTTTGTTTTCTTTTTCATTACTCAATTGTTTAAATCAAAGGCCCAAAAGAATTCTCCTTACGATGAATCCACCTTTAATTTTCCGTACAAACGTTTGCTTCTCGGAAATTTCGCTTCGTTCACTTTAAATTTCGGTCAATCAGTACCTTTTTATGAGTTAAGAGTACCATTTTTCCTTTGGGTTAATACTATAAAGAACCTCAAACTGATACACCTATAATAAATTTATCTCAAATTAATAATTTGACCACAAAAAACTGAAACGGTACACATGTGAAAAATTTGCACCTAACTAATTTTTTGACTACAAAAAATTATAAACTAATATATTTATGACAAATTTACCGTCCGTTAAATTAAATTAATTTCATGAAAATTCACAAACTAGTATACATGTGACGAACGGAGAGTAAAACCCCAAACTAGTACACCCGTCAACTATCACGTGTCATCCAACTTAGAATTTTGACTATAAAATTTAACGGAAACTAATTAAGGGTAAAATTATCACATGTGTACCGATTTAAGATTTTTAGTGGTCAAAAAGTTAATTTTTGGTAAATTTATCACATGTATACCAGTTTGGAGTTTTTCATAGTATTAACCCTTTCCCTTACAACTCTTTTCGGATGTTTTTCTTAATCGATGTCATCACGTGATTAAGCATTTAGATGATAAACCAAAATTTGTCATTTCACCTTTTTGTTATTGAGGTGTTTCCGTTTTTATTTAATTTGTGACTTTTCCATATCATTTTTTTGATAGAGATCTCTCATTTACTCTTGACTTTTATAATTAAAAAAATGAAAATTATAAAGAACGTGGAGTAAAATAAATTAACTAAAATAAAACTATTAGAAAAATGTATACCAATAATATTGTTTTATTAAAAATTATTAATATGTGAAAATATTAATAGAACTAATAAAATATTTTAAGAAAAAGAGCTACAATTTAGTAAAAAGGAAAATGCCTCGACAATAAAAAGGTCAAATGACAAAAATTTGGATACTCATAGTGTACTTTTAGATCGTTAATTAATGCGAAACGTGACTTGATCACTAGAAAATATTTAGAAAATCACTTATTGGTTAATCATTTGCTTTCATGAGCTGTGGTTATCATGTTCTTTTATAGCTTTTCTTTTTAAATTGTTTTGTCAATCAAGTTTAGTTACATTAATCAACTCCATGAATTTGCACAATGACTAAACAAATCTAGTCGTTTTACCTTTTTTTTCTATCAGGGCCTTATAATATTTTAAAAATATCTTTTAAAATTAATTAATGGTTGTATAATCAGATTTTGTTTCATATAATTATCGATATTTGTTTTTCTATAATTAGTATTTAGTTAATTTATTTTCGTTCATTTTCTGTATTTTTCAATTGTATAGCATCAGATGTAATCGAGAGATTTCCTTCCAATATTAGATGAAAAAATACTTGTACACCTTACAAGTCATGTGCATTGACATACTAACAAAAATAAAATAACGCAAGGTTAAGGACCGTAATAGAATGAAATTCTAGGGTATCGTTTAACAATTGAAAGTTTGGGGGTTAAACGTGTACTACCCTCAAAATTCAGGAAGAGTTTTGTGTAATTTCTCCTTAAAAGACACAACTAAACACCAAATTTAGCGGGATGGAATAATATTTATGTAGTATTCTTGCCCTTCAAAGAGGTATGCACTACAAAAACATCAGGCTCTAGCCCAAATTTAGCTTGATGGAATAATGATTATGTAGTATTCTTGCCCTTCAAATAGGTATGCATGCACTACATCAGGCTCCACCAGATAAAATTATTCAATGAAGACAATTAAACATTGTGGCTCACACATGCACACATACACAAGGAGTCGATAGACATTGTCCAGCTATTGTCATTGAACTAAGCAAGAAAGTTTGCAAGATGGAATAATAAGTTACATTCTGGCACTTCCATCGATATGCACTATAAACACATCAGGCTCTAACAAAAAGTTTATTAAATAAAAGAACATTAAACCTAGTGACTCATCTACGGCCATAATGAGGTATATATATGCATGTTTAAACGTATGTACATATGTATGTTTCTGGTATACCAGGGAATTGAAAGACATTATCCAGCTATCATACCCATTTTATATTAGTGGTTGATGGATGATTCCCATAGGTTCAAGGATTGGCCAGAGAACTTTTTGTGGAGCTCTTTCGGCTTTTTGAATTTGACACATAAGTATGCCACCAAATTGGACAAGCGTAAACATTTCCATTTCCCTAAATCTTTCTAATCTCTAAAAGTGACAAAAAAGCACAATGGGTGATGCACCTTCCCCTTGTCCTATTGAAATCCACTAATCGATGTGTGACCACCATAATTGATGAGGCCACATTCACATTGTTAATTTGTATATGAAATTAGAAAGGAGCCATCAAATTAATTCGATCCACAGGAACCATATCTCTTTCGAATTGTTTTTGTTTTCGACATGCGACAACATCGATGCAATGAAATCAATTCCGATGGATTCTTTACTCTATATGGAGCTCTCTTGTGGACTCATTGGGGAATAAAACAAACTCCGATGATTCCAGATTCCATGTATGCCGAAATGTCTTCTTATGTTTCTCTAAATTGGAAATCGCGAGTCCTTACTTTGTATTGACGAATAATAAAGGAAAAATGACACAAATAGTTCCTGAACTTCGGCCCAATATGCATTACGGTCTCTGAACTTTAAATTTGTTCAATGCGGTCCATGAACTTTAACCCAATGTACAATGTAATCCCTGAACTTTCAATTTGTTCAATATCGTCCCTGAATTTTCGGTACATGTTTAATTTAGTTCTTGAACTATATGAAAATGCTCACTGTGGTCCCTGAACTTGAATTAATAGAATAACACATTAAACATTTTTCTATAATTCGAGGATTATATTGAACATGTACCGAAAGTTCATGAACCATATTAAACAAAGTAAAAGTTCGGGAACTATACTGAATATCAAGTTAAAGTTCAGGAACTATATTGAACAAATAAAAAATCTAATGACCGCATTGCATATCGAGCTAAAGTTCGGGGATTGTTGGTGTCATTGGTTTGGGTGATGGCCAAATGTGGAAAAGAAGCTCCAATTATCTGCCAGCAATGGTGAGTTAGTGTGCGAGCCAGCCGCTCGTGGGCTGCAAAAGGCAGGTAATTTCGTTAGGGAGGCAGGACAGCCGGAGCTAACGTTGTCCTGGCCTCCCTCCCCCAACATTCTCTCGATCTTTTTCCTTTTCTTGGATTCTTTCGCCATCATTATATTCCCCGAAAACCAGTGAATTAATAAAGAGAATAAACCGAAAACCACCTTGTTCTAGGAGACCAATCTCTCTCTCTCTCTCTCTCTCTCTCTCTCTCTCTGCTGTGTCTTTTCTGTTCTCCTCTATCGTTCGTCTGTTTAAATTTGGGCAGTGTTTCATCCACAAATCTCTCCTCCCCTCTCTCTCTCTCTCTCTCTCGTCCGCCTTGAAATTTTCCCTTCCCTTTTGGCCCCCGTCTCGTTCGTTCATTCATTCATTCTTCTTCTGGTGTTTCTTCATCTGGGTCTGGGGGGTTTGGTTCAAGAGCTGACGAGAAATGAGGTCATGGCGTGAATGGGTCTGGTCCTCCGTCGTGGCTTCTGTCTCTCGAAAGCTTCTCTTTTGACGCCCGCCCGACGACCCTTCCGCCCTTCCGACTCCTCCTACGCAGACAGGTTCAAAGTCAACTTTTCCGTCTCTCTCTCTCTCTCTCGCGCTCGTTGGATCGTTCATTCTCGGTCGTGCTTATGATGGGTCTCGCATGCGTGTCTGTTCAGGCTTCGATCTCGGCGGCCTTCGGTTGCTTTTAAAGGTTGAATTTTTAATTATTCTATCGTCTTTGGGGAATAATTCTGGTTCCTTGGTCTCAATCGCGTGAGGGTTGGATCATGGGTCTCTTTCGACGTGTTTACTTTTATTTTCTGCTGGTTGTTTTTTTTTTATAATTACTATTCAAATTCGATGAAATTCTAGTCCGTGATAAACTAGTGACGATCCGAGGTTCGGAGCTGCGGAAAAGTCTATTGTATTTGTTTTCTTTCGGTCCTGCAGGGGGGGAATTCCGAAGAATGTTATTTTGGACCGTTGCATTGTCAATTTTGGAGGGTGTTTGATTTAAAAAATGAAGAATCAAGAATCAAAATCAGAATCAGCATACGAATAGGAATGCAATTAGGACCTGAATTTTCCGTTTTTCTGCTATAAGTTGCCGTCTCGTTTTGTCCCAGTTCTTTACTCTTTTGAACTCTAGTAATTTTATCTCTGTGTTGGTATAGATGGTTGGATTTTTGGAGGATCTTGATCTCGGAATTTGATCTTTATAAAAGGGTTTCAACAGTTTTGGGTTGAAATTCGTTTCCGGGTTAGAGCTTTTGTTGGGTATCGGCTGGCTCAGTCCGCGATGGATTCGGCGAAAACAGCTGATTCGGGTGGAGCAAGAACCCCGGAGTCGGCGGGTTCGAAGATTAAGGGCTCGGGGAATTTGAGCAGCAAGGACCTGTTTTTGAGGGCTGACAAGTTTGATCTGAGGAGTCTGGACATTCAATTGGAGAAGCATCTGAGCAGGGTCTGGTCAAGAAGCGTCATGGAGAACCAGAGGCCTAAGGAAGAGTGGGAGATCGATTTGGCCAAATTGAATATCAGATATGTTGTGGCTCAGGGGACTTACGGCACTGTGTACAGGGGCACTTACGACGATCAAGATGTTGCAGGTACATCATCATCATCATAATCAGTTCTTCATCTGTCCAACACCTTCTTTCACTAATTAATCATTGCTTTGATGCACCTATTTCATGGCCACAAATTTTTTCGGCTATTTAGGACGTGAGATCGACTTGTCGACTTTGTTGCTGTTTGTTTGTGTTGAGTCTTGTTTCGGCATGGGTTTTGCATGATTTACAAGTTGCAAATGACATGAATATAAGTGCGTAATTTGCTATTTGCAGTGCCTGTCGTCTATTATGATTTGTGACATTGAACGGTTTCTTGCATTTGGTTTTATGTAACTGTTCTTCCACATGCCATCTTGATATGGTGTCATCATGTAATCAATTGATGATCGCGTTCTGGGTCTATATTAAAAGATTGACAAGACAATTAAACTTGATTGATAAGTACTATGTCAGCAAAAAAAAAAAGGTACTATGTCAGCACCTAACGTGTTTGTAATGATTAAAATACAGACCTTCCTATGCTTGAGCTGCTTTCTATACTTTGATGCCTCTTGTGTGTTGTGCTTTGAGCTATGGTACTCGATTTTAGTATTATTGATGATGTGAATCCTTTTCCCTTACCACTATGCCGTTTTGGGTGTCGTAGTGAAGTTGTTGGACTGGGGCGAGGATGGTCTTAACACAGCAGCTGAAACTGCTGCCTTGCGGGCATCGTTTCAGCAAGAGGTTGCTGTTTGGCACAAGCTTGACCATCCTAATGTCACGAAAGTACATAACTCTTAGCCTTTACCTTGTATCTTTCATTTTAAAAAGTAATTCTGGTGACATCAGACTGAATGAAGAGATGATGTTGCAAAAGCCTAAATTTCAGATACCTGTTTACCATGATACATTTGAAAATCTAATCTGTAGCATAGAAGCATCTGTTGCTTTAAATGATTGTAATAATTACCCCGTTGGATGCAGTTTGTTGGAGCTTCAATGGGAACTGCGAATCTTAAAATCCCTGCAAAGACCGCTTCTGGTGAGGCTTCTGAATCTCATCCAACTAGAGCATGTTGTGTTGTTGTGGAGTATCTCCAAGGAGGGACTCTAAAACAATACCTGATACGGAATAGCCGCAAGAAACTTGCCTTCAAGGTTGTCATCCAGCTGGCTTTAGATCTCTCAAGAGGGTGAGTGTTGGCATTCTTTTTCCATCCTTCATGCTTCAAAATTATCAAAATAAAGATCTCTCCAGGGGGCGACTAATATCATTCTTTCCCATCAAACCTTGCTTAGACTATCTTTAAAAAAGACTCTCTTGAGAAATGAGTACATAAAAATGTTGGTTTGCAGTCTGAGCTATCTTCATTCGAAGAAGATCGTGCATCGAGATGTCAAGACGGAAAACATGTTGCTAGATTCTAGCAGGAGTCTAAAAATCGCCGATTTTGGAGTCGCACGTGTCGAAGCTCAAAATCCAAGAGATATGACCGGTGAAACTGGAACCCTTGGTTATATGGCTCCGGAGGTATTTACTTCATCAAATTTTGTTGAAACTTTACGAGACCACTAGCATAGCACTTGGCATTGCCGATATAAAATTTATTGATGAGTGAGATATTATACCTGGTGTAGGTTCTTGATGGCAAGCCTTATAATCGAAAGTTGCGATGTCTACAGCTTCGGCATTTGTTTATGGGAAATTTATTGTTGTGATATGCCATATCCGAATCTAAGTTTTGCCGATGTCTCATCCGCAGTAGTTTTGCAGGTTGGTTCTCTAAAATTTCGACATTTGCACTCTTGCATGTTCAATAAAAATATATGTTGACCTGTGAAATCCCTTGGATAAGCTGTTCAGCTGTCATTTTTTGTTGTTGTTTCGGCCCGCCAGCATCGTAGATAAAATGGCAAGTCTTTTAGTTTCTGTACATTTTAATTCAATCCACAACATTTGACTAGAACTGCGTTCGGTTTTGTGTTCGATAGAACCTGCGACCGGATATTCCTCGATGTTGCCCTAGCGCTCTGGCAAATATCATGCGCAGATGTTGGGACTCAAACCCAGACAAACGTCCGGAGATGGATGAGGTGGTTCGTTTGTTGGAGGCGATCGACACCAGCAAAGGCGGAGGGATGATTCCCGACGACCAGGCTCACGGTGGCTGCATCTGTTTCCGTCCAGTTCGCGGTCCTTGATTTTTTTCCCCCTCAATTTTAGAGAATCGAAAAGGCGGAATTGTGAAGATCCCATTCTCATTTTGTGTTAAATTAGGCTATCACTCCTTTAACCATTTGTAGTTCAGTTGAATTAGGTCGAAAGGGGGGCTTGATGAGTAGCTGTGCTTTTTAGAGAGCTAAAACCGCGCAAGTTACATTACTCTGTCCTATTTAGATTATTTAAACGAGCGAATCATTCTTACCACAACTTTCTCCTTTACGGTTCTCTTCTCGCTTGGATTCTAAGCTAAACAACAAAGCTGTCCTTGTTCGTTTTGTGTCAATCGTATTTTGTCGTGTAAAGATAGCATGTTGAATAATATAGAGGACCGTTTGCTCGAGGTTTGGTCGGTAACATCTTGCCGCGAAGGGGCTACAATCCTGCAGGAGCGATACCGATAAGCAGAACGGAGTTCAAGCGGGCGCGAGCGGAGAAGCGGGCGATTCTAACAGGTTCGAATATAAGTGGTATGCAGTGGACGAAGGGCTTGTTTAGGCAGTACGAAAATGATGCGATGGAATACGTAGAGTGAGAGGTGAGTGGTCAAATCTACGGTTGGTAGGTTGGGTGCGTTTGGTTCGGCTTTTGGGGAAAGTTTTTGAGGGAAATGCAAGGCCTTCAGCCTAAAGGGGTCTTACAAGGACACTAGTATCATAAGCCGTGAAGACATAGGTAAATGTGGGCTACTGTTTGTCGATGAAAAGGTTAGGAGAGGAGGGTCCGACCTTCCCTAACGAGTACCAAAGCGTAGATCTTTTTCGACGTCCGGTGAGACCGGAACGACCTGGATCCGACACCGATTCCAAGTTAACTCGTCCGATGTAGCGATCCTCCCTAAACGAATCCCTCGGCACGGACATCTGTTAGTAAGCTTGAATTGGCCTAACTGCGTACGTACAAATTTACAATCTCATTGAAATCAAAGCGTGGCGTTCGTCCTGTTTGGAGAAATTCTGAAGCGTGCAGAATTGTTCTGCCTCGTCAAACTCCGTAGCTTGCGAAGAAAGTCGGGGGGAGTATATATCTCATTGAATACTAGTTGCCCCTTGAGATCCCCCTTCATTTAGGAGCACTTCTTGGTCATTTATTTTTTCCCGCAAGTACCCTTAATTAGTGATTATACAAAGATTGTGTTAATTGATGAAAATTCGTGAGTTCGTGATTTTTATCTTAACTCTCGCACTTTTTAGGGTCAATACCATGAAAAATCCCAAACTCATACACCCGTGATAAATTTACCACAAACTAATTTTTTGACAATAAAAAACCACCAAATTGGTACACCTGTAACAAATTTACTCTCCTTTAGTTTCCGTTAAATTTTTCCATCAAATTACTGAGTTGGATAACGTGTGGCAGTTAATGATGTGCACCGATTTAGGGTTTTAACCTCTATTTATCACGGGTGTACCGGTTTGTGATTTTTCGTGGTATTAATCTAATTTAACGGAAACTAACGGATGATAAATTGATCACAAATCTACCAGTTTGGGGTAAATTTATCACAGCTCTACCGATTTCGAGTTTTTCATGGTATTAACCCTACTTTTTAATACTAAAATTTGGATACCTTCTATCACGTAACAATATCTCTAAAAAGATTTCAAATCTCAGAATATTTTCTATTTACGTACACATAATTTTCTTCGTATCGTGCACTTTTATCAATAATAATTGTTTCTATTATTTGAATATTTATATATATGAAACAAAGTGATTTTGCTTGTTCTTTAAAAAAATATAAAATTCTTGCGCGCACTCAACGCATATCGTGAAGAATATGAACCGACAATTCCCATTAGCGGTGAAGAGCTATTCCTAGGGGCTTATTTGTTCGTGTTTCTTAAAAAGCAAACAATAACGTTATGCTTTCTTGTTAAATTTAAGAAAAAGTTATTTAACTTCAAAAAAGTTACGAAAATAATAATCAACGAATCCACCCGTCGACAAACATATCATGAAAGCTTCGGATATTTCGAGTCATAAAAATGTCAAAATGTATCTGATGTGACATTTAAAATAGAAAAGTAAAACGTAAAAATCTATCCATATATATCCTTAATAAAAAAAAAATGGTTATTCCTTGAGAAGGTACAATGAATAATCTATGCAATCACAATTAGGTTCGTACCCTTGCACCATCTCTAGGGATGGTTTTTGCTATTGAGGACATAATGATATCATTATAGTCAGAATAATAGAGTTTTGATAAGGAAGGGAAATCTAAATTAGTTTTTAAAGAGTATTTCAAAAACGGCAATAGCAACCGATGCAAGAGCCTGCGCGCTTCGGAACGCACTATAACCTCCGGCTCAACTTGGAATTTGCCGGCTCCTCCGCTTAATTTGGCTTCGTTGCGCCCTGAATCAATTAAAGTCGATCCTCTCAAGGTAGGGCGAAGACCAGGAGAGCCGGAAAACCCAACCGGAAGTGAGATGGAATGGTCCATTTTCTTTTTATATCTTGAGACTCAATTTCTTCTATCGTGCTTATTTCTTTTTTGTTTTCCACAAAAATAAAATCTTTAAAATTAGTACTTTAACTCCTTTTTTTTTTTCTATTCCGCTTCTATCGCTTGTTTGGGTTTGTAACCAATTGAAACGATCAAATAGTACGTCATTAGATGATTGTATTGTATCCTGCTAACAATAGAAACAGAGCTACCGTGTTCAAATTAGTCCATCCATTTTTTTCTTCACAAGGCCGCTACACCATGCCGTCGCCGCGTCTCTTTAGCTCATCTCTCTTGGTTGCACGCTATCCATCAACGAGGGGAGGGTGCCACAGCTCCTGCCCTTGGTCGAGAGTTTGGTGCGACCATCTCCGGCCATCGAGTGCGGTGGTTCAGCATGAAAATCCAAAGCATCCCCGCATGAGGGTCTAAAAACTCCGACCGCGGTGGCGGCAAGTTCACTTTTCTCCTTATCATCTAAGCTCGTGCTTCTAGCACTGTTTTATTCTTCGAGAGAAACGATAAGAAAGGGAAAATCAGGTAAATTTTAAGGGTGGCGCATGATTTGATACGGCTCTTTAACCTTGTCTATTTATCAATTTGCATGCATCTAGTGATTTTTTTAAGTGTAACAAGTGTAGTTCTTCTTTGTAACTCTAGTCAAATCACTCTTTTGCCCATAAATATGCCAAAATTTTAAAATAATAAAATAAACATAGAAAAATGACAAGAATGGTGCTGATCCTTACAAAGTATCAGGACATGATGCTGATGTTGATGATGATGAGTGCAGAAAAGCTAAGCATAGATATGCATATTCTGGCATATAAGAATAATATATTGATAACAACAAAATAAATCCTTTTTATTAAAATAGTTGTCTTCGTTTTTCAAAAAATTTTTCATTTGATTACCAGTTTTCTATTATGAAACTATTTATCTTGTTTTTGTATTACCTAATTAAGAAACCGTTCCTAGCGAAGTTGGTACTATTCGCCATAGCCATAAAAGTTGCTCCATTTATTCGTGTCACGGAAATTATTTGTCTCTAATTGAAAGATGGCTCAATTTGATTCCTCCCCCTATTTCTCTAGCATTCTAAGATTCTCTTTAATCAGTTTTTCTTTCTTTCTTTCTCTACTTTCTTCTTTCGTTTGCATAATCTTGTTGAGTTGTGCCGAAAAAACAATCGTGCGTACTTATTCAATGGTCCATTTTAACTGCTAACTACTAGTTGAAATATGGAGAATAAATTAATATCTTTTTTATATTTCTATGATTATTTTAATTGCTTGGGATAATAAAATTGAAGTGTTTTTAGCAAGTCAACCATATCATCGTTATTGACCTCAAAAAAAGCCATATCGTTGTTGATTATATTATCGTTATTGCTATTTCTTTTATTATTATGATTATGCCAAGGCCAGCGCATTATTTCTGTTTTTATTTTGTGACTTTAGTTTGTTTTATCCTATTGGGGAATAAAAGAATGAATCGACTTAAATAATGAAACAGAATTATACTCTAAACTTCGAAAAATCAAAATTTTATGTCCACATAAAAAGGATTAATACAAAAAAAAATCGTTACTACACATGTGACAATTTTACCCCAACCAAAAATCCAAAATCGTTATATCTATGATAAATTTACCTAAAACTAATTTTTTGACCATCAAAAACTCTAAACTGATACGATTGCGACAAATTTTTCCTCTGTTAAATTCTGTTAGTACCATGAAAAATCATAAACTGGTAAATTTGTGATAAATGGAGAGATAAAACCTCAAACTGATATACATTGTCAAATGTTTTATGTCATCAAACTCAGTAATTTGATGGCAAAATTTAACGAAAATTAACAAAAAATAAATTTATTTGCGGCATAATTGTACAAATTTAAGATTTTTCATGGTATTGACTCAAATAAAAATGCTGGAAAAGTTTTTGTGTTAGAGCTGCGTATATGATAAGTTCACGAGGATTCTCGTACTTTTCCCTCCCAAGTTTTCAGACTCGGCTCATCGTCCTCGCCGGCCGCAGCCTCAGCTGCTCGTTCGAAGCAGCAGCGAAGGATATAAAGGCCGACCCGTGAGAGAGAGAGAGAGCCGCGGCGGCAACGGCGGCGGCGGCGAAGTTCGGCGGCGGGCCGGAGCACGGAACGACCCACCCCGGCAAATTCCCGGCCGCGCCTCCCATGACCTTCAAGTTCGCGCCTTTAGACAGTCGTTAGCCGCCGCCGCTCCCTGCATCAACCGGCCATGGCGCTCTCGAGCCTCGCCGCTCTCTGCTCATCTCCTCCCCCCGTGTCGGCGCTCCCGGACTCGCCGGCCATCTCCAGCCTCCCCATCGCGGACGACGCGGCTGCCCCGAACGCCTTCCTCCGGAGCTGCGCGACCCTGCACGAGATCAGGCAATTGCACTGCCGCGTCGCCAAGAAGGGCCCGACCCACGGTAACGAGCTCATCGCCAGGTGCGCCGAGATGGGCACGCCCCAGAGCATAGACTACGCGCTCAAGGTGTTTGAAGGGTGGAAGGAAGGCGAGTGCGTCGCCGGGTCTTTGTTCGTGTGCAATTCTTTGATTAGAGCCTGCTCTGCCGCCGGGCTCGGCGACAGAGCCGTCTTGATGTTTGTTCGGATGCTGGAGATGGGCGTGGCGCCGGACAAGTACACGTTCCCGTTCCTGCTGAGCGCTTGCACGAGGGCTTCGTGGATCCGCGAAGGGGTTCAGGTTCACGGGGCGATAGCGAAGATGGGATTCGCGGAGGATGTTTTCGTGGCTAATACTTTGGTTCATTTTCACTTCGAATGCGGGGATGTCGCGGATGGACGCAGGGTGTTTGATAAAATGCCTGAGAGGAATGTCGTTTCCTGGACCAGTTTGATTTGTGGTTACTCCCGGAGGGATTGTCCGGAGGAGGCGGTTTCCTTGTTCTTTGATATGGTGGAGGCCGGTGCAGAGCCTAACTCGGTTACTATGGTGTGCGCGATTTCTGCGTGTGCTAAGTTGCAGAATCTTAAATTGGGCGAGCGGGTTCATTCTTATATTGGCCATTTAGATATTGTGCCTAATGGTCATATGGTGAGTGCCCTTGTTGACATGTACACGAAATGTGGAGCTTTTGTTACTGCAAAGCAGATTTTTGACAATTGTGTCGAGAGGAATTTGGTCTTGTATAACACGTTCATGTCACATTATGTCAAAAGAGGAATGGCAAGAGAAGCATTAGCTGTCCTGGGTGAAATGCTGGAACAGGGACCGCAACCAGATAGGGTAACAATGTTGTCTGCAATCTCAGCAAGTGCCACTTTAAATGAACTCTTCTTTGGGAAGTCTTGCCATGGTTACATTTTGAGAAATGGATTGCAAGAACAAGACGATAACATTAACAATGCAATGATCGACATGTACATGAAGTGTGGTGAATCAGGACTAGCCTGCACGATTTTCAATTCTATGTCGAATAAAACTGTTGTCTCGTGGAATTCACTACTTGCAGGTTATGTTAGAAATGGCGATGTGAGATCAGCTAGGGAGATGTTTGATGAGATGCCTGAAAAAGATCTGTTTTCTTGGAACATCATGATTGGTGCTCTAGTTCAGGAGAGTCTATTCGAGGAAGCAATTAAGTTCTTCCGGATGATGCAGAGGGAGGGAATAAAAGCAGATAAAGTGACAATGGTCAGTGTTGCATCTGCCTGTGGAAATTTAGGTTCGCTAGGTCTTGCAAAGTGGATTTATCACTACACAGAAGAAAATGCTGTTGAACGTGATATGCTCCTTGACACAGCCTTGGTAGACATGTTTGGTCGGTGTGGTGATCCAAGGATTGCAATGCAAATATTTGAGAAGATGGAGAAAAGGGACGTCTCATCTTGGACTGCAATAATTTGTGCGATGGCCACGGAAGGAAACGGCAAACAAGCGCTAGAGCTGTTCAAGGAGATGCTTTGTCAAGGAGTTGAACCCGATGATGTAATATTTGTCGGACTCCTTACAGCATGCAGCCACAGCGGATTAGTTAAACAAGGCCGCCAACTTTTCCAGTCCATGGAGGAGATATATGGGATTTCACCTCAGGTGGTTCATTATGGATGCATGGTTGATTTGCTCGGCCGAGCTGGACTGTTGGAGGAAGCACTAGATTTCATAAAGCGCATGCCAATCGAACCCAATGACATCATCTGGGGTTCACTTCTATCTTCGTGTCGGACCCACAACAATGTGGAGATGGCGGCTTATGCTGCCAACAGAATTCCCGAATTAACATCAGATAGGACTGGGATCCCAGTGATTTTGTCAAACATATATGCGTCCGAGGGAAAATGGTCAGAAGTAGTGAAAGTGAGGCTACAAATGAAAGAGAGAGGGATGCACAAGGTTCCAGGGTCGAGCTCCACAGAGGTAAATGGAACTGTTCATGAGTTCTCCTCGGGAGATGAATCTCACCTGGAAATGAGCCGCGTCGCCCAGATGCTGGATGAAATAAATTGCAAGCTACGGGATGCAGGCCATGTTCCCGATCTGAGAAATGTTCTTCTTGATGTGGATGAGCATGAGAAGAAGTTCTTGCTGAGTCGGCACAGCGAGAAGCTGGCTATAGCTTACACACTTATTAGCACAGGTCAGAAGATGCCGGTGCGGGTTGTGAAGAATCTGAGGACATGCTCTGATTGCCACACATTTGCCAAACTAGTTTCAAAAGTATATGATAGGGAAATCACAATAAGAGATAATAACCGGTTTCACTTTTTCAAAGACGGGTTTTGTTCATGTGGTGATTTTTGGTAGGTCGAGAATAAGCTACAATTTTTCAACCGCCAAGGCAATCTTAGAGAATTTGGTCCTGGATAATCGAGTCAGCAGGAATCCACCAAATGAATTAGCACAGGACGTGAAACGGATTGCACTCTACATGATGAGAAGGATATAGTCCAAAGAAAGACATGGAGCGCTGTGAGAATTCCAGTTTTATCAACGTGATTTGAGATGAGTGGTGTGCTGTTGGACTACAATAGTAAGCCGACGATGGGCTACAGTTTTGTGAAGATATATTCTGATGGTGAATGATTTTGCTCCGTCAACGCCCTTTTCTACAGCTTGTTAAACAAAATGCAACACAAATACGGCAGCTTTAAATGCGATGATTTATATGCAATGCGTATGGCTATTGCCAAAATTGGTATCACTAATCTGCGTTTTCTGTAATTTATTGGCTGGTCTAGATATATGCAGATCGGCAACAAGAACCACTATAAATCAATCTGCTTGTTGACAGACCCAACCAACTTCTGGTAATACTTGTATCATGCTGTTACAGTCCATGGATCGATATTGTTCTTTCCTGATAATGCGTCTCCTATTCTCAACCTTTTTGAGGGTTGTGCGGATCGAAATGCAGATTGAGGGCTAGTTCAGTTGACATCAGTGCTTAGCAGATTTTCTTTAATATTTTGCTTTCTTTGATGCTTTCTGTTCTTTCTTCCTGTAACTGCTGTTCTGTTGTCTGTAACCCATTAATTGTATTCATGTATTTATTGCCTTGGATCGGACTAATTCTGCTGTTAAGTATAGAGATATGTTAGCATTTATCAGGTATAGTTTGATGCATTCCTTTGTACATGCCAAAACAAGATAAAACAGCTTCAAACTTCATTTTACCTACAATATAGGAGTGGAAAAAACTAATTATTTTCCTATCCTTGTGTGTTACGCACCTCCATCAACAAAGGGCCGTCAATTGGGTCTAATGAGGGTAGTCTTCTGACTACTAGGTAGAAGCTAATTTGTTAGTCCTGCCAAGTATTTTCTTAAGGGTTAACACTGCGAAAAACTCTTAATTGGTACACATGTGACAATTTTACCTGAAATTAATTTTTTTTTCACAAAAAATTTCAAATTGGTACACTTGTGATAAATATATATCAAACTCATATTTTGACTATTAAAAATTTCAAACTAGCACATTTGTGATAAATTTACTTTCCGTTAGTTTCTATTAAATTGAATTAATACAAAAAAAAATCACAAACTGCTATACATGTGACAAATGAATGATAAAATATAAAACCGGCACATCATTCAACTGCCGCGTATTATTTAACAAAGTAATTTAACAGTAAAATTTAACGGAAATAAACTGAGGTAAATTTGTCACAAATGTACCAATTTGGGATTTTTTGTGATCAAAAAATTAATTTGAAGTAAAATTATCATAAATGTATTGATTTGGAGTTTTTTGTAATATTAACCTTTTTCTTTAACAGCAATCTTCACACGCATGTCAGTGCCCACAAAGTCACCTACGACGTACGCTTGTGGATGCCCACACGCAGAGATTGCACACCCACCAATACAAGCACGCCTATACCACTTTGACACAGACACCCTAGACGCCTCTGTGCAGACATGAACAAGAGCACAGATGGAGTTTCTGCGCATGCAAATAATTCAAGAACATTCTTCTGACATAAAGAATATCGTTGTTAACCGGTAAAAACCATTATCAACAGTAATGTACAATTTAACTCAACTTACAATTAAGGAATGACACTGGAAGGCAAGAAGAGTTGCCAAGGAAACAACTATAGAAATACATTGTTGGACTGCATGTTATGTCGAGTGTACGGTGTAATGTTTGATTGCAATATGGTCCTAATCTAGTCTGGGGGTGGGGGGGTCAGAGATTTCCAAGGTTCTTTTCATTTTTCTTCGGTCCTAGGCAGGTTTACTCGGTGAAACTCTACCAGGCTGGGGGGATGGGATAAAGGCATCTTACAGGACACGCCGATCTTTTCCCAGTATCCATCAGGTGTCTATGCCCAAGGCTTGAGCGAACTGTGGCAATCCCATATACAATATGTCGTCTTACTGGAGTATAGAGCTAGAGCTCTTGCGCAATGGCAACTTTTTTCCCCTCAGCATCTGCGACCCGTATCTCTCCAGGAACTCCTCGATCAACCTACATTTCAAATGGACAATAATGGTAAACAAAGTCTAGCCAAAGCCAAAACCGTAAGCCACTTGAAGCCCAGGTCTACTTACTGGCCACAGATAGCCTTCTGGGAAGCCGCCACCCCAGAGTCAGGGAATGAATCCTCCAGTCGGAAACTCAACCAAACATACAGCTCCAAAACCTTTCATTCGTTTCCAAGAGAGGAAGATGAAAGCTTTTAGCTAAAAATTTATAGGTTCTAGGCACGGTCTGAAGAGTCATGCAGCTTCAAATATCAGGGCTCTTCACATAGTTCAATTATGCCCGCCTTCTTTTGTTTGATGCTTCCACATAAGTAGTGGGCGTAGTGAAACATATATAACTAATTAGCTGACCTAAAAGCAAATATCCTTGGTTCCATCATGGATAAATTAGAGATCCTTAAGTAATTTGTCTTATTTTCTGCTTAGCTCATTTTCTCTAAACATCACAGCAACATCACATTGTCCTTTCTTAGTCATCTATCGTCAAAATTCACCCATAACCTCCTTTCTTTATCTGGTTAGCAAGCCTCTGGAATTGCGTAAGCACAAGCACTAAACAGCTTGTTTTCTGGATACTCATTGAAGCAAATGATACACAGGTACAATTTTGATTCGTCCGGCTTTTTTGTTCTGAAATTCTGGTCGCACATTTTCCTGAAGCTGCTGATTATCAACAGCTAATCCCTGCAGACGCAAAATTCTAGAAGGGAATGTTTTTTGACACTAGTTCCAAAGCTTGATTTAAATTGATAACTTGGCAATCTAGACCTCCCCTTTTGGCGTGCCTTGAGTCTCTATATGCACTCTGTTGCTCAAGCCTATGAGTCAGTCTTACTGACTTTCTAGGATTTATTCCTAATTTATCACTTATAAAAAAATAAAAAATGGACAATTAAATTGATAACCACACATCAACAGTCTCAAATAAATGTCGTTGCAAGTTCGCACTAACAGAATTCTCCTATGATGCTCTATTCTTCTTTCAGACCCTACACAAATTTTGATCTATCTAAACAAGCTAGAATAGACCTGTTTCCAATCTAAAAGAGAAACATCTTAACCAGCAGAAACGCATGTCGTATAACACTCAAATGGGCGAGCGAATATTCTAACCTTGTGAATTGATTCAAGTTCCTTCATTGCTGTATGTGTTTTTGGTACCTGAAGTGTCCCCGGAGTAAATATTTCTCGGAGGTGAACAATGCCTCTCTTCGCATAGTTCTGTGCAAACTGGTTTACCAAAAAAGTTCGAGTATCTTAGTTCTCCGATTTGGAATAGCCATAAATATTCCCGAAAGATCACCAGGATTTTAACCATTCATCTAACCTGAATAAGACCTTGGGTTGAGATGTCATCATTCACATCAACTGGACTGCAAAATACACGTGTTAATGAATTCAAACCTCATGAATTATCATCATTGAACTACTGCAACACAATCACATGCCAATTGCCAAAATATCATGCAAACAAGTTTTTACTGGTAGGTAAATGATACTTTGAAAGAGTAGGTTTTCCCTTTTAATCGTGTACAATTGTGTGCTTGCATACATACATCGGCAATAAGGGGGAGGAAGCATCTTATTATAGGTAACTCCATTATGACAAAATAGGTCAAAACATGACTAAAAGCAACTCTACTGGTGAACAGTATTACCTGAGACAAAAAAGGTACTTGTCATGCAAAGCGAGGGGCATCTCATCAACAATAGCGGCTACTTTCTGATATGTATTGAAACAAGGTCAATTACAATGACTATCTTAACTGGCCAAAAGAATAAACCTATCCTGCCACACCACCTATTTTCTTATAGATGAAGGAACAAGAGAAAACGTACCAACATATCTTCGCAGTTAGTAATGAAGTAGTTTTCAGATAGCTTGGCATTCTCTAGAAAATGCTCCTGTTGAGGATGTTCGAAGAAAAATTTAAAAGTTGAAAAGGAATAGAAAAGAAAGGGAATGAAAAAGATTCACACACCACGGATTGCCATGTTAAAGACAAAACAGAAAGGTCACAGGGTGCTGACAGTTTTTCTAATGATTGACCTTCTAACTTTTTTCTTTTTGGTAAGATTGACTTCATCATCATAGCATAAACTGTTCCAAGCCCTGGACCACAGGCTTTAACACGACTAGGCAACTGGTACTAATCATGTGTGCCCGTATTTCGCCACATCTAAGTTAATTTGTTGGAAGCTACAATTTGTATCTACCCACTACACAATTAACATAATGAAGGGGTGAAGTAATTTGTTACTTGGGTAATATTCGCCATGATGCTCACTGGTACTACTTGTCTTTTTCTCCGCTCTCTTGATACTTTGGTGTCACGCAGTCAAGAGCATAAGAGATGATTTATTTCAACTTGTGAGTTTAATCATTCTTTCTTCAATTGAGGAATAATTTCAGGAAATTTTTTTATTGTAATGGATAAGCAGTCCCTGAAGCATTCTATCATTTCAGCTAGTAATGCATTTCATTTTCCTAGTTTGTGTGCCAGAACAATCATTAGTATTGTTATCCAATCAACCATCAACGATTTCAGTCCATCAGGAAAGGACATCATGATATGTAGCTATAGATTAGGTTAGCCCCATGTAAATCACTCAATTCTCTTGCCCTTTATGGGTGTCCATACAGCTAAAAATGGACATGGGAGACCAAAAGAGAACAAAGCATAAAGGGCTCTCGAGGACCCAAGTAGCCTTAAATTAGCTACAAAAAGACAGAAGTAGGTTATTCATTGTTTCGGCTTGCCTTTAACCATCCCAGGAGCCAGAAACGTGAGTACAAAAGGTTAAGATGAGAAACTTGACATCAGGACCAAAGGAAGGCAATAGAGGGATTTAATTAACTAGCAAGCAGAACATCTAGAATCGAACCTAGAGAAAAATCAACCTACCAATATCTGCCGAAAACCATATAGTGGGTTTAAACGCGAGTACATCTGTAAAAGATCGAAGGTAGGAAATAATCCTGCACGCTGCAAAATAGAACATGTGGGAAAAAAAGTACGTTATGAATATCTATGAATTTTTTTTTGGTAACGAATATCCATGAATTTCGGTGGGACTATAATTGGCCTTAAAAACTACATGAAGCACAGGCACATAGGTATTGTCGCTATGATCTCTCCAAGCATGAAAAGGTCACCTCTAGAGTAGGAGATGGGGCATTCAGAGCTGCATGAAGCAACGGTAAATCCTCTTCATCAACACAAGTCACTTCACCAACAGGATATTTTGATCCATACCTGCCGGCCCTCCCTACGTTAAAGCCAATTTACAGATGGTTTTACATAGAGCATCAGTCCCAAAATGTTTCATGCAATTAGTAATCAATAACAAAATCACATTAGAGTTTGTGCGATGAACAGACATGACATATAAAGCATGCATCTAACAACCAGCTGTCACCAGGAGAATATACTACAGTTTTATAGCTTTTACAGTATTATTCCCCCAATTCTCATGAATAAGTTGACTATTTTAAACTTATAAAGTACTCACTCTTTGTAACCAATTTCACAAGTCAACTATATGTAGTGAACTTTAAGCAAGAACCTGAGCAAATGGGATATAAATACAAGATGGCTTTTGGCGCACTACCCATAGGTCTAAAAATTCCAATGACATTTCCAATGCCTATTTTCCATGGTGGACAACAATATGGCCAAAAAGAAGCAGCACAAGCAACATATAAACTAACAGTTTGTGACAATATTAGGCTCATCTGTACGTGGTGAGCCTCACTTTCAAAACTGATCAACCCAAAAACTCCTACTTTCTCATTATAAACTACATGGTGCATGAATCCAATAACATGTTTCTACCTAAGCTATTGAAGCATCAGAATTCCATTAGATCTAACATATTTATCTATTTTTAATGACATTTTTTATAAAACCCTCATGCAAATAATGTTATGTTGATGGGTACTGACAGCTTTGTGCTCTGTTGATGAACTTTTGCTTATTGGTTAAAAAGAAAACATCTGCAACATACAAGCATTTTCAGTGAACTTATCAAACATCTAGGTGTGGCTTGGGCGCTGGGGCATATTTTCCCAGTGAAAATAATGCTCAACCATCACAACCCATCTAAATAGCAACATATCAAGACCTGATCATTGAAAATCGAGTCATAAATAGACTTCATACATGAGAAAAAAGTAGAAACAAAATAAAGCAAGCAGAATTTTGGCACACAATAAGGGTAAAAAAAAATTACACATATATAAGCCCTCAAGTAGACAAGTAGATGCAAAGTATACTAAGGGTAACAGATGATGTCTTTATTTTGCCGACATGAAAAACGTATTTACCTGCAATTTGCTTGATCTCTGGAACAGTTAGCTCACGAAACTCGAGACCATCGAATTTTGTCATCGATGAAAATATGAGCCTGGAAATTTGCAGATTGAGACCCATTCCAATGGCATCACTAGCAACAAGAACATCGAATTCGCTATTTGCATCATTGAACATGGTTGCCTGCAGTCCTAAAGAACACGCATCAGAACATCTTAATTATCCAATGCTTTCAAAACACGTAAATAAGCATTCTCTATGAGAGAGAGAGAGAGAGAGAGAGAGAGAGAGAGAGAGAGGAAGAGAAATCAGAATTTTAAAGCCACAAAGTGCGACTATCATTCAGGAGAAGAGATATAGAATCCACAAAGCATGAGCACATCTAGAATTCCAGAAAGTGCACATGCCAGGAGGTCTCTTTAAAGCTCTGGCAAAACAAAAAGAAAAGAGAAAATATTTTCATGTAGCTAATGGAAAAGGAACATGCTATACAAAATACAAAAAGACGTCTTACATAAATCATTCAGACCATTCTTATGCATGTTCTATATCTCTAACAAAACATTAGCTACATTTACCGGCAAAAAATTTTCAGGAACAGTCCTCAGGGAATATTAATACAAGGCCTCATTATAGCCATTTCTGACAACACTGCAATTGACAAAGTGCATCAATTGCTACATGGTGCATTTATTTCATCATCTTCTTGTTTGTGGCTTTTGGAATGACATGCTCCTGAACCTCAATACGTGAACCTCTACAGAAGCATGAGCTTGAACTTTAAATTGAAACCCCCAAGAGTTCCACTAGTAGAAAAAGCTAATTGATATATTAATTTGACTGATCATGAAATTTGATGAGAGATTTTGTGGTGAGGAAACCTTCACAAAGATTTTGTGGTAAGGAAAACATCAGTTTCACGTTAGTTAATTTCCATCAATAGGAAAATGCCAAAGAGCGCCTCTAGGGCACTCGTTAAGAGTCACTAATAGTGCTTTGAAAACGAAAATATTTCTGTTTAAAGTAGATGACTATTTTGGACTGTGTTATTACTCAATTACCAAAGTGATCAATAAATATATAGGTATTAGAATAGCAAAATCAGCATTTCAATAAAATATCAATGAAAGCATAAGGAAAAGGAATACATAACTAGGACTACCGATCATTCAACCAGCTCAAGTGACAAATAAGCTTTTCTTTTCATTTTAATGTTTAATGGACTCCAGTTGCCTAGTTGCGCCTCTTCAAAGCAGGCAAAAGTTCACAGGAGTGAAATACTACCTGTCTTGTTCGAGTCTGAGGTGGCAATGAACCATAAACAACGGCACAACGACGCTCTCCCCCTCTTTCAATTTGCTTCTACATTGCAAAAGATACGCTTACACTTTAAAGGTGGGTTACTAGAATGAATTGATATTCAGTTTAATGAAAATTACAGCCAGATGAACAGGAGCTGAAAACACACAAGGGGAAGAGATTCAAAACCTTTAATCGGTAAATTCCACGACGGGAAAAGGTGACCATGCAATCGCCTTTTTGTATTTCAGAAAAAGATCCCAGAGGGACTTTCAGTGGGACCAGAGGAGAAAGTCTCTCATAATAGTGAATCTAACAGACAGCAGAAAGCAGAAAAGGTAATTAAGCAATACGCTCAAAGCAGGCCAAAGCAAGAAGACATCAACATATTGGTAGGTAATATATTGCAACAAAGGGAGATTTAAGTTTATCAGGACATTTTTTTGCATAAGAAAATATTTGAAAGCAAAAGTCATTGAGACATGCGATTTCTAGATTCTATAGCCAGTGCCAGCTACATGGAGTGGCCAAGGCATCATTTCCTGAGCTATCAAGGTAATTGTGTTCCTTGGAATCATATGATAATACATCTCTCACAGAAGGATGAAATGCCAAGAGATGTCATGCACAAAATCTCATTAATTAGTACATCCAATTAACTGTACATGGCATATGTTAGTTAGGGAGTTGAAAGCATAGGAAAAGGCATTGACACTGAGAACTAATTGCTACAAAGTCTTCCAATCTTCATACTGACTACAAAATTTCGTGTCACTAGTACAATATGTCTTTCTTGAGTTGCCACTTAAAGCTATAGCAGAAAAATCCCATCTAAATACAAAAGAAAAGATGTCAGTACCTCAAGATCATCGCCTGTCACTTTCACTATACCTTCAACAAGAGCAACTGCCGCTGCATCTCCGCAAAGATGGAGCTCATCAGCAGCAAGTCCCAGTAGTGCTCGTGTAAACGAATATCCCCTCGTCTTACATCCCACCATCTGAAAATGAGTTCCTACAGTAAGAATTCTAAACAAAAGCTCATAAGATGAAGAAAAAGCAAACCCTACATATCTGTGAATTTGGTATGAATTTATACTGAGGCAAAAGGTGAAAAGATTGATAGATATTTGGCAACCGCAAATCGCATGATGTTTCCAATGTGTGCTCATATTTGTATCCTAAATCAGCTTTCTTATGATATTGATAGCAGCAGGTATGAGATATTTAATTGATTTTATGTACTATCCATTAAATCAACATTCCACCATATTCAGGATCTATTGCACTTTTAGTGAATTTAATTCAGTAGTTATATGTTTCACAGCAAAATTGTCTCACGAACCAGTCAACAACATGCCTGGATTTCATCAATGACGGCACAGTGATAGTCTGACGTAACATCAGCCATCTCAACTGTCATAGACTTGTGCTTTGCGCCTTCAACTTCCTCCCTCTCTTGTCCCGTAATCAAATCACAAGGAACTTTTGCTTTATTCATTCGTGTAGCCACTTCCCAGGCCAACAACCTCAAGGGACCGCAGTATACACCTAAAGTTTGTAAAGTTATTCAGAAAAACAATAAATCTTGGGAAAAATTGCAAGCAATGCATACATATTAATCATGTGAATCGACAAATTCCCTACCTACAGAGAAGGCTATAAACACATTGTCTACGTAAAACTAAGAATATTAATTGAAAAGCCTCCCTCAACTCCTTGCATACAAGTCAACTACCACATTTCCTATTCCAACAAAACAAAGTTTCACATGCTTTAGACGTAGACTGTGTATCCACACATGTACTTGCAGCAAATGGCTTTTGCATGAGAACAACATTATAACCTCTGTTAAAATTGGCTGAAAGTGTGACACTTCTTACTATATATAAAGTTGTGACAACTTGTTTTAACATTCTGAAAGTTAGGCAGGTACTTTGAAAATCTGCCTTTCTATACATGGGCAGGTGATATGTGATTTTTCCACTAATCAAAGTACTCCGAAACATTACCTTACCAAAAAAAAAAAAATTACTCCGAAACATAAAGAAAAGCTTGCCTGACAAACTCAGCTCGAGTTGCTTCAGTGCAGAATGTGTTTTGCCACTGTTAGTAGGGCCTACATGGAGAATGACCTTGCGCCTTTTCTTCCGCGCCACGGGGTACCATGTATGAGGACGACTGGAAAATTGCACTTCTTCATAACGATGGAAATTAAAAGATTGCGGATGCATATTGAGGGTATGAGTTGAAAAACAAAGTTGAAGAGATCAACTTTTCAGTCAACGTTGCTTGACATACCATATGCATATAAATGGACCAAGTACTAGATACATCGGTAAACATAATTTTTCATTGCCCAAAAGAGCCATCGATCAAAAAATGATTTATCCCATTAGAAAAGTAGCTTCCTCACATATTAAAATATATTCTAGAACAATAGGAAGATAGTGATGCATGGCACTGACAAAAAGAAAGGCAACATGAAACAAACCACTTTAAACCAATAAGGAAAATGAACTCGTGGAGAAACAAGCAGATGATATCATACGTTAGGTCTGTGAGATCCAACTTCTTGGAAATGCTGCAACTTCCATCTTTCAGGTCTGTGAAATCAAACTTTCTGGTGCTGCTACAGCTTCCATAGTGCCTTCTCATCTTAATTACCCCCGTTTCACATCCGCCCTTCAATTCCAGCCACAGCCAAAACGACTCCACATTATCTATCAACAGAAAACACCATACAAAAAGGTGCAACGATACAATCAAATCATAGTGCCTCCATAAAATTTGATGCAAGGACAACGTTTTCTTTTTCTAGAAACGAACACACAACAAAATCTATAATGTATTGATGTTGAAAAAGCCAGCGTATGGTCTCCTGTTGTACAGTGCTCACATGACCTCATTTAGTAGGAAGTTGCACTAGAATACCTTGCGATTCTTGCGTTTCGATCATACCCATGCAAAACAAAGGTTATTGGCAATCATCAACAAGTAATGTTGTCTACGCAAACTGCGATCTAACACCATTTTGATCTGCAAATATCTACTTGCGAATGTGACAATCAGTAATATAGACATATATTACAGACGATACAGACATATACTTCAGTTATATTGAATAACAAAAATTTCTGTCAATGGAGTTTCGGAAGGAGCGAGGATATAGCCTATACCAGCAAACTAAAATTGGTGAAACAGGATATTGGCAATGTCAAGACATTGACCAAAGTGCCTGACTTAGTAGACCGGTCTACCCAATTATAAGAACTGCATATATTTTGGTGGATATCCATATGCATTTGAAATTGGTTACCTCTCCTGTACCAAGACCAAAAAAAAAAAAAATGTACTTTTGGTAGACAGGATCCTACTTCTCACAATTCACCTCAAGTTACAGAATAGCTAAGAATCCAGTATAGAATCAATACATTAGCTATTTCTTGATAGATGACTAAACAGTTCAATACCATATCAATAAAACAGAAACTCACTACTCCAAGAAAAAAAAGAAAAAGAAAACAAAAACAGTCCCCTGGTTGAAGTCTCCTACCTCAATAGATGTATTCTCAGGTCAGCTAACCCAAACCAGAAAATGCCCAGAAAGAAAAAAAGCAAAGAAAAAACAAGAGAAAGCAAAAGCATTTTAATCTGAGCTACAATCCATTAAGGCAATGAAGCAACAACAGAGATACAGAAACATCAAGAATTGGGCAGAACACGAGTTCGAGGTCGGACCTTTGAGAATGGGAGAGACACCCAGAGCCGAGACTCGCCGCCGGAGCAACAGGGCAGCCATGAAAGGTCGCGGGAACCGCTGATGGTGGCGATACAATTCGTGGGTTTGTGAGTTTATGTCACGGACGAGACGTCACCGAAACGAAACGGGTGTCACCGATTCTTGAGGCTTGCCCGTAATCTCAGAGATGGAGAATATGTTGGAAGAACTAAGGAAGCCACAGACGAAGACGTCCGCTTCACGTTCGCCGAAATCAGCGTCCGCCCAAGCATGTGGGGGTTCGCCGGACGACCCGCCGATTCGGTCGTACATAATAAAGCCATCGAATATGCCCGAACTTCGTTTTATCTATACGATGTCGTTCTTACGCCTTCACAAATATTCCCTAAACTTTAGCTCAATATATAATATGGTCCTTCAACTTTTAATATATTTAATGCGATCCATAAACTTTAACCCAATATCAATATGATCCATGAACTTTCAATTTATTTAATATAGTCCTTAGACTTTTAGTACATGTTCAAGTTGGTTCCTAGACTATATGAAATTGTTCAATATTGTCATTTTATTAATTCAAGTTCATGGACTGAACTGAACATTTTCATATAATCTGAGGATTAGATTGAACATGTACAAAAAGTTCGGAAACCACATTGAACAAATTGAAAGTTCGGGGACTATATTACACATTAGGTTAAAGTTTAAAGATCACATTGAACAAATTAAAAGTTCAAGAATCACATTACAAATTGGGCCAAAGTTCAGAAATTATGCGTCATCTTCCTTTTTGTTTTTTAATGCTCTTTGACTTATGGATTCGTTTATTCGTATTAATCATATCATTAACTAATGTAAATATTAGGTGACGTGGTCGTTAAATGCCACGTTAGCACCTAAATGGTAGCCTCGTGAAGCTTATGTTTAAAGAATTTGTATATTTTAAAAAAACAGAGCTATTTTCTGGACAGAAATTAGGAAAACAAAATCTTAAAATTCATCGTTCCAAGCATCTGGCGGAGCATAGGACGAGCCACGACGAGCCGGCGCAAGGGTCATTCTCCATGGAGAAGAGAAGGCGCAATGTTTTCCATTAGCTCGGGTCCCAATTTTGGCCAAACTTTATTTTTGTTTCACATAGCAGCACAAAAATTTCCTCAGACTCAAAGTCTTTTTTGCCTCATAAGTTGGAGCCCGATTTGGGTACCGATTGAAAGTGGTGATTTTTTACGAGACAAAATAAAGCTTTGGCTAGTTTTTAGATCCGAGTTAAAGTCGGTGTTTTCTTCACGGCATAAATAAAATTAGGGCCAAAATCACCAACCGAGCTAAAGTTGGTGGTTTTTAATAAGACACATAAAAAAAGTTTGGGTTGAAAATTGAGATCCGCATTAAAGTTGGTAAGGTAATTATGCTCATTTCTCTCTTACGAGGCCCCATGATTCCTTTCCGGTGGCAGCGGCGCCATCAAACAAGGACCTCATTTCATCATAATATCGAAATCCGACGTATCGAAATTGTCCTGCTTCTGATTTTTCCAGATATGAAAGTATAATTATCAAATATTCAAGATGAACATAGTTGATAATAGCATGGACGGAGAAGAAACATGTACTGGGATGTTGTCAATAGCATAACACCTTGAATAACAAGAACAGACACAGAACATTGTACAGCAGCTCTGTGGGCTTATCTTCTCCGTCTGATGTCTTATCACTTGGCTCTCCGAATGCATCCAATTTCTCAGCACCGTTTTGATTTGCGGTTGAATCTCGGTGCAGTGTGACATTTGGGGAGTTGGCTCCTCCTAGAGCAGAAGCTAGTTCGCTGTCGTTTGTCATGATCGGTGCAAACACTACTGCCGGAGTGCCATCTGCGATTGCGAGGAAAAAGGAGAGAAATTTTTGCAGCCTTGCTTAAAAGAAGTGAAGAAATTAGACATTTCCTTTGTTTCTGTAAAATTGTAGTTTATTGAGTAAGGTATATTGTTTTTTAGGAGAAGAGAAAGATTTCAGAGCAAGAACACTGCTCTTGCATCACAAGCAATTCTCTTTCTTGACTGGTTCGATTCAATCCATGGTGTCACGTTGCTAGCTTTTTACAAGTATCATATCATATATAAACGTTACATCAGTTTTGGGCAGTTTAGGTTTTCTCAAAAACCAGACTTTTGACAACCGTGACTAGGGCTTAGCATGCAAAAGTTTACTAGGGCTTAGCGTGCAAAAGTTTACCTTGACAAAGGGCCAGAGGAGGTATTGATAGATAGCAGTTCGACGATAGCAACGAGAATCCATTTCCGAGCAGCGGTTTGGAAGATGTGAACAGGGAGCAGAAGCAGTCGAATCCTTCTCGAATCACCGCATTAAGGGCGATGCAGCATGTTTCTATAGAGCCCTCATCTTGCTTTGAGCACTGCTTGAGGCCTATTTTCTCCACATGACAGCCTTGAGATGGTGCTCGCATCGAATACAGTATAAGAGCTAGACAAAAAGGCAACTTGAAGAAACTTAGGCAGCTCGAAACCATGATGTTCATCTTTTTCTTCTATCAGGTTGCTGTAAAAATTCATGACCTTCACAAGTTTATGTACATATGCAATGCAGGTTCTCTGACCAGGAGGGACGATTTGGATGCTCGGGGAGACGCTTGTGTTATTCCCAGAATGCCCCGGTCATATTCACAATGACATGATCTAAATGGAACAGTTAATGTCGACTTCTTAGTTTATAATTGTCGAACACTATCTTTAAGGGCGGGGTGGGAAAATCGGCATATAACACAATGATCTCACAATAGTCAGAGCATGAAAACTTTCTCCCTCAACTACTAGGGAGGTTGAGATTTGTGATAGGAGCATGTTGCATGCGTGAAAGCGTGAATCTCAAATGGCTTCAAAGTTCTCAGATGTTTCGTTCTTAGAGACCTCATCCTTCTAACTGAAAACAGGTCTAGACCGCATACCGGACTCTTTTTTCTGCTAACACAGTGACAAGATGCATTCTTGAGATATCTTTGCGAGTTTGGAACGAATTTTATGAATGTGTTCTTTGTACTACACCATTTGTAATTTCTAGCTATCAGATTCAGGCCAGTGCTTTTTGGCAGGACCAACATTGGCTTTGATTCTATGATAAATATCCTCCAGCTCAAGCCTGAGTTCTTCAAACTGTATAAAAGAAACTACATTTTTATTCCCACTCTCATCACTGCATTACAAAACAAATATGATCTTATTCTATAAAAAACCAAATGAGACTCTGTCACACGGTATCCTGAAAAGCTCACAACCCCAAAGAATCACCACAGAAAATTCAGAAAAAAAGAAAGATTAATACAAAATCAAGTAGACAATCCCATCATAAATCAGTAGTACTTCAAGAAAGCGGATGCCAATCCAACTAGCAGCAGAGCCGGTGAGAAAACATTGGAGTGCCCAGCGGCTGACGGGTTTACATCGGAGCGGCTCCCAGTGTTTGGCGTCGGATTCACCGAAGTGACTGTCGGAGATGGCGGAGTCATGAGTGGTGGCGTTTCAGATTCTGGGGCCAGAGCTGGTGAGTCGGGTTGTGGATCTGTGGACCCTGCTGCACAAAATCAAGAAAACTTAAACATGCACCTGATAAAGCATTTGTTCATTGATTTTCAGACGTGTGGCTGGTTTGAATATCAGTTACCTAGAGGACTGCTTGCTGGAGAGGATGATGGAGAGAGAATCGGTCCAAGCGTGGCAGGACCTGAAAATTGATGACAAGAGTTCATTAGTCAATGATTCAATTGATTGATTTAGCAAATTCTCTTCTCTTTGTGATGATTGATGACAAATTCTTAAAAGTGTTTGCTTTTGGCTTCCTTAAATTTGATCTACTATCCTACGCCGCTTGTACAGGGTTTATATGCTCTTTATATGCATGTCGTCTCCTTCCACCTATTAGCTTAAACTTTCTGTTGGACATTCTAACATGTATAATAACATTTCTTCACTCCTCAAATATCTTGTGGTAACATCCCTGTGAAATGATTTTGTAGGGCGGCTGAGATGAGGCAGCAATCCATAGTTGAAAAGAAACGGTGAAATATCATATCAAGTTCATGCTTTATGATTAACGATTCAATCTATTAACGACGCTGATAACTGCAGAAGCATGACAATTAAAGGCAAAAGGGCAGTACCTGGAGCAGGAAGAGGCGCGCCCGTAGCTGCAAGTAACAATGAAATGGAGAACGTTAAATTCAGTCTAGTACAACACTGAGGAAGATATGATCAAATGAGTAGAGAATAAATCAGTGCAAGAGACCCCGAAATTAGTAGGACTAGCATACCTTTGCACTGGAGGGGCACACCAGGCATGTTGCAGGCGCGGGGGAGCGAGATGGCAAGGGTCCGGTTGATGGGCATCTGGAACGGAATGCCACCAGCCACGATGAGGCACATGCAGCCCATCCCGTTGCTAGTGAGCGACTTGAGCGAGTCGCAGCACTGCGAGGTCGGCGACGTGCTGTTAAGGCTGCTGTTGGTGACGAAGTTCAAGCACGGCGTGAAGCTCGAGATCATGGAGGGAGTGCACGGCGTGGTGATCTGGCCGCGCACCGGGATGGTGGTGATCGAGAGCGCGATGGCCACGGCAAGGAGCGGAAGAGAGAGTGAGAGAGGCCTGAGATGCTTCATTTTTGCCAAGTGTTGAAGATGAGTGAGTGTGGGGAAACTGTGCTTGTTGGAGAAGAAAACTGAGAAAATTTTATAGGAATTGAGAATGAATTGTTACTTGGTGATGAGGGAAGGGAAAGATGGTGATGGAATTTATAGGTATTGAGAAGTGGAGGGAAGTATGAGAGGAATTCAAGAGATTCTTTTTATTTTTTTATTTTTTTGGGGGGCGAATTTGTTGGGAAAATGAAGTTGGTGTTGGAGTTAAACTACCTTAACTAATTTTGAGCTTTCATGGAACAGGTGTTGAGGACTTGTGACAAGATGGTTGGATTGGCATGTTTGCCTGTGGACCCCAGTTTGACCTATCTTTTTGGTGGTAAGAGAGGGGGCCCTTGCTTGCGTGTCGCTTGGTCATTGGCTGCCTTTCAAGGATTAGAGGATTGTAGTTGTGCTAACAAGGGACCATGGGACGGTGTTGACCTAGTGTTACCGTCCTTAACGAACTTGATTTAAGGAAAAAAAAGAATTTAAGGATTGAAGTTTTGAATGATCAAGAGCATATAGAGGGTCTTGTGCATGATACTCTTGAAGATTATTGGATGAGCGGGATTCATTTAAATCAATATGTTGCGGTCCTTATGTCACATAAATTGCACATGTATGACTCATCCAATTCAATAATTTCAAGGTCTAAATATATGACTCTAAGAAGACGCATACAGAAAATCTTCAATCGAGATTGGGCAAAACCTTATGTTAGGACTGTAGAGCATGATGAACTAATTTTGCATGATAATTCAAATGGATAAATAGTTTTAGCAGGAAATTTAAATTTTTTTTTATCATGGATGGGATTTTTAGGGCTAGGATTTTTAAGCCCAATACCTAATCAACTCGACCCGTCCATTGATCAAACCTAATGAGTGACCGAGACTTTGCTTGTGACTTGTAATCTCTCTTGGGCAAAAAGACTACTTGAAATGGCAATCAAATTAGTTGTGATGAACAAAATTAGTTCTTTCTCCAGCGTTTCAGCAACAGCATTTGCATATCATTCTCTTGCTTGCATAAACCATCCTCCAACATGTCACAGCTTACCAAACACAAGTTCCTGGTCATCTGGAGAGATAGATCAAAGCATGGTGGCAATACACATGTTCATATCTGAACGATTAATTCTGTTAAAATAATTTCATCACTACACCACACAGGTCCAACTCATCATGCTCATTACTTCCTGATGCAAGTTTCCTCAGCTTTGAACTCATTTTTATTACAAATAAAACGTATGCCAAATCAGTTGGAACCAACAGTTGGGGGTTGGCCACCTGAAGAACCAAACAGATTTCGTTCACAAATAGAACCAAACGGATGGACTTGTTCCTGGGTATGCCCAATAAACATGGTCCTGTCCCTAACATCTATGTTTATTACCAGAATCATGAAAATCAAACAAATTTCTGATAACCAGAAAAGATCCTATGGAAGTAGTAGGAGCAGTTGGTGACCCATATCAACATTTCCTGCAACTCTTCCTTCTCTCTCGCAGATTTCCCGTACATAAAGCCAGACCAGTTGCTCTCTTTCTCTTCACACCACTGAACTAAACTCACAATCCAGGACTTGCAAGTTATCTCCATATACACACATCTTTTGGCATCAGCGCGAAATTGGAGGCGGGAAAGATCATCCCAATGGCACAGACTAAGATGAGAATTATGGCTCTGATCTTGGCCATGGTGGCTGTAGGAGCGGCGGCTCAGTCGTCAAGCTGTACGAACGCGCTGATCAGCATGTCGCCGTGCCTCAACTACATCACGGGCAACTCCTCGTCCCCGTCCTCGAGCTGCTGCTCGCAGCTCGCCAACGTGGTTCGCTCAGAGCCACAGTGCCTGTGCCAGGTCCTCAACGGGGGCAGCTCTTCCCTTGGTCTCAGCATCAACCAGACCCGGGCCCTCTCCGTGCCCAGCGCTTGCAACATTCAGACTCAACCGACAAGCCGTTGCAACGGTGAGTGTGTGCGCACATGGAAAACATCGAAACTGATATTTCTCATTTCCGGCTCCAAATCATTCGATCTAGCTCTTACTTTTTGTACTAATCAAGATTCTTTGCAGCTGCTTCACCCTCCGGATCCCCTGCTGGAACTCCTGATACCCCCAATGCAGGTCCTGCAGGTACACTCTCCATACTTTACTGTTAGCGACAATTCATCGATCCAAGTGTTTCGGTTAGTTAGGCACGACTTTGGTACACAAGCGACAGCACTTAGTGTTGGTACGTTACGAAGAAATGAACAATAAAATCTTCCTTCACTTGCTAACCACCCTGACCCTCGTGATTTTCTCTCTTATCAATTTCGATCACAATTTTGCTGTGAATGCTCATCTTGTTGATTAGAGACATTCCCATTTATTTTCGCAGATTCTGGAGCGAACGACACACCGTCGACCGAACAAAACATACCATCGACCAAACAAGACAGCTCATCAGCAGGAAGCATTGCCGAGTTGTCGATTCCGCTTCTCTTCGTCCTTCTCTTTGCAGCGTCATATGCCTGAGCAAATACCTGATAACTAATTACACTCTTTCATGGCCACCACCACCATTTCCACATTTCTTTTGTCATCAGAGTCTACTCATCCATCTTTGTTTTTCTCACTTAGCTCGAGTGGCACATGTATTACATAATTCTTTATGATCTTAGAGGTATATAGTGTGTATTTTATGTGGTAGATTTTTTTTTATCTAATAACAGGAGTCCTTAAGATTACAAATGGGGCTGTTGGCATGATTTTCAGTTTCAGAGGACTTGTTTTATCCGAGTGAAAACTCTACTTTTAAACAGATCGATCAGAAGAACATTCAATAGCAAGTGGAGATGGAAATTGAGATTAATTTGTTTTTCGACCAAATTATTTCGTATAAACTTGAGCATTGAATAAAGGTTTAAAAAAAGGTGATTATTGGTACAACGATTAGTTGTGACAAAAAAATTTCGTCCATTTTGGACAACTTCGTATCACCTAAGTCCAACAAAAGAACTTGGAACACCTTGTCCTTGTGAATACGGATACATTTCCCCTAGACCAAGTCCATGCAAATCGAATCGAATCGAATCGAAATTTTGCCCCAACAATGGTGATGCTTGACTCTAACTCCCAGCATGCAGCTGCATTCGACAGAAGAACTAACAATAAAAAGGCGGTTCTTCTATCGTAATTGCAACTATATGCTCCCTATCACGAGCTAATCCTGACAATTCATGGACAGAGTGGCTGGTTCAAGGCTATATGCAACTGCGGATTACCTAATCGGCATCTGCCGCTACACTCATATTCTCAAATTGAATTGGTAAATTATATCTCTTAAAGACAAACTAGAATCAATCTATGCAGATTTGGTAAAACTTAAAATGTTCTAACAGAAGAGTGGATACAACGAAAATGCTCTGAACAAGAGACATACTTACTTTGGAGATCATCACTAGAGAGAAGGCCAAACATCACCATGTCTCTAGCTCTTCCCGTCACCATGTCTCAGAACACCCTCCCTCCTAAACCCAGCCTCCAACACCCTAATTGACCCCACATTCTCAACATCAACAAGAGCCTGAAGCCTCAACAGCTCCGGCAACTCTCGGAAAACCGCCGCCATCTTCACCACCCTCGTCATGATTCCCCGTCCCCAGTATGCCGAGGCGAGGCCATAGCCGATCTGAGATGTCGACCGGTGGTCCCCAATTGATGCCACCTGCCTCACCGAAATGCCGCCAACCGGACCATCGTGACGGCAGATGGCTCTATACCAAAAGGGTGAGGGAGGACAACGTCCGTGATGTAGCCTATTCCTTCTTCTTTGCTGGTGGAAGTGTCCCAAGTGGAAAATCGGCTCACTCTGTCATCGGTTGCCCACACCATGAAGTCGTCGATGTCCAAAAGGCCCATCGGCCGAAGAGCGATGTCGGAGAATTCATTGACGGCCATGGACAATGTCAGGATTAAGGAGGGGCGACCCTTTTACTAAAATCGGATGGTGAGAGCCTTTAATGGAATGAAACTCCTAAGAAAGAAACTGCGGAATTGGTTATGGTACTTGCTCTGGCGCAAGTATTATATACTTATTCCAAGTGATCTTACTGTAACATTACTTGGGAAACACTTTCTTCCTTTTCTCAAAAGATTTGATGTTTAAGGTCAACGGTTCATTGCTAGGAAATTTACGTGCTTGCACAGACGTCATATGCGACAATGCTGATTGTGGCCACCTTGGTTGACTTCTCTCTAATGAATCCAGATTCAAAGAATCTTCCAGTAGATTATTAAGAAACACTACATTTTTTGTCCTATAATTTTTGTCTTAAGTATATTTTTTTGTTTTTCGGTTTCCATACCTCTAGCATTGTTCTTTTTCCCATGACTCAATAAATACATTGGACACCCAAGTTGGGCGATAAAATTGTCCAAAAAGTCCTAACATTATTGCCAATTCAGTCTTAAATATTTTAATTATATCAATTGAGTCATAAATATTTTTACATTTGGCTAATTTTGGCAGGAAATCGTTAACGTGGATGTCGACTGTTCTATATGACATGACCGGTGCTGAAGTAGACATTTTTTAATAATATTTTAATAATTTTTTGAATTTTTTATGATTTTTTCGTTCTCTTTACTTTTTTTTTGGGTTTTTGGAGTGAGGGCTAGTGACCCTCGCTGGTACTGGGGCACGTTGATTGGGGCACAATCACTAAAGTGGCATTTGAACGCAACGTACCATTGGCTTAGGCGCAACTGTAGCTCAAATGGTGTGTACCCGAAATGGGCTTTCGATCTCTAAAAGGATATGGTGTAGCTACTCGATCTCGATCAAATGATTTTGGATCTTTCTCTACATCTTGAGTATCCATAGCAGGATATAGAACTCAATATCGATCCATTTTGAACTTGAAGGGGTGCTCCATAACTTCAACAAATACTACTTCTAACCAACGTCAGCTATTGATCACACCCATCATCATAAGGACCTCTTGGTATGGGCTTGGAGCATTGGGCCCTGGTATTGCTCCCCAACCAACCTAGTAAGGGAACTGGAGGGGATGCTATTGGTGCTAGATTTGGTGCATTCTGGTCCGGTTGGATAAGCCAGACTTTTACTAGACACGAGATCTAGCCTTAAGGGCTAGAGGAGGCCGGACATAGATGTTTTTGGGCCCAGGAAACAGAAGGTAGTTTTGATTTTGTTTGGACCCATTGAATCTAAACACATAGTTAGACAAATTTACAGGTAATCTTTTGTTCATAATATATATACACACGCACAATATTTGTTACTTATACACTTCTGATACACTGATCAACTTTTGTGGACAAGAAATTGTATTGCCACACCTGAAAATCAAATCTCTTGTAGGGATTTGAGAAAAGTCAACTCTTGGTGGCTATTAAATTTGCTGCCAAAGTCAAGTCCTCGTCAAATGATTTTAGTTTATTTTCATGCGTACGAAATGAATCTAGTTGATGAAAGAAATGAATGAATCCTTGTAAGAATTAGGACAAAGGTGTTGATCTATTTGACCGTAGTTGCAATGTAACCTTCACGATGCAAGGATGACAAAGTTAGCGACTGGAGAGTGGCCGTTACTACATCCCCCTCCATTCCCCTAGTGAGTATCTGTAACCAAAGGATTGTACCAATTCAACAAATTGTGGGCTTGATGCCTTGTCATTTGACGGAAACCGTTGGGACATGCTTTTCATTCGAGTCGCAAACACCTTTGTTTCCATTAAGAGTCAGTCTTGGGTGATCGTGGTGCATGTGAGCCCAAATCAAATACATCATTGGACAGTATCGGTCTCATATGGGGGCAATCTCAAACAATGTTGAAGGAGGGAGGGCAAGTCATAAACTTATTAAAATTTCAAAACTAAGACAAATCACAATGGAGTTTTTGGTTCTTTGCATATAATCTATTGCAAGCACTTAATTCATCTTGATAAACCCCTAGGGTTAGCGCAATTAGTTGGGGTATCGGAGGATTTTCAACTCCAAAATTAGAGTTATCCATTTAAACCCCACCAATTATGTACAAATTACTTTTAGTTAAGGTCACTTGCATAGGCCAACAGTTTGGACTTAATCTATTCATAAGACTAATAGGGTCTTTCATGGACCTCCAGACAGCAGGATTTTCACGCTCATTTCCCTAGATTATAAAATAAATCAAATAGAGAATAGTCATTAGATGGTAAATCCTACAATCAAGTACTTGCTAGGGGGAAATAGAAACTTTCTAAGTGGACAATGTTTTTTTTCTTTAAGAGCTAGCTAATCTTTGCACATAATGGAAACCATAAAATCCATATTTGCCTCCCACCTATCTCTCACTTTTTTGCCCTAGATTGCACCTCCACTATCTCCTGTTCTCAATCCAAGTAAAAACCCTTCTGACTCTATTTCCACCCACTTTACGTCGGTGTCGGTATAAATAGAAGGCCTTTTGATTCGACCCCTTCGAGTCCCTTTCAAGTTATTATGGTGAAAGGAACCTACCCATGTTTTGTTTTCATCAAAATCTTTATTCGCTCCTCCACTATCTTTTTGACAAATTTTGGCATCTTCACCACAAAAAATGTTGAGAAAAAGAAATCGTACTTTGCTATTTTTCCCCTTAGTGACGTTAAAAGAAGCACAATAAAGATAGGCTTGAAATTTATAAAAAGTGTGTCTATCCTCTTATACCTTTATGACGTGTCATGGAATAGCAACATCTACTACGAGCTGGAGGCATTGTCAAAAGGTTTTCCCATCAATTTTCTTAACCGTCCGTCTTGTTCCAAGTGCGGTGTTAGCAATTCATTGGACAATGTATGGGAGTATAATTAAAAAAGCAATACATTAATTAATGCTCATTTTTAAATTGACTCTTCAATGTTAAGAAATGAAAGTTAAGTAGAGCAAGGATTCTGTCTGTCTCACCTGGGCCAAGCCAACTCTGAATAACCATGTAAAGTGGTAAATAATTGAGGATGCCTCTACTTAGGTATAGCATCACAAGTCATCAACCATTTTATGGGAGATTTGAGATGTAACAAACTTTCCAACTTTAACCAATAACACCCTTATCAAGGTTGGCCATATCGTCCAGCAACACTCCCCATATTCGATGTGTGGTTGATCCATGCTTACCCCTCGACCATGCTAATATCCCACGAGCAGCCACACTTTGTCTAAGCTCTGTGTAATAGCTCTCTTGTGATGATCACTCTCCTCTCTTGTCAGATTGGGCATTTTGACATAATAAATCCACAAACTACACATCTATTGGAGGGGATTTTGCTTTGATATATTATGAACAAGCTAATTCATTTTACATGGGTTAAGCCCCCCAAAAAAAGTGCTTTAAGAGAAATTATAAATGAAATGAGAGAGAAATGCACTTATATCAAGTCAAAATGAGGGGTTAGAGCCCCTATCTACAGCCAAATTTGTGTATCGAATGGGATTGTTTGAAAGCATATCCCTAATGATGTAAAGCAAAGGAAAATTATGCGAAGGATAAGAATAATGATGGAAATTGAAAATAGAACACCGAGAATCGCAATATGGGCCTAGAACTACACATACTAGGCTTGTGCTTGGCCCGATGCTACGTAGGCCCACGTTGAACAGGGCGACTGTTCAACCACGCAGTGGGCACACGCAGCCTAGCCCATGGCCATGCCTTAGCTGGACAACCATTGTGACTACCATGTGGCAGTCGCCCATTAGCAGTGTCGCCACTATCAACAATCAATAATTTGTCTTCAATAGAACTAAATAATGTATATTTTTTAAAAAAATCCAACCCAACTTTGATCTCTCATAATTGTTTTGTTTGATTTCTAATTGACCTCATTTTTCGCATCCATTCCCCGCATGAACTTTGTGAAAATGAAGTTTGATCTTTGAAAAGTTATATCAAGAATGTGAATTTTCAAAAATGTAGCCAAATGGACGGTCAAGATAATGTGATGCTTAATTATGAAAACTTAGATAATCATACTTGGGAGGCACTTACATTATGCTAATCGTTATACTTTGAATGATTTTTAAAGTAATAAATAATTATGTATATGTATCATTCCATCAATCATTTACTTATAATTCAATATTCTATTTCTTAAGTGTATAATATGTGGTTGTTTCCAAGTAATTATGATCGGGGTATCATTATATAATTAATATAAGCAAATTAAGTTACATTTGATATAAATTTGAAGTATATTCAATGTAACATAATATTTTTAGAGTGAGTGCGAACAAAGAGACGTGAGACTTATCTAATCTATTACAGCTGTAACAGTGATGACACTATAATAGCTGTTACTGGAAGCAAACATTAGAACATATAGTAAAGGAAAGGATCATTTTCTCGAGCTTAGATGATTTGACATATAGTAGTCCCTAACATTTTTCGAAATAAATAAAAATCAATCCTCTTGTAGTCTCATCAAACCTTTTCCAATGGACACCTGTCAAACGTCTCCCATCACCAAGCTATCCTCACCAGCGATGACGTGGACACGACCAAAGTGCCAAGTCGATGTGGGCCCCACAGCCCCACAGCTTTGAATGATTAGGATGTCAGCCATGCTATATCATTCATTCATTCATTCATTCATTGGGTGGGTGTGTGGGATCTGGATTCACCGCCACCAAAATGATCTATTACGCCCCCATACATTGCTCAACAGGGATGATGGCGTGGACACAAGCAAGTGCCAAGTCAATGTGGGCCCCAGCTGCGTGCCATCGGGTCAATTCCTTGGATGGATTTGAGTCACCACCATACTCCCTAATAATGAAGTTCCAACATGGAGACCCCACCACCTATAAGCAAAAAAGGAGAAAAATCGGGGTTGTTTTGTCAATTTTCGTAGTAGGTTTGCCCTCCAACATGAACTATACAGGGTGTATCACAGGCTGTCTTTGTCCTAATAATGCGTGCTTACGTCAAGACAAAACCCTAAGCTAGAGATCACACCCTACTCTAAGGTAGGAATTTAGGCGCAAATTATTCTTGTCATCGAAATGTTTTACTTTACTTCGAATCACTTCACTCCATTTATATATATCAAAATTACGACCTAACTGATAATGTACAATAAGATTGGAAATTTTTAGGTAAAAAGTCAAGCTCTAATTGAGTGGCGTGCGGCCGAAGTTAAATGATAGACGGATTATGGAAAAAAAAGTCATCGATGCATTGACTTGTAGAATGGAAAGAAATCAATCAAATTGATAGCGCAATCACAATTTGTGACTATAGTCATAGTTATTTACATTAAATTATAAAGAACCAACTGGATGACTATGGATATAGCTTTCCTAGGCTATAGAGATCAGCTGATAGGAACTTCATAAAACATCAAGACAGATAAATTTATGGAAACTTGGGTCATTATAATTTAAGGCATGGTTTAAAGACCTGCGTCATCGCCCTCTTTTTTAGCTAGATTCCAATAACACTGCAGGTAACCCTCCAAGGTTAGCACAGTTGATTGTGGCATTGGGAATTTTCAATTTCGTAATAGAAGGCCATATGACAAATCCAACCAACTACGTGTGAATTGCTCTATGTCATAGCCACTTGCAAAAGATAAAGGCATAGACTTAATCGGCTTATAGGACTGGTATGGTGTCTCTTGGGGTTTTCAGTTAGCCAAGTCTCTCCGAACGAGTCTTTGGATTATAAAAGAAGAACATTAATACAGCAACAATTTCTAGATATTTTCGTTGGGAGTTAGCCTTCTCCTAACCTAAAAACCCGCCTTGTCCTGGAAGTCATGAATCTTATATTGCATCACCATCAAATGAGTCAAAAAGGCTAATTAGTATAATTGCTTGAATTTTCATAGGAGCCTTCATCTAGAGAATTATCTTTTAGATGAATTGAATTTTTTGCAAATAATAGAGCATGACAAAAGTTATAAATAAAAACCCCTCTAAGTGTGTGTGTGTGTGTGTGTCTCTCTCTCTCTCTCTCTCTCTCTCTCTCTCTCTCTCTCTCTATATATATATATATATATATATATATATATATATATGTTTCCTTTTAACTTTGTTTTATTATAACTATTATTGTTAGACGTTGTAATGAATTAATATCCTCACTGTTTAGTAATATGTTACAAGGCATTGTTAATCGTTTCTTTAAATGATTATATTTTTGAGAAAAATAGTTTGTCTAACATGACAGCAGGGAAGAAGCAAGTACGAAAAAAGTATGAAGAAAAGTGCTCCCCCTATACTCCATGAAAACGAAATACTGAAAGTATCCCTATGGAGCTCCGCGTCTTCTGAGACGACTACTCCTCCAAAAAGTTTGAAAATGGTGGAAGATAAAACTGCAATGGAGGGAACAGTTTTGCAACCTAACCTAAGGCACTGTTTATTTCATGAAAAATAAATTATTTAGAAAATATTTTCCTAAAAATAATCGCTGGTATGAATTAAAATAACGATTCAACGAAAGATTCGTGGCATGTCAAGCCATGATAAGGTTCTTCACTTTGCATTGAATTAAATCACATGCTCCACCGCTTGTGCGGGCTCCCGTCAATTTCTTTGAGTTTCATCCTTGCAAATGTACTCCCGAAGCGGGATACTTAACGCGATAACTTTAAAATGAGTTTAATCTCACTTTTTAGACTTTTCATAATTATACCTTCGATAAAATAATAAAAGATAAAAAAAAATAGCATATTAGCACATCTCACTGAACTTCGGTTTGATCCACTTTCCTTGTGTTACCCTGAAATCATCCATTTCTTCTATTAATAACCACCTCACTTCGTGCGCACACAGCTATAAAAATTTACTCAGTCGCCCTTCAAATTTTTACAATGTCTGTCTAACACTTGATCATTTAGAAGTGGGGGCAATAATGGAAGCAAAAAAGCGAGAGACCAACTTCCACACTTCTCTCTTAATATTAGAATGTATAGATAAGAGATACAAGGAGGAACAAATGGAGCCACGAAAGAGTAATGAGGCCCTTGCCATACTAATTACCTAGTTTTCATAAAATTGAGGGGGAAAAAAAAGACAAATTGGATGTGATAGGTTAGGCTACTCAACATTAGTAAGCCAATTTTTGAAAACTAGTCTCACGATTTATTTTATGTAAAACATAAAATTACATACTGATTTGAGCATTGAGTTTTAGTTTTGAATTTTTTTTATTAACTTCATTGACATTTAATTGAGTTTGGCCTAAAAAATTTTTATTTGAATTATCCGACGACGCCTGTATCGATCAATATCACTCAAAGGACGTGTTTTGGATGGAGTGACTAGATGCCTAGCCCGAGGCAATGAAAAGGGGGAATGGGGAAGGCCCGAGACCACACGAGGGGGAAGCTGTCTGAAGAGCTTTTCAATCAAAGTGTTCTATTTCGACCAAAAAAAGAAAACTTAAATGCACCAACGCTAGAAATCAGACATTTTTTTTATGCGGCCAATTTCTGAAGACACTAAAAATAAACTTAAGTAATTTGCGCATCATCGATGACGAATTCATCACCGAGCACACTGATCGAGGCTCATCCACGAAATTGGCTTTCGAACAATACCTACTACCGGCTTAGGGGCAGTTGCTACTCAAATGGGTGTGCCCGGAATGGACTTTCGATCTCTAAAAGAATACGCTGTGACTATTTGATCTCAACCAAATTACTTTGGATCCCTCTCTACATATCTTGGGTATCCTTAATAGGATATATAACTAAATATCGATCCATCTTAAGCTTGAACCGGTTGTTCCATAGCTTCGACTAGTATTGCTTCTGGCCAACATCGGCTATGGATCACGCCTATCATTATAAAGGCCTCTTAGTAAGGGCTTGGAGCATCAGCCCTGGCGATGGCTACTTAACTAATCTAGTAAAGGGCATTGAAAGCGATATTATATGTGCCAGATTTGGTCCCTTCTGGTCTAGTTGGATAAGCCGGACTTTGCTAAGACACGAATCTGGCCTTACGGGCCAGACAAGACCCCATTGAATCCAAACACAAATAACTAGACAAATTTATAAGTACTTTTTTCTTCATAATATATACATATATATATACACACACATTTATCATATATACACTTCCGATACACTGATTAACATTAGTAGACAAGAAAATCGTATTGCACACCTAGAAATTTCTTCGGTGATTGGGTGGCCATGAATGACGTCCAATCTCTTGTAGATGTTTGAAAAAAGTCCAGTCTTGGTGGCTATTAAATTTGCCGCCAAAGCTTTTAATAATCCATGCTAAGGCCAAATCCTCGTCAAATGATTTAGTTTTTTTTCTTGCGCGGGAAATGAATCTAGTTGACGAAGAAAGAAGTAAAATTCTTACATGAACTAGGACAAAGGGGTTGATCTATCTGACAGGAGTTGCAATCTATGACCTTGACGATGCAAGAATGATAAAGTGACTGGAGAGTGACCGTCAATCTGTCCCCTTCCGTTCACTCAGTGAATATCCGCAACCAAAGAATTGTACCAATTCAACAAATTGCGGGCTTAATGCCTTGTCATTTGATGGAAATCGTCGGATGTAATTTTCATTCTAAGTCGCAACCTTGTTTAGCAAGTCTCGAGTGATCATGCTGCATTTGAGCCCAACTCACATGCATTTTTAGATCGTATTTGTGCCATATGGGAGCAATATCACACAATGGTATAGATTTTGTGAGTAAAAGTATGTGCTTATCAAAACGGTGGAGGAGAGAATGCAGAGTCATAAACCATCTTATTAAAACTTCGAGGTCAAGACAAATCCCAATGGAGTTTATAGTTCTTTGCGTATAATCAATTACAAGCACTTAATTCATCACGACAAACCTTTTAGGTTGCATTTGATTGTATGGATTTTTTTATCGGTTAGAATAAGCTTTGATAGGATATATGTAACATCTTCAATTCCAGTCCCCGAAAATGGTTATGGATCGGTTTGCCAAAGGATTAGGGATTGGTCTCGGACGAGACACGTGCCCTACTCGCACCTGTGAGCAAAGAGATAAGACTCATTTCTAAGCCTTCCAATCTTCCTATACCCTTGATTTTGCTAGAATTGAGTTGTAGATGTAATTTGGTGGCTTGCATGTGTGGTTCTTGATATTTATTGTGGATGAATGGGTATGACCAGACCTGAAAATGAATTGCATGTGTGTTCTTGAGTTCCAAATGGGTGTTGCATGTCCATTTAAGTTGCTGGGTATGAGCTTTGTTGAATTAAATTTGTTGGTTTTCCCATTCGGACTCAATTCTTGATCTTGCTCCGAAAAACCCATATTCGAGTCCTCTATATCTCTTCATTTTGTTATTTTTGTGGAGAATTTTGTGGATCGAATTTCTAGAAATTTCCCGCTTCAAAGTTGTTCCAAATATCTTGAAGTTTTAACATATTTAATTTTAGAATTTTTGGACTTGATATGAGTAGTATGAAAGTCTAGTTTTCAGACTGTATAAAACTGCCCAGAATGGGTATTTCTATGATGTTTACACTTTCTCGATTTTCTATAAACTTTTCTAGATTGAGTTTGAACAAACTTCCTTCATAAAAGTTGTTAAGAACTTCTTTCCATATAACATATATAAATTTGGGAATTTTTTGAGATGATTTGGATTTTGGAAAAAAGCTTACTTTGAGAAGTAAGGATTCTGTTCTAGCGAACTATTTTTAGTTTGTCTTTGAAGTACTAAAAGTTGTGTTTAAAGAAAGATCTATATTTTGTGTTCTGCATGAGAAATATTTATTACGGTCTTGTTTATGACATATTCAAATTTTAGAATTTTCGGAGTCAATTTACTATGTTATTAAGCCTGATTTCTAGAACAGTGCAAAAACTACCCAGTTTTACCAGATTGCAAAGATTCATCATCTTCTATATGAGAATATTGGAATTTTGATTTGATGTCTGTTAGATAATATAAGAGTATGAGGGTATTTTAGTCTTTATTATGTCTAAGGGTTACGGTGTATAAGTACCAAGTATTTTTCTGAATAAACTAATTTTTAGTTTGCCGTCTAACATGGTATCAGAGCCAGCCTAAACCACCGCCCACCTGAACCCCATCTGAACTCCGGCGATCTAGTCGCCGGCAACCCAGCGCGCCTAGCGCGCCTCCACCGGCGCGACCCAGCGCGCTTCCACCGGCGCGACCCATCGCGCCTCAGCGCGCCTCCACCGGCGCGACCAGCGTCTTCGCGCAGAAGCGCGACCTCGCGCCTCTCACCCGCGCCACCCCAGCGCGGTTCCAGCGTCTGCGCGACTTCAGCGTGCCCTCAACCCGCGACCCCAGTGCTCCAGATGTGAATTCCTGCGTGCACGACCATTGATGTAAGACTGGTCAGCGTCGTGCACGCGAACTGGTTGTGAAATTGGTGAAGTCTGAAGTTTATGTGATTTTTTCTATGTGATGTTGTGGCTTCTTATGATGATATGGTAATCTGTGGTGAGTTTGATTGAGAGAATCGTGCTGTGGTTGTGATGTGTTGAGGTTGATATGTATTGGTAGTGGTCTTATTTGGTGTAGAGCTGTGACTCGTCCTGGTTGAGGTTGGACATTGGAACTGATTTGGTGGAGTTGACTGTTGGATATCTGTTATTTTGCTTTGGAGTGATTAGAGTTTTGTTGAAAACATGAGTAATAATGATCAGAAACTTACTGCTGGGAGTAGTTCTGTTGAAGTATTTACATCTTCTTCGGCTCGGCTTACTGATTTTAAATTGGAGGGGATCGGCAATTTTCTAGACTGGAAGAAAATTATCAGGTTGACTTTGACGGGTAGGAATCAGCATAATCACTTGACTGAATCTAAACCGGCTAATGATGCCAATTGGGATGTGGTTGATGCACTCATTTTGAGTCAAATGCTGGGGTCTATGGAAAAAGGAGTTGTTAGATTGGTCACTCATTGTGATACAGTGAAACAGTTGTGGGAATATCTAGATGTGTTGTATTCTGGTCAGAATAACCTTTCTCGAGTTTATGAGCTTTCACAGGCATTTTATCGATCTGAGAGAAAGGGGCGTCCTATCACTGAACACTTTGCTGACTTCAAGAGATTGTATGAAGAGTTGCATGCTCTACTTCCTATTTCGACTGATGTTGAACAGATGCGACTTCAAAGAGAGCAATTGGCTGTTATGGTATACTTGGGAAGTCTGGGTCCAGAATATGAAAATGTCAGATCACAGATTCTTGCAGGAGAGATAGTGGCATCATTGACAGATACATTTGCTCGTGTCCTTCGGGTGTCTCATGAGCCTTCCCAAGATTCCACATCCATGGCAAGTAATTCAGCTCTTGTATCTCAGTCCCGTCTTGGAGGAGTTGGTAGAGGTGACACTGGTTATCGAGGTGGATATCGTGGACGTGGAGGTACAGGTCGCGGGTTTGGCAGAGGCTCACTTCCTTCATCTGGCCAGTCTACTGGTGATACACGAGCTGTTCGAGTTTGTCATTACTGTGGTGCACCGGGACACATTCAGAAGTTTTGTTATAAACTTCATGGTCGGCCATCTCAACAAGCAACAGCTAATGTGGCTGATGCAACCGAGTCTGGTACTCAACCTTTTGCTCCATCAGAATCCTCCTCCTCAGCTACCTTTGTTTAGACAGGTAATGCAACAGCGTGTCTCTCTTCCAGCTCTCACTCCTGGGTCATTGATTCAGGTGCTTCAGATCATATGACAGGCGTTTCAGGTACCTTTTCTGATTTTCATAAGACTATATCCATGGTTACCTTAGCTGATGGCTCGTTATCCACAGTTAAGGGAATAGGAACAGTTCCACTCACATCATCTATCTCTTTGTCCTCGGTTATGTATCTTCCCAAATTTCCTTTCAACCTCATGTCTGTCAGTCGTCTTACCAAAACTTATAACTGTTCAGTAACCTTTTACCCTGATTCTTGTGTCTTTCAGGATTTGAAGACGGGGAAGACGATTGGTAGAGGACACCTCTCGGGGGGGCTATATATGTTTGATGAGGACACTGGTGTTGCCTGTTCTGCATCTTCTCCACATCAAGTTCATTGTCGTTTGGGTCATCCTTCCTTGGCTACTTTGAAGAAGTTAGATAGTCAGTTTAGTTCTTTATCCAGTCTTGAGTGTGAGTCATGCCAATTTGGCAAACTTCATCGTATTAGTTATAGTCCAAGAGTCAATAAACGGTCATCTCGACCATTTGATTTAGTTCATTCTGATGTCTGGGGGCCATGTCCTGTGTTATCCAAGTTAGGATTCAGATACTTTGTTACTTTTGTTGATGACTATTCAAGAGTTACTTGGTTATATTTAATAAAAAATCGTTCTGAGTTGTTTTCCATATTTTGTACGTTTGTGAATGAAGTTCATACTCAGTTTTCTGTTCCTGTTCGTGTTCTTCGAAGTGATAATGCCAAAGAGTATTTTTCTCACACCTTCAATAACTTCATGACTCAACGAGGCATTCTTCATCAGTCTTCCTGTTCAGATACACCACAACAAAATGGTGTTGCTGAAAGGAAGAATCGTCATTTGCTAGAAGTTGCTCGTTCATTATTATTTGAAATGAAGGTACACAAATCTTTTTGGGCTGATGCAGTCATGACTGCTTGTTATATTATCAATCGCATGCCTTCTTCTGTTCTTCAAGGTGGAATTCCACACTCTCTCCTTTTTCCTTCTGCACCCTTGTTTCATCTACTGCCTCGTGTATTTGGGTGTGTCTGCTATATCCGAGATCATCGTCCGGGTATATCTAAACTCGATCCCAGATCTCTTAAGTGTATTTTTGTCGGATATTCTCGCACACAAAAGGGGTATAGGTGTTATTGTCCTTCTTTGCAGAAGTATTTTACTACTGCAGATGTCTCCTTTTTTTAATCCACCATCTATCAAGATGAACTTGTTGAGTCTCCTATAGTAGAAGATGATGTCCTTACATATGTTGTGAAATCTGCTATGGAATCTTCACCTGTTCCTCCAATTCAACATGTATACAGCAGACGCCCTCGTCAGCATGTCGAGCCCCCTGCGGATGTGCCTCCATCTACTTTGTCTCCCTCGTCTTCTGAGCCTGAGGTAAGTCCTTCTCTCACTGATCTTGATATCCCTATTGCACATCGTAAAGGTGTTCGTAGTTGCACTCAACATCCGATCACTCAATTTGTTTCCTATTCTGGTCTATCTACTTCTTTTCGTGCTTGCCTAAACACTATCGATACACATTCCATTCCAAAGAATGTCGCTGAAGCATTATCTAGTCCGGGCTGGAGGTCAGCTATGGAGGAGGAACTCTCAGCACTGGAACAGAACCAGACTTGGGAGCTTGTTCCCTTACCTGTTGGGAAATCTGCCATTGGATGTAAGTGGGTCTTTACCGTTAAAGTTAATTCTGATGGTTCTCTGGCTCGTCTCAAAGCCAGATTAGTTGCTAAAGGATATGCACAGGTCTATGGCATTGACTATGGTGATACATTTTCTCCTGTGGCTAAGATGACCTCTGTTCGCCTTTTATTTTCCTTGGCTGCTTCTGCTTCTTGGCCTCTCTATCAGCTGGACGTTAAAAATGCTTTCCTCCATGGAGAGTTACATGAGGAGGTGTATCTGGAGCAACCACCTGGGTTTGTTGCTCAGGGGGAGTCTGGGTATGTATGTCGCTTGAAGAAATCTTTATATGGCTTAAAGCAGTCTCCTAGAGCTTGGTTTGGGAGATTTTCTGAGGTAGTGCTGCAGTTTGGGTTGTCCAGATGTAATGGTGATCATTCTATGTTTTATCGAACTTCTGCCACTGGTCGGATCTTTCTTGTGGTTTATGTGGATGATATTGTCATAACTGGAGATGATTCTGTAGGAATTGATGAACTGAAACGATATTTGCAGCAACAGTTCCATACAAAAGATTTGGGACGACTCAGATATTTTTTGGGTATTGAAGTGGCGCAAGCAAAGAGAGGTATTCATATCTCTCAACGTAAGTATGTTTTAGATTTACTTACGGAGACAGGTATGTTAGGAGCCAAACCATTAGATGTTCCTATGGAAGCTGGTTTGAAACTGAAGGTAGAGGATGGTGAGGTGTTGGATGATCCAGAAAGGTATCGGAGACTTGTGGGAAAACTAAATTATTTGACTATTACTCGGCCAGACATTTCTTTTCCTGTGAGTGTTGTGAGTCAGTTTATGTCTTCGCCTCGTACTTCTCATTGGGATGCTATGATCAGAATTTTGAGGTACTTGAAGAAAACTCCAGGTTGTGGCATTCTTTATCAGAATCATGGCCATGGAAAGGTGGAAGCCTATTCGGATGCAGATTGGGCCGGGTCTCCTTCAGATAGAAAATCTACATCAGGCTACTGCATTTTTGTAGGAGGGAATCTGGTTTCCTGGAAGAGTAAGAAGCAAAGTGTCGTGGCAAGGTCGAGTGCAGAATCAGAGTATAGAGCTATGGCACAAGCTACGTCCGAGTTAATTTGGCTACGTCAGTTATTGGTCGAACTTGGACTCAATGATCCTGCCCCAATGGTTCTGAGGTGTGATAATCAAGCAGCTATCCATATAGCCTCGAATCCAGTGTTCCATGAACGCACCAAACATATTGAAGTCGACTGCCATTTTGTTCGTGAAAAGCTTCAAGAAGGTGTCATCTCTACTAGTCATGTTCGAACCGGTGAACAGCTTGCGGATATCTTGACAAAGGCTTTGGGGAGTAGTAGGGTTGAATATATATGTAACAAGCTGGGCATGATTAATATCTATGCTCCAGCTTGAGAGGGAGTGTTAGATAATATAAGAGTATGAGGGTATTTTAGTCTTTATTATGTCTAAGGGTTACGGTGTATAAGTACCAAGTATTTTTCTGAATAAACTAATTTTTAGTTTGCCGTCTAACAATGTCTTCTGAAGATAAAATCTATACATTCTGAGTTTTCTAATGAGGGTAATGATTTCCTTGGCTTAGGTGTCCCTAAACTACTTAGGGCATAATTACCTATTTTTGTGGCTCGAGGAACAAGTTGTCTTGGAGACCAACTTGCCTTAATTCCTCTTGGAAGCTAGCCATTTAATGCAAGCTTATGTGTCCCTAAGAATTAGGGCTATCATTACCCTAAAAGTAAGAGGCAAGAAGGAGTCTTAGGGAATATTCTAGAGAGTCATGTATTTATTGATGAGCCGAAGGTTTCCGAATGCCCGAAGGATTCCGGAGGACCCGCCACCCACATATTGAGGAGGCGATGCGCAATGGATTTCGACTGTAAAATAAATGAATTCACGTATGAATATTTTAGGGTATTTTTGCATGCCGATTGGTTGAGAGGCTTTGCGTGTAAATTTTCTTGTACATTTTTATGTGACCGGATAAAGGTGAGCTTTCATATAAACATAGCAAGGACAAGATCAAAGTCTTTGCTATTGATTTGCCATCGACATAAGGCGGGAAAAATATTTATATGTGTTAGTACGACGGTGAGGCATCATCTTGCACGAATATTAGTGAATTTACTCATTGAGTTTTCAACTCACTCACGTTATTTTTCATGTTTTTAAGATGAGCTTCGCGCCCCTGATTCGTTTGATGGAGGTTGACATAGAAAAATTAGGATTAACCCTGGCCTTTGCTTGTGATGTAACCAGATATGGCTTGTACGTGGAATGGCCTGTAGAAAAGGGCTTGAAAAATATGTTTACGTAATGTATAATGACAATAATGTGTTTTACCTGTTGTACTTTTCCTGATTTTTAGCTATTATTTTATTTGAGAGTTTGCTTGTATACGTTTCCGCATGTGCTTATAATAAGATAAAAGAAACGGGACGACGACGAGCCTGGGACGTCAAATTATAATCCCGAGGTGAGAGGACGTTACAATATAGATCGAATAGGATAAAGATAAAAATTATAATATCTTATACAGTGTTCAGTAGATACCAAATATAATGGACATAAATGCACTGGAATTAAATCTTAATCCTTTTGCTCCTCCTTCATCCGTTTCAAATCTGAAACACAATCTTCTCCCTTCTTGTGATTCCTCCCAAAGAAATTGGCTATGTTTATTTATTACTTTCTCGGACTTTGTCGCTTTGCTTAACTTTCGCTGTAAGCTAACCGGGGCAACGTTTCTAAGTGTTTCTTAGTCAGGTAGTCACCGTTAAGGCCACTGGCTGTGACACAGGCATGATTGATGCAAGGACAAGGCGTAGCCTCGGGCAACCTCCAAGCGTTGATTACGAACTCTAGTTTTGACGAACGCGTGCTCACATTGCAGCCTCTACCTTTGGTTGTGGCTGACATTCAGTACAAGCCCATCCTTTGGCGACCCCAGCTCTCTAGGATCCGAGATGCCAACAACCTTGGATCCGAGGTCGTGAGTCTCATATCTGAGGTCTAGATTGTCGGACCATACCAATCCGATTGGTCTAGAGAGAGAGAGAGAGATGGGGACGATGGCTTGATGGCTCTCCTACGTCGAATGTCGGTAGAGCTCACGGGCTGGTCTCCGACTGTGGAGCTCGACGGCATGATAAGACTGCCATGGACGGGATTGTTGTTTGATGCACTCTTGCTCTCTTTCTCCTCCATGGACAAATCTCTTGCAATTTCAGCAAAAAGTGCCTTCTCCCACTCCATCTCTCTATTTTCTTTTGTTTTCATTTCATTTTTATAATATTTATCCTATCCAAGTATATGCCACCTTCTAGGTGGGAAATTTTTATTTGTATCACATCTGAGTTATATCCGGAGAAATTCAGAATTCAAGTAACCCAAACGTCATATGGCATAATTTTATATTCTAATAGGAGTTTTAATCGGTCTCCCAAATGTAATCATAGTGTTAGCATAGTTGGTTGGGATATTGAGTGATTTCCAGCTCAAGAATTAAAGTCATCCATTCGAATCCCATCAATTACATGGAAACTACTCCAAGTTAAGGTCACTTGCACAAGCTAATGGTTTGGACTTAACCCATTTATAAGACTAACAAAGTATTTCATCAACCTTCACGTAACTAGATTTCCACACTCATACTTAAATTATAATATAAATCAAATAGAGAATAGCCGTCGGAAAGTAAAACTCACATTCAAGGACTTAATAGGGGGAAGAAGAAACTTTCTAAGGACGTGTTTGTTTCGTAAAAATTGAATAATTTGGAAAATGTATTCCTAAAAATAATCCTTTGTATTACCTATTAAAATGAACAAACGAAAAAAAAATATTTCATTGTCCACATAAATAATTAAACACAAAACAAATGATCGTTTTTATGAAAATATTTTTTAACGCGAAACAAACGAAGTGGACAATGATTTATGTTCTTCGAGGCTAATCTTTGCACATGTTGCAAGACCATCAAATCAATATTTGCCTCCACCTATCTCTCACTTTTTGCCCTAGATTGTACCCCCACTATCTTTTGTTCCCAATGCAATTAAAAACCCCGCTAACTCTATTTCCACCCACTTTACATCGGTATAAACAGGAGGCCTTTTGATTCGACCACTTCGAGTCCCTTTCAAGTAACTATCATGAAAGTAACGTACGCATGTTTTTCCATTAAGATCTTGATTCACTCCTCCACTATCTTTTTGACAAATTTGGGCATCTTCACCACAAAAATTGTTAAGAAAAAAGAAATTGCACTTTCCTACTTTTCCTCCTTAGTGATGTTCAAAAAGCACGATAAAGAAGGGCTTGAAATTTTTCCAAAGTGTCTGTCCTATAATGCCTTTATAACATGTGTCATAGAACAGCAACATCCACTACGAGCTGAAGGCATTATCAAAAGGTTTTCCCGTTAATTTTCTTAACCATCCGTCTTGTTCAAAGTGCGACACTCGCAATTCATTGGACAATAATTGGAAGTATACTTGAAAAGGCAATACATTAATCAATGCTAACTTTCAATCGACTATTCATTTTTAATAAATGAAAATTAAGGAGTCCAAGGGTCCTGTCTGTTTCACTTGAGCCAAGCCGACTTTGAATTCTAATATAAGATGGTAAACAATTGAGGGTAGATCTTACTTAAGCATAAAATCACAAGTTCTCAACAATATGACGTGAGACTTAAGATACTGCAAACTGTCCCACTTAAAACCAATAACGTCCTTATTAGTGTTGACTGTACCACCCAAAAATACCCTCCATAATCGATGTGTGGTCTGAGATCCATTCTTATCCCCTCCACCATCCTAAAAGTCCAAAGGAGCTGTACCTGTCTAAGCTCTCTTGCTGCGCCGATCACTCTCCTCACTCGTCAGATTAGCCACGGGTCTAGTAAGTCTACAAACCACATGACTACTAGAGGGGGCTATTGCTTAGATACATTATGAACAATCCAGCCCCTTTCACATGCTCTGAAAGAGATTATAAATGAAGCGAGAGAAAAATTCCCTTATGTTGGGTCAAATTGGAGCTCCTATCTATAGCCAAATTTGTGTATCAAAGGGGAATGTTTGAAAGCACGTCCCCTAATGATGTAAAGCAAAGGGAAAATGATGAAAATGACAAGAAGAACGATAGAAGTAATAATAAAACATTGGGATCGCAATATGGGCCTTGAACTGCACGCCTGTGCTCGGCTTGGTGGTGCATAGGCCCACACCAGCCGGTGCGACCCAGTGCATGTAGCTTGATCACGCAATGGGCACGTGCAGCCCAACTTGCGGCCATGCCTCGGCTGGATGGGCATTGTGAGTACCATGTGTTAGTCCCCTGTTGGCTGGCGTCGCCACTATCGACGGTCAAGAATTTACTTTTGAAAAATATAAAACCTTATGTAATTTCTAAAAAATTGACCCCAAATTTGATCTCTCATAACCTTTTTGTTTGATCTCTGATTGACCCAATTTTTTACGTCCGCAAAAAGCTTGGGGCCTAAACTTTGTGAAAGTGAAGTTCGATCTATGAAAAATTATTGAGATTGTGAATTTTCCGGATTCGGGCCAAAAGGATGGTTGCGATAATGTCGTGATTAATTCTGAAAATTTAGATAATCATACCTATGAGGCACTAATATTATGCTAATCATTATACTTTGAATGATTTTTAAAGTAATAAACAATTATGTAAAACGTATCTGTTATCATATCAAACATATGTATTATTGCATCAATCATTCACATAAATTTAATATTTTATTTATTGAACATATAATACGTTGTTATGTCAAAATAATTATAATTGGGGTAAAAATTTATATAAATGATATAAGTAAATTAAGTTACAATTGATATGAATTTGAAGTATATTAGATGTGATATAAATTGGTAGAGTGAGTAGAAGGAAAGAGACAGGAGACTTGTGGGATCATTACTATAGCTAGGCTGTAATAGGGATGACGCTGTAATATATCTATTACTGCAAGCAAACATTAGAACATACGGTCAATCTGTAGCAGAGTTGAAATATAATTACCATTTCTATAATCAAACTTGTCGCTCAATTGATAAGGAAAGGGAAGGATCATTTCCTCGAGCTTAGATGATTAACCAATAGGAGTCCCTAAAATTTCTTGGAAGGAAATAAAATCCTCCTAATATAGGCTCATCAAACCTTTTCCGATGGACTCCAATTTTGTCAAACACCTCCCGTCACTAGACCTATCAAATGGGTGGATCGGGTCGGGTTGGGTTTGGGTCGGATCATAAATTATCTGATCCAAATTAACCCATTAACCCGTTTATGATACATTTATGCGTAATGTAATTTTCTTGACCCATACCTGACCTGATTCATATTACTAAAATACGTCCCTATTTAATTAAATCCAAGAAAATTTATACCTAAACTGAGATGAGAGTGCGGAATGAATGAGGGCGAGAAAGATGAGTTAAGTTTAAATCAATTATAAACTCATTTATAATCTATTTAACACCTATATTAGACTTATACCTATTTATGACCTATTTACTAAATATAATTAACCCATTTATAATCAATTTACTAATATATAGATAGAAAAATGAATTTATAACCTATTTTGACGTATCTACCCATTACCCAGATATCCTCAGCAGGGATGACATGGACACAAGCAATTGTCAAGTCAAAGTGTGGGCCCCACAGATTTGAACGACCAGGATGCCAGTGGGATCATTCAGTCATTGGGTGTGGATCTGGATTCACCACCACCATGATCCATTGTATCCTGTACACTGCTCAACGGGTTGATGACGCAGACACAAGCAAAGTCCCAAGTCAATTGTGGGGCCCAGCTGCGGGCCCCACGGGGGCGGGATTGAATGATTAACATGCCATTGGGTCGTTCCTTGGATGGATTTGATTCACCGCCATACTCTCTTTTCTTATTCTCCATCGATCATCCCTGTTTTCTCAGCCCCTCACGAGAGGACACGCAGGATAAGCTGAGCTCGCGCGATCAAGACATGAATAAGGAGCCAAAACAACATTATCAGATCATTAAAGAAGTGCCGAACGTGGAGACCCCACCGCCTATAAGCAAGGACGAAAAAAATCGGGGCTGTTTTGTCAATTCCGTAGTAGGTTTGACATAAACACGAAATATAGGGTCTACACAAGGCTGTCTTTGTCCTAACAATGCGTGCTTACGTCAAGACAAAACTCTAACCTATAGGTCACTCCCCACTCTAGTTTAGGAATTGAGGCGCGAATTGCTCCTGATATCGAAATTTTGACTTTACTTTGAATTACATCTCTCCATATACATTTCAATAAATGACTTACTGAAATTACGATCGGGCTAAAAACGTACTATTAAATTGAATAATTTAAGCTAAAAAGTCAAGTTATAGTTGAGTGGTGTGCGGCCGAAGTTAAATGATAGACGGGTCATGGAAAAAAAAGCTGTCGACGCATTGGCTTGTAGAGTGGAAAGAAACTGATCAAATTGATATAGCACAATCAAAATTGGTGACTATAGTCACAGCTATTTGCATGAAATTATAAATAACCAAGTGGATGACTATGGACATCGCTTTCAAAGGCTATAGAGATCAGCTGATAGGAACTTCATAAAACAATGAGGAAGGTAAATTTATGGGAACTTGTGTCATTGAAATATAAGGCGTGGTTTTAAGACCTGCGTCATCACCCTTTTTTTAGCTTAGATTTCAATGACACGGCAGGCAACCTCAAAGTGGGGACAGATGATTGTGGCGTTGGGAATTTTTAATTTCATAATCGAAGGTCACATGTCAAATCTAATCAATTGCGTACGAATTGCTATGTGTGATAGCCACCTGCAAAAGATAAAGGCCTAGACTTAACTTCATTTATTGGGCTAATCGAGTGTCTCATGGATTTTTAGGTAGGCAAGTCTATCTAACCGTATCTTTAGATTATAAAAGAGAAACATTAATACACTCCTAACTTGGAAACCGGTCTTGTCCCGGAAGCCACGGATCTTATACTGCGTCACTTTCGAATGAGTCAAAAAGGCTAATTAGGATAATCGCTTGAATTATCATAGGAGCCTTCATCTAGAAAACTATTTTTCAGATGCATTGAATTTTTTACAAAACAATAGAGCATGAGAAAAGTTATAAATAAAAACCCCTCTAAGTGTACATATACATATCATATATGTTTCCTTTTAACTTTGCTTTATTATTAGTATTATCGTTAGACTTTGTAATGAATTAATATCCTCACTGCTTAATAATATGTTATAAACCATTCTTAAAGGTTTTTTTAATTGATTATATTTTTTAGAAGAATTGTTTATCTAACATGATAATAGGGCTGAAGCAAGTATGCAGAAAGCAAGAAGAAATGTGCTCCCCCTAAACACCATGAAAACGAAATACCCAAAAGTAGCCCCAATGGAGCTCCTAGCTTTCTCAGATGACTACTCCTCCAAAAAGTTTGAAAATGCTGGAAGATAAAACTGCAATGGCGGGAACAGTTTCGTAACCTAATTCAAGGCTCCGTTTATTTTACGGAAAATGAATGATTTGAAAAATATTTTCTTAAAAGTGATTGCTTATATCGATTGCAAAAATGAATGAACGAAAAAATATTTGATTAGGATGCCCTGTGCTCATTCCTTAATTGGGAGTTAATATTTGATTCACCACCACCATGATCTACTATTACCCTATACATTACTCAACAGAGACGACGACGTGGACACAAGCAGTGCCAAGTCAATGTGAGGCCCAAGATTCATTGGGCGGATCTCGATTCACCACCATACTCTATTCTTCTCCATCAAATTTCCATGTTTTCTCAGGTCATTGCGAGAGGACACCTAAGATAAGCTAAGCTCGCACAATCAAAGACATTGACAATGAGCCAAAGAAACATTATCAGATGATCAATGAAGTGCCAAACATGGAGACCCCACCACCTATCAGCAAGAACGAGAAAAATCGCGGTTGTTTTCTCAATTTCGTAGTAGGTTTGCCCTCAACATGAGTTATAGGGTCTATCACAAGGCTGTCTCTGTCCTAATAATGTGCGCTTACGTCAAAGACAAAACCCTACACTAGAGATCACATCCTATTCTAAGTTACGAATTTATCGTGATTCTGACTTTACTTTGAATTACATATTTCCACATATATTTCGATGTACGGCTTCTAGAAAATACGACTTGACTGATGATGCACTATTAAGTTGAAAATTTCAGTTAAAAAGTAAAGCCAAAGTTAAGTGCTGTGAGGCCGAAGTTAATTGATACATGGACCATGGTAAAAAAACGTTATCGAAGCACTGCCTTGTAGAATTCAAAGAAATTGATTGAATTGATAGCACAATCAAAATTGGCGACTATAATCACAGTTCTTTACATGATTTTATAAAGAGTCAAGTGGATGACTATGGATATGGCTTACACTGGCTATAGAGATTAGTCGATAGGTGTTGGTAGTTTGTTTTATAAACAAACTAAGAGATGCTTTGTCTTATATCGAAAAAATATCAGTGGCGGTTACAAACTAAGAGGTGCCTTGTCTTATATCGAAAATATATTAGTGGTGGTTACGAGCTAGGAGGTGCCTTGTCTCACATGAAAAAGATATATGTGATAGTTATTTTTTATCTGTTCAATTGATGAAAGATACGAGTGTGTATTTGTTCAAATGATGGTTATTTTTTTAGCAGTTATTTTAAGAATTCAAAAATTCGAAAAAAAAAACGGTTATTTTTTTATTTGAATTTGTAGTTTGCTTTTAAAAGGTTGTATCTATTCCAAAAAAATTATTATAAATTCATCGTTGCCACATTAATATTTTTTAACTTCTTGATTTTTCTTTCTCAAAAAATATAGACATTATTTTCAATATTTCTTTTTTGAGAGTTCTTGGAGAAAGATCAAATTGCTATTTGGTATTCTCATTCAAGTCTTTGTTGTATCCTAGAGAATTTTTACCTGTAACCATTAAGAACGTTGCGGGTAAAACGCACTCTTCCTCTCGCAAAAGGTTGAGTGTTCGAATCCCGGGCGCCGCAGGGTGACTTAACTGGTGGTACGTGTGTGGTGGCTAGCACGTATCGCCCCCAGGGTTTACTTCCCGGCTATCGGCCGTGCGGGGGTTCCCTGGGTTATCCAAAAAAAAAAAAAAAAACGTTGCGGGTAAAAAATTCACTAAAGACAGTGTATTCACACCTCAAAGTCTAACTGCATTCTTCTTCCCGTTTGATTTTTCCCAACAATTTTAATGAATTATTGCTGCAACAATGGAATCAAAGTCAATTAAAGTCACGAATCAAGACATGGTGTAACTGGACCGTTTTGATGGCAATAGTTTTGCTCGTTGGAGAGACAATGGAATCAAAGTCAATTAAAGTCATGAATTATTGCCGGTGACATAATTGCTCAAAAGTCATTTCCTTGCGGTTTTAGCCATGCCTCCATATCTTCGAGGATCTTGATCCCATGTTCCCATAATGCAACGATCTTGTGTTTAGGTGGTTTCTCCTTCAACATCGCACCTCAATCTTTCCCCTTTGCTGAGTTAGCTTCATCTGTTTTCCATGATATGCGAGACTTTGACCCTCTCTTCCACGAATGATGTCAAAATTGGAATATCACAACTGTTTCTTGGTGCTTCTCAGATATCCCTCCCCTGTTCGGAGTCTCAATCGGTGATTCTCTTTATCAGTATCTTTACCAACCAACTCTACTATGACCTCGTCATCATCAACCATACATCGTTGTATATCGATAGCTAATTAGTGGTCATCGATATATGGTAATATTAGTAACATTTGTTATGGTCATCGACAATGACTTATGTATTTAATAATAACTTGTATTCTAGTCGCGTGCATATCCATATCAATGAACTTGTCAATTTTTTATGCAAATAGTTAGTGTAAAAAGTAAAATTTGCACGGTCCTCAATAAGTAGTTGATATGAGAAAAAATTTGGTTACATCACTAATTTCGAATACATAGGTCACATATCAGAAAAGGATCATGTAAGTTGTTTCATACACTATGAGAATGTGATAATAATGGAAAAAATCTCATGAAAATTAGTTGTCATCAGTTTTAGGTCTCGTTTAGTTCCATGACAAGAAGTCCTTAAATGGATTCACATTCCAAGTATGAAACGAGATTCATTTTCTATTGTTAGGTCTTGTTTGGACGTACCCCATTCATAAGACTAACAAGTTGTTCATGAACCTCCGTGTAATCGGATTTTTACACCCATTTCACAGGATTTTAGAGTAAATGAAATAGAGAATAGCCATCAGATAGGAAAACTCACAATCAAGTACTTGCTAGGGAGGGAAAAAGGAAATTTTCTAAGTGGACGATGATTTATGTTCTTCAAGAGCTACTCTTTGCACATATTGGAAGACCATAAAATCCATCTTTTCCTCCCCCTATCTCTCACTTTTTTCCCTAGATTGCGCCCCCACTATCTTTTGTTCCCCAATCCTGTTAACCTTTTAACTCTATTTCCACCCACTTTACGTCGGTATAAACTGGAGGACTTTAGATTCGACCACTTCGAGTCCCTTTCAAGTAATTATCATGAAAGGAACGTACCCATGTTCTTCCATTAAGATCTTGACTCACTCATCCACTATCTTTTTAACAAATTTGGGCATCTTCACCACAAAAATTTTAGGAGAAAAGAAATTGCATTTTGCTATTTTTCCCCCTTAGTGACGTTCAAATAGCACAATAAAGACGGGCTTGAAATTTTTCCAAGGTGTGCCTATCCTATAATGCCTTTATAACGTGTCATAGAACAACATCCACTCCGAGCTGAAGGCATTATCACAAGGTTTTCCTGTCAAATTTCTTCACCATCAGTCTTGTTCCAAGTGCGATGTTTGCAATTCATTGGACAATATTTGGGTTTATACTTGAAAAAGCAGTACATTAACCAATGCTAACTTTGAATTGATTCTTCAATGTTACAATATGAAAAGTAAAGAGTGTAAGAATCCTGCTTGTTTCACCTGGGCCAAGCCAACTCTGAATACCCGCATATGGTGGTAAACAATTGTGGGTGGATCTTACTTAGGTATAATATCACAAATCCTCAGCCATCTAATGTGGGACTTGAGATGTTACAAACTCTCCCACTAAAACTAATGACGCCCTTGTCAGTATTGACCGTATTGCCGAGCAATACTCCCCATTTTTTATGTGTTGTGGATCCATTTGTTTTCCCCTCCACCAACCTAAAAGCCCATGATGAGCCGCACCTTATCTAAGCTTTCTTCTTGCAATAGCTCTCTTGTGACAATCAATCTCCTCCCTCGTCAAATCGGTCGTGAACCAGTATTTTTACAAAGCACACATCTATTGAACGAAGTCTTGCTCTATTTCATTATGAACAACCTGACTCCTTTCATATGGATCAAACCCTACTAAAGAAGTGCTCTAAGAGAGATTATAAATTAATTGAGAGAAATGCACTTACATTGAATCAAAATGAGGGCATAGAGCCCCCATCTATAGCCAAATATGTGTATCAAAGGGGAATGTTCGAAAGCATATCCCTGTTGATGTAAAAGCAAAGGAAAATGATGCAAATGATAAGAATTATGATGGGAATGAAAATAAAATGCCATTAATTGCAATATGGGCCTGTGGCTAGATCACGAAGTGGGCCACGTGTAGCCCAACCCACGGCCATGTCGTAGCTGGACGACCGTTGTGACTACCATGTGGCAGTTACCTGTTGGCGGTCTCGCCACTACCAATGGCCAATAATTTATCTTTAGTAAAGCTAACTATTATATAATTTTTAAAAAAGTTGAGCCCATGTTTGACCTCTCATAACTTTTTAGTTCAATTTTTGATTGACCCCCTTTTTTGCATCCATGGAAAGCTCGTGGCATGAACTTTGTGAAAATAAAGTCCGATCTTTGAAAAATTATCAAGATTGTGAATTTCAGGAAGCGAGATAAATGGATGGTTGCCATAATGTCATGCTTAATTATGAAAATTTAGATAATCATACCTGTGAGGCACTTATATTATGCTAACCATTATAATTTGAATGATTCATAAAGTAATAAACAATTATGTATAACATATGCGTTGCTACATCAATCATTTGCTTATAATTGAATATTTTGTTTTTTAAGCATATAATATGTGGTTATTTCAAAGTAATTATAATTAGTGTACCATAGTGTAACTAATATAAGTAAATTAAGTTACAATTAATATAAATTTAAAGTACATTCGATGAATATTGGTAGAGTGATTGAGACTTGGGAGGAAGGAGACAATGGACTTGTGGGATCATTGTTACAGCTAGACTGTAATAGGGGTTACTCCGTAAGTTAATAATGTAAGTAAAAATTAGAACATGCAGTCAATCTGTAATAAACGTTAAAATACGATAGTCGTTACTATAATTAAATTTTGTCGATTGATGGGAAAGGGGACGATCATTTCCTTAAGCTTGGATGTTTAACCGGTAGAAGTCCCTAGAACTTTTCCAAGGGACTAATATCACTCCTGCTGCAGTCTCAACAAACCTTTTCCAATGGACACTACTTCTGTCAAACGCCTCCCATCGCCAAGCCATCCTCGACAGAGATGACGTGGACACAAGAAGATTGCCAAGTCAATGTGGGCCCCCACGGACTTTGAATGATTAGGATGCCAATAGGAGCATTCATTGGGGGTGTGGATCTTGATTTACCACCACCATAATCTATTATAACAACATATATTACTCTATAGAGATGATGGCGTGGCAAGCAAGTGCCAAGTCAATGTGGGGCCCAGGTGCGGGCCCCACAGGATTGAATGATTAGCATGCCCTGGGTCATTTAAATGTAGATCTATCAAAATGGGTCCGCAACTTATATAATAACCCATTAGTGCAAAATAAAGATGCCAAAATAATTGGATTATAAATGGGTCCATTGTAAACCCATTTATAATCCACTTAAGGCTTAACTCATTTAAAAAGCTCCTACCTTTTCAGGTAAAGTCATAAGTATTTTTAAAATTTTTTATTTTTAAAATTTCTATATTTTTACAATTTTTATTTATTTTATTTTTTCTGTCACCGACCCTCGCTTGTGATCAGTAAGGGTCGGCCGGTGGCCCTCGCTAGACGTAGAAGAAAAAAAAAAGGAAAAGAAAGAAAAAAATGAAAAAAAATAGAGAATTATAAAATATCAGAATTTTTAAAAAATAAAAATTATAAAAAAGGCTTGTATTGTTTTCCATATCATAAAAGAATTAAAAAAGAAGAGAAAGAAAAAAATAATCTTTTAAAAAAATTATAAAAACTGTCCACTAAATTCGTATTGCAAGAAAGTGTTTTAGTAATTTAAATTTTTATAAAAATCATAAGAAACAAGTTCACCTAGATTAAATTAAATATGGAAGTCTTCCAGTAATAAGGGTCGGGTCGGGTATGAGTTTAGACAGATATGTGAAGAAAAATTTACGTTACGAATAAATAGATCATAAATGGGTTAATTGATCAATTTGAATCGGATAATTTATGACCCAATCTAAATTTGATCCGACATATCCATTTGACAGATCTACTTAGGTGGATCTCGATTCACCACCATTCTCTATTCTTCTATATCAATCATTCATGTTTTCTCAGGTCCATCCAAGGGGACCCCTAAGATAAGCTAAGCTCGCAAAATCCAAGACAACAATAATGAGCCAAAACAACGTTATCAGGTTATTAATGAAGTGCCAAACATGGAGACCCCACCAGCTATAAGCAAAAAACGAGAAAAATCGGGGTTGCTTTGTCAATTTCGCAGTAGGTTGGCCCTCAACATGAGCTATAGGGTCTATGACAAGGCTGTCTTTGTCCTAATACTGTGCGCTTACGTCAGGACAAAACCACAAGCTAGAGATCACGCCACATTTAAAGGTGGAAAAGTTTAGACGAATGAATGGCTAGTCGAAGCTACGACCTGACCGATGGTATGCGGCCGAATTTGAATGATACACGTGACCCTGGGAAAAAAAAAAGCTATCAAAGTGATCAGATTGATACGGCAATCGAAATCGGTGACTATAATGACAATCATTTGCATGAAATTATAGAGATCCAAGTGGATGACTATGGATATAGCTTTCTTAGGGTATACAGTTCAGGTGATGGAAACTTCATAAAAAGTTAACATAGATAAATTTATGGAAACTTGTGTCATTGCTAAACAGCTCAAGTGGATGACCGGCGTCATCACCCTCATTTTTAGCTAGATTCCACCCAAGGTTGGTGCAATTGATCGTGAGATTGGGGATTTTCAGTTTGGGAATCGAAAGTCACACGTCAAATACAACCACTAGCGTGCAAATTACCTCGAGTCATGGCAACTTGCAAAAGATGAAGGCCTAGACTTAATCGGTTTAAGTGGTTTAGAGGGTGTTTCATAGGTTTTCAAGTAGCTAGGTCTCTCCAACCATGTCTTTGGATTGTAAAAAATAAACATTAATGCAGCAACAATTTCTAGATATTTTCATTAGGAGTTAGCCTTCTCCTAACCTTAAAACCTGCCTTGTCCCGAAAGCCATGGATCTTATGTCGCATCACTATCGACCGAGTCAAAAAGGCTAATTAGGATAATTGATTGAATTATCATAGGAGTCTTCATCTAGAGAACTATATTTCGAATGAATTGAATTTTCTACAAACAATAGAGCGTGACAAAAGTTATACATTTTAACCCCTTTAAGTGTATATTTATTGTTATATATGTTTCCTTTTGAACTTTGTTTTATTATTGTTATTATTGCTAGACATTGTAATGAATTAACATACTCACTGTTTAATAATATGTTATAAGAAATCGTTAATCGTTTCTTTAATTGATTATATTTTTGAGAAAAAGGGTTTGTCTAACATGGTAGGTGGTAAGAAGCAAGTATGAAGAAAGTATGAACAAAAGTGCCCTCCCCTAAACTTTATGAAATACCAATTGCACCAATACCGAAATCAAACATTTTTTAGTACTGCTAATATCTGAAGACACTAAAAATAAACTTAAACAATTTGCGCATCAGAGACGACAGCATCATCACGGAGCACACTGATTGGGGCACATCCACTAAAGTGGCCTTTGAACGTGACCTACTACCGGCTTAGGGGCATTTGCTACTCAATGAGTGTGCCTAGTGTTGGAAAAATTGACTTCGAAAATGGGTAGAACAATGAAGTGAGACTTTGAGGCGCGATATCACTTTCTTTAAGGAATTATTTGCCCCACGAAGTTGCTAATGGTCACCGGCAAATTTTCTCCAGGATACAACAAAGTCTCGATGAGAATACTAGATAGCAATTTTAGTATTTCTCCAGGGTCTCTCTACGAAACAATTCGAGAAGATGGCTGTGTTTTTAGGGAAGAAAATTTCGGAAAAGAAAGAAAACGTTCTGTCATGCCAAAAAACCGACGAGTATATATAAAGGCATTTTAACGACCGATGGCAACCTTTCGATAAACGGTTAAAAAATCAAACACAACTCTTCGGTCGACAGTTTATAATTGAAAAGGTATGCAGCCGAAATGGTTTATGAAAAGACATGAAAATTCGGAATTAAAAAAAATTAAAAATAATGAATATATATTTTTTCACGAAATTCCGAATTTCATAATTTCCAAAATTTCAAAATTAACGAAGACACCCTTTCGACTAATAACAGTCATAAAGAAACGGCATGACATAAAATAAAATAATTAAAAAAAAATAAAGTAGAGGATTAGGCTAATTAATCCGCGAGCGCGCAAGCGTGCAAAATGCTAAGTGCGCCTAATAATCGCTCCAAAATCGCGCAATTATTCGCGCCCCCGCACGCGGGTATCATGGGTCTAGCCCATATCTCATATGTTTCTTTTGAACACACAAAAGAAGCCCGCACTTATAAACAAGCCTACTTCACTCCATATTATCTATGTGGGACGTGGAAAAACCACTTTTGTTTATTTTACAAACAAACTTCCAACAATCCCCCACTTTGTTTGTAAAACAAAATTTCATATTAGAATAAAATTATAGTAAATACACAGCCAAAATATCGATGAGATTAAATATACATACATAAAGGTCTCTTTCGAGTTAAACCTTTACTTAGTGCAAGTACCTTAAGACTCTATCAAAGTGACAAGTAGCTCGGCTTTAAACTTGTACTTTTAAATAATAGAATCGGACATATCGCACATACACTAACCTCTTGTTTCAGCGAGAAGTTCTCTATTACTCAGCACTATTATGGCCTTGTGCTTGATCCTGTTTCATGAGCTCTCTAGAAAGCAACCCTAACTCTCGTAAGAAGCGGCACCACTTCTAAGCTCATATAGGTGAAGTATCTACTATGTGTTTCTGTTACTATTGACACATTACATATTCGTATAATACTTCATTAAGAATTCAATTCAACCTTCAAATCTTAACAGACGATACCGACTTCTCATATTAGGGCAAGCGTCAGTATCAAACAATCACTTTTCAGTAACTTGTTTTTACCCATTAAACCTTGCAACTAGTGATGTTCTAGAAAAAGGTTGGGTTACCATTACTGGTGATTTTAATTAAAGGGTTTCAGCCCCATTTCTTGTGAGGTCACTTTTACCATATCTCTTGGTAATACCTTTGTCAAAGGATCAGCCAAATTATTACTTGACCTCACGTAGACAATTGTTATGGTACCATCTTTAATCAATTGTCTCACAAACTCATGCCTTAGGCTAATATGTCTAGACTTCCCATTATAGGTGCTACTATAAGCTCTTGCCAAAGTAGCCTGACTATCACAATGAATAGAAATAGGAGGCATAGGACTAGGCCATAATTTGATATCCAACAACAAATTCCTAATCCACTCAGCCTCTTTCCCAATTGCCGCTAAAGCAACAAATTTTGACTCCATAGTTGAGTGAGTTATGCATGTCTGTTTCTTGCTCGCCCAAGAAACAGCACCTCCACCTAGAGTGAAAACCCATCCTGAAGTGGAATGTTTATCACCCACACTTGTAATCCAACTAGCATCGGTGTATCCTTCTAATACAGCTGGATAATTATTATAGAACAAGCCTAAATTTTTAGTTCTCTTAAGATAACCAAAAATTCTAGTAATGGCTTTCCAATGTTCCATATTTGGATTACTAGTGTACCTACTCAACTTGCACACGGAATAAGCAACATCAGGTCTAGTACAATGCATTGCATACATTAAAGACCCTATAGCACTCGCATATTCAAGTTGTGCTACAGCCCTACCAGTATTATAATTTAATTTAATACTGGAATCAAATGGAGTACTTAGGTCCTTGAAACCAAGATGTTGAAATTTATTTAACATTTTTTCAATGTAGTCGCATTAGGTCCTTGAAACCAAGATGTTGACATTTATTTAACATTTTTTCAATGGAGTACTTGATGTTGAAATATAGTGCTAAGTGCGCCTAATAATCGCGCCAAAATCGCGCAATTATTCGCACCCCGCACGCGGGTATCATGGGTCTAGCCCATATCTCATATGTTTCTTCTGAACACACAAAAGAAGCCCGCACTTATAAACAAGCCTACTTCACTCCATATTATCTATGTGGGACGTGGAAAAACCACTTTTGTTTATTTTACAAACAAACTTCCAACACCTAGAATGGGCTTTCGATCTCTAAAAGGATATACTAAAACTATTCGCTCTCGATCAAATGACTTTGGATCTCTTTCTACCTCTTGAGTATCCGTATCAGGATATAGAACTCAATATCGATCCATCTTAAAATTGAACAAGTGCTCCATAGCTTCAACCGCTATTGCTTCTAGCCAACATTGGCTATGGAGCACGCCCATCATCATAAGGGCCTCTTGGTATGGGCTTGGAGCGTTAGTCTTGGTGATGCCTCTTTAGGGCGCGTATGATAATCATTATATTTATCTATTTTCTTATTTTTCTATTTTCGAGAATATATTTGGAACAAAAATCCGTTTGATAACGCAATTTCATTTTTCTATTACTAGAATAAATTTTTAGTCCAGAAATAGGTTTGGAATAGAAATGACAAGCAAAAATTTTCTACTTTTCCATTGATGGAACAAAAAGAGAAATAAAAACCCTTTTCATCGCTCGCCCTTGCCTCCCGCCGCTTGTTGTTAGCCCTGCGCCCACCGCCACCCCCCATGGCCTACCGCCACCCCCCGCTGACCACCTATCGACCGTTGCCTCCCGCCAACCGACTGTTGCTGAACACCGCCACTGTCAGCCACCGCTGCCCATTGATGAACGAAAAAGAGCATAAGAGGGAAAAATTTTACGTCATTATCAAACGAATTTATGTTCCGAGAAGAGAAATTTTGTGTTATTATCAAACGCGTATTTTTATTCAAAAACTCGTCCATGGAATAGAAACAAAAAAAATCTATTCCTAAAACATAATGATTATCATTTGTCTCGTCAACTAACCTAGCTAAGGGAATTGAAAGGGATGTTATTAGTAATGGATTGGTCCCTTCTGATCTAGTCGAATAAGCTAGACTTTACAAGACACGAATCTGGTCTTAAGGGCCAGACAAGGCCCCATTGAATCTAAACACAAATAGCTAGACAAATTTATAAGTACACTTTTCTTCATAATATATACATATATATGTATATTTATTTAATTACACTTCTGATACACTGATTAACATTAGTAGACAAGAAAATTGCATTGCCACACCTAAAAAAATTCTCAGTGATTGGGTGCCCGTGAATGACGTCCAATCTCTCGTAGAGATTTGAGAAAAAACAAGTCTTGGTGGCTATTAAATTTGCCGCCAAAGCCTCTAGTAATCCATGCTAAAGCCAAATCCTCGTCAAATGATTTAGTGTTTTTTTCCTGGGAACGAAATGAATCTAGTTAACGAAGAAAGAAGTAAAATCCTTTCATAAACTAGGACAAAGGGGCGATATATTTGACAGTAGTTGCAATCAGTGACCTCGACGATGCAAGGATGACAAAGTGACTGGAGAGTGACCATCACTTCGTCTGTAAGCAACTAAAGTAATTTTTTTATGCAAAAAAAAATCCAAAAAAACAAGATATTGCATTTTCATGATTTTTACAATAAAAGGGATTAAGAAATACATTTATCCATAGTGTTTCCCTTAAAGATAATTGTTATAGAAATAGACGAAATGTAGAAATCTGATCTCTCCTATAACCCAATTTTCTCTTTACGTATCTTATCTGATGGAGGATAAAATATAGCGTTCGTTCTCTCGTGGGTGGAGAGAGGACCAGACTCTATTTATATGGGCTATCAATAGGTGCCTTTCATCAAAGCGCATTCCATTTCGTAAGAGTCACACCTCTTTGTAGCCAATATGGTTATTATAGCATAATAATTATTAAACCATTGATTTAATAACATCATGTGGGCCACAATTATTCTTACATTCTCCCATTTGGCTCATATGACATTCCTTTCATAGTTTAATAAAGACCATAATGTGCACAACATCATTATGCTAAAACCTTTCTTGAATTGGCTATCACATGATAATCACAGTTAAGTAAAGAAACTAATGCGAGTCATAACGATTGTATGTCATCAATCGACATAGTCCCTTCTATGTACTACAACTATAACTCTTTACTTAACATGATCCATAAATGATAAGTACAATAATGATCCATCTATAGTGTCTCTGTTAGAGATTATCCTGTTATACATTCATCTATTTCCATCATGTATACTAAATAGAAACAGGAAATATCAAAAACACATAATTGAGCTTAGAGTGTCAACTAAATAAACTTAATGCACTCATAATACAATCATTAATGACGTCCAATAATGCCCATCCTTTCAACATGTTCTTTAAATGTTTTGGGCGGCAGTCCTTTTGTTAAGAGATCTGCAATTATAAGATTGGTGCTAATGGGCTCAATTGACACTCTTTGTTTCTGAACTTCTTCTTTAACTAACAAGTATTTGATCTCCATATGTTTAGCACCCTTAGAGTACTTGTCGTTCTTAGAGTAGAAAACTACTGTAGAGTTACCACAATAAATTTTCAGCAGCCTGGCAATACTGTCAACAATCACAAGCCCTGAAATAAAGTTCCGCAGCTATAACCCATAAATAGTGGCCTCAAAGCATGCCAGAAACTCATCCTCCATAATGGATGTACCAATAACTAACTGATTTGCACTTTTCCATGAAATTGCCCCCCCAGCCAAAAGATACAAGTAACCAAAAGTTGATTTTCTTGTATCGGTACATTCAGCTAACTGAATCTGAATATTCAATCACCTCAAGATGATTAGATCTTTTATAATTGAGCATATGATTCTTCGTTCCATGCAAGTAGAGAAATTTCTTTGCAGCTTTCTAGTGATCTAATCCTAGGTTATTTTCATACCTGCCCAACATTCCGAAAGCAAAACTAATGTCTAGCATGGTACAAGTTTGAGCATACATTAAGTTCCCAACAACGGATGCATAAGGAATACTTTTCATTCATTCTTGTTCCAATTCACTTTTCGGACATTACATAAGGCTAAATTTATCACATTTCTGAATTGGAATTGCTCCTGCTGAACATCTATTCATATTGAATCTCTCTAAAATTTTATCAATATAGGATTTTTGAGACAACCCTAACAATCTTTGTGATCTATCACTGAATATTTCTATTTCTATCACATACGTTGCCTCTCCCATATCTTTCATTTCCAAATTCTTAGAGAGAAATTTCTTGATTTCATGTAACAAATCAAGATCATTAGTAGGAAGCAAAAGGTCATCAACATACAAAACTAGAAAAATAAACTTGCTCCCACTGACCTTCATGTATATACACCGATTAACAGTGTTTTCCTTAAACTCGAAAGAAGTTATGGTATCATTAAACTTAAGATACCATTGCTGGGAAGCTTGTTTAAGTCCATATATTGACTTCTTTAACTTACACACCATGTGTTCCTTTTCTTCAACTGAAAAGCCTCCGATTAGTCCATATAAACTTCTTCCTCTAAATTCCCATTAAGAAAGGCAGTTTTGACATCTATTTGGTATAACTCTAAATCATAATAAGCCACCAAAGCCATAATGATTCTAAGTAAGTCTTTCTTGGAGACCGTTGAAAAGGTCTCCTTATTGTCAATGCCTTCTTTCTGAGTAAAACTTTTAGGAACAAGTCTGACTTTATATCGTTCGATATTACCTTTTGAGTCACACTTGGTCTTAAAGACCTATTTATAACCGACCTTTTTGCATCCTTCAAGCAATTCAACAAGATTCCAAACTTTGATTTTGATCCATAGATTTTAACTCTTCTTTCATGGAATTGAACCATCAAGTAGAATCTTCACATTCCATGGCTTGTGAAAATGAACCTGGATTATTACCAATTCCTAAGTCAATTTCTGATTCTTATAGATAAACCACATAGTTATTAGAAATAGCCGGCCTCCTTTCTCCTTGAGATCTTTTTAATGCTATTTCATGTGGCTCAACTACTATAAGTTCAATATTGACATTTTCATTATGGAATATTTGATCATTTATTTGTTGTTCTTGATTATTGTTGGGTTGAACTATAATATTAAGACCAAAAACTTTATAAGTTTTGGATAGAGGAACTTCCACCCTATCTTCTTGAATGTAAACATCATGCATTCTTTCACTCCCGCTAATGTCAATATTTTCATTGACCCTAGCATTTCCAGATTCAACAATTCTTGTACTATGATAAAGACAATAAAATCTATACCCTTTGGATTTCTCTGCTTAACCAATGAAGTAACTGTTGGTCGTTCTTAAATCCAATTTCTTTTCATGTGGATTGTAAATTCACATTCTACTGAACAACCCTAAACATGCAGGTGTTGTAAACTAGGTTTCCTTCCCGTCCACAGTTCAATGGGAGTCTTTGGAACTTCCTTACTAGGAACCCTATTTAATAAATACATAGAAGTCTTTAATGCATACATCCACAATGATAAAGGTAGAGATGAATAACTCATCATACTTCTAACCATTACGATTAAAATACGATTACGCCTTTCTGCTACACCATTTTGTTGTGGTGTACTTGGCATTGTGTATTGAGCACAAATACCATGTCTTTCAAGGAATTTAGCAAATGGACCAAAACATCATCCTGATTCATCATACTTTCCATAATATTTACCATCTCTATCCGACCTTACCATTTTCACCTTTTTATCTAATTGCCTCTCAACCTCTTTAATATACACCTCAAGTGCATTCATTGATTAAGATTTATCATGCAATAGATAAATATAACTATAACCTGAAAAATCGTTAATAAAGGTGATTAAATAACTTTCTCCACCAAAAGATGAAACATCAAAAGGACTACAAATATCAGTATATATAATTTCAAGAAGCTCCGTGCTTCTTGTGGCATATTTCTTAGTGTATTTTGTTTGTTTACCTTTCATACAATCAATACACACTCCAAGATGAGTAAAATCCAAATTTGGAAGAATTTCATTCTTCGGTAATCTTTGCATTCTTTCTTTAGTTATGTGATCTAAACGTTTATGCCACAAGTAAGCAAAATTCCATCCACTAAACTACCTTTAGTGCTATTAAGGTCTCAGCAAAAGCATTATCAAGTTTAAAATTTTAGAGACCATCACATAAGATTCAAGTTCCAATAACATTATTATTCTTATATAAACTGAAAGATCCACAATCAAACTTAAAAGAGAATCCTACTACATCAAGTTTTGGCAAAGAAACTAAATTGCAGGAAAATGTAAGTACATAAAGGGTTCGAAACAAATCGAAATAATACTTAGCATCTAAGATCAAACGATAAGTGCCAATGCCTTCAACTGGAGCTTTGTTTCTATTCCCCGTAAACACATCATTCTCATTTGGTTTTAAGGTTTGGATCGAAAGAAATCCCTACATCATATATGAAACATGAGTGGTGGCACCAAAATCAATCCACCAAGTATTATGAGAAACTTCAGTAAAGTTTAATTCAAAACATACTACAGCACAATGCTTACCTTTCTTTTCGAACCAAGCTTTATGCTTGAGGCAATCTTTCTTCATGTCTCCAATTTTACTACAAAAGTGACACTTAAGAAGACTGTGTTCCTTCTTGTGGATTTGAGAAGCCTTTAAAGAGTCATTCAGGTTGTGTAAACCTTTCTTGCTCCTTCCACCTCTCCTCCCGGAATTCTTTTCAGCTTCTTGATGACTTAGGAGATGAACAAAATAAGCCTTTTGATTCTTTATCCTTGTTTCTTCTTGAACAAGCATACTGGTCAATTCATTTACATTCCACTTATCCTTTATAGTGTTGTAATTCATTTGAAATAGCCCATATTATTTATGAGGCAAGGAATTAAGTATGAACTATACTAAAAAGTACTCATCCACGTTCATTCCCAAAGTCTTTAATTTTGCCGCTAAATTTGTCATCTCAAGTACATGTTCATACATGGTATACGAAACATCATCTTTCATGGTGGTAAAGTACTCATCAATGTACCAGCAAGTGACTTATCAGCAATTTGAGAACGCTCTTCCACAAATTTCATAAATTCCGTAGTACTGTCAGTTTTGGGAAGAGTGGTCTATAAGTTGTTTGCAACTGTCATTCGCATAAACATTAAGCTTAATCTATTCGATCTTTCCCAAGCTTTATGGAAAGACTTCTCATTATCGCTGCTCTCATTAGTAATAGCAGTTGATTTCTCAACTTGAAGTGCTAAATCAAGATCCTAGACACCTAAGTGAACTGGACTTGTTCAGTCCAATCAGGGAAATTCATTCCATTGAACAAAGAAACAGATGAAGCATGCTAATGAAGAGAAATATGTACATATACTTTAAATATGCAAGAATATACTCATACATTAATGCTTTGAGAATATCACATTATTAAATTCAAATTAAACAATACATGTACATCATAGTTCTCCTTTGGGTGATCCTATGATATATAAACATACAATAAACCATAATAATGCTAATAAATTTTATTTGGTAATTATAAATACACCTCATTAAAATTTATTTGATATCTTTGGATATACAAATAAATCTAACAAGGCATATTAATTATCAACTATTACTTTCATGAATTATAAGAAATTGATTAACCTTTGGGTCAATCCCTAAGTTCTTATAATAAATGAACTTCAATATACCCATGACACCAATAAGGATATGTACTATATCAATTTCTATCATAGAATCAATTAGTCATGGGTAATTGAATGAAACATTATACAATTTCAAAAAAATTCAATACCTTATGATTCGACCACTTTGGTGACTAACAAACCACTCATAATTGAATTCTTGAAATTGATTTTATTAACAAACATTCAGCAAATTGCATGCCGATGGCAAAACCGTAAATTAATGCATAAGGGCAAAACTGTAAAATCGAAATTCTATGAGGGGGGAGGGCAGAACCGTAAATTCAACAGCCAGTGGCAAAATGCGCCTGATCCTTCCACGCGCGCGGGCATCACGCGCCTGCAACCGCAAAGCGCGCATGGCTTCCACGCGCCTTCTTCATCGTGCCCATTTGCCATTTTTTTTTGCCCCATTCTGTCGTGCCTTCCATCATCAGATCTCCTCCAACAGTCCATCTCCAACCAAATAAATGAGTGGGTTTTGGAGACCAAGTCAGAGCAACCACACAGGTCCAAGATTCAGCGAATGAATTGAAACAAGAAATCATTTCAACAACTTTGGCAAATAACAAAAAGACCAAAATCATTTGACGAATCCAAAACCCATAAACCATAATTGGAAAATCATGAGATCCTAAATCACGTTCTGATATCAATTGTAAGCAATTAATGTAATTCTTTTATCCAGAGAAAAAAAATTCTAAAAAACCAGGATCGTACATCTTCATGATTTTCATAATATGAGGGATTAAGACATACATTTGTCTATAGCGTTGGCCTTGAAGGTAATTGTTGTAGAAACAGACGAAACGTAGAAATTTGATTTCTCTCCCTTAACCCACTTTTGTCTTTACTTATCTTAGGATAAAATACAATGTTCGTTTTCACGCAGGTGGAGAGAGGACCAAACTCTATTTATATGGGCTATCAATAGGTGCCTTCCATCAAAGCATATTTCATTTCGTAAGAATCACATCTCTTCACAGCCAATACGGTTATTATAGCATAATAATTATTAAATCATTAATTTAATAACATCATGTGGACCACAATTATTATTACATCATCCCTTTCCGTTTACTTGGTGCGTATCCGAAACCAAGGGATTGTACCAATTCAAGAAATTGCCGGCTAGGTGCCTTGTCATTTGTTGGAAACCATTGGACGAAAATATTCATTCTGAGTGGCAAATAGCGTTGTTTTCGTTGAAGGCAAGTCTCGGGTGATCGTGGTGCATGTGAGGCCAAGTCAGATGCATCCTTAGATCATGTCGGTGTCGTATGGGAGCAATCTCACACAATGGTGTAGATATTGTGTATAAAAGTTTGTGCTTGTCAAAACGACGGAGGAGAGAGTGCAAAGTCAAAAACCATCTTATTAAAACTTCAAAGTCAAGACGAATCACAATGGAGTTTTTGGTTCTCTGCATATAATTTATTGTAAGCACTTAATTCATCTTGATAAACCCTTTAGGGTTAGGGCCTAATACCCAAAAAAATCTCCAACTTTAACTTTTGTCCCAATTCTACCTTCTGTCTCATAAAAAACCTCCAACTTTAGGTCATGTCCCAATTCTACTCTAAATTTATTTTTGTCCCGTAAAAAACATTCAATTTTAGGTCCAGTCATAATTCTACCATAAATTTTTTTTGTCTAGTAAAAAGCTCTCAACTTTAGGTACATGACTAATTTTACCCTAAACTTTTTTATCTCATAAAAAAATTTCAACTTTAGGTCAAGTTTCAATTTCACTCTAATTTTTTTGTCTCATAAAAAATCTCCATTAACCCTCCGTCAAAATCACCCTTAGTGATTTTGCGCTTGTCGATCTCTTGTGCTTCGGAATGTTCCATCTCTCGCAGTGAGAGAGCGCTCGGGATGCTCGAACAGCTTGTGCTTGAGAGTTTTCTATCTCTGGGTTGTCAACGAGAAATTTTGGACGAAGGGTTAATATGGGAAAATTTGTAACTTAAGTAAAAGTTTATGGTTTTTTATGAGACTATAAAAATTTTAAGGTAAAATTGAGACTGGACGATAAAATTGGAACAAAACCTAAAGTTGTGGGCTTTTCATGGGACAAAAAAAGGTTTAGGATAAAATTGGGACATGACCTAAGTTGAGGGTTTTTTTTATGGGACAAAAAAAAAGTTTATGGTAGAATTGGGACTGGATCTAAAATTGGAGGTTTTTGATGAGATAAAAGGTAAAATTGAAATAAACATTAAAGTTGGAGGTTTTTTTAGGGTATTAAGCCTTAGGGTTAGCACAATTTTGTCGGGGTATTGAATGATTTCCAACTTAAGAATAGGAGTCATCCATTCGAATCCCATCAATTACACGCAAATTACTCTAAGTTACAGTCACTTGCACAAACCAATGATTTGGACTTATCCCGTTCATATGACTAACAGGATAACTCATGGACTTCCAGGATGCCGGATTTTCATGCCCATATCCCTGAATTATAAAATAAGTCAAATATAGAATAGCCATTAGATAGTAAAACTCACAAGCCTCCACCAATCTCTCGCTTTTTGCCCTAAGATTGCACACCCACTATCTTTTGTTCTCGATCCAATTAAAAACCCTTCTAACTCTATTTCCAACCACTTTACGTCGGAATAAACAGGAGGCCTTCGGATACGACCACTTCGAGTCCCTTTCAAGTTATTATCATGAAGGGAACATACCCATGCTTTTCCATTAAGATATTGACTCACTCCTACACTATCTTTTTGACAAATTTTGGCATCTTCACCACAAAAAATTTTAGGAAAAAAGAAATTTCACTTTGCTATTTTTTTTCCCTTAGTGACGCTCAAAAAGCACAATAAAGACAGGCTTGAAAATTTTTCCAAAGTGTGTCCATCCTATAATACCTTGATAACATGTGTCATAGAACAGCAGCATCCACTACCAGCTGAATGCATTATCAAATCCCGTCAATTGTATTAACCATCCGTCTTGTTCCAAGTGTGATGTTTGCTATTCATTGGATAATATTTAGGTTTATACTTGAAAAAGCAATACGTTAACCAATGCTAACTTTGAGTTGACTGTTCAATGTTAAAACATGAAAATTAAACAGTGTAAGAATTATGTTTGTTTCACTAGGGTCAAGCCAACTCTGAATACCCATATATGGGGGTAAACACTTGAGGATGGATCTTACTTAAGTATAACATCACAAGTCCTCAATCATTTGCTATGGGATTTGAAATGTTGCAAACTCTCCCGCTTAAACCAATGACGCTCTCGTTAGTGTTACCCTTTTGCCCAGCGATACAATCCATATTCAAAGTATGGTTGATCCATTCTTACCCATCCGCTATTTTAAAAGCTTGCAAGAAGCCGCACCTTATTTAAGCTCTCTTGTTGTAATAGCTCTCTTGCAACGATCACTCTTCTCCCTTGTCGGATTGGATATACCCAGTAAGTCCACAAACAACACATCTATTGGAGGTGGTCTTGCCTTGATACATTACAAACAACCCGACTCTTTCCACATGGGTCAAGCCCACCAAACAAAGTGCTTTGAGAGAGGTTACAAATGAAATGAGAGAGAAATTGTCACGCTCCGAACTCCACGGCGCGCGAGCATCTCAACGAAGGTCGAATTTGGTGCGACGTCCCAGGACGTGTCGCCGATCCAACGCCCAACACAGAGATCATTTCACATGCGGAAGCAAGATATATATATATATATATATATATATATATATATATCAAAACACTCGTACAAAAACAACATTGACCAAGGATAGCACAACATCGAAAATTAGTATGATTAAAAACATATATTTGCATTACCATTGAAACATATATAATATCCAATTACAACGAGAACATACAACAAACCAAAACAGGTCATCGACCACTAAGGTCAAAAAGGGTAAGTGGCTAGGGTGATCAAGGATGCTAGGCTAAGGTGGGGCTCCGGTCAAAAAGTTACTAACCCGACCTAACTACAGCTAGGGTTGACCTAAGGGACCCAGTCTGGGTCAGATCTCGATGACTCGGAAGATGAAGAACTATCGGACAGCTCAACCTCGGAGTCTAAGGAATCTATCTTGGACTCGGCCTCTACCGGCTCCCCATCCGAGTCTATATTCTCAGGCTCGCCCTTTGGCATGGGGTCCTCCTCGATTGGCTCTAGCTCCTCATCCAGCTCTGGCTCCTCGTTCGGCTCCATCGACTCCGGATCAACATCCCTGTCAACTGGCTCCATATCTATCGAATCAAACTCGTCAGCCTCATATACAATGGGTCCGACATCAGAACTCGAACTCTCCTCGGCCGAAGTATCGGGATCCACCACGTCTCCGTTGGGGCACTGCGGATCCATCTCGCCCTCCCCATTAAACGGAATGTCAAAAGTCCGAAGAGGCCCATATTCCCCGGAATAATCTCTAAAACACCACGCTACATACTTGTGGGTTTCAAAATGCATCTCCCCTACATCTACCCATACCAAAGTATAATACCTAATATACATATTCCGATTCCCTATGGGGTATACTGACATCGTCTTCTTTATATGATGGGGAATCCCAAAACGTACTGGAGCCTCGGACATCTTCAGGGGCGGGAGTCTGAAAAGTTGAGTTTATATAACAATGAGACGAATCTCAGCGAGTAAAAACCCTTAAACAGAAATTAGGCTAATATGCACCTCCTGACAGGCAAACGAAACACATACAACAATATAACATTCAAATTAGCCTAGGCCTTCGGGCCCAGGTCAGTCACATCAATGACCCTGCAAGTTAGGCATTTCATAACAATATTTACGGCACATACGCGAACACATTGGTCACACGTACGCCAAGCACATGCTCATACTCATTAGTAGCCGTATCGCACACAAGTCACCGAGTCTCACATGCTCGCACACCGGTCAATGCACTTTTGCATACGCATGCCACTAATAAGACCATGCTCATGATACCGTTCAACGATGCACACTGGCACACGGCTCATTTTTCAATCCAAACTCGACCCGCATAAAACGCATCAGGTCTATTTCTCAATACCAACACTTCATGGTCCGCGTAAAACGCATCAGGCCCAATGTCTCTAGCCCGCATCAAAACGCATTAGGCGCAACACCAATCTCCTTACGGAACAAACTCGCGTAAAACGCATCAGGCTGGCCGTCTTCCGGACGAATCGAGCATCGTCCCGCGTAAAATGCATTAAGACGTAATCAATACCCCGCGTAATACGCATCAGGGCTTATCGTGATCACACATGCACACAGCCAATTTTTATCTGAACCCCGCGTAAAACACATCAGGGCAATTAGGCAATCACATATTCATATCAGGCATGTGTGTTCACACAACTCATGATTCAAGCCCAAGCTCAATATGCGAACTGCGAGGTCATGCGTAATGGGCACTCAATTTCAATCATGAGCACATAAACCAATAATGCCAAGACATACTCAATTTGTGCCATGACATATCCAATCAACATTGCATCAGCATGTCTAAATATTCAACTAATCATAATTCGACTGTCACGCCCTGTATTCCAACTTAGCCTGAACATCCGCGTAAAGGTCGATTTTGGCTGTAACGCTCCCAGGATTGCGTCACCGACCCGAAAACCCAAATCAGAGAGAGAACACGCCACATGCGAAAGCGACGTGTATATATATATATATATATATATATATATATATATATATATATATACACACCCAAACATAATTAAAACTCATCCATGAGCAGCAATAGGTATCAATATACAATAGATTAAACTAATATATATACATTCTTTAAAAACATATACATACTATTTATTTACAACAAAAAGAATACATCAAAGGGCCACGAAGCAAAAAGGGATCGGTGGCCTAGGGATAACAGCTAACTATCTGGAAGAGGGTTACATTCAAAAAGACGGTTAGCCTAACTCCTAACACTGGGATCTACTTTAAGGCTCCCAGTTTGGATTGGACAGTGCTGCAGATTCCTCGGAAGAGTCTTCCCCAGATTCTATTTCTTCGTCCATCCCAACGTCAGCTACTTCTCTATCTGCATCGACATTCTCACCTATTACTTCCAGATTCAATTCTTCGTCTTCCTCCGGATTTACATCGACAGCTATAACTTGCTGTTCTCTCTCCTCCTTGTCCCTGACCACTGGTCCATTCACCGTTTCACCTTGACTACTAACGCTGAGGGAAGTTGGAGGGTCCGATACCTCACCACTAACCATCTGTGGAATCATAACGCCGTTAACGTCCACTGGAACATCAAAAGTTCTGATCGGGGGTCCAGTTACACCATCCGCTCCCCTGAAACACCAGGCTACATACTCCTAAGTATCGCTATAATCCTCCCCCACATTTACAATTACCACTGAATGATATCTAATATACGCTGATCCATCTCCACAGGGATGCACACTAGAAGATCGCTGAATCCGCTGCGGAAATCCAAAAAGAGGGGCTTTCCTCGGCATCTTACGGACGGGGGTCTGAAAATCGGTTTTACCACAACCGTGAGATAAACTCAGCAAGTAAAAATTCCTATTCCTAAACTAGGTTAACGTGCACCTCCAGAAGGTAAATAAAATGCGTGAATCACTGAACCAGTAAATCAATCATTATAACGTCATTCGGGCCCTCAGCCCTAATTTTTGCTACTCCAGCCCTGCAGGTTAGGCTTTCAATATCATTATAACTCATAAACAGGATATCGACCCGAAGGCCATGACGCAAAGGTCATCAACAGTTAAATCGACCCGAAAGCCATGACCCAATGGTCATCCACAATTAAATCGACCCGAAGGCCATGACCCAATGGTCATCCACAATTAAATCGACCCGAAGGCCATGACCTAATGGTCATCCACAATTCAATCGACCCGAAGGCCATGACCCAATGGTCATCCACAATTCAATCGACCCGAAGGCCATACCTCGATGTGCCAAGCGCATTGAATTACAATTTCCACTCATACAGCACATTATCAACCCGTTAAATTCATTTCATTCCAATCCATTTACATTCGGCGCTTAATGCACAATTTAACATTTCAAAATCCGGGTCCGCTTAGGTCTTGTCACTACTAATGAATCTCAACCATTAAACCTTGAACATGGCATCATCACATAAGGTTCCCATTAGTCCTAATTGATCTTCAAAATGGCAAATTCCAAGCCATTACTCACTAGGTCATTTAATGCTCAATTGGGGTAAATTGTGCAAATTCGGATCCAATGAGGACCACACCAAAACAGCCATCATTCAATCTCCAAACCACCATTAAACAACCATAATAAGTCCCAATTAAGTTCCTTAATCAACCAATGCACAAAATACACATTATTAGGCCTTAATCTAACATAATAATCCAAATTAAACCCCTAAACTTGCACAATTAGACTAATTCAAGGATTAGGGATTTTACTCGCCTAATATCGACGCGAGGTGACGGGAGCGAGCGGCCGATTACCGACGAGCGGTACAAATCGACGGCGGCGCTCCGGCGGCAAGCCGGCGGCTCACGGCCAAGCTCGGCCAAAACAGGGGAGGGCTGGTCGGTGGCTGAGGGTGACGGAAAGAGAGGTGATGAGGGCGAGGCTGGTCGGTGAGGGAACGGCGCACGGCGGCAGACGGCGACGCGGCACCGGCGACGTGAAGGCCGGCGGTGATCCTCACGGCTCCGCCTGGAACGGCTGCTGTGGGCGGCGGAAAAAGGGGAAAAGCGGGTCGACGGAGGCTGGGACGGTGCCAGGGGACGACACACGGTGGTTGGCGGCCAGCAGCTCCGGCGGTCAGCTGTTCCGGCGTGAACAGTGGCCGGCGAAGCAAACCGGCGAGGAAGGAAGCAGCCGAGAGAGAAGATCGGGGGAGAGAGAGACAGACGCGGGGAGAGAGAGAGGTCTGAAGAGAGAGAGAGGGTCAAGGGTGGTCAAAGAGAGAGGCTAGTGGGGTCCACATGTCAAAAATCCAAGCCTTTGGACCAAAATACCCCTCATCCAAGGGTCTAAAACTCTCCTTATCCAATAATACAAGGGCAAAATGGTCAAAAGTCCTTAACCATGGTTAACCAAGTCTAGTTAGCCTAACTAACCCTAGTTAAATCCCAAAATTGCCCCCAAAATTCGGAATAAATCAAAATAGCCTAGGGGCATTTTCGTCATTTTTCGATCCCGAACCGAAATTCCAATTTTTGTCCATACCGGTCCTAAATATTCATGGGAGACATAATCCGGTGTCGGAATCGCGAAATTCACTTTCTAAGCCCTCGAAAATCGTCCGCAAAGTTTCGGGAATAAAATAATATTATTTTCCAATTTTTGTCGAAATTCCACTTTTTGTCCAAAACCACTTTAAATATGTGTGGCTATCCTAAAATGACCTTGGCCGCGAAAAATAACCTCAAACGGCCTTCGAATTCGGCCTCGGTGTCCCTAGGGGCAAAACCGTCCTTTTCTTAATTTCTGTCAAATTTTCAATTTCCAACCTTATTAATCCCAAACATAAGTAGCCACTCCAAAATGACGTCCGTCTTACAAAATAGTCGTAATTACCCTTGAAATTTTGACATCGAAGTTCGGGTCCAATATCGCGATCTAATTCATTCGTTTTGCAGTTTTAGGGTCTCTCACTAACAGGCGGCTGTTTAGGCGTTACGCGTATCGACCTAAGATTGTCCGAGTCGTGAGGGTATCAATTTCGAGAGAACGGGAGGAATTATCACTAGCACCTGAGGTCACGATCGTTTGGATTAAAATCGGGTTTCCTTTGTCAGGCGCACTTTCGGTCGTGCGAAATCACTCGCGATCCGATCGTGCATCACTGACAATATCAATATGTCATTTTCCTAAGATCGGCCTATATTGGTTCAAAATACTTCCTCGACGTTCGTCGAATTTGGCGCTCCATCACGATTGGGTTCTCGGTCCACGTACCTGATCCTACTTAGCCTTTCCCATTTGGTTAGTATCCCGTGATTGATCAATTCCGGGCGAGACTTACTAAAATCACACGAGAATCAATATACACTTTATTGGTCCCGATAACGGGTCAAAATTCAGGATGTTATATCGACACGGCACATAATCACATAATCGGCGCATCACAAAACAGCGCACTAAAGGCCCGCTATGCCATACCCATTCGGCCATGTTAGGACACACACATGGCATCACAAAATTGAACACAACCAAGCATAATTCAGCCACTAATTGATTAGTCTAGACATGCTTGGCAATCACACAATTTAATCCCAAAATTTACCGAACTTAGTCCAATTGAATCCAACATGGACAGCCCCTTATTCGGCCATATTAGGCCATTAATTTCACTCCCGGATCAACATATTAGATCATTAAGCTCATCACAAAAAAATCCATAACATTCCATCACTAATTACCCCTAAAATCGATCTAATTAACCCCTAAAATCCACCTAACTAATCTAGAAATGCAATATTGTCCTAATTAGGGTTTATGGGTGATTACTCACTTAATTGCCTAAGCTCTGATTAGCTAAACCGGCGGAAATTCGGGCGGTCCAAGCGACGGCCTAACAACAGCGGCAATCGGCGGCTTCCACAGCGGTCACGGCGGCCAAAAGGAGAGAGGGTGAGGGTCGGTGGTGCTGGTGAGCAAGGGAGAGAGAAAACTGGCGGTCGGGCGGTGGTGGCGCGGCTGGACGGCAGCCTCGGCGAGCGGCGGCGTTCGGCGAACGGTGCGGCCCAAAGGGCCGATCGGTGTGTTCCTCACGCCGGCGAGGAAGAGAGAGAGATGAGACGAGAAAGCGTGGGACGAGATGGTGGTGGCTAGGTGGATGAGCGATGGCGGCTCGGCTAGACGAGCGGCACGGCGGCGGCGCTCCACCGGCGGGCGATGTTCACAGCCGGGAGAGAGGGAGAGAACCGGCGAGATGGAGAGGAAATTGAGAGAGAGAGAGAGAGACAGAGAGAGAGAGAGACAGAGTGTGGCTTGGTGAGGAAGAAATGATGTGAGACAAGGACATTTATTGGTCCAAAGGAGGTTTGACCAAATTTCCATAAATTCTCATCTTGTCCTTCAAGCCAATGGTGAAGATTAAATCCTTATCCAATAATTGAGGGCAATTTGGTCTAAGAAAAATATGAATTATTGGGATGATGTTTATCCTCTATTTAATCCCCAAATATTCTCCAAAAAATATCCAAAATTCGGAATGCCCAAAATAGGCTTTGGAGCAAAACCGTAATTTTCCGATTTCGAGCCGAATTTTCACTTTTCGACCATATTAGCTCCAAATATGTTTGGCCACACTAAAATGACGTCATCCTCGCAAAATAGTCGTGTACGCCCACGAAATTCGGTGTCCAAGTCCGGTTCCAATTTCGTGATCAGAATTGCTCAATTTAAAATTTTAGGGTCTCTCATTAACAGGCGGCTGTTTAGGGGTTACGCATATCGACCTAGGGGTTACTCGAGTCGTGACAGTCTCGATTACCGGGAGAACGCGAGGAATTATCACTAGTTCCGGAGGTCGCGATCGTTCTGTTTAAGTTCGGGATTTGTTCGCCACGCGTACTCTCGATCGTGCGGAATCACCCGCGATCCGATCGTACGTCATTGGCCAAACTCAATCCGTCACCTTCCTAAGATCGGCCCACATTGGCCCAAAATATTTTCTCGTCGTTCCTCGAAATCGGCGCCCGATTCACGATCGGGTCCCTGGTCCACGTACCGTTTTCCTAATTAGTCATTCCCTTTTGGTTAGTATCTCGCGATTGATTAATTTCGGGCAAGACTTACTAAAATTAAATGAGAAATAATATCTATTACATTGATCCCGGAAATGGATCGAAATTCAAGATGTTACAACTCTTCCTCCCTTACAAAAATTTCGTCCTCGAAATTTACAATCCAACCTATCTACTCAAACAGATGGGGGTATTGACGTCGCATTGACTCTTCGCTTTCCCAAGTGGCACCTTTTGTTCCATGGTGTTCCCATGCCACTTTGACCATCGGGATCGTCTTGTTCCGAAGCACTCGATCTTTTTCGTCCTCAATCGTTACTGATCTTTCCACGTACGACACTTTATCGTCAACGTCTATCTTTTCGTACCTTAGAACGTGGGTCGAATCTGGTTCATACTTTCTCAACATCAACACGTGGAATATATTGTGCACTTGGAACAGGTTGGGCGGCAATACTAGTCGGTAAGCCATATCACCTATTTTCTCCAAAATTTCAAACGGACCGACAAACCTTGAACTCAGTTTTCCTTTCTTGCCGAACCGAAACAGTCCTTTCGTCGGCGACACTTTGAGAGACACATGATTTCCCACTTGAAACTTCAAAGGTCGTCATCTCCTATCAGCATAACTTTTATGGCAACTCTGCACGGTCTTTAACCTTTCCCTGATAATCTCAACTGCTTTGACCAACTGCTGAACCAATTTTGGGCCGGTGATACTTCGCTTCCCTACTTCATCCCAACATACTGGGGTTCTGCACGCCATACCATACAACGCTTCAAATGGTGCCATCTGAATGCTTTGTTGATAACTATTATTATAGGCAAACTCTACCAGGTGCAACTGTTCTTCCCATTTGCCTTGGAAGTCCAAAACACAAGCACGCAAAATATCCTCCAAAGTTTGAATCGTCCTTTCAGACTGGCCATCCGTCTGTGGATGATAGGCTATACTTAATTGCAACTTCGTTCCTAAGGCCGATTGTAAACTTTTCCAAAAGTTGGCAGTAAATCTCGGATCACGGTCCAACGTGATCGTTACCAGTACCCCATGCAATCTGACGATCTGTCGAACATACAACTCTGCGTACCTTTCCAATTCAAAATCTTTTCGCACTGCCAGGAAGTGCGCTAACTTTGTCAGTTGATTTACTATCACCCAAATGGAATCGTGACCTCTCTGGCTCCTTGGCAATCCCGTCACAAAATCTATCGTGATGTGTTCCCATTTCCATTTAGGGATTTCCAATGGCCTTAATAACTCTCCAGGCTTATAGTGCTGGGCCTTCACTTGCTGGCACATCAAGCACTTGGCCATATGCTTGGCCACATCTTTCTTCCGTCCATTCCATCAATAATGATGTCGCAAATTCTGGTATATTTTTGTACTGCCTGGGTGGATACTGTAATTGCTACGATGTGCCTCACTTAAAATCTCTTCCTTAATCTCCAAGTTGTCGGGCACACACTCACTCTCGGAACTTTAAAATTCTGTTCTCGTTCACTTGGAAATCCAACTTTCTAGTAGTGGCGTCCATCCCGACAGTCTTTTGTATTTTTGGATCCGTAGATTGTAGTGCCTTAATCCTTGCCTAGATCTTCAGTTCGATTCTCAACGCAGCCATCAGGCTAGACATCTGACTCACTTCAAACATAAACTCCGAGTCTCTTAGCCTTTCCAATAAGGTCCATTTTTTGACCATCATATGCGCCATACTTGACTTCCGACTTAGCGCATCCGCTACTTGATTCGCCTTCCCCGGGTGATACAGGATGTCACAGTCATAGTCCTTCAGAAGTTCCATCCATCGGCGCTGCCTCATATTTAATTCTTTCTGCGAAAACAGGTACTTGAGACTCTGATGATCCGTATAAATCTGAAACTTTTCCCTGCACAAATAATGCCTCAAGATCTTAAGGGCAAAAAAGATCGCTGCCAACTCTAAATCATGCGTCGAATAGTTCATCTCACGCGGCCTCAACTGGCGCGACGCATATGCGACTACTTTTCCGTGTTGCATTAACACACATCCAAGTCCCCTTAGCGACGCATCGATGTAGACCTCAAATCCTCCTGATCCAGACGGAATAGTTAATACTGGGACAGTTGTCAGCTTGTACTTCAACTCCTGAAAACTTTTCTCACATTTGTCGTCCCATTCGAACTTAGATTTCTTCTTCAGCAATAGCGTCAACGGCGTGGCTATCGACGAAAATCCTTCTATAAATCGTCAATAATAGCCGACCAATCCTAAGAAACTTCGAATCTCTGATACTGAGGTCGGTCTTGGCCACTTAATTACTGCCTCAATTTTCTTCGGGTCCATAGAAATTCCATCTCCCGAAACTATGTATTCAAGAAACGCTACTCTACTAAGCTAAAACTCACACTTATTGAACTTGGCATAGAGTGTGTGTTCTCTTAAGGTCCGTAGTACCTCAGTCAAATGTACTTCGTGCTCCTCAGGACTCTTCGAATATACCAGTATGTCGTTGATGAACACTATGACAAACCGATCTAAGAATTCCTTGAACACCCTGTTCATTAAATCCATGAAAGCTGCAGGGGCATTGGTTAAATCAAACGGCATTATTGTGAACTTTTCCGTATTGCATTAACACACATCCAAGTCCCCTTAGCGACGCATCGATGTAGACCTCAAATCCTCCTGATCCAGACGGAATAGTTAATACTGGGACAGTTGTCAGCTTGTACTTCAACTCCTGAAAACTTTTCTCACATTTGTCGTCCCATTCGAACTTAGATTTCTTCTTCAGCAATAGCGTCAATGGCGTGGCTATCGACGAAAATCCTTCTATAAATCGTCAATAATAGCCGACCAATCCTAAGAAACTTCGAATCTCTGATACTGAGGTAGGTCTTGGCCACTTAATTACTGCCTCAATTTTCGTCGGGTCCATAGAAATTCCATCTCCCGAAACTATGTATTCAAGAAACGATACTCTACTAAGCTAAAACTCGCACTTACTGAACTTGGCATAGAGTGTGTGTTCTCTTAAGGTCCGTAGTACCTCAGTCAAATGTACTTCGTGCTCCTCAGGACTCTTCGAATATACCAGTATGTCGTTGATGAACACTATGACAAACCGATCTAAGAATTCCTTGAACACCCTGTTCATTAAATCCATGAAAGCTACAGGGGCATTGGTTAAATCAAACGGCATTACTGTGAACTCATAGTGCCCGTACCGCGTCCTAAAAGCGATCTTAGGTATGTCCTCCTTTCAGATTCTCAACTGATGGTATCCGGTCCGCAGATCAATCTTAGAGAACACTGAGGCTCCTTGCAACTGGTCAAACAAATCATTAATCCTCGGCTGTGGATATTTATTCTTAATCGTCACCTGATTCAACTACCGGTAGTCAATACATAATCTCAATGTCCCGTCCTTCTTCCTTATAAATAGGATCGGTGCTCCCCATGGAGACACACTAGGACGAATGAAGCCCTTGTCCAATAATTCCTACATCTGGACTTTCAATTCTGACAATGACATCTGATACGGTGCCTTTGAAATCGGTTATGTGCCTGGGGCCAATTCTATCACAAATTCCACTTCTCGCTCTGGTGGCAAACCTGGCAATTCCTGAGGAAAAATCTCGGGAAAGTTGCACACTACAGGTATCTCCTCCAACTTAGGTTCTGCCACTATCGGATCAACCACATTCACCATGTATCCCTCGCACCCTTCATCCAACAACTTGGTCACCTCCAGCGAGAAAATCCAAGGGATCGAGATTCCTCCTCGATTTCCTTGAAATTCAAATCTAGAATGTCCAATCGAATTAAACTGGATCACCCTATTACCACAGTTCACTACGGCTTTCTGCTTAGATAGCCAATCCATCCCAATAATCACATCAAAATCAAACATGGCCAGTACTGCCAAGTCAATCCTTTCTTCCCTATCCCCGATAATCATCTTACAGTTAGGACACCCCAACGACACTAACACTTTATCATTCAATGGGTCGTCACACATAGCATAGTGTCAAGCAAAACGGGCTCAATCCCAACCAATCTAACAAATTGCTCTGAAATAAATGAATGGGTCGCCCCCGGGTCAAACAATGCATACGCAGCATGATCACATAGAGAAATCGTACTTGTGACCACGCCAGGCGTGTCCTCCGCCTCTCTTTGCGCCATCGCATAAACTCGTCCTTGCGCTGGCGGCCTACCCTGATTTGCCGGTGGGGGATTCCCGGCTTGACTTCCTATCCGGGGTTGCTGCGGTTGCGCTGAGGGTCCTGAGGGGCGCTACTGGGGACAGTTTCTAATCTAGTGCTCTAAACTCCCGCACTTGAAACAAGCCCCAAAGCGGTTCGGTGGAGGGTTCGGCTTCCCAATATTCCTCCTAGCGGGTGGGATGAATCGCCTATTTCCCGCCATCGGCTTTTTCCCGAAACGGCGATTGTCCCTATTATGGGCAAACCGCGATCCAGATGCGGCTATCCTGTCTACCTGGTCCCGCTCAAGAGCCTGAGCCCTATCATATATGTCCTCATAAGTCCTTAGATTCACCAGAATCAACTGGCTGCGAAGATCGACTTTCAATCCATCCCGAAATCTTCGAGCCTTGTCCTCGGGATGCTCTACCATCCTCGGTACAAATTTAGACAATCTAGCAAATTCTGCCTCATACTGATCTACAGTCATCTGACCTTGGTAGAGTCTCATAAACTCAGCTAGCTTTCTTTCCCTAGCGCTCTTCGAGAAATACTTTCCATAAAAACTCTCGGTAAACGTGGCCCAAGGGGCAACACCTTCTGGAAACACTCTATCTCTAGTGGCCTTCCACCAATCATTCGCGCTATTTTGCAACTGGTATACCGCCAGGGTCACCTTCTCGATCTCAGTGCACCCTAATACCTCGAAGGCTTTCTCTAGTTCCTCTACCCATCGCGGTACAGCCTCGGGGTCACCTCTTCCAGTAAATTTAGGTGGTTTTAACTTCAAGAACTGCTCTACCAATTGGTGCATTTGCCTATTCCTAGCTACCTGAGCCTACCCAAGATTGGCTTGATTCCCATTCACAGCAGCAGCTGCTGTAGCCTCAGTAGCCTGGGCAATGGTGGCGGCCCTTTCCTGAGTCTGCCTACCCATAATATTCCCTATCTCGTGCAAGGTCTGAATAACATCCTCCATTCTAGGATCTCTGGCCTCTTGGCCTCCTGCACTAGGCTGTCCCTGGGGTTCCTTTCCTCATCTCCTCATCTTTACTGACCTCACTACTCGCCTACCTACTATAATTCCATCGGGAATTAGAGACCTAAACCAAGTTAAACCGGTCTAAAGTCCTAGGCAGGTAACTAGCACATCAGCAATCAACCACTCAGCATGCGGCTAAGCACACACAGCACAAGACCTCAATCAAAGAGGTATACGTACTTACCTCAGCTCGTGCCACACTTGCACTTTACGGGTCAATTTATAGGTATACTCAATCAAAACACAGACGGTCAGGAGGTACACTTAGCACACAAGGTCTCCCCATTGGCTATCCAAGGTCATCACTCCTTATCACTCCAGGCTTCGACCTGATTGGACCGAGCTGACCTTGTTCTGATATCAAATCAAACGGGGATGTCACGCCCCGAATCCTACAACGCGCGAGCATCCCAACGAAGATCAAATTTGGTGCGACGTCCCAGGACGCGTCGCCGACCCAAAGCCCAACACAGAGATCATTTCACATGCGGAAGCAAGATATATATATATATATATATATATATATATCAAAACACCCGTACAAAAACAACATTGACCAAGGATAGCACAACATCGAAAATCAATATGATTAAAAACATACAGTTGCATTACCATTGAAATATATACAATATCCAATTACAACGAGAACATACAACAAACCAAAACAGGTCATCGGCCACTAAGGTCAAAAAGGGTAAGTGGCCAGGGTGGTCAAGGATGCTAGGCTAAGGTAGGGCTCCGGTCAAAAAGTTACTGGCCCGACCTAACTACAGCTAGGGCTGACCTAAGGGACCTAGTCTGGGTCAAATCCCAATGACTCGGAAGATGAAGAACTATTGGACAGCTCCACCTCGGAGTCTAAGGAATCTATTTTGGACTCGGCCTCTGCCAGCTCCCCCTCCGAGTCCATATTCTCAGGCTCGCCTTCTGGCACGGGGTCCTCCTCAATCGGCTTTAGCTCCTCATCCAGCTCTAGCTCCTCGTCCGGCTCCATCGATTATAGATCAACATCCCAGTCAGCTGGCTCCATATCCATCGAATCAAACTCGTCGGCCTCATATACAATGGGTCCGGCATCAAAACTCGAACTCTCCTCGACCGAAGTATCAGGGTCCACCACGTCTCCGTCGGGGCAATGCGGATCCATCTCGCCCTCCCCATTAAACGGAACGTCAAAAGTCCAAAGAGGCCCATACTTCCCGGAATAATCTCTAAAACACCACGCTACATATTCGTGGGTCTCAAAATGCGTCTCCCCTACATCTACCCATACCAAAGTATAATATCTAATATACATATTTCGGTTTCCTATGGGGTATATTGACATCTTCTTCTCTATATGATGGGGAATCTCAAAACGTACTGGAGCCTCGGACATCTTTAGGGGCGGGGGTCTGAAAAGTTAGGTTTATACAACAATGAGATGAATCTCAGCGAGTAAAATCCCTAAACCGAAACTGAGTTAACATGCACCTTCTAACAGGCGAACGAAACACATACAACGATGGCCCAAAGCAACGGAGATGGAGGGAAGTATTAAGCTCGTGATTATGTCGCCCGGTATGTATATTATACACGGTGCTCTCTTAACCTCTTCGTCCCGAGCGATGCACGTTAGCACGAAATTTGCTTCGATGCGATGGATCCGGTGATCAGATCACCGTCTCTCGCTCAGAATAATTTGGAGGCTATCCGCTTATCGTGCCGATAAAGCCTTTACTCCGGTACGTATGGATGAGGCGGTTGGCACATGTTCTCAACGACGAGACACGGGAAGACAAATTTTTAAGTACGGTTCGTCGTTAAGGATTCGATCGCACTTTTTCTTGAGAAAGAAAGGCTTGTCGAACGGCATTAGAAACACATCACCGAGTCTCACATGCTCGCACACTTGTCAATGCACTTTTGCATACGCATGCCACTAATAAGACCATGCTCATGATACCATTCAACGATGCACACTGGCACACGGCTCATTTTTCAATCCAAACTCGATCCGCGTAAAACACATCAGGTCTATTTCTCAATGCCAACACTTCATGGCCCGCGTAAAACGCATCAGGCCCAGTGTCTCTAGCCTGCATGAAAACGCATCAGGCACAACACCGATTTCTTTACGGACCAAAACCCGCGTAAAACGCATCAGGCTGGCCGTCTTCCGGACGAACTGAGCATTATCCCGCGTAAAACGCATCATGACAGAATCAATACCCCACGTAATACGCATCAGGGCTTATCGTGATCATATGTGCACACAGCCAATTTTTATCTGAACCCGCGTAAAACGCATCAGGGCAATTAGGCGATCACATATTCATATCAGGCACGTATTTGTTCGCACAACTCATGATTCAAGCCCAAGCTCAATATGCGAAATGCGAGGTCATGCGTAATGGGCACTCAATTTCAATCATGAGCACATAAATCAATAATGCCAAGACATACTCAATTTGTGCCATGACATATCCAATCAACATTGCATCGGCATGTCCAAACATTCAACTAATCATAATTCGGCACGGCACATAATCACATAATCAGCGCATCACAAAACCGCGCAATAAAGGCCCGCTATGCCACACCCATTCGGCCATGTTAGGATACACACATGGCATCACAAAATTGAACACAACCAAGCATAATTCAGCCACTAATTGATTAGTCTAGGCATGCTCGGCAATCACACAATTTAATCCCAAAATTTACCGAACTTAGTCCAATTGAATCCACCATGGATAGCCCCCTATTCGGCCATATTAGGCCATTAATTTCACTCCCGAATCAACATATTATATCATTAAGCTCACCACAAAAACAGCCACAATATTCCATCACTAATTACCCCTAAAATCCATCTAACCTATCTAAAAATGCAATATTGTCCTAATTAGGGTTTATGGGTGATTACTCACTTAATCGCCTAAGCTCCGATTAGCTAAATCGGCGGAAATTCGAGCGGTCCAAGCGACGGCCTAACAATGACGGTGATTGGCGGCTTCCACGGCGGCGGCGACTGGTGGCTTCCACGGCGGTCACGACGGCCAAAAGGTAAGAGGGTGAGGGTCAGTGGTGCTGGTGAGTAGGGGAGAGAGAGAAAAGTGACGGTCGGGTGATGGTGGCACGGCTGGACGGCGGCCTCGGTGAGCGGCGGCGTCTAGCGAATGGCGCGGCCCAAAGGGCTGGTCGGCGTGTTCCTCACGTCAGCGAGGAAGAGAGAGAGATGAGACGAGACGAGAGAGAGTGGGACGAGATGGTGGTGGCTAGGTGGATGAGCGGTGGTGGTTCGGCTAGACAGACGGCACAGTGGCGGTGCTCCACCGGCAAGCGATGTTCACAGCCGGGAGAGAGGGAGAGAACCGGCGGGATGGAGAGGAAATTGAGAGAGAGAGAGAGAGAGAGAGAGAGAGAGAGAGAGAGAGAGAGAAAGTGGCTTGGTGAGGAAGAAATGATGTGAGACAAGAGCATTTATTGGTTCAAAGGAGGTTTGACCAAATTTCCATAAATTTCCATCTTGTCCTTCAAGCCGATGGTGAAGATTAAATCCTTATCCAATAATTGAGGGTCATTTGGTCCAAGACAAATATGAATTATTGGGCTAATGTTTATCCTCTATTTAATCCCCAAATATTCTCCCAAAAATATCCAAAATTCTGAATGCCCAAAATAGGCCTAGGGGCAAAACCGTAATTTTTCGATTTTGGGCCGAATTTTCACTTTTCGACCATACTAGCCCCAAATATATTTGGCCACACTAAAATGACGTTATTCTTGCAAAATAGTCGTATACGCCCACGAAATTCGGCGTCCAAATCCGGATCCAATTTCGTGATCAAAATTGCTTAATTTAAAATTTTAGGGTCTCTCACTAACGAGCAGCTATTTAGGGGTTACGCGTATCGACATAGGATTACTGGAGTCGTGATGGTCTCGATTACCGGGAGAACACGAGGAATTATCACTAGTTCCGGAGGTCGCGATCGTTCGGTTTAAGTTCAGGATTTGTTCGCCACGCGTACTCTCGGTCGTGCGGAATCACCCGCAATCCAATCGTACGTCATTGGCCAAACTCAATTCGTCACCTTCTTAGGATCGGCCCAAAATATTTCCTCATCATTCCTCGGAATCGGCTCCTGATTCGCGATCGGGTCCCTGGTCCACGTATCGTTTTCCTAATTAGTCATTCCCTTTTTGTTAGCATCCCGCGATTGATCAATTCTGGGCGAAACTTACTAAAATTAAATGAGAAATAATATCTATTACATTGATCCCGGAAATAGGTCAAAATTCAAGATGTTACAGAAATGCACTTACCTTGAGTCAAAATGAGTGAGTTAGAGCCCCCATAGCTAAATTTGTTTACCAAAGGGAAATGTTTGAAAGCATATCCCTAATGATGGAAAGCTAAGGAAAATGATGCAAAACATAAGAATAATGATCGAAATTAATAAAACGTTGGGAATCGCAAAATGGACCAACAAGTGCACGAATTAACCCTGTGATTGGCCCAGTGCTGCACAGGCCCTAGCTGGCTAGGGCGGCCCAATGCCTATGGCTTGATCACGCAATGGGCACACGCAGCCCAACTAGCGTCCATACCTCGACTAGAAAAAAGTTGTGACTTCCATGTGGCAGTTGCTTGTTGGTGGTGCCGCCGCTATCGATGGTCAATAATTTATCTCTAACAAAACTAATTTTATGCACTTTAAAAAGTGACCCCAACTTTGATCTCTTATAACTCTTTTGTTCAATTTCTTATTGACCCCATTACAAAAAGCTCGTGACATAAACTTTGTGAAAATAAAGCTTGATCTTTGAAAAATTAACGAGATCGTGAATTTTCAAGAATCCGGCCAAATAAATCTTTGTGATAATGTCATGCTTAATTATGAGAATTTAGATAATCACAGCTGTGAGGCACTAATATTATGCTAATCATTATACTTTTTTTTGTCAAATGCTAATCATTATAATTTGAATCATTTTTAATGCAATAAACAATTGTGTATGACATATGTATTATTACATGAAACATATGTATCATTACATCAATCGCTTACTTATAATTCAATATTTTACTAATTAAGCCTACTATATGTGGTTATATCAAAATAATTATAATTGGGGTATCCTTGGATAAGTGATATAAGTTAATTAAATTACAACTGATCTAAATTTAATGTATATTTATCGTAATCTAATGTTTGTAGAGTGAACGGGAGGAAAGAGACTATGGACTCATGGGATTGTTATTACAGCTGGGTTGTAATAGGGATTATACAGTAATAGTTATTATCGCAAGCAAATATTAGAACATACAGAGAATCTCCAATAAACTTAAAAGTGCAATGACCATAACTATAATCAAACCTGCAGTTGGATTGATAGGAAAGGGTAGGATCATTTTCTCGAGCTTAGATGATTAATCAATAGGAGTCCCTAAAATTTGTTCCAAAGGGATAAAAATCACTCCCATTGTAGTCTCATCAAACCTTTTCTCGATGGACTCCAATTTTGTCAAACGTCTCCCATCACCAAGCTATCCTCATATCTCAACAGAGGTGACGCGGACACCAGCGATTGCCAAGTCAATGTGGGCCCCAACCTGTGGGCCCCACTGGCTTGAATGATTAGGATGCCAATGGGATCATTCCCTAGTTGGGTGTGAATCTTGATTTACCACCACCATAATCTATTATAATTTATATTTTTAATATCACAAAAAAATTTAAATTGATACATCTGTAACTAATTTTTTGGCCAAAACTGAAATACATGTGATAAATCTATCCCGAATTAATTTTTGGACCAACAAAAATCCCAAACTGGTAGACTTTTGATAAATTTACTATTCGTTAAATTGGATTAATATCACGAAAAATCATAAATTGATAAACCTGTAAGAAAGAAAGGAATAAAACTCCAAACTGGTACAACCGTCAACTATTACGAGTTATCCAACTCAGCAAATTAACGGTAAAATTTAACAGAAACTAACAAAAAGTAAATTTGTCACAAGTGTAACAGTTTGTGATTTTGATAAAAAAAATTAATTTTGAGTTAATTCGTCATAGGTATATTAGTTTGGAATTTTTCGTGGTATTAACCCCAATTTATAATCCTAATTATTACTCAACAGAGACTGTTGATGATGTGGACACAAGCAAGTGCCAAGTCAATGTGGGGCCCAGCCTAGGGCCCGGCGGGATTGAATGATTAGCGTACCATTAGGTCATTCCTTGGGTGGATCTTTACTCTTCTACATCACTCAATACATATCTCTTAGGACCCTGCGAGAGGACACCTAAGATAAGCTAAGCTCGCACGATCAAGACAAGAATAATGAGCCAAAATAACATTATCAGATCATTAATGAAGTGCCAAACATGGAGACCCCACCACCTATATGCAAAACGCAAAAAATCGGGGTTGTCCTGTCAATTTTTCGTAGTAGGTTTGCCCTGAACACGAGCTATGGGGTCTACCATAAGGTTGTCTTTGTCCTAATAATGTGTGCTTACGTCTATGACAAAACCCTAAGATATAGATCACGCCCTATTCTAATTTTGGAATTTAGGCGCAAATTATTTATGTGATTGAAAGTCTGACGTTACTTCGAGCCACGTATCTCCACGTACATTTCGATGAATGACTTATGAAAGTTACGACCTGACTGATGATGTAATATTGAGTTGAATAGTATCAAGTAAAAAGTCAAGCTAAAGTTGAGTGGTGTGCCGCCAAAGTTAAATGATACACGGACCATAAAGACAAAGTTATTGACACATCGAAAGCACAATCAAAATTGGTGATTATAGTTGTGGTTATTTACATGAAATTATAAAGAACCAAGCGGATGACTATGGATACCGCTTTCCTAGGCTATAGAGATTAGCTGATTGGAACCTCATTTAACATTTAGATAGGTAAAAAAATTGAAACTTGTTTCATTGTAACATAAGGCATGGTTTTAAGACCCTCATCATCACCCCTTTTTTAGCAAGATTCCAATAACACGGTAGGTAACCCCAAGGTTGATGCAGTTGATTGTGGCATTGGGGATTTTTAGTTTGAGAATCGAAGTTCACATGTCAGATTCAACCAACTGGGTGCAAATTGCTTTGTGTTATGGCTACCTGCAAAAGATAAATGCCTGGACTTAACTGGCTTATAGAACTTGCGGGGTATTTCATGGATTTTCAATTAGCCGAGTCTCTTTGATCGTGTCTTTGGATAATAAAAGAAAAACATTAATACAGCAGCAATTTATATACATTTTCATTAAGAGTTCTCCCGACCTTAAAACCCGCCTTGTCCCGGAAGCCACGGATCTTTATGTTGCATCACCATCGAGTGAGTCAAAAAGGCTAATTAGGATTATCGCTTGAATTATCATAGGAGCCTTCATCTATTAGAACTATTTTTCAGATGAATTGGATTTTCTATAAACGATAAAGAGAAAAGTTATACATAAAAAAAAACCCTTTAAACGTATATGTTTCTTATATGTTTCTCCTTAACTTTTTATTATTGTTAGTACTATTGTTCTATGTTGTAATGAATTAACGTCCTCATTGTTTAACAATATGCCATACAACATTGTTGATCATTTTTTTAATAGCTTAAATCTTTGAGAAAAGGGGTTTGTCTAACATGGTATTAAAGCACCTGTCAAGAATTCGGATCATGGCAATTCCTCTCATAAGGCATGCAATCGAGTCGAGTCAAATCGACACAAGGCCAGACTTGAGCTCGACTTGACTCGTAAACTTGAAGCTTAAACTTGATCGAGAACTTTTTTCCCGCTCAAACTCAACTTGATACACAAACCCTACTTACTCAAACTCATCTCAATCTTTAGTGATTAAAACTCAAATTCTCTATTTTTTCTTGCACGATCGAACTCGACTCGATTCGAAATACTCACACTCTCCCTTTGTGCTTGTGTTTAAAAAAAAAGATTGAAGAATGATAGTGTAATTAAATAATTAAAGGTGATATTACAAGTAGATTTTACATATTATATGTCACCATAATTAGAAAAAAATAATTTTAATAAAAATATCCAACTAGTCTCGTGAGCCGATCGAGTCAAGTATTTTAGGCTCGAACTTTGACTGGACAAGCTACTCGAGCTTGAAAAAAAATCTAGCCGATCTTCGGTACGTGACTAGTCGAACTCAAGTAGCTTGACTCGCTTTCACCCCTACCTCTCATGTTGCTACTCCCTGTAGTCATATTATTTTGCTTGTTTTTCTATTCACAGTTGTTTGCTTGATGCGTTTATGTGCACATCTTGTATTTTTATGTGTAAGAATTAGCTTACATGTGCAAGAGAACGTTGAGTAATATGTTATATAAACGGTAGCTCGCTCCCTAGTAACTTAATTTTGTGGGCAAAATCAGTTAGTCTAACATTCACATCCAAGGTTACATTTGCTAATCGACTTAATCATGTCGAGATTAGTGGAAATCACAACGTTTAGGTCAAGGGACGATATAAGTTCGATACGGCGAAACGATAAATATATCTTTAAAATAATGTCCATAATCAATATGGCAAGGTGAATTTTATGCCATCTAGCACCTACCAAGCTCCTTGATCCACCATTTCTTGAGACTAAGGAATTAGTAATGAACATTTTTTTTCTGGGGTCTAATCTCAAGAGGTTGCGTCTTATAAGAATCGAACGTGATGTGAGAGAAAACTTAGCTACATCACTAACCTAAACTTTACATGACATCCAGCTATAGACGATCGCTCAAGTTGTTTCATATACCACGAAAACTTGATAATAATGGAAAACGTCTTGTAAAGATCAATCTTCATTTGGTTCCATGACAAGAAATCTTCCAACAGATTTCCATTCCAAATACGAAACGGGATTTTCCCTTTTAAGTTGTTTGGATTGCATGAAATTTTGGTCTTCAAAGAGAAGATACTAGTCATAAATGACAGCAGCCTGCTATCATCAGTCGACGTCGACTGGCTACCGGCAACAAAGTTCGGCATCCAGCGACTTGACAGCAGAATTCAGCAGCCGGAGACCAGTGGTGGTGGAGGCCAGCAGCCGACGGCGACAGTGAGAGGCGACGACGCCTGTCAATGGTGAAATCGAGCTTTTGAAAGTTTAGTGGCTATAGAAACGTGGAATGGCACTTTACCAAAAAAAAAAAACGTGGAATGGCTCTCAATCCTAACTATAGTTAGCTATCGGATTCGCATTTTTTGAGTAATTTTATACCACGTGGAATCCAAATCCGTATTTTGAATCTTCCCCGAACATGAAAATAGTGGGAATTGAAATCCTATGTCTCGAGAAACCCGGCTCCGTATCGAACCAAACGGCCCTTAAAAGCCATAATCTTTGCTTCGAAGAATTTCGATCGGTCCAATGAATCAGTCCCTAAGTGGGGAACATGATCCACGACTTAGCATGAGCAACAATCATCATCTCTTTGAAACTCCACGAGGCCAAGATCTATTTCGCTTTTGATCTTCTGCAAGTCGGGCCAAATCCAGGGAGAAGCAAGAGAGCAACTTCTATCATACAAACTTCCAAAAAACAAAAAGGATTAACAATACGGAAAATTTCTGTGATAAATTTACTCTAAATTAATATTTTGACCACTAAAACTCTAATCCGGTACACGTGTGATAAATTTACCAAAAACTAATTTTTTGACTACTAAAAACCCTCAAACCGGTATACTTATGACAAATTTACCCTTCGTTAAATTGAATTTATACCATAAAAAATCACAAACGGGTATACCTATGACAAACGGTGGGTAAAACCCCACACTTGTATACCTGTCAAGTGCCTCGTGTCATCAAACTCAGAAATTTGACGGTAAAATTTATCGGAAACTAATGGAGGGTAAATTTGTCACGAGTATACCAATTTGGAGGTTTTTTTGATAAAAAAATTAGATTTAGATAAATTTATTACAGGTGTATCGATTTAGGATTTTTTGTGATATTAACTCTAAAAAAAAAATACAAACTTCCACAAATGTACGCTTTTGGAATTATTGTATTTTCCATCATCCTCTGGACGAGCCAAACAATACCTCCCCCTTGGCCTATGTGTGTGGAAAAATAATGGAAATTTAAACCCAAAGTCAGTGCAACGTATTCCACTTGTCCAAAGCAAGTGAAAATTATTGAAAGCTATTCAATACAGGACGATGGCCCTGACTTTGCGTGCAGATCCTAGAGGGCAGCAATTATTGAATGCATCGACATTCATAAAACTTTGAAGTAAAACTTATACTAATAAAAATGGAAACAGATTGAAATTGACTTTCACGTGTTACTTTTTATTCGATTTAGGTTTTGCGGCTTACGCACTTTTGACCTTTTTGAAATCCGCGACACTGAAAACTTTTACTAGATACAAATATTGAAACTTTTAAGGAAGCGGCTCTGGCTTGGAGGAGCAATGCCTTGCGACGAGGCGATGTTGGCTAGGCAATTTCGGTGTAAAATCTACAATTTTCTGAGTTTTTTCGGCTTCTTTATGTTTATAAAACAATTTCAAGAAAGTACGTACTTGCTTACTAGACCGAAACTATACTGTTTCGTTTGGTTCTAATCGATTGGTCAAATAACTTCAATCATACTCTAAATAAGTAAGGTCGGTTCGAGTTTTGCCTGCTCATTGTCACTTTTACACATAAGTAATGTGTAGTTAGAGACATATTTGACGGTTCGAAAACATAATCGCAAGAGAGGCCGTGCAAAATAAAGGGGCATTGTGCTACGAGAGATTATAGGGCAAGACGGAATCTGGACTGAGTTTCCGGTTATTCCCATGCACCGTTTCGAATCATCGATTGCTAATCACCGGCGGCAAAACCAGGAGAACAACCCGCTCGGATCAAAACCCGAGAGACGTCAAGTCAACAAACCGAATCATTTCAATTCGACAATCGTGCTATATCGACATAGCAATCGGTCGGTCATATCACGTTAGCCGTGTAACTCCGACGCATAAAATACCTTTCCTTCGGATCGGATCGGATCCGGCTTTTTTCGAGTTCCGTATGCTTCTTTTCTTGAACTGCCCACCCCTCCTCATAGTAGACTTGTCCCACCGCGGCTAAGCTCACAGAGGATTACTTCTTAATCACCATGTATCAATCATCATTCTTTACATTATTTCATTACACCATCATTTTGAAAAGAATATCTCTTTTTTGGGTGGTGTCACATAACACGTGAGCGCAAAAAAGGGTGTCTCCATCAATCAATCGATCAGGGTTTTGCTAGGGATTTTACCGTACCCAACCTTTATTACTTGTTAACTCCAGTTGGCCCATCGAAAACTTTCCAGTATCAAAAGCTTTAAAATTTGTCACGAAAGTATAATTGAATTTTAAAACTGAAAAATAAATTGTAATTAAGTTTTAAAATTTATTTTTTATATTTTTTGTTCGAAAAAATTTAATTTTTCTTTTTTGGGTGGTGTCACATAACACGTGAGGACAGAAGAGGGTGTCTCCATCAATCGGTCAGGCTTTTTGCCTAGGGACCTTTTTATTGCTCCTTGGGATCCCCCAGAGACCACGATCGCTCGTCATGCCCGCCCCTTTATTACTTATTAGGGTTAATACCACGAAAAACCCTAAACTGGTACACTTGTGACACATTTACCCCAAACTATTTTTTTGACCATAAAAAACCCTAAACTGGTACACCTGTGACAATTTTACCCTAAACTATTTTTTTGACCACCAAAAACCCCAAACTGGTACACCTGTGACAATTTTACCCTGAACTTACCACAAAAAACCCCAAACTGGTACATATGTGACAATTTTACCCTGAATTTAAAATTTTATTATTATTTTTTATTTTTTCGAATTTTTATTTTTTTTTTCATCTTCAACCTTTGGCCGGTCGCCGGACCGGCGACCGGCCAGAGGTGGAAGCTGGCGAGGGCCGCCCTTCGCCCGATCCGGCGAGGGCCGCCCTCACCCGACGCAGGCGAGGGCGGCCCTCGCCAGATTCAGCGAGGGCGACCCTCACCTGCGTCCGGCGACCCTTGCCTGCGTCGAGCGAGGGCCGCCCGACGCCGGCGAGGGCGGCCCACACCGGCTTCCGCCTTTGGCTGGTCGCCAAACCGGCGACCGGCCAAAGGTTGAAGGTGAAGAAAAAAAAAGAAAAGAAAAGAAAAAAGAAAAAATTCAAAAAATAAAAAAATAATATTAAAAATTAGTTTGGGGTAAAATTGTCACATGTGTACCAGTTTGGGGTTTTTTGTGGTATGTTCGGGGTAAAATTGTCACAAGTATACCAGTTTGAGGTTTTTTATGGTTAAAAAAATAGTTTGGGGTAAATGTGTCACAAGTGTACCAGTTTAGGGTTTTTCGTGGTATTAACCCTACTTATTAACTCCGGGTGGTGGGGCCCCCATCGAGAACCCGCCCCGTACCGATCGCGCGAGGGCGCTTCGGTAAATTCGCGTCGGCCGGGGGACGGGGACGGCGACGGTGACGTGGCGTTCCTCGCACTTCGATTTCGGGGGCCAATAATTCAGGGGCAAGTAGCGAGGCGGGGGGAGATAACGACGCGACACGGGACGAGGTGGAAAACACCGAGTGGGGCCCCGCACGAGGGGGGGCTTAGGTAGGCGTGGGGCCCGGAGGTTTTTTTTTTTGGTCGAACTGGGCCCGGAGGTTCGGACCCCAGGAATCCCGCGCTTTGGGAAAAAAAAAGGGAAGTGTCGCCTTTTTTTTATTTCGTAGGTGGGAGTGCGAAAGCAATTTCTCGAACGGAAGTCAAATAATAAATTATTTTCGGTCTTCCGCGCTTTTATTTTCGAAGTAAGCGTACTGAAAATCTTAAAACTTATCGTGAAGGTGTAATTAAAATATAAAATTTTAAAAAAATACAATCGAATCATAAAACTTATTATGAAAATACAATTGAGCCGTAAAGATTTTAAAAAGTGCAATCAAAAGAAGGATTTGATCGTTTCAATTTGATAAATTTCAGGACTTGATTACATTTTTTGAAATTTTAGGTTTTAATTGCACTTTAATGACAATTTTTAGGAATTTCAATGCACTTATAAAAATGGGTAGTTTTTATGAAAAGTGGGTAGTTTTTCCATCGGTGGGTGATTTGATATAATATTATCATGCATTTGATAGGATTGTTACTCTCTTTTTTTCCCCCTTTTTACTTGTCAAATATTTTAAAAACTTGGACTTTATTTAATTATGTAACTTAGAGTATTTCCTATACATATCAACATTTACACGCGGAGTCGAGTAAGGTTTTTTTTTTAAATATTTTTTTTGGGACTCGAAATGTGTTTTGATATCCAGATTTATAGAGAAAAGTAGTAATGGCATTTTTAAGTTGAACCAAACAGGCACTTGACCCTTTAACCAAAGTGCTAGAATGTCCCGAGTACAGCATGAAAAGCGATAAGAGAAATGAGATCGCTGTCAATCAAATTAATTATCATGCTCGTAGTCCTAGCTTACGCCCTCGCTCATGGATGATCCAATGCTAATTATCTTTGCTCACAAATTGTATGTAATCAGAATACCCAAGATCTAACTATCGAGATTTTAGTACACGACCCTCGTGAATGCGATATACTTCAATGATAGTTTACTAAAACAATTTACCAGTAACAATAGTACAAGAGAAAATAAGAATACGAAGGATGGGAGTAGGGAACGGAAGAGTTTTTCAAACATTGTTTAATTTGGGAGAAGGAGACGCTCCATTATAATTGATACAATAATTACACCAAAACAAAAGAAATAAGGATAATGCTTTTTTTCGCAAAAAAAATAAAATAAAATGTCCGAGAACGAGTTAGATGTGCGTACAAAGGCCAAGAAGTTACGAACTTCACCCTCAATATATTCGGATCGTGCCATTCGGGTGTATTTCTCTCTCTCTCTCTCTCTGCATCTAAGTCTCCGAGGGTATTGAGGTTGTGATATATAAATTACGTTGCACGTCTTAATCTCAGAGCCGAGATACGTGAACTCGGTACTGCCGAAGCACCTAACAATATTGAATCGCGTGGCGTACAACCGTTCCGCTATCCGTTTTTTTTTTCCATTTTCCCGATGAAAAGAAATAACCACTTACCAAAAACACTGACCTTGGTTTTATCATTTATCAAGAATGAAAATCCCGATTTTGGGTATTTCCAATTTTTGGACTAAAACTAATAGATCCACCATTTGTGCATTTCACTTTTTCTGTCCAACTCTTACTTATTTCACTCATAAAAAAATCGCGCGACTTTTTTTTTTTGGATAATATATATTGAATTGCGTATAGCGTAGGGGTTAGTAGTTTTCTTTTTCCTCTTTTCAGTATTTGACGGGATGCAATTTGGGGGTGGGTTATGATGACGTGGAGGGAAGTTGCGAGCGGGGAGTCGTAGGGGGGGGCGCAGCATAACGACAGGATGGCCCGTCCGTGATCCCCTCCCCCTCCACCCACTTCCCGCTCCGCTTTCCGGTACGAAGCCGGTGGGCCCCGCACACCACACACCCACACCCCCCGCCGCTTCCAATCATCGCCCTCCCTCCCTTTCTCTTCCCGTGGACCGCCGCTCACCTGATCATCGCCCCCCCAGCCGAGCCGAGCCGAGCCGAGCAGGGCTCCGGGGCAGCGGCGGCTAGGCTCCGGCGCTTCGCACGGGCTCAGGAAGCCTGTGGCGATCAAGCGCACCAGACCGCAGATCTCGTCAGAGGCCCTGCCGCTGCGTCTCTTTCTTTTTGTTATAGTTCTGCGTTCATTTCGTGCCTTCGGAACGCGTTTCCATCCTCTTTCGCGAGATCACTTTCGTCCGTGCATCCAAAGCCACCGAAGCTTTTTTGGGTCACGACGCGACCGGATCCCTCCCTCGTTCCCGCCTTCGACCTCTGTTATCTCGTGCGGAGAGATGCTTCCCCGGGACTCTCCCGGCACGCCGGCGGATTTACCGTGGCCGGCGGATGGAGCCCAAACGAACATCTCCTGATGCACGTGGACCGGCGATTACAGGGTAGCCCAGTCGGTTATCTCTTCCCACTAATCATGATTAGATGCGCTGCGCCGGTTTATGCGCGACCCCGTTTTCCTCTGTCCTTGCCCTAGTCGGGAGTAAAACTTTCCCTCTCCCCGTCTTCCTATCGTTGGGCACTTTCTTTCGATGGACGCGCCGTATGAATGCGGAGGTTTTCGGATTGACGTGGTCGATTGTTTACTTTTCAATGTATTTGATCGTATGTTTCGTTGATCAATGCGTCCTGCTCTGTTTTCGACACTCGCGGTGAGCGGGGAAGGAAAGCATTCCTGCCGTATCTTTTGCTCCCTCAAATCTCAATCATTCTTAAAGATTATTGGGTTATCCATCATAGAATGGTAAAAAAAAAACCGTCGCCACTCGATTACTTCGCTAAGTCGGACTTAATTTTGTATAAAAGGATACGAGAGTAATATAGAGGGCAGATAATAAAATTTGAAAGTCGGCTTCATTTATATAGTGTCGATTTGATGAACAATTATAAGATGCGATGCCAAACTTGTACAAAATTTGTCTTGCTCAATTTGAGGACATTATAATTTGAAAGTAGATATTATCAAACCCGTAATTTACACAGGGAAAACGACACAAATTATCCCTGAACTTTCACCTAATGTGCAATGTGGTTTTGTGGAATTTTCGTATATGTTCAATTTAGTTCATGTACGTCATGAAAATATTCCCTAAATTTGAATGAATGGAAGTACCATACTGAGAATTTTCATATAGTTCAAGAATTAAATTGAACACGTACCAAAAAGTTCGGAGACTAAGCTGAACAAATTAAAAGTTTATGAGTTACATTATATAATATATCAAAATTTAGGAATCGTTTGTTATTATCCTATTCAATGCGTTGTGGAAGAAATTATTATTGCGGTGTGGTCACAAAAATTATGCAAATGGAAATACAAAAATTTGTCACGTCAAGATGTTTGAGGGCATTGTTAGCCATCGCCGGTCTGCTCCTGCAGAGGCTCCTCGTTTTCTCGTTTCGTCTTTTGGTAAGACAACGACGTGAATAGAACTGCCATTTTGAGAGAGAGAGAGAAAGAGAGAGAAGAGAGAGAGAGAGAGCGGTTTCAATCAGATGCCCACTGATTCCCATGCACGCGGAGCAGTTTATAATATCCGCCTCGCGGCACCCGCACCAGATATCCCGTCCTCGAGCCGCTCTCCCTCCTCTCCTCTCCCCCACACCGCCTCGCTTTCTCTGCAGCAATTCCTCCTCCAGCCGTGGCAACTTGGGTCTTGGGATGAAGTAGAACAGACACTGCCCCCCCACTAGAGAGAGAGAGAGAGAGAGAGAGAGCGAGAGAGAAGAAGAGGGTCTTCTGCAAGTACCCCACTAGAGTGTTGAAAACAGGGCAAAGAAAGGAAGAAGATTCTTTGTGTGTGTGTTTGTGTGTGTGTGTGTGTGTGGGTGAGAGAGAGAGAGAGAGGCTGGTTCATTAGCCATTTTGGGCTGCATTAATTCTTGATTGGAGAGTGGTTTGTCTGCATCTAGAGGCTTTCGAAACTTTGTGATGATAGAGAAACCATTCTCCTTACCGGAATAGAAATATTTTTGCCACAAGAGAGAGAGAGAGAGAGGGGGAGGGGGCGAGAAACGACGAAAACGTTAAAAAGAGGGGAAACGTAAGAGGCTGAACCAGAGGCGGAGCTAAAATACAAAGCTTTCTTTGGTTCTGCTGTCCTGATAATCGATGATGGCCTCCTGAGGGCCTCTCTCTGCATGTCCCTTCTGATATCAGTTGGATTCTTCTTCTTTCGTGAGAAACCTGAGCTAGAACACTTGGGGGGGAAGAGATAGAGCGAGAAAACCGGGGAAAAAGTTGAGCCTTTGAGCTTCCGTTTCTCTTGGGTTTGCTCTGTTTCTGCAGATGGAGGTAGGAGAAATCTAGCAGAGAGAGAGAGAGAGAGAGAGAGAGAGAGAGAGAGGAACTTCAACTTCATGGGCTCTTCCTTGCGTAATTTTCTTGATTCGCTGGTGCTCAAAGAATGGCCTCTTTGACTGTACTATTGATAACCCCCCTCTCGTCCTTCATTCTCTGACACTAAACTTGAAAAAGAAAAAAAAGCTACGAACTTTCTGCAATTTGGTCGAGCATAAAGGCCATCCTGCTTGTGCCCATTTGAATTCACGGCTGTTCTTGCCTGAAATCTACAAATCTTTTCAGGTCTCTCTCTCTCTCTCGCCAAATATCTTTTTTCAATCCTTCTTTTTCATTTATAATTATGTGAGGGTCTTTGTTTCTTGGTGTTTCATCTTTGCAGATTGATCTGTTGTTGGGGCCGTATACACAGAGAGAACAGATTTTTCTCAGAGAGAAGCTTCTTTAATGGCGGAACTTAGTTCTTTCTCTTTACCATCTCCCAGAAATAATTACAAGAAAGTCACCGGATCATCTTTTTTCAGCTTGCCAAGGCTATTCACTAGCTTCAGTAGCTTCACTGTGAAGGGGTTCTCTGAAACCGACACTGCGATAAGTCCCACTTCAATTCTTGACACCAAACCATTCTCATTCTCGACCATCAGAAGCTCCTTCTGGTCTGATAACACCAGCAATTCGTCTTCTTCACCCAGAAACACAGACACAGAGCACAAGCGCTCTTACTGGGAAAAGAAGAAGATAGAATCAGTAGGAATTGGCCTAGGCATTGTTGATGCTCTGAAAGACGAGAGCTTTGACCCGAAGCAACCTAAAACCGAGACCCGGCCTGTTGTCATCTTCGGATCGAAGCTCAAGATCCAAGTCCCTTCCCTGCCGTTCTCTGTCCCTCCCAACCCCGAGTCGGCGAGCCCAAGGTCTCCACCCAATTTTGGGATCAAATCGAGGAATTCCCAGCTTGGTTTTGCATCACCGCGCATTTCGCGGTCCCCAGATACAAAATCCCGTTCCGGGTCATCCTCCAATTCTCCTGGCCTGTGTGTGCCCGGCTCGCCCCAGATTTTGAGTGCCAGTGAGATGGAGCTCTCGGAGGACTACACTTGCGTGATCTCCCATGGCCCGAACCCGAAGACAACGCATATATTCGACGATTGCATTGTCGAGAGCTGCTGTGGTGTTTTTGGGGATGCCTCTGATTTGAAGGAGAATGGATTTTTGAGTGATGAGCAGAGTAGTGGTTCTTTGTCACAGAGTTTTCTTAGCTTCTGTTGCACCTGCAAGAAGAATCTTGGGCAGGGAAGTGACATTTATATGTACAGGTTAGTTCAAACTTTCAAGTTCTGCAATTTTGTTGGGGCATCATTTTGAGTGATTTTTGAGTGTGATCTATTGAATTTGAGCACTTTTTGGACACTTTTGGGATGAATGTGGAAAGAGAGCACGTGCAACTGAGAATTCCTTTCCAAATATGGTAATCAAGTTTACTTCATGTAGCTTCTATAATTAAAAATTCTCGTGATTCTAAAACCTTTTTAATAAGAAAATAAAGTTTCTGGCCACATGAATTTGAATTTTCCCTAATCCTGTCATACAAGAAGAAGCTGAGACTTTCAATTGCAACTTTGATCACTGCAGTTCTATTAGATTCACCTCTGGTAGGAAGATGGATCAATAGATACAAGTTCATGTTGTGATTCTAGCTCAATTTTAGTGTATTTTTTTTTTATCATAAGATGGTTTACTCAATACCTAGGATTTCATATCACTTTGCTCTGGTACCTCATTCTGGTCACAATTAATTTTTTTTTTTTTGGTACAGTAACAATTATTTGTATAGAGTGATTCGATGAACCAAAAAAAGGCACATCAATTCGTTTGCACCATTTATCTCCGAATCTTTTAGCTCATAGAGTCTTGCATTTTCACCATTTTCAGGGGAGAGAAAGCTTTCTGTAGTGGAGAGTGCCGGTACCAGGAGATTCTGTTGGAAGAGGGGATGGAAAAATCAGAACCAGATGAATATGGCTTTTCTTGATATTGAGTGATAATCACCTTGATTCAAAACAGAGCCTAGAAGAAACCAGCTTCACAAGGATAGATTAATCATTCTTAACATAAATCTTTAGAGGCAGAGAGAGAGAGAGAGAGAGAGAGAGAGAGAGAGAGAGAGAGAGAGACTGAACTTTCTATTGTATTGAATGGGTTGAAGCTTGATATTCTAGCCTTCGGGACTGTTTCTGCTACTGCTGCTTCTCTTGGCAATCTTTTTGGCTTTCATTTCCCATTTTTCTCTACTCATAATTTTTCTTGTACAATTGATTTCAATGAAGTGATGATTTAGGAGATTGCTAATCTGGTGCTTTGTTCCAAAACGCTTTTCTTGTTTGCATAGTGGTGCTCATAATGATGATAGGGTGACTGAAATTTTCCCCATTATCTTCCCCCTGAATAATTTATTGCTGCAAATCATCCTCTAGGCACATAAGGACAGATTACATCATTTGACGCAGAATCTTGCAGTTCTTTTTCCTTACCTGTGAGGCTGTGATCCTCCTCTGATCATACCCCACTTTGACAAGTTTTTGTCCCCTTCCATCAATTTAGTATTAGTCTAATGCAAGTTGGATGATCTTGATGATAGCTCATTGATGCAGGAATGATTGTTTATTGTATTATTAGTATTATTATATGGTTGGAATCTTGAGGGGCTATTTCTTTTCAATTTTCTCAGGTACTCCCGTATTGAAAACCCCACCATTTGTTAAAATATGTTTTAAGTCCCACGCCAGATTGTGATGCTGTACATTCTTCGAATTATTCATGTTCTGCAACAAAGTATTATTCAATTTCAAAATGCTGCTTGAATCTGACCCAGTCGATTGTCATAGTAGAGCTGCCCTACAAGCTCGATGATTAGTTTGAAGCTGGGGAAGAAAATGATTGAGTTCTCTTCTGCATGTTTAGACAAAGTGAAAAGAAAAGTATATTCATTCACAAAATTTGGTGATTATCAATTAAGGAAAAAAATGGGGAGTAAGGTGTACTAATGATTGTAGCATGAGGCAAATATAGATCATTACATTCTTACTTCTCTTTTTTTTTTTTTGAATAATTTATGACAAAGTATGGAAATCCATATGCTTAGAGACCCATGGACATCTTGCAAGCCCTACGAACTAGTTTAATACAAACCTTTGATCTATGCATGTGACCCTTATCTAGAGCCATTAAAAAGCAATTGATGGGATTCGAATCAATGACCTCCAATTCTTGAGTTGGAAATCCCCCAACGTCCCAACAAACCATACCAATGCCGTGAGATCATTACACTCACTAACTTGAAAATATCAACTCTAAATTAACATAATCACTATTCAAATTAGTTCATAATTATACGCTAGAGGCTAAGCATGCACTATGCGAGTGAATGAAGGGAGATTATTATGTGTTAAAAGTATTGGTGGTTATTAAAGGAAGTGGATGAAGGGGTGCTTAATGAAAGATTACATGTGATCTAGTTGGTATTTCAGTGTCTTGAAGATTAGTTGTGTCATTTCGGGATTTTGCCCAGATTTACTTTCCCAAAAAAGGTGAAAACATTATTTTCTTATCCAATTGTTTTGAGGAAATATATGAACTGATAATGCTTTGTTCAGATCAAGTTCTATCTTCCTTGTGATCCATATATTATACCATACAACATTCTAATAGAAAAAAGACACTTTCCCAAAAGGTTTTGGGCAATTTGATGAATATTGTGAAAGTTATGGTGTGACGACATAAAATAAACTTTGAGAAGCAAATCAATTGAAGAGACTAATTTTTAACGGACAATCTATATTTCTTCCTCATGTCTTTATTTCTAGGCAAGCTTTTCAATCATACTGAACGTGAGAAAGTTGGTATGTTTTTCTTTTCATCTAAAAGCAAGCTGAGAATTTCTTGCTATAAGTAATCACGGTCCCAACAATTTCTCTCGTTTGCGGGAAGACTACATCTCATAACTTCAGTGCTTCACGCAACTCAGGTATACTGGGCAAGTGTCTTTATTCTCCCCAAATCAATCCTCTCGAGTATTGAAAAAATACTCAGACAATTTCTGTGGAAAGGTCTCGACTTGGGAGCAGGCGGTGTGAAAGTCCCATGGAATAAAGTTTGCCTACCGAAAGAGGAGGGAGGCCTCGGCATTCGGAAGCTTGAGGACTACAATAGAGCTGCAATGCTCAAGCACATATGGCTCCTATTCATCGATAAGGAGTCCTTATGGTGCCAACGGATTCACTCCAACTTTCTCAAGAAGAAAAATTTCTGGTTAGCAACCAAACCGACATTCTGTTCTTGGAGCTGGAAAAAAATCCTTGAACTTCGTTCAGATTTCCAGTTAAACTTCCTATGGAAGATAGGCGACGAGGCCTCTGTATCATTTTGGTTTAATAACTGGCATCCCAGGGGTCCTTTCTATAAATTTTTTTCCGATAGAGATATATACTAGTCAAGCATCCCGAGAAATGCATCGGTTCGGGATTTTTCCTCTTCAGTCTGGCAATACTCTAACTTTCTGGTTAGTTTCAACTCTTGGTTAGATAGAATACCAGCTCTAGGTGCCGAAAGACCTGACCGCATATCCTGGAAAGGCCACTCTTCTGGTCAGTTTTCCACTTCTTCGGCATGGGAACTCATAAGAAACAAAGGCACGAATGTTCCATGGAGATCCTTCATATGGGATCGAGCCATTGCGCCAAGGTATAGCTTCTTGCTATGGCTCATATCTCTGAATAGACTACCTACGCAAGTCATTTTACTAAGCTATCACAGAATTCCCGAAAGTGTATGTGTCTTCTGTAGAAGCAGACCCGATTCTATTGACCATCTCCTTTTTGCATGTGCTGTTACCGGGTCCCTTGCTACTTTCTAGGCAAATAACTGCAACCTTATGTGGCGTAATAGATCTTGGCAAGAAAACCTCCATTGGGCTGTCCGTATCATTGGGGGCCAGAACTTCCATCAAAAAATTGCTCGTTTTGCACTTGGCGCAATGTGCCATATAATTTGGTCGGTGAGAAACAACATCCTATTCAGGGACCATTCCCTCTTCATGCTAGCTCTCCGCAATCACCTCACCAAATTGGTAAGGGACAAAGGCTTTTCCATGAAGCCTGTTGTAGATAATGACCATAATAGAAGAATTCAGCAAAAATGGGGCATCTCCTCTTCCATTTTTGATTAATCCTCTTATTAGTGTGTCTGTAGTCTGTTGGTCCATGATTCGGTTGGCCTTTTATGTGGGATTACTTGGTATGTAGTCAGTTGGTCCCCGCTTCGGTTGGCCTTTTCTGTGGCTTTTCTGTTGCTTGTAGCCCTTGTTTGAGTCGTTACACCTTTGTACCTATCGGGACACTTGTCGTGTCGCCTTAAGTGCGAGGTTTTTGTGTACGACTAGTTTCCTTGTATGTGTCGTTGTGAAAAGTATATATAATATCTTACTTTACCCAAAAAAAAAACTCCGAAATGATTCAATCACAAATATAAAAAAATGTTTTGAAAAACAAAGTAAAAGCCCCAGATTTTACCTTTAATTCCATGGCTTTGCTCATCGCCATCATCATTAATCAGTACAATTTGAATCACGCTGTCAATTGTATGAGAGAATTATCAACTTGAAGAATAACATATGGCACGAGATTAACATGAGAGAACTAAATCCGACCCCCCGAAAAAAAAAAACATTAGAAAACTAAAGAATCTGGAAAGGAACGATCAATTACTCCTAAATAAAAATTATCTTTCATGCGTAATAAATGATTATAAGAGTTATCAGACAAAAAAAATTGCATGCATACCCACCCAACAGCAATCAAAAAATGGACAAACAAGACAAGAATTGAGATACTTCACTTTCCTACTCTTAGAAATTAGTGACCCTTTCGATGTTTTTTTTCCGGCTGAATGCTGAATAAATGTTATGATCATGTTAAGCCACAAATGAGGGAGAAACCTAATCACTGGCGATTGTGATTTATTGATACAGGCTGATATTCTACAAAAGTGAGGTCATGAGATTGAAATCATTTATGACGGCAGCGCGTGTATCTCGTTATGTGCGATTGGTTCTAGGCCTTTGGCACCCTCGTAGAGTTAAAAGTGACAGGACTTGCCTGCTTCCAAAGAATGGATCGTGGGTGTTGCTGAATGACGACCTTCTTGGGATAAAAAGCATCTCATAACAGACATTGCTTCCAATGTTGTCGAGAGATGGAGCCGGCATTTGTTGACACCTAAATTTTGATCAACAATTCAAACTTTCATCATTATAAAAGGTACAAAAGATAGAGAATAACAAGATAATGACAAAAACAAATAAATAAGTAATGAACAAATCAACAAATAAAAAGAGGGCTTAATTTGGTCTTAGTCTGGTTTACGCAGCCCACGAAAGCTATCATCAGAGCAGTCCGGCCCAAATCCACCAACATCAGAAATGGTCCACTGGATATAAAAGAACCCATCACATGAATAAGCCCAAAAAATAAAGCCCATAAACTCATAACTGCAGACCACCCTCGGCCCACCAAACAAGCTCAGCCCCCCCACCCCTCTCTCTCTCTCTCTCTTGCTCTCTCAAGATGATCGATGCGGATGTAAAGTGCACTAGAAGTTTTAAGGGTAATTGAGTTATAAAACTTTCAAAAAAAATGTAATCCAGTCTTTAAACTTGTCACAAAACTGCAGTTGAGTCCTAAAATTTTTAAAAAATGCAATCAAGTTTTAAAACTTTCAAAAAGTGCAAATAAATCCTAAAACTTTTCAAATTAGTCCAATCAAATCCTTCCATTGATTGCACTTTTGGAAAATTTGAGGACTCAATTGCATTTTTAAAAAGTTTTAGGATTCAATTGTACTTTTTAAAAATTTTATGACTCGATTATTCTTTTGCGATAAGGCTTTTAATGCTGGATGGATTTTTGAAGGCTGAGTCACACACGCTCGAAACGGAATCCGTTTTGCACTCTCAACAGAATCTGTTTTGGGCTCGCAACAGCAAAAACAGGATGGGGGCATAAGGAAGCGAAACGAACTCTCTCCATGAGAAGCTCTCCTTGCTCTCTCTTTCACGATGCTCTCCACTAATTCTCTCTCTGATCTCTGATCTGTGATCTGTGATCTCTGATCTCTACCTCGATGGAAGCAAAGCCGATCGAAGCTTCATCATTCATACACACATGACCGCCTTCGTTGTTCGCCATCCCCGACCATCGACGTCTACCGTCGAGCTTCCATTGACGGCCACCTCAAAAGCTCGGCCACCACGTCCAGAAAAATGAAAAAGGCGAGGGGCAAACTAATCTATGCCCCTGCGATCCGCTAGGTACGTTTTTCTGTTTAAGTTTTATCGTGGTTAGCTTTCGATGTCAGTGAAGCTTGTAGGTAATAAACAGGGAGGGGAGAGTTTCCATTGTTCTGAAGATACGCACGCATGTTTAACATGATTACTTAGGTAGTGCTCATGGAATGCAATGATTTCTGGGTGTTAGAATGGGAGATGTCGCTGAAATTGTCTGCTATGAGTTACGTGGGAAGTAAAGATGGATTCCGTGACTGTACATAATCTACTCGTTATTTTTGCTTAGTTTGATGCGGTATTTGACTGGAACAATAATTCATCTATACATCGTTAAGCATGGGCAGAAACTTAGATTTGTTTGCAGATAATGTTCTGTAACTAACAGACATGCATGCCAAGTTCAGCAACTCAGGAGATGCCTATTTGGGCGTGTGGTAATAAAAGACGTAGTCTCGTGGAACTCAATCTTTGCCACATATGAACAGAACAATGATCCAATTACTTCATGATTGTTATCTGAAGAGACATAGAGCAATTGGACAGTAATTAGATTAGTTTTGAGTTTTGATCAACTAAATTATTCGCAGGGTGGCAAGTCTCTTCGTCATTTCACTCCGAGCAAGAGTTGGCTTTCAAAAGACTCAATACTTGGAAATGCAGCGGTGGACATGTTGCGCTCAGAATAGTCATGTAAGTGAAGCAAATTCAAGCATAAACTGATGTGGGGGAGCAAATTGGCATGAAGGAGATTAAGATGGAAGATCAACAAAATAGAGAGAGAATGCGTGGATCCAATGTGTGACTAAATGGAGGGGTGTAGGGTAGATTAAGTGCACGTGTCAAATGGTGGACTGGATCACGAAGACAATAATAGAATTGAAAATGGAATACAAGAATTACCTCAAATATGAGTATAGAAAATAGAATGTGAAGGTGCTAAACTTTCCACTTAAATATCTGGGTTAGAACATCTGGGTCACGGACAGCTTTTGCATCTTCATTGCTGTCTCCTTCCTCTAGCCTCTGCAAAGCTGCTTGAAGAGCTTGCACCTCACATTTTTCGTGGGAAAATCGGACATCCTTATGCTTTCTAGGTTTTGTTTTAGCAATGCTCGATAAAAATGGTGGTGGCCTGTGAATTACGATTGCTTACGAGCTACATAGCGTGTAGATAAAGTTAAAAAGCGATGGAATGAATATAATACTTTACTAGAGTTGAGTTAGGGTCTGCATAGCAATGTTTCTGTTCCCAGAAACAATTTTTGATCAAAAATAGTTTTTTCTATTTTTATTTCTTGGAACAGTTTTTGACAAAAAAATAACGTTTAGTAACTACACAAAATTTCTATTCCTAGAATAGAAAAAGAATAGAAACGCGTTTAGGGTGCGAATGATCCATTTCTATTCCATGGACGAGTTTCTCCCTTCTGGGCTACCGGCGGTGGACGGTGGGTGGCGGAGGACGGTGGTCGGCGGCGGCAGAGGATGGCGGCCGGCGGTGGGAGGCAGTGGAGCACGGTGGCATCGGGCGGTGGTGACGGCAACGAGGGGCGGCGGCGGGAGGTGGCTAGCGGCGGAGGGTGGCCATCGTCGGTCGATGGAGCACGGCGGTCGGTGGCGAAGGATGGCGGCCAATGGTGGGTGACCATCGGCGTCGGGTGGCCAGAGGAGGGAGGTGGCCGGCGGCCGAGGGCAGCCAACGCCGGGTGGTGGCCGGCGTCGGGCGGTGGAGCACAATGGCCGGCGGCGGAGGATGGCGGCCGGTGGTGGGTGGCCGGCGGTGGCCAAGGACGGCGACCGGTGGTGGGTGATCGCCGGCGTCGGGTGGTTAGCGCGGGGAGGCGGCCAGCGCCGGGTGGCGGTTGGCGACGGGCGATGGAGCACGGCGGCCAGCGGTGGAGGACAACGGTCGGTGGCGGGTGGCGACAAGCGTCGAGCGGTGGAGAACGATGGTCGACGACAAGAGGCAGCCAGCGGGCGGGAGGCGGCTGGCGAGCGTTGGCCGGCGGGCGGCGGCGGCGGCGGAAGGCGGCGGAAGGTGGGCGGTAGGTGGCGGCGAAGGACGGTGAGAGGCGGCGGTGGGCGGATTGCGGCCGATGGATTGTTTCTTATTTTTAGAGAATTCTAGAAAAAAATCGTTTCTTTTTTCTTGTTCCAGAAACAAGAAGCAGATTTTTTTTGCTTCTTGTTTCTGTTCCAAATCTATTTCTGGAACACTTTTTTGGAATAGAAACAAAAAAATAGATTTTTTTTACTAAACGGATTTCTGTTCTTTTTCTGTTCCGGGGAACAAAAGAACAGAAAAACAAAGAAACAGAAACGTTACTAATCAGACCCTTAGAGAGAAGGAAGTAGCTCGACCTTAACCAACATAAGAGAAATGAAGTTTCTGGTTCGATAGGACCATAAAGGGAAAGTGCAGTTCGCCAACTACTTGAATGAAGTTTCTGGTTCGACAGGACCAGAAAGGGAAAGTGCAGACAGGAGTCGCCAACTGCACTCTTTATTGTGTGACATTGGGATATCCTAATTCAGATCATTTGAGTCGGGATTTTGGGCTAAAATGCCTTTTTCCTTCGTAGCCATCCATTTCGATCGTGCCATTTTAAAAAAAGACCGGGAAAATTTTCTTACATCAGATCTCCCTTCGTGAATTAACCCTCAAAGATGGCAAAAAGCGTAGGAGCTCCTTTTTCCATTTTCACAGTGCCGGGAATCGAGATTGACTGGTTGTCCATCTAGGTGAGTATTGAACAAGGTATCTTTTTACCACTTGCGAAAGCATTCCTTCCTGCGCTTATTCTCTCAGCTAGGTATCGGCAAATAATCGTAATTCACAGGCAACACTCATTTTAGCAAGCATTGCTTAAAACAGAACCTAGAAAGCGGAAGGATGTCTGATTTTCCCGCGGAAAATGTGAGGTGCATGCTCTTTGATCAGCTTTGCAAAGGCTAGAGGAAGGAGATAGCAATGAAGATGCAAAAGCTGTATGTGGCCTAAATGTTCTAACCCAGATAATTAAGTGAAAGATTGCATCTGTATGTGACCTAAATGTTCTAACCCAAATAATTAAGTGAAAGATTCAGCACCTTCACATTCTATTTTCTATACTTATATTTGAGGTTATTCTTGTATTTAATTTTCAATTCAAGATGTGGTCTCTCTCTAATGTCTGGTGTAATTTGCACTGCTGCTTGATTGAAACATTGCTTTCCGGCTGCACTAATGTTTTTCACTTAAGTGGAAAGAATAACTAGGCTTTTAAGTTATCAAAAGCATTGGTTCTATTTGTGGCCTAATGTGAGCTCAGACTGTGGATTAAGCTTCTTACGTTTGATCTGTTCCTTCATTTCTTAGCATTATTGCTTGCATTTCATCTTTATTTATTTTTACTTTATTTATTTATACTCGATGTCAAAAACTTAGACTCATCCTTCCATGAGCTACAATCAAGTTTAAATCTCAGATCTACACCTTGTACAAAAGTAGAGACATATTTATTATTCACAAAAAAATGATTATCCAGTAAGCTATTAAATTCAAATTTCTCTGGAAAATTTTAACGAACACCTGTCGGGCTAATTATAGCAACTACTGCCAATACATATAACTACGAGTCTAGCCATCTCCATATGATCAATCTCATAAAACAAATTGCTCGCCCGTCAGTGCAAGAGCAATCTGTGGTAAGATTTTTCTCTCCTCATTATGCAAGAAAGATCAAGTGCACTCAATAGAAAAATAACCAGCTTATACCTTTGTCTCAAGTATGTGCACATCATGCTAATAATCTTCTGGAAGAAAACACGGTCAAAATTTAAGAACCGTCTTAGTCGGTAAATAGACGAAACACAAAGTCATATAGCTAAGAAACCGAAAAAACTTCAAAGATATCGTGTTGCAGCATTTAATTATCTCCATCGTGCTTCCTATGTTTACTAATGATAAAGCGCGTGACCAGCAAGTTCGAAAAGAAAGGAACTTCAAATCGATGAAGTGGAGAGAGGGGCCAAAACCAATTCCCAAGTCAGTCCGCAAATGCTAATTTTTGTTCATGAAACAGATTTAGTTGAGCAATATCGAACCAAAAAAGAAACGGGTATTGAAATAACAAATCCAGCCAACCTCTTGAAATCGATTCAACAACTCAAAAAGAGGGACTTGGCTAGCTAGGCAGACGATGTCAAGCTGGCATCAATCATCTTTACAGCCACTCATCAACTGAACTGGATGATCCTAACCAAATTTCTCTGAAATAGGCCACCTAATGGCTAAAATGAGGACTTGTCTCTTGAATTAGTGACCCGTGCTGTCTTAGGAATTTCTTCCCAGCCTTTCCCTCGCTCACTCGCTAGAGAAGCACTGGATTGTATTATTCTTGTGAGAATGAGTTGTACAGATGAGGGGAGGAGACCCCTTTATATACAAGCACAAGACTGACTATATCTGTAGATCTCTCACCAATCTTATGGTGAGGATCGTATCTCCCCAACTACCACCTACCTCAATTTATTACAGGAGGGTACAATTACAGTATCATCCACTCTCATGATTATTCTAGAATATCCGAGAAAATCTTAGGAGTTAGAATCCTCGAGGTTCGCCTACTTGTTCGTGGAAATGTCATGGTCATTTGTTCAAAACTCTCGTGAACGATTCAAATCTCTAGCCGTGACACAATCGATGAACAAGTGATATCACCAACCAAAAATATAACGAGAAGAAACCATGCCACCTCGAGAATCGACAGCATTCAATCGGAATTTGCAGGAGCTCGATCGGATTGAACCTCTAAACCACAATCATCTTACACCAAGATAAGGCAACCGGCTGGGTAAGTAAGATCAAAAGAAAAAACTAAATGGAGCAACAACTGATCCATTACTAATCAAGCTAGAAAAGGGGAAAACAAACTAAATACCAAACATTCAACTAAATCGAATAAGTCCATCGTAAGAAATAAATGAACTGACATTAGGTAAATCAAGAAATCACTACTATATCTGGTGGCAACTTCTTGAAACAGCAAACTAGAGGGACTCCGTTTTTTCATTTTTTTTGTTGCTTAAAATAGTTTGTCTTAGATTCTTATGTCCACACTATTTTCGTACTTCGACTTTTTAAATTAATTTTTTTTAATTTGATTTTCTGATTGACCGAATTGATTTCCTTTGACAAGCATTTTTTTACCACTCTAAATAGTGAAAAATGAAAATGACAATTTTCTATTAAAATATTTTTCTCCAATCGAACAAAATCCTAGAAGACGAACGTTTCAAAACGCAGTCGTGAAATAATGCAGGGTCACATCCCTCCGGATTTTCATTATATTATAGATCATCCTCTTAGAACCATAACTTTTTATGAATTCATTTTAGCCTCAATCATATAGTTACTATGATTATATGCAAGCATGGTATAACGTTTTACATCAACATTTTTTTTTGATCATTCATGTTTTTTCTTCTCTGATGAAAATTTTCAAAAAACGAGTCCTATTTGGTTCAAAGACTGGTTTAATCTAATTTGGTCCAGGTTCTCATAATTTACCTCCAGATGTTTCAAATGGATACAATTACTTCCTCTCGAAAAGTTCAAGAACCTCTTCATCTTCACGTGTTAGGTACTTTTAAGAGATGAAGACGATTGTTCACGTGTTAGATAATGTTCAGTAGACCATGACATGCTCTACTGTTAAAAGACAATTGAAAAATTAAATTTGCAAATGAAGAAGCGTTATGGTTCGCTGCAAATCCTACTCGGTCAAAGTTGCAGACTACCAGAACAAACTCAATTTTTCCTCCACAAAAGTCAACATCAAGCTCAACTTGCAGCCGCTCCAGATCAAAAGTCTCCGCTAGAAGTAGTTCGTGAGACAATGTCTCAAGCAGGGACTGACAATGAAGTGGAGAACAGTTTTGCGCCCCAACATGAAGATGATTGTTATGGCATAAACCTCGTGAAGCAAGCAACAATTTTATCTTGTAACAGAAGTGTCCAATAATAGAATTCGTGCAACATTATTCCTCAATGTTGTATATCATGAAGCCATAGTAGCAAGTTTCGTCTATGGATAAAATTTCCTTCATCTGCTCAAACTCAATATATATCTTTAACATGTGAGGTCACGAGATCGAAACCATTTGCAATGGTAGTGCATGCATCTCGTTGCGTCAGGATGGTTCTGGACCTTTGGCACCTTGATGGGGTAATTGTGATGGGGCTTGCCTACTTCAATGAATTGGTCATGAGTGGTGCTAAGTGACGACTTTCTCGGAATAAGAATATCTCATTGCAGACGCAAATCCTCAAAGCAACATTCAGAGGGTAGCCACGGCTATCGATCCTCCCTCCCTTCCGCCTCCTGCACAGGAAATATAATATGTAGGTCTGCTAAAAATGTTGTCAAGAGATGGAGTAGGTATTTGAATAAAAGAAAGATAAACTTTAATCTTTGATCAGGCAACCAGTTTGTGAATGGGTTTTGACCAACAGGGCTCATCAAAATCTAGCTGTCACATTCGCATATTCAAAACCCCTGTTTTCAGTAGCGTTCGTTCATCTGCACCATAGCAGTTGGAAGAAAGAAAGCTTCTTATTTCGATTATTGACCTGAGCATGTTAAAAGGATATTATCTAACAAATCCAGGCATTTATACAGAATTTCATTATAGTACTTTTTGGCTAGGCAAGGCCTACATTATAGTTAATAAAAGCAATTCTGTGCTTCGAGTTGAATATACAGTTTTGTTGACTGTGATAATATTTTCATAATTAATTCTCCCGAACAATGCCAAAGAATGAAAATAGGGAAAATATATTCATACAGCTTTCTCAAAAAAATAGATTGTCTTACAAAATAATTTACTGTGCTAAAATGAAATGATTAAATCATTTTACTGTGCATGGGAAAGCTGACTTCCGTGGCGATAGAGTATCAAACTTCCAGGGGCACAACAAATGGACCTATTGCTAGGACAAAATGTGCAAAGAACCATAAATTATTCCAGGACTGCAATCCCAACTCAGTTCTTAAGCTATTGCAAATGATACTGCATGCTCAATGTCAAAAACTTAGACTCATCCTTCCACGAGCCCTTATCAAGTATATATAACAAACGAGGGCCAGTGTGACTGTGAGTCCGTCCTGTATATCGGCAACAATCCTCTCTTCATCCTTTTTCGCTTTCTCTACGTAGCTGAGCCTCATTTTCTGTTTTGTAAGGTAATGTGAACCCATCGAACCACTCTCTCTTGATGTCAATAACTAGATGCACCTTATTCAAGGAAAACTGAAGCACCGTCCTATAGTCCCATAAATTCCCATGGAAAGGCGCCACCTTGCCTTGAGAAACCACCCAGACCTCTAGCTATTAGATGCTGATCGTGACTAACCTGCAAATCAAGGTGAAAAGAGGGCTGTCATCCGTGAAAATGATCCATCATTGGTCAAATTGAAGTATTTTGACAAGAAAATCAATCTCACCATCAGAATTCCTGCTTGGAACAAGACCAAACCTTGAATGAGTGCCTCCGCCGCATCCAAATCCTACGGTTGAGCATAGGCAAAAATGCAAAATCAGAGTCACTCATCCTTAGACAAGAAACAAACAATTTGCAAAGATAATACTTTAGCAGTCATTGGCCATTAAAGTAGAACTTGAAGACCAAATTTATAAACAAAAGTAGGTACACAACCACATTAACTATGTGCAGAGCCCAATATTGCCTATAGGCACAGATATCATAACTATTTGGTATAATGATTACTCTAATACGAAAAAACTGATCAGGCTAGCATAATTGTTCTATTCCGAATATTTTCCAAGTTGGAATAATTAGATTGGTTTATGTTCCATTATAAGTTATATATATGATGACAGAGGCTCTCTGCAGCTATAATCACTGATTGGTTCTCCTAAAATTTCAATGTAAGAGCAGATTCCAATAAGTTCAATTAGTGCAAGAAAAATAATAAGCTAACTGAAAAGGTAATTGAAGTCATAAGATGCAAAAAAATGAGTAAACTTACCAGAAGATTGGATGGCTCATCAAGCAAAACTATGTAAGGTTTCTCGAAAGTTATCTTGGCAAATGTAGCTCTGCTTTTCTGACCGCCTATTTATATGGTCAAGGCACCATGTTATATCTGCAATAAAATCCAAATAGCCTTGGAGTAGTACACAGTGAACTACAATTCAGATTACAAATTGACTAACCTCTACTAGAGCTTCTAAATTTCATGCGAAAATTGCTGCAACAAAAAATTTACATACGCAACAGTAGCAAGAGGGAGGAGATGTACCGGCCAAGGTATACATTGGTTGAAGTGCACGATTTCCAGTTACTCCAAAGTGACCCAAGTGAGCTCGAAGCTTTTCTTCCTGAACTCTCTACGGGAAGAATGCCACATAAGAAGGTATTTTCAGATAAAATGACACAATGTATGATGAATTCATTTTCCGTAGTGGAGTAAACGCAAATGCAAACCCAGAGGCAGGCAGCATATCGTTACAATCTCAACCAAACAAGCATAAGTAAAATGGCCGAATATTTCTAGCAAGCTGCAAGCAATAGTTTCCTAAACCACTGGAGATCAAGACCCAAACGGAAGGTGATTTATGGAATATCAATGCTGTCATGAATAGGAGTTGTATTGAAAGCATGGAGCCACGAGCTGCCTCAGAATATTATCCCAGATCGACTGCTTAATACTACGAAGGATCATCATCAGCAAAAAGAAGGTTCTCGATTCTAAAGAAAACCATACACAAAAAAAAAATACTGCATCCCCTTTCTTCACAATCACATCACAGCTTCCATATAACTGATCATTTTTTTCAGATTTTGAAAAAGACTATATTCACTAGAAGCAAATTTAGAACATATTAGTGCACCAAATAAATTTCATTGTTTCTTCTCTTTCTTCTTTTGTGTGGATAAATTGCAAAAAAAATAACACAAAAACATTGACAGCATTAGCCCTACCTCAACAATGTTCGCAAAATGATCCTTCCAATAGATTTTGCCGATGCAGATTACAATGGTACCTGCAAAACAACTAGAGCGAATGAGCTAGGGCACAAGAAAAAGATGTTGTGAAGAGAACAAACAACGAACGCTGAAAATGCAGAGGAACATGATTGCAGAACGCTACGATTCTCCGTGACTCTCATGCAAGGCATGGTACATTTTTCATTCGCAATTTGTTTGGGCATCAAGCAGAGTTGAAGATATGTCGTCAATATAGCAAGAGGAAGATCCAACCCAACGAGAAAACCCACCCGAATGTCCGTCTTTGACCTTCAATGGCTGGTTTTTTGGAAATTTATGGGAAACATCTCCACTGGAAAGTATCAGTTGGTATTAAGCATCGCATCGAGGAAGCAGAAATGGAAATCGATGCCTCCAAAAACCATTAAACTCACCCGAACCCTAGAAAACCCCACCGTACATGGCCGAATCAATTCACCGGATCCGACGGTCATCAATCCAGATGCGAGGGATGTCTTGGATGAGGGGCCAATAGTCGCCACCGAGGTTTGAGCATCGATCTTTCAGAATCTCGCATTTGCGTATGACCAATTCTTGGAGGGAGGGAGGGAGGCCATCCTCTGGCAAGTACCTCAACTTCGGGCAATCTTCAATCCATAAATATCGGAGAGAGGAGAGATGGTTGCGAAGACCGCTCGACAGTCTTACCACGTTCTTCATATCTGCTATCCAAAGAGTGGTTAGAGAGGAAGGGAAGAGAAGACTCCACGCATCCTCCTCCTCGTTCTCCTCCGAAGGAAACCTCACCTTCTCTCCCTCCCCTCCCATGCTCCTTCCGTCAATTCGCAGACTCTCGAGGGAAGTGAGCATGTGTAGGCCCCATTCTCTCACTGGCTGCTTCAGGTTCTCGCACTTCCCAAGGGAAAACGATCGCAAATTGGGAGGCAAGCCTCCTTTGGGGAAGCATTTGATATTTTCACAATTCATAATATATAGTTCCAGGAGGGAAGTAAGACGACGCCACTCATTTGGTAGGGACTTTATCTTCGGGCACATACGAAGATAAAGTGTCAATAGGGACGTGGGAAGGGGAGGGAAGTCCTCCACCTCCAATTCTGGACAGCTACTTATATTCAAGTCAGTGAGATTTTTACAGCTAGCGATGTTACAATTGGCGATAGACTTTATCTTCGGACATTCATGGAGAGCGAAATATGACAAGGTGATGGGAAGGCGAGGGAAGTCCTCTATCTCCAATGCCTGACAGTCATGTATTTGCAAAAAAGTGAGATGGGAGGACGTGCGCAGGCACTGTGGTAGGCTTCTTAGTTTCGTACAGTTGTCGATAACTAAATATTCCAACGATTCTATGGCGATCTCTTCCAGCGACTCCACTCCCTCGCAATCACTAATTTCAAGTGTCTTCAGAGCATCAAGTTGAGGCATCGGGTTAATACTGGTGGGGTCATCGGGAGCAATGATAAATCCCTTAAGTTTTGGACACTTCTCAATAACCAAATTTCTGAGGGCCTGCATCTTGCTCGGAAGCTTTTCTAAACTCATGCAATTCCTTAATTCCATGCTTTCAAGGTTGGAAGGAAGCTCTATCTCTTTTTCTCCTGCCACAAAAGATGTGAATTGAGCACAGCTTAGGATGGCTAATTTCTGGAGGCAAATGAGATTTCGTGTTTCATTTTCATCTTGCCACAAGTGTGTTAGCTTGTCACAGCTTCTTATTTGAAGCTCCTTTAGCTTGACCCAACCGCTCATGAACTCATGATTAAAGCAAACGAGATCTGCAAGATTTTGAACTCTGAGAACGGTTAAAGAAGTTAGGCTGACCAAGCACGTTAAGATCTCCTCGTTACAATCCTCAAGGTATAACTTGCGAAGAGATGGAAGACGAACCACGCCGGTTGAGTTATTCAAATGCGGGCATGAATGAATTTCAAGTTTTATGAGAAGATCAAGTTGACAAGGCAATGCCTCGACCAACGAAGGACATCTCCGGACAACAAGATGCTGAAGACAGGAGAATGGGACTTCTTCTGTGTCCCCGGCATAACGACACCAATCCTTCCATGCCAACATCTCTTCAAACTTCAAAGTTGTTAAGGTCGAGAAAGGCCTTTTACCACCGTAAAATTCAGAGCCTATCATTCTTACTGCATGTAGACCTTTAAGAGATAATTCCTTAAGTGAAGGTAGTTGTCCAAGTAGGGGCAGCGACGTGACATTAGGACAGTCTCGCAAGTACAAAGACACCATCTTAGAATATGATGGACTTTCTAACCAGGACGGGAGTTTCGCACCACCATAGTACGAGATAGTGAGATTTTCAAGATTAGTGTGAGGTTGCAGAAAGTGAAGCACTTGCGCTTCATGCTTATCATCCCGTAAATTTCCAAAATCTTCACCCCAATGCAAGGATAAGTTGCTAAGGCCTTGCTTTCCTGACAAATTAGCATCAGTTGCGTCTCTCACTTCTTTCACCTTTTGCAATTCTGATATGAGTAATTCTCCTTGAAGATGTGGCAACTTCTTTAACTCTTTTAACTGTGACCCTTTCTCTATTCCCACCACAAACTTGGACAAGATAGTAAGATTCTTCAAATTACCGATATCCAATGGCATTTCTTTTAGACGTTTTGTATCTCTAATGTCAAGAAACTGTAAGCTGACCAAGTTTGTGATACCTAAAGGCAACATAGAAAGATTTTGACAACCTCTCAATATCAAAGCTTGTAGTTTGCACAAGGTGCTAATTGACTCGGGTAGCCATTTGATATCAGTGTATGAGAAATTGAGATATCGAAGATGTTTCAAATTACCGACACAATTCGGTACCTCTGTGATGGAACAATGACATAACGAGAACACCCTCAAGTACTTTAAGTTTGTTAGCACGTCATGTAGCACCTTGTTGGAAATAGAGAAAGAGCCCCCACTAGATCCAACACATACTAGAATTAAACTTCTTAGTACCTTCATTCCGTGATATGCTCCTAGGCATTTTGATGTAACATGCCATGTTGTCATGAATGATGCATAACGAGCTTTCTCTAGACATGCATCGTCTTCATTACTTGCCAGCTGAGAGTCCCCTGATCTATAGCATGTCCCACCCGCAATTGACTTTGCTAGATCATTCAGAAGATCATGCATTGAAAACTTAGATGCATCGACCCTTGATTGTTGAAGAAATGATCTCGATACTAACTCATCGAAGTGATCTTGTCCCAATCTCAAGATATCTTCATTTGCCTTTTGTCCATCTAAAAAGCCCTCTGCTATCCATAAGAGTACCAACTCATCCCTCTCAATTTCATAATCCTTGGGAAATACCGCACAATAAGTAAAACATCTCTTCAAATAAGAAGGAAGATGGACATAGCTCAATTTCAAAACTGGGAGTACCTCATCTTTTTTTCCCTTTGGAAGATCCCATATTCTGTTATTTAAGATAGCTTTCCATTTATTTGGATTCCTTTCGTTACATAGGACACCGCCCAACATCTTCGCTGCTAAAGGTAAGCCTTTACATTTTTTAGCTAATTCCTTGCCTATTCTTTCAAGATCTGGGTTCTTTCAAAATTTGTTGCTCCAAGAGCATGAAAGGCTAATAAGCTTGTACAATTATCAAGGGACAACTGCTCCAAATGATACGGTGAAGCTCCTCTTATGGAAACAACGGGAAGGTTGCGAGTCGTGACAATGATCTTGCTTCCCTTGGCCCCCGCTTCAAATGGCTTTAAGAAGTCAGTCCATTTTCCGTAGTTCTCATTCCATACATCGTCTAAAACCACAAGAAACTTCTTCCCGGATAGACTGTCCTTCAACTTAACTTGAAGTCCGTTAAGATCTTCGCCCTCGCAGGACAACCCGGTGATCGGCCGCAAAATAGTCTTTGTTATGTCAAAAACATCAAAAACATCTGACACACAAACCCATGCTCTTGTCTCGAAATAGCTTTTCACTCTAGCATCATTATACAGCCGTTGAGCCAATGCCGTCTTTCCAACACCACCCATCCCAACTATAGGGACTATGCTCAGCGTGGCATCAGAATTTTCGACCTCACTAACCAATCGTTTGAGTATCTGTGCTTCTTCCTTCTCCCTGCCAAAAAACTGAGTCTCCGGTAGAGAAGTGCTAGGGAGCCTTTGGTTGATGTTGTCAGATCTGCCCACAACATTCTCTCTCAAGCTTAAACGATCCTTCCTGGTGACAATCTCTTCCAGCCTGCCATTGATCTCTTGGACCTCGGTTTCAGACACGAGTGAGCACGGGTTTGGATTCGATGTGGAGAATTTATCTTGGCCAAAGCAAGAGAACTTCCAATTTATCCGACCTCTGCTTGTGCTGGATTTTGCCCCCGACTTAAACTGAGTGGCTTGGATTGCGAGCTCATCGAGCAAGTCTTCCATGTCATAGGCCAAGTCCCTAACATCGTCCAACCACAGCTTCACTAGACAGTTACTGCTCAATTGCCTATCCTCTGCATCATCCAGCACTGCATAGATTGTGTCTAGCTTCTTCCTCCAATTATTGAGCAGGTCGGTGCTGATTCTAGAGAAGGGCGTTGCTCCTTCCCTTCGCGCATTGCTCAATCCCAAAGAAGCTAATTTGTCGAATAGGACCTGAAAGAAGGAAGCCAAGACGGAACCCAAAACAATCTCTACAATGGCCATGGGTGAATCGGGCACTGTAGACAACAACAAAGGTTAGGGTGAATCAAAGCGATAATGACCTAATAGAGAGAGAAAACTATGAAGTCGAGGAAGACCAAGACTTTCACCTACCAAAGAGATGAAACAAAGATCAAAACTTTTGAGGATGCTTTCTGTACACAAGTGCTTGTTTCGTAATATTTAGAGATTATCCCAGATATTCGTAGCTTCCACAATCATATATCTGCTCATGTAAATGAACCATATACTCAAGAAAATCACGACCTTACTGGGTATGACGAACTTTTTTGTCGTGAAAGTGAAGCAAAATTGACAGAGCTGATGGGAAAGAAACTTTAATAAAATCCAGGAAGACAAGACTTATGGAAACTGAATATTATTTGACAATTAGCATTGATTATTGTTCTCTTGCTCAAAATCAACTAATTTTTGTCCAACTTTTGTCATTTTTAACCATATTGTGATTTTTCGTTCATTAATCTCTATTGTACTTGTCTGTCAGAATTATGTCTAGATTTTCATTGATCTTTCCAAATTTAAGTTTAATAAATGAAAAAAAGAGCAAAAAGAAAAACTAAAAAAGATAAACAGCAAAAAACTGACAAAAAAATGCAGGAATGGGGCGATAATAATACTCTTCGCGACTTGCGGAGAGTTCCACATCACATTTTTGTTTTGTTTTCTTTAAATGAAGATGCAATCTAAAGTTGTTAACATGCATAAAGATTGTCCCATATTTTCCAATTTATAACATTTGATTTATGAAAGGAAACGCACAAATATGACAATTAATAATAATTCACTCCAAATGGCCTAGATGTGCATGATAATGCTTGTCCAGGAAACTTCTAATTTTTCCAATATAATTGTCATGATATGAATACAATGCAATTCTATCCTAATATGTAATGAAAAATCATACATTAGAGGTCAATTTTGGCTCAAACAAGTACGCGTGCAGATGTATCACCTCATTAAAACAACCAGGCCAAATTAAGATCAACAAATCACCATGAATTATGCAATCAAGCCGCAACTTTAATCTGGACAGCAAGTACTTGACATCACCCTTCCTTGCTGCGTCAGTTTTGAGGGAAGAAGGGAGCAAGTAGATAGATGTCTCTTACCTATTTTGAGTAGATTTCCTGGAGTTGACCGGAAAACGGGTTTAGATCAACGAGTAGGCAACTTGTTGTGGTGACTCACGACACCACTTAGCGATGATCACGGCAAGGCAGTGGTGGGAACGCAGCAATGAGGTAAGGACTCCGGCTTGACCATGGCGGCAGGTGAACTGTGATGGGCGATGGGCCTATCTCGAGCTGAATAACAGCTCTATCATGCCCAGTTTGAATGACAAAATATGACTAGCGATCTGGACAAATCAACAACAGCAATCCAGTAAGCACGAGCGCTAAGTTTGGACGAACAGGAGGAGAACACTATTGAGCAGGGGGACAAGCACTGGATTCGGCGGTTCACAGTCTATGCGTGTGAATTCAGCTATGGCAAAGCGTGGCCACCGCTTGCAACGACGAATACTAATATCAATGGAGCTACGACTAGAGTAGCAGATCAAAGATGTTGGTGATTGGCGACAATCAACATGCACGCAAGACGGGAATTGAATGAAAGTGGAGTCTCTAGGTGTGAGTTTGATAATGACGATGGCGGGGTGGTTGAAAACAATTATTGGATCACGTTCGCCTATTGTGACCAAAGATCGGTCCCTTCAATGCTAAAACAAAATGATTGAATTGGTAGGACCTTGCCTGAGACTTTTGCGTCACCATGTCCCATCAAGCATGACCCCTCCGTGGACGATGACTCCCCATCCGCCAATTGTTAAAGGCCTAAAAGGCACCCACGATAGATAGAATCATATCTTGTTGCTTGATTCAAATAAAAATATACGCCCGTTTTCCATTCCAAAAGAAGAGCCCTTAAGACTAGTATGGTGCTACGAATTGTTATCATAAAATTAGCCCATATTATTTCGAATACTTCTATCAATTATGTTTTAAATATCGAAAGTTATAAAAATCAACAAGAGTGGAGAATCTAAATATGCACGAGCAGAAAAAGTGATGCGTGTGGACATGAAATGACTTGAGAGGTTTAACCAACTCGAGAGAGAGAGAGAGAGGGCCATCGTAGCACGTCAAGTTGCAGTCTTGCATGTCTTGCACAATCTTGTTTTCTTAAAGCAAAATTCGATTCTCTTTTTTGACTGGGGAGACCAAACTAATTTGGTATGGAAAATTTCTTCACAACGGATCAGGATCGACTATGATTTTAGAATTTTGAGAACGATTCAACCTACTATTCCGAGTGAGTGCACAAATCAAGATTATGCCTCTCCTTCATTATTACTTGAAGCGAATTAGTATTATGCCTTGTTAATATGCAAAGTGTATAAGCTAATTATAGTTATCCCAAAGAATTCGCAATCATGCACTATCGGAAGCTCGTTCACAAACAATTCGAGACTTGAATTTAGAACATATAATGAATTTGAAGCTGAACATCTATATCCAAAGGCTCGGAATTATGTCAAACTCCATCATGACAAGGTACATGTCGCAAAGGATTCTTCAGCTAGCCATCTCGTGCCAACATATGCCTCCCTGGCAACTCCTCGAGCACCAAAGGGCCAAAATTGCATCAAAGGATCACCGCTTTGTCAATGTTTTTGAAACCTAAATTATTGAGGATCCAGCTAACAATGGCATCTTATTTTCTGTTATACATCTACAAGTCGTCAAAAGCGGCAAAGTTTGTCTGTTCGATAAGGAAAACAAAAGCAAAGTGCTTTTGTCAAAAGAAAAGGTCCTCTGTTTCAAACGGTATTCAAAAGTTGTGATCAGAAGAAAAAGGAGAACAACCTAACTCGAGGACATAATGGGCATCAAAACATATGCTCTTCGGTCTTAACTCAAACTTCTTGGCCGATTAGGAAGACCAAGACTGTGCTAGAACTCATCAACTTTCTTGTGTAGAAAGTGAAGCAAAAGGGAAAAAGTGATACTGGGAAATAAACTTTAATTAAATCCAGGAAGACCGAGATTTTGCAGGACTCAAATTGGCTTTGTTGATTCACTTTGCGCATCCCTCCTCTTCCATCCTCATGTGAATGTCTCTTTTTCCATTACTAATAAAATTTCCACACGTTACGGGTCTTGCTTAAAATTAATAATACTATAAATTATTAGAAGAAAGGAGCCAAGAAGGAACCCAAAAAATCTCCTAATGGCTAAAGGGGAATCAGTTACTGTAGAGACAATGATTATGGTGAAGCTGAGTGATAATGAGCCTACGGAGAGAGAAAACTATAGAGTCCCAGAAGACCAAGACCTTTACATACCAAAAAGATTAAACAAAGACCGAGACTATCGAGGATGCACAAAAGAGGTTAGACAAATCAGAATAAAATATTTTCTGTCCACAAGTGCTTGTTCCGTGAATTGTTGTCCTTTTTCTTCAGATCAAGACTTCTGGCTGTCGTTTGATAAAGAGGACCTTTTCTTTTGGGCATCCGGAATAGAGGATAAAAGGTGATTTTTCTTCGTATGAGCAACTTAGAGTTCACGCATATTTTCATCAATTTTTTTTCCTTATGAGTGTTTTGTTTGCTTTGTGTGCATCCATAATTTCTCAGTATCCTCATGATTTCTGCATATTATTGAATATGCGGTCAACGTGGGTTTTTTCGTGGCAGTTACACTGCTAAAAATTCCCAAATGTTTAAGAAAATAAATGCCTTGAGTATATTATGGATACTTATGAAGGTGCTCGATTTGTCCTTCAATTTGGACGAACATGTAAACTTATTGCCAACAGATTAGCACATATTTTAGTGATAAACGAAGCTGACCACCATTATTGGGACCAGCAAATAAGCATCTTTCGTGCAATTTGCACCGACCAAATCTTAAGATAATCATTTTGAAAGATACACCCAGCAATGACAGCTAGTTTTTGTTATAAATCTACAAGTTATCAAGGACGGCTAACTTTGTCTGTTGAATAAGAAAAACAAAAACAAGTGCTTAGGGCTAAACAACAAAAAGGGTTAGGCACACCAACTAATCCATTAAGCAACTTGCTTTATTTTACTATGGCAATACTGGATGAGTCAAAAATCACCAACTAACACTATATAATATACAAAAAAAAAAATTACACTCTATCCATCACATTAATGAACATCAAAATCGTGTCAGAGGAGACCCCGATGCTCCTATCAGGTGATTCCCGATCATCAACTCCTACCTCAGCACCCTTCAGCAAATCATTGCAGCCCATCTTTCTTTGGAATGTTTGTCCACAAGTGCTTGTTTCACAATATTTAGAGATTATCCCCAGACATTTTTATATTTGTGCATGTAAATTAATCCAGTTGGAAGACCAAGACTTCCCGAAGAGCTAATGGGCAAGAAACATTAACAGATTCCAGTATGACCAAGACTTGTGAGGACGCGTACTGGCTTTGTTGCTTCACTTTTCAGAAACCTCCTCTTCCATCCCTATGCGGATGACATTTTTTCCCATTACCAATAGATTTTTCCACGCGATACATGACTTGCTTAAAATTGACTATACCATAATTTCGTCCAACTCTTTTCATGTTCATTCATATTGTAATTTTTCATCATTCATCTCTATCGTGCTTGTTTGTTAGAGTTATGTCTAGATTTTCATGTGTCTTTTCAAATTTAAGTTTAATAATATAAAAACAAAAAAAAAGCAAAAACACCAAAAAACTTTAAAAATAGAAAAAAAGGAGGAATGGGGCGAGAGAGAGCACCATCGTACCACGACCTCCGCCGGTGCTAGAACGACTACTGCCAGTGTCCCCAACTTATAATCACCTTCATTTATCTTGAGATGCTTTTCTTAGAGCGGTTTAGGAAAGGATAATGAGATATATATACCTGAATTTTTGTTCATTTTACATTGAGTACCTAATTTTTGTTTTGTTCGAACAGGCACCTCAGTTTTCCAAATTTGTTTCAATTTGAGTATTCCGTTAAGTAAATTGCCAAGTAATGTGATTTTACTAACATGACTCGCTTACTCAGTAAAAGTTAAGCATAATAACTGACGTGGCTCACTTACCCTGCAGATTGGATGATGAGAAGAGAGAGCGTATGTTGACTTAGATGATCTTAGCATCCACTATGTCTTTGCTGATGCAGTAACATCTCATGATGCCACATTGGATGCCAATGTCGACAAATTTAACAGCGTTGGTGTCACATCAATATTTTTCGTTCATAGTTTTAACAGAGTCTTGTAATTGATCGAACGGAAAAACATTGAACACCTGATTACAAAATGGTTAATGGTTCGGATATTTGAGTGCCAATATCCCAAAATTTGTCATACAATGACTGGTCTAGATTCAAATCTCAAACGTACTTTTGTTTAGATGATATTTCTTCTACAAACTCTTCCTCTGGATTCATTTTTTAGTCTCAGTATGATTTCTTTTTTTTTTTTAATAATTCGTTCTTTCATGTAAAAAAGAATAGGAAATAGTTTTGTTAATTTCACACCATTGCAAAAAGATTCAGCTGCCAAATGTCGAGCACATTTGTAGACTATAAAGTTCTCAATATTGATTTCCTTTAGATTTTCTTCTTGAATCATTCAATTATAAAAATCCTAAAAATAAAGTATTACTCACTAATTTATTTCTTGAATCATTCCTTCAGTTGTGAAGGAGGAAATTACCAAATTAGTCATAAATTTATTATATGGATAACAATTCAATCATTAACTTTTTAATTTTGCTAATGTGGTCCTGAACACGTGAAATTGCAAAGTAGTCCTTCTAGCATAATTACCGTCGGAAATTGCTTGCGTGGCAATCCACATAGAATGTTATTTCGAGTAAAGTCGCTTAGATTAGCATGTCATGTCAAAAGGCCGACGATTAAATAAAGACCAAGACTTTCACCTACCAAAAAGATTAAACAAAGACCAAGACTTTCAAAGATTCACATAAGAGGTTAGAGAAATCAAAATAGGGAAAATTGTCTAAAAAGTCCTAAATCTATTTCATTTTTACCAATTTAGTTATAAACATTTTAATTTTGCCAATTGAATCCTAAACCTTATCAATTGAGTCCATTCGATCAATTTTTACCAGAAATCGCTAACGTAGATGCCAACAATCCTACGTGGCACGACTAATGCTAACGTGGACAATTTTTAATAATATTTTTTGAATTTTTATTTATTTTTGAATTATTTTTTTTTTTTCTTTTTTTTTTCCTTTTTTTCTTCTCTTCTTTCTCTAGCCAGTCGCCAGGCCTTGGCGACCAACCAGAGGCAAGTGCCAATGAGGCCCTTTGGCAAAGCTCATTCCCACAGGCCACTAGCGAGGGTGAGCCTTACCTGTCCCTGGTGAGGTCGACCTCATCATCATTGGACGAGGTCGACCCTCACCAGATATGATGAAGGCGAGTCTCACCGGCCCTTGCTTCTAGCCAATTTTCGGCCATCACTAAGGCCTGTCCACCTGCTAGGGGAAGAAGGGAAGGAAAAAAGGAGAGAAAAGAAAAAGAAAAAATTAAAAAATTAAAAAATTATTAAAAAATTATTAAAAATTTTCAATGTCAGTGCAAACCATGCCATGTAGGATGGCTAGTGTCCACATTAGTGACAGATGAACTCAATTGGTAAAACATGAATAGGTTTAGGACTTAATTAGTAAAATTAAAAGATTTATGACTGAATTGACAAAAATGCAATAGTTTAAGACTTTTTGGACAATTTTCCTAATGAAAAAATAAATGCTTTTTGTCCACAAGTGGTTGTTTCGTGAGTTGTGTTGGGGTTAACAATACAACTTAGAGGGGAGTGATAGGTTGTTTAAGAATTATGAAAAATATTTGTGGAATATAACAAGTTCAACTTAAAACATTGACAGAAATAGTTTGTAGAAATCAGGTCCGTGCTACTGTTTGACAAATCGTGATGATAAAGATAAGGTAATGCTAATGCTATAGATAAAGATGATTTGCAAGCATATATATATAATAGTTCGGCTTTATCCCAAGCCTACATCCACTCTCTAGACTAATAGTCACAATACAGACTGGGTTGCACTAGTAATCTACTCAACAAGTTACAATTGGCAAGTGCTGATCCTTTACAAATGATAGATCACACTATCAAGACTCAGTTACTGCACTTACTCTTGTAGACTTGATCTTTCACCCGATTACTATACGGCAAGACTAAAACGGTGAAGATCTTTTGAGAGGATGAAATAATATCAACAAGGTAAGTAGTTCAGAGCAAATACTTGGATTCTATGTTGCGCTCTCTAACATTTTGGCCTAGAATGTCTTCTTTTCAATAAATATCTTCAATCTTCCCATTGGAGATGCTCAGACGATTAACTAGCTATTAGAGATCCGTTGGTATTACTGTCCAGAGATAGAGCTACCCATACAACCCTTTATCTTGAACATTTGCAGGATACTCGGAAATAGGTCCTATAGCTACTGTTCCAATGCTGACTGCTCTGACATTTCTGATAGACGCATGCTCTTATTCTTTGATAGACTTCTTGATCTTTCCGTTGCGCATTTCCACCGTTCAACGACTATAATCCTGAACATCCTCATATGGTCGTTATTCAAACATCACCAATGACATGATGTCTCGGTATTGATACAAACATCATCAATCAATTGATCTTTAAGTCCGTTGGTGCTGTTTATAAAAATGTACAAGGACATCTTGTGATCGCCTCCCAATGGATCACACCATGGATATTATGTAGTCATTAACGATCATCATAGTCTTCAACCTCATCTATATAAGGCAACTGCTCTCACCCGATATTGATGCTGATCTTTTTGGTCCATCCAAGCATATTGGCAATTTCGACTCTACCAAACTATTCATCTTCATGGTCCTTCCAAGCTTTATCAAACATCCTCATTTTAGGCTTGTTCACCATCACAGGTTCATCCAACTATTCACCTGATCTTTGTACCTCCAAGCCATCACGAACATCCCTGTTCTTCTTAGCTTGTTCACCCTCGATACTTTCAGATGTTCACCTTATCTGAAGATCCTTCCAGCTTGTAGACATTTTGAATTACCCAATATCTTATTCACTGTAGATATCAGCAGAGCATTTTGACAGTGGCAGAACACTCTTCATATTAGAATATTCTGGTGTTGTTTATGACAAATATCCGCATCTCAGCTTGTGCATTTATCACGTGGTACTACTCAACCAATACACACATTGGTAGCTTTTGATTGTCTTTGTCGTCTTCAAAACAACATATGAGATTTTCCCAACTATCATCACATTGGTGATTTTCCCAACAAGTTGTTCTCCATTTTTTTTTCCAGATCAAGACTTTTGCCCGTCGTTTGATACATAGGACCTTTTCTTTTAGACATCCAGAACAGATGATAAAAAGCGATTTTTCTTCATATGACCAACTTAGAGTTCACACATATTTTCGTCAAAATTTTTACTTACAAGTGTTTTTGCTAGCTTTTTGGCTTTGTGTGTATCCGTAAATTCTCAGTATGCTAATGATCTCTACATATTGTTGAATATGCGGTCAAGGTAGGCTTTTTCGTGGTAGTTAAAGTGCTAAAAATTCCCAAATGCTTAAGAAAATAAATACCTTGAGTATATTATGGATACTTAAGAAGGTGCTCTGATTCCTCCTTCAATGTGGATGAACATGTAAAGTTCTTGCCAACAGATTAGCACATATTTTAGTGATGAATGAAGCTGACCACCATTATTGAGACTGGAAAATAAGCATCTTTGTGCAACTGCACCAATTGAATCTTAAGATAAACGTTTTGAAAGATAAACCCAGCGATGGTAGCTTAGTTTTTGTTATACATCTACAAGTCATTGAGTACGGCTATATAACTTTGTTTGTTTGAAAAGGAAAACAAAAACAAGTGCTTGGGGCTAAACAACAAAAAGGGCAAAAGGACACTATAAGTGTCATAACTTGTGTACGGTGCTCACTTTGGTGCCATAACTTTTTTTCGGATTACTTTGGTGTCAAGTTGGAGGAAAAACGATCACTTAAGTGTCATAACTTTTTTTTGGATCACTTTAGTGCTAAAATTTTTGAAAAACGATCACTTAAGTGCTAAAATTTTTTAAAAACAATCATTTAAGTGCTAAAATTTTTGAAAAACGATCACTTAAGTGCCAATCTCCGGCGAGACTCCGGCGAGCCACGTCAGCTTCAGAAATTAATAAAAAAAAATGCCACGTCAGATTTCCGTCGAAAAATTATGTACGGCACCGGAGTTGGCACTTAAGTGATCATTTTTCAAAAATTTTAGCACTTAAGTGATCGTTTTTCAAAAATTTTAGCACTAAAGTGATCCAAAAAAAAGTTATGGCACTAAAGTGAGCGCCGTACACAAGTTATGGCACTTGTAGTGTACTTTTGCCCAACAAAAAGTGTCTGGCACATAAACTAATCCATTAAGCAAGTTGCTTTATTTTACTATGGCAATATTGAATGAGTTAAAAATCACCAACTAACACTATATAATATACAGGAAATTGCACTCCACGCTTCACACTAATGAACAGAAAAATTGTGTTCAGAGGACCACAATGCCCCTACCAAGCGATTCACGATCATCAACTCCTAACTCAACACCCTTCAGCAGATCATGCCGCTCATCTTGCTGTGGAACTTTTGTCCGCAAGTGCTTGTTTCATAATATTTGAGATTATCCCCACACATTTGTATATCTGTGCATGTAAATTGACCCAGGAACCCCAATGCGTCCCCAAGAGCTAATGGGACAGAAACATTAACAGATTCCAGGATGACCAAGACTTGTGAGCACTGCCTTTGTTCACTTTTCACATACCTCCTCTTCCATCCCCATGCGAATGACATTTTTTTTTTTCATTACCAATGGAATTTTCCACGCGTTACATTTCTTGCTTAAAATTGAGTATGCTATAATTTCGTCCCACTCTTTTCATGTTCATTCAAACTGTCATTTTTCATCATTAATCTCCATCGTACTTGTCTATTAGAATTATGTCTAGATTTTCATGTGTCTTTTCAAATTTAAGTTAAGTGGTATAGAAACAAAACAAAAAAAGAGAGAAAAACTAAAAAGGAAAAAACACCAAAAGACTTTAAAAAGAGAAAATAAAAAGGAGGATTGGAGTGAGAGAGAGAGAGAGCACCACCGTACCACGGCCACCGCCGGTGCTAGGACAACTATTGCCAACGGCCCCACCTTGTAGTCACCTTCATTTTTCTTGAGATGTTTTTCTTAGAGCGGTTTAGGAAAGGATAGTGACCACTCAGTACCTGAACTTTTGTTAATTTTACGATCAAGTACCTAAATTTTTTTTTGTTTGATCAAGCACCTCAATTTTTCAAATTTGACTCAATTTGAGTATTCCGTTAAGTAAATTGCCATGTAATGTGATTTTACTGACATGACTTGCTTATTGAGTAAAAGTCAAGCATAATAACTGACTTGGCGTAGATTGGATGATGAGGGGAGAGCACGTATGTTGGCTTAGACGATCTTAACATCCAATGTCTTTGCTTAGGCGGCAACATCTCAAGATACCACATTGGATGCCAATATTAATAGTTAATTGCTCTTTAACAGCATTGGTGTTATATTAACATTTTTCATCTGCAATTTTTGCAGAGGCCTATAATTGACCAAACAAAAAAGAGTTTAAACACTTGACTACAAAAAGGTTAATAGTTCGGATATTTGTGTGTCATTATTCAAGAATTTATCATACGATAATTGGTCTAAATTCAAATCTCAAACGTACTTTTGTTTATGCGATATTTGTTCTACAAACTCATCCTCTAGATTCATTGCTTGGTCTCACTTTCATGATTTCTTTTTTTAAGGTAATTCGTTCTTTCATGTGAAAGAGAATGGGAAATAGTTTTGTCAATTTCACGCCATTGCAAAAAGATTCAGTTGCTAAATGTCGAGCACATTTGGGGACTATAAAGTTCTCAATGTTGATTTCCTTTAGAATCTCTTCTTGAATCATTCGATTATAAAAATCCTAAAAATAAAGTATTACTCACCCGTTTATTTCTTGAATCATTCCTTTAGTTGTACAGAGAGAAATTACCAATTCAGTCCTAAATTTATTGTACGGATGACAGTTCAATCCATAACTTTTCAATTTTGCTAATGTAGTCTTAAACTTTTAAGTGAAATTACAATATAGTCATTCCGGCCAATTATCGTTGCAAATTACTAACGTGGTGATCCACATAAGATGTTATTTTGAGTAAAAATGTTTACTTCAGCATGTCACATGAAACGACCGACGATTATACAAAGACCAAGACTTTCATCTACCAAAAAGATCAAACAAAGACCAAGACTTTCTAAGATGCACATCAGTTAGCGAAATCAATATAAAATACTTTTTGTCCACGAGTGCTTGTTTTGTATTATTTAGAGAATATCTCTAGAGACTTTACTAGATATCATGTACTCTTTTGTCTGAAAAGTGAAGCAAAAGTGGAGAACCTCCACGCGTTACATGTGAAGCAAAAGTGCAGCACTTTAAGAGAAAGTACCAATGGGAGGGAAACTCTAATCAATTCAAGGAAGATAAAGACTTTGCGGGACGCAAATTGGCTTTGGTGCTTCACTTTTCACATCCCTCCTTTTCCATCCTATGTGAATGACTTTTTTTCCATTACTAGCTGAAATTCCGCACGTTACATATAAAATTACCAATACTATAATTTCCGTCCAATTTTTTTGTGTTTAATCATATTGGGATTTTTCATCCATTAATCTCTATTGTACTTGTCTATTAGAATTAGTTCTAAATTTTCATTTATGATTACAAATTTAAGTTTAATAAAAGAAAAAGTGAAAGAAGAAAAACTAACACAGAAAAAAAAAAAAGCAGGAATGGGGCGACAAAGAAAGCGCCACCCATCCCATGGCCATTACCACACCGTTGTTGTAAAAAACACCGAAGAACGACTCATTCCAACCCCACTGCCGCAGTCGTAGTCAGAGCTACTAGCCGGACTAACCATCGCAACCAATTACCTTTAATTACCTAATGACTAGCCTAACTTAATCTATAGGTATATTCACAATGGAAAGAATGAATTCTAGAATTTATAATTTCTCATTGCACTGTGAAAAGTTGGGTTCAGCGTGGAGCTCACATGCTCCAGGTTCATTCAAAAAAAATTTCCCATCCTGTGTTTAAGACTTTAGCAATAGCTGCTGATAATGTTTAGAGTCAAAGAGAAAACAACGACAAAGTGTTTATGGTGGCTCAACCCTAATTAGGGTTGTATGATATGTATTTATAGAAGTGACTAATTACAGAAAAGTTACAGATATAAACATAATTACATAAATACCCCATAATACATATAATTATACATTAATACTCCCCCTCAATCCAAGTAGGTGTAACAACTGAGAGATTGGATCTTAATAACGCGTGACGCGAACTAGGTAGTCCCTTAGTGAAGATATCTGCCAATTGATCTGTTGTAGGCACATAGCGAACATGGAGATCTCCAGAAGCAACCCGTTCGCGAACAAAATGGTAATCCAACTCAATGTGTTTGGTGCGAACATGAAACACAGGGTTGATAGCAAGATAGGCGGCAGAGATGTTGTCACAATAAACGATGAGAGGATTATAAAGAGGGACCCCAAGCTCATGAAGTAAATGACGAATCCAAATAGTCTCAGCAACACATTGAGCAACAGCACGATACTCAGCCTTTGTACTAGAACGGGCCACAGTGGGTTGCTTCTTGGCACTCCATGAAACAAGATTGGTGCCTAAAAAAACACAAAACCCAGAGGTGGACCGTCTAGTATCGGAGCATCCAGCCCAATCTGCATCCGCATAAGCAGTTAAGGAAGTGGGAGAACCCCGCTCAATGAGCAAGCCATGGGTGGAGGTGCCAGCTAAATATCGGTATATACGTTTGACGGCCTGGAGATGAGGTAATTGTGGTTGATGCATGAATTGACTAATCAAATTCACAGCAAAACTAGTATCTGGTTTGGTCATAGATACATACTGTAGAGCACCAACCATTTGTCGATACAACGTCGGAGAAGCGAGAACCTCACCATCATTAGCAGACAATAGAGTCTTCGAGGCTAGAGGAGTAGATACAGGCTTGACCTTAACAAGGTCAAACTTGCGCAAAAGACTATCAACATACTTGGCTTGAGATAAAAGCGTACCGTCAAAGCAGTGATGAGCCTCAATGCCCAGGAAAAGTGGTCCAAGATCCTTCATAGCAAATTCCTGTGAGAGTCGAGTAATCAAAGACTGTAATAACTCAGGAGTATCACCAGTGACCAGGATATCATCGACATACAGCAGGAGGTACACACAGCCCCGAGAAGAAGCATAGACGAATAATGAAGGATCGGCCTTACTCGCCATGAAGCCCAAAGAAAATAAAAAACTGCTGAAGCGATGAAACCATGCATGTGGAGCTTGTTTTAAACCGTAGATGGCTTTCTGAAGACGGCACACATGATTCAGGAATTCAGGATGAGAGAAACCAGGAGGTTGGTGCATGTAAACTTCCTCACAAAGGATGTCGTGCAAGAAGGCATTATTGACATTAAGTTGACACATGGCCCATCCCGAGCAAATTGCAATAGAGAGAACAACCCGAATTGTAGTGGGTTTAACGACTGGGCTAAAAGTCTCGTCATATACCAGTCCAGCCTGCTGCTTAAATCCCTGTGCAACGAGGGAAGCTTTTAAACATTCCACAGTTCCATCAGATTTTTCCTTAATCTTAAAAACCCATTTACAACCGACTAAATTCTTAGAAGGATCAGGTGGTACAAGATCACACGTGTAATTGGTGACCAAGGCATTAAATTCATCTGCCATGGCCGCTTTCCAACGAGGGTCAAGAATGGCCTTAGAATAGCAAGTCGGTGTCTCTTCATGAAAGAATGAGAGAGATTAAAAATTTTCCTCTGTTTAGAAATTCCAGATTTGGCACGAGTCTGCATAGGATGAGTCGGAAGAGAGGAACTGGAAGGGGTAGAGCTGGATAGAGATGTAGAGGGGATTTGCGGGGTTTGTTATGGGAGGAATTTTGTCGGGAGAGGAGTGAGGCTGAGACATAGTGACTGAGTTTGGAGAGAGGGGAGGTGGAGGTGAAAAAGAATTGGAAGTAGATTCGGTAGTTCGAGAGGAGGAGAGAGGCAAATTAGGAGGTTGGGCTTGAGAAGAAAAAAGAGGCGGATGAGAAGTTTAAGGGCCAAAAGAAGTAGAAGGAAGAATAGATTGATTGGAGTAAACAAAAAGTGAAGAAGGTGATGTAGAACAGTGGGGTACGAGACTATGATTGTCGCGACCTAAAAAAATCAGCGTTTTCTTATCTTAGGCTAATGGATTACTAGATCAATTAAATTGACTAACCTAGCTCGAATTCTCCCAAACTCTACCAAATCGCAACTTAAGTCCAATTGTGAGCATGCAAATATTTTCAATGGGAGTCGCCACTAATCATTTAAGGTAGGTTGATTAGAAATCTAAATAAAATAGCGAGAGTACTATTTTATTTCTGCGAACCAGAAATTATAGATTCGGGGACTTGGTTACGCTAGATTCCCTAACGCCCTTTCAGTACCAACTTCAAGAAAAATACTCAATTTGACAATTTTGATAAATCCTGACTTAGAGTTCAAAGGTGCAGAAATTTTTTATTTTCACTTATTTAAATGAAAGCTAACCCATATGTAATGACGTGCAAAAATTGACATGCGATTAATGTAACCTAACATGCAAACTATATGTCATGCGACGACGTGACCTATTTCTAATGACGGGCATATTTCTTTGTATTTTTCCAAATGAAATTCGGAATTAAAATGCCAATTATCTAAACATGCAATTTTAAACTAAAGAAATTGACCTATTCTAAAGCAATTTTTTTTTCATTTTTTTAATCAAAATTCGAAATTAAAATCAAGTAAAAAAAATAACCGCGAAATCTTTCGAATTAAGTTCGATCTGAAGCCTGACAGATCGACCCTAAAATTCGAAATACCCGCTATGGAAATAATTCTATCTAAAGCCGGATAGATAGATTTATTTTCATGTGTGCGGTTGCAGATTAGGAAATTTTCCTAATCGATCACATCTTGAAAAATTCGATATCTCAAATATCTTGGATATATTCAAAAGATTTTGAAAATTCTAAATTCTATCCAAATTTAATAAGATCAGATATCTAAGATTTCAAAAAAAAGGAAATAAATCCTAATTGAAATATTGCCTATTATCTAAATATGCAAGATTAGATATCAATAAGTACAAATTAAGCAACAAAATATTCAAATCAAATTAGGATAAGATAATTATCTAATTTGCAGATTTCTTTCCAATTCTGAATTTGCAGCGGATCGGGATTGTGACCGGCGGTGCGTCGGGATTGCGGATCTCGAGCCTCGGTGGATGATGGCTCTCGGTGGATCACGAGCGGCGATGCCTGATGGTGGATGGCCGGTGGGGCTCCTCGCGGTGGTAGACCCAGCGTTGGCCTGTCGCGGCCGAAGTTGTCATGGTCTAGCGTGTTGAACGTGCGTCCGCGAGTGAAGCACCAGGTGAAGAAGTCTTCAATGCTTGATATGGTTTTCTACGTGAATGATGGTGAGGAGTGAAGATGAGAACTGATGGAGAGTGGACCCCCCTTGCTGCACACGTGCTACAATCTCTCTTGCCTGTATCTTCTATGGGCGACACTCACTCTGAATTGTGGTCGCCCCTTTCTCACGCCCTCCCCAATGAATGTCGTTCTCTCTCTGTATTTTTGTGACTTCGCGGACAGTAGCTTCCGGGTAGCAGTAGCAGCGAGCGTCGTCAGAAGCGAGTGACGAGTAGCAGCAGTGCAGCGTGGAAGGCACCGTCGGGAGAGAGCTCGGGGATGGGACCGTGTGAACTCGGCCAAGTCTCTCTCTCTTTTCTTCTCTCTATAAATCTGATTTCTGAAATTATGAAAGCTCCTCCCGATTATGAGACATAAACATATATTTATAGTGTAAACCTAGATCAATTAGCCGGGCCTTCTAGTCCTAATGGGCTTAGGTTTAGGCTTTAATTTAATTCTAAGTGGGCTGAATTAATTTGGGTTTTTCTTTAATTAAGCATAATGGGCTAATTTAAGCTCAAATTAAGACAACCAAGCCCTTTTGCGTGTGATTTTCGACCCATGCTTTCCGAGTGAGCCGAGTCTCGTTTGATGCCCGAGCTCGATTTACATGATGAATTTTAAGCTCGCTTACCACCGCCGATTCGATGCGAAATGCAGTTAATCTATATGAACCTAAACTTTAAGCTATGCGATTTGTAATATTTTTGTTCAAGGGTTAAAATTTAATTCCTAATTTTCTACGCAATTAACCACTAAATGATGCGTCGAAATTTAGGTGTCAACAATGATTTGAAGATTTTGTTGAAAAGGGAAAATTCTCCTCATCAAACTGAACATGACGACTGATAAAAACACGACCACTCGACCGATCAAGGCAACGGTAGCCTTTGTGATTTGACGCGTACCCAATAAATACACATGGCACAGAATAATGTGCCAACTTATGAGAGACACGAGACGGAAGAAAAGGATAACAAGCACACCCAAAAACCAGAAAGAAAGAGTAATCAAACTTGAACCCAAATAAACAGTGGAAGGAGAAATATTAGATAAGATAGGAGTGGGAAGTCGATTAATGGTGTAAACAGTAGTGAGAAGAGCATCGACCCAATATGAAGAAGTCATATGAGCATGGATTAATAAGGTTCGAGACATTTCAACTAAGTGTCTGATTTTGTGTTCAGATACACCATTTTGAGATGGGGTTTGTGGACAAGAAAAACGTTGAATAATACCATTTTCATGTAAGTATGTTTGGAACGCGTTACCGGTATATTCACCTCCCCCATCAGTTGTAAGAATTTAATTTTGGCATTGCACAGATTTTCGATAAAACAACAAAAGCGATGAAAGTGTGTAGGCACTTCAGATTTATATTTCATAAAAAATACCCAAGTGAACCAAGAATAATCATCAACGAATAACACAAATATTTGAAACTAGAATTAGATAAAATTGGACTCGTCCATACATCAGAATGAATTACAACTAAAGGAAAAGATGCACGATGACTAACAGACTCAAAAGGTAATCGATGAGATTTGCCTACAAGACATGACTCACATGATATTGACTTAGAACTAGAATTGCAAACACGACTCAAAACTTGTTTATTTGGATGGCCAAGACGAGCATGCCAGCGAGTTAAGCAGAGGAAGCCACGATAGGATGAGAATGAGATGACACCATTGAGTTGGAAATCGGATAAAGACCATGAGAAGAATCAGCTTTGAGGAGAACTTTCCTGGTTTGTTTGTCCTTCAAAGAAAAGGATGAACCATTAAAATCAATGGCACATGAATTTTTATGGCAAAGTTGAGCAATCGAGATAAGATTGCGAGCAAGATTAGGAACATGATAGATGGGAGATAATAGTAAAGATCGAGAACCAGTATGTAAAAAGGCTTTACCGACTTGCTTAACAGGCAATAAACGACCATTACCAAATCATAAAAAGGTCTAGGATTTTGGATGTTACCAGTATCACTAGTCATGTGTGCTGACGCTCCACTGTCAAGATACCAAGTTGAATCAAAGGTCTCACCAATCGAGAGAGTTGAGAATGAGTCTGACAGATCAGTAGTAAAAGCATGGTTGAATCGTTGTCAACATTCTAGTGCGGTGTGCCCGACTACGTTACATATTTGACAGGTAAGATGAGGCCTAGATCCGAGAATACCTCCTTGTGTGAAAGGGGGAGCATAGGGCTTTGAACCACCACGAGACCGACTAGAGGAGGTGGAGGAGGCATAAAGAGCCGATAATGATTGCAAATCGAACCGATCATAGGAAGATTGCCAATTCGATTTATCACCCGAGAATCGTCCACCTTGTCCTCGACCAGATTTACGACCTCTAGAATTACGTCCACCTCGAGATCCTCGAAATGATGGATTGGGTGAAGTGGTGTGACCGATCAAAGCATGATGAATATCAAATGAAGATGATGCACTGGATTTTTGGAGAAATCGTTCTTCTTGGATGAGGAGACGTGGCCGCAGATCACCAAAGGAGAGAATTGTAGGGCCGTTTGTGACCATAGTGACAAAAGGATCATACTCAGATGGGAGCCCATTGAGGGCTTAAATCACCAAGTCCTTGTCAGAGACGGAGCAATTGATTGCGGTGAGAGAGTCCGCAATTGACTTCAGATGCTGGAGATAATCAGACATTGACTGATCGGATTTCTTCATAGTATTCTGAAAATCCAATTTTAGTCCAATTTCCTTATCCGTGCAGCGATCGGTAAAACGTTGTCCTAGAGCAAGCCAAATCTCCCGAGATGTCCGAAGGCCGTGAACTTCACGGAAAATTTCGACTATGAGGGTCGAATTGATCAAACTGCGAATGCATTGATCTGTCTTTACCCAGGTGGAATAGGAAGTATTGACCACCACAATGCCAGTCTAATCATTGATAAGCTTTGGCGGACATGGAAAAGAACCATCCATATATCCTAGCAGATCGTTACAGATTAAAATAGATTCAAACTGAGATTTCCACAGAAGATAATTGTCTGCATTGAGTTTGATGGAGACGAGATATGTGATGTTGGGAAGAACAAGCGACGACGAGGATGATTGCACAGCCGTAATTTGAGTAGCCGAGTGAAGAAGAGGGGAAAGTGGGCGCAATATTATCGGGAGGCGATGGGAAATTGGGATTAACAAAAAAAAAAGATGGTGGGTAAAGAGATGGTAGAGAAGAAGAAAAATTTAGAGATGTATTGGACATTGTTGAGATAGTAATCGGAGCAAAGGAAGCGTTGATTTGAGATAGAGATGTTGAAGAATTCGATTTGTTTTTCTGCTCTGATACCATGATAATGTTTAGAGTCAGAGAGAAAACAATGATAAAGTGTTTATGGTGGCTCAACCCTAATTAGGGTTGTATGATATGTATTTATAGGAGTGACTAATTACAGAAAGGGTATAGATTAAACATAATTACATAAATACCCCATAATATATATAATTATACATTAATAAGCTGCTACTACTGTAACGAATGGGTCTTTCTTTTTCAAACAAAAGAAAAAGAAAAAAGACTTGGGCTCGAGAGACCTAATTCTTATTTGTTACGCCCATGAAGCTGCATCTTTGAAGCCCAACAGACTACCTTCCTTATTCGATGAAAAAAAAAGACTAACTTCCTCCACCGTAGTTATAATTGTTGTAGTTGGCTTCTCAGGGAAAAGAGGAATAGTTAAGAGAGAAAGAAGAATCAAGAAAACTGGAAAAGAAAAGTGAACCGTGCACTAGATAGATAAAGGGTTCTGTTCAAGTTCGCCGGGGACATCTTAACGTGTTGAATTAATGTCGTACGTGTAGCGCTTAGCAAGAATTCAAAGACTTAATTCACCTAATTGAAGAAATTTGTCTAGGTTGAGCTGTAATTTCAATTCCATTTGGGTTTTTGGTTGCTTGGTTGATTCTAGAGTTTGTTGAGCTATGAAATCATGTTGAAATGAAACTTTGGTGTGTCGTCAAACTGTGGGATTTTATGAAAGTCAACTTGACATTACGGTATGGTCGGAATTAAATTTTCAACTTCATTGGCACTGTCGGAACCAGATTCGAACTATTGTGTTTGGCGCTAGTTTTCGCCCGTTTACGAACCTCTCTTGGGTCGAAGGCGAGTTCTCCTTTTAAGCACGTTGAGTTAGTTTTCCAATGACTTTGGACCTACTTGAAACAGGCGTTGGAAGAGTTCATTTTTTAAATTTTGCACGTGAGTTGCCGCAGTACAGCGGACAGCAGTAGTTGTTCTACTTTGGGCGAGCTTTTCATTGGCACATTGGAGTTGTTTTGTACCAAATAAGCTTAATTTAGTTCAATCTTAGCTAAGGTACTTACCTCCTTGATCTTGATATCCGTTTCTCACTTAATTGAATGGATTTTGCATCCCTTCTATGATTTTTGAACTCATGTCTTGAAAATAACGTAAATTAGATATGTTATAAGATGTGAAAGATGTATCGCACAATGTTTAGAGCATATTTGGTGCATGAAGCTAGATCAGACATTGACTATTGTCACGATCTCCCCGAAAATTTAGATGTCAACAACTATCCTTTTATTATTTGAAATGGCATGGCAAAGTATCTCTTGAAATGGTTTGGGAGTTGATTATTTGTGAAATGGTTTGAGAAATGCTATGTGAAATATAACCTTCTTGATGAAGGAATTGTGAAAGGATACGTATATTGATTTGTAAAAATGGTTTATGAAGTGAATTCTAAAGTTTTTCGATTGGCTGGAGGATTGTGTTGATGGTTTTATGCTCTTGTAGCTATGATCTAAACCCACTAAGGGGTTGTGATAATGCATATTGTTCTCAAGATGTCTTGTATAGATCGAGACGCCAGCTGATAATAAGGTGGAGACCTATGTTAAAAGGGAATCTTGCTAGGGCTCATCAAGGAGTGTTAAGCGTGGCCATAATTTGATATTGAGCATTAGATTGATCAATAGACTGGAACATTGATGCGTGCTTTGGTATCATTGATTGAATGAGTATTCTAGTACGTATAAAACTTTTGTTGAGGTTATATAACTAATCTTTGATCTTGTACATGTATTGTTTACTGAATTTGGATAAATGTGTTTAGCTCAGAACATTCATCCCAATTGTTCATACCATATAAGAAGAATAAAGAAAAGTATGGAAAGAAATTCACTAATAAAAAAAAGGGATAAGTGCAACAATAGTCCTAAAACTTGTCACGAAAATGCAATCAAGTTCTAAAACTTGTCATGAAAGTGCAATCGAGTACTAAAACTTTTAAAAAGTACATTCAAGTCCTAAAATTTGTCATCAAAGTGTAATCGAGCCCTAAAACTTGTTAAATTGGTCCAATCACAACATGTTTTGACTAATTTAACAAGTTTTAGGATTCAATTGCAGTTTTTGAAAGTTTTGGGACTCAATTGCCCTTTCGTGACAAATTCTAAGACTTAATTGCACTTTTTGAAAGTTTTATGACTCAATTGCACTTTCGTGACAAGTTTTAGGACTTTCAATACACTTATTAAGAAATAAGGGATATGTTCATTAAAAGTCCTCAAATTTGTCACCAAAGTGTAATTGAGTTCTAAAACTTGCAAAAGGTGCAATTGAGTTTTAAAACTTGTTAAATTAGTTCAATCGAATCCTAAAGTTAACACTATCCAATTTGACCAATAGAAAATGCTGATGTGGATTTTTTTTTTATATCCCAAGTGGCAATGACATGGATTTTTTAAATCATTATTTTAATATTAATTTTATTTAAATTAAATTTAAAATAAGCTAAAATTTAAAAAAAGGGAGCAAGAGGACAGTCGCGGAAGGAGGGCTTACCCTCCTCACCGCCGCCCCACCATCGCCAGGAGGGGTTGGTGAGGGGGGGGGGACGGTAGGCAGGGGTCGCCGAGCCCCGGCTAGGGGCTGGCGACCCTCGTTGAAGGCAGGTGAGGGCCTACGGGCCCTCCCCTAGATCGGGCTAGGGTCACCGGCCCTCTCCTAGACCTGGCTGAGGGTTGCTAGTGGCGAACGACCCCCACTAGATATGGGGGAGGGCCACCACTAGTGCGGGTTAGCTACCACTGGCGACCATCGGCGAGGTCTGGGGGAGGGTCTCAACCCCTCGCCCAGATTTGGGCTAGGGCCCGCAGGCCCTCGCCTGCTGTCCCCCCACCCTCACCGGCCCCTCCCGGCAATGGTGGAGCGCTGGTAGCAGCGGGTAGGGCAAACCCTCCCTCCTTGCTTGTCCTCTTCCTCCTTTTTTTCATTTTGAAGTTTACATTTTTTAAAAATTTAATTTAAATAAAAATAGTATAAAAAATCAAATTTTGGCCAAAACGATGTCGTTTTAGCCACGTCATCGTCACGTAGGAGAGAGAAAATATTAAAGTGCACCACGTCAATATTTTCCGTTAGTAAGTTTGACGGTATTAACTTTAGAACTCATTTAAATCAATTTGACAAGTTTTAGGACTTGATTGCACTTTTTGCAAATTTTAGGACTTAATTACACTTTGGTGACAAATTTTAAGACTTCTTGTGAACATATCCCAAAAAATAAAGAAGTAGTTTGTTATACATGCGGTGGAAAGTGTCATACAAGTCAAATTGCAAATTCAAAGGAAGGTAAATCAATTGGATACAGAAGAAGATATTAATCATCAAGTATTAAGGTTGATTTCAGAAACTGAGTCGTCGTCATCAAAAACAGAGGAAAAATACGAGTATGAATCAAATGGAAGATGAAGGAATTCAAGAATGTAATTATAAAGATAATTGTACATGTGGATTACGTACTCAAAGAATAAGTGTAAAAACGGTAGAGGATGATTTTATTATAAATATAGTGGATAAAATAAGTGAGCTGATAATTCAGGAAGAATATTTTTTTAAAAATAAGAAATTGCTCTCAATATTCAGAAAAACCGTACATTTTGCGAGAAATTTTGACAATGATAAAAGAATAATACCGGCACCAATTGACTATTCAAGATCTCTATAAAGAGGTAATTAAACAGAAAAAAAGATGTAGAAGAAATCATTAATAATCCAACATCGAGGATAGAAATGTTCTTTGCTCCCATATTCAGCTTTTCTGCGTAGTGTGCTTCGCGAGGAGGTATACATGACTCAACATCCTGGTTTGTGGATTCTAAGTGTACTAACCATGCGTGTCATATACTCAAGGAGATTTGTGGACTTAAGCAAGTACCTCGAGCATGGTTTCAACGCTTCGGTTTTTGCTTGGTGAATCTTTTATTTGCAGCAAGTCATACAACTCCATATCTGTGCATCATTCAAGCTCTGGAATCTTGGTTCTATTACGTTACGTTGATGATATTCTCTTAACAGGAGGTCGTGCCACAGAGTTACATAGTTTCATTCGAAACTTGCGTTTGCTTTTACCATGAAAGGTTTTGGTCCATTGCATTTCTTCCTTGGCGTTGAGGCTCAGTCTAGAGGTACAGGAGTTTTGCTGTCTTAAACACATACTCCTATCACAGTTTAGTCTCAAGCTTCTTTACATGATGGTGGGTTGTTGATGGATCCTACTGAAGATAGAAGCGCCCCGGGGGGGTGGTGGCGGGGTGTGTGGTGGGGGTGTGGTGTCTTTAGTATTTATCTGTGACTAAACCTGACATTTCTTATGCTGCCCGTATTGTGAATTAGTTCATGCATTGCCCTCAAACATCTCACTTGCAAGCGATTAAGCGCATTTTTAGATATTTGAATGGAACCATTGATCAAGGACTATTATTGAAGCCATCATTCGACAGCTCCTTGGTAACATTAACTCATGCCAATTGGGCCAGTTGTCCTGATACTCGTCGCTCAGCATCTGGATATGTAGCTTTTCTTGGGTACAATAGTTCATTAGCATGCTAAAAAGCATCCCACCGTCTCTCGCTCCGTTGCAGAATCTGAAGTCAGGAGTTTTCGCCTCTGCAGTTGCGGAAACTTTGGATCCATGAGATTTCATGTGATCTTCTTGTATGTTTACCTACTCCGGCTGAAGTCATCTGTGATAATGTTAGAGCCGCTTATTTAGCTGCTAATCTGGCTTTCCATGCTCACACCAGGCATATTGAGATTCGTGAAAAAATTCGCATCGGGTGAAATTATTACAATATATATTCCAATTGCTGATTAATTAGCTGACATTTTTACAAATTATCTCCAGGTTGATTTCATATTTTGAAGGACGATCTCTTTGTGGTGGCACCTGGTTCAAATTGAGGAGTATTGGAGTATCTTTAATATATGTTTTGCTCTTACCATATCTTTTGTTAGTTGTTTTTCAATTTACAAGTTTTGATATGTAATACTTTTTAGTTGTCAGTGGTTTTCAATTCTGATATGTAATCTTTCTAGCCTTCATGTCTACTTTTCAAAAGATCTGATTGTAACTACCTGTACTGTATATAAGATGACAAGCACAGCTCTATCTGACGGGCTGAATTACACCATTTTCACATATTGCGGCTTACGATGAAATGACCTGATCTTGATTTATAAAGGTTAGCTGGTGACATGAAGTAATTGTAGGGAATCATTCCACGTAATGATTTCTTCTAATTCCAGTGACATTATAAGCACATGTCCTACTCGTGAAATATTTTGATAGTTTCTAACTCCGTCAAATTAAGCTTAGATTTAAGCGACACTAATCTTGCTCATAAAGAGATAGAGAGGGCCTGTTCAAGAGGCTCTTGCCAACATCTTAGTAGTTCTCTGAATTGAATTAAACTTAGATTTAAGTGACTCCAATCTTGTTCATAAAGAGAGAGAGAGAGAGGGGGGGGGGGGGAGGTGCTGTCTAAGAGCCTCTTGCCGACATCTCTTAGTAGTTTTCTTAACTGAATTACAAGATTCTTTCTTTTTAAAATGTTCTCTAAACTGAATCAAATATAGGGTCCGTTTGTTTGAAGGAATTTTTTTTTTTTCAGAAAATTGTTTTCGAAATTCAGATATTTAGATAACAAAATACCAATACTGAAAGCAATTAGCTTATATTGTGGGAAAACGACTTCCCCTTTTAACAAGAATGAAATCACTTTTCCTAAAGCACCGAACAGTTGAAAGCTAACCATTTTCCTTGAAATAATTTCCATGAAAAATATTTTCACTTATCATAAGTTTTCAACGAAATAAAGGCACCACTTTATTATATCATGTTTCATTGTTGAGCTTGAGCACATGGCGCATTGTTTCATGAAGTCAGTCTTTTGGAACCAAACTAGCTACATCCAGAGGCGTTAATAAAGGTGAAATAGTTTAAATTTCAACTATTATGACGGCCAACAGGCATATGGTCCTATTAATAACGGAATTGGGGGTGAGGCCAAAGAGTACTAGATTTGGGATTCGATTCTCGAGAGCATCGCAAACACATATACAAAGAAGAGATGAATGAGACAAAAAAAAAACGAGTCAAATCATGTTAATTTCGAGTTAGTTATATCAACATGACGATTTGACCAAAAAAATATATATCAACATGACGTTCACGTGGTTGCGCTGAAATCGATTGCAACCTGAGTCCGATTCCCCTCCATCCGTGAATAATCTCACAAGAGGAGGGCAATTTAGTCAATCCAACCATCCAAAACTCATAAAACTGGGACACAACAATATAAAAAAAAAAAATCCATCAGAATTTTCAAATGCAAATTTCTAAGAAATTTAAGATTCCAACTTTGTCCTCCGTCTCCCACTCTCGTGCTCTCCTCATCTCGTCCCAGCTTCGCACGACGTCGTCGCTTGGTCGCGGAGACGAGCTCTCCGAAAAAATCCGCCGGAGCCACCGGTCAACCACATGTCCGCCGCCGTCCCGATGCCGGCAGCGCCTCACTGGTGGGATGAGGATCATGACCGGCTTCCAAATTCCAGAATCGGAAACTTTTATTACATCAAAATTTTTCTGTCTCCGATGGTTATTTTCACCAATTCACGCCAATTGTGGATAATACTAATACCCTTTTGTTCTCTGGTGAAACATTTGTTTTCTTTTTGGGGAATTCATGGTGTTTGATTAAGCGTTGGTTGTTTTGGGTTTGTGTTGCTCTGAAGGACTTGTGAGTCTGGTTGGCGTGACAGTGGCAATGTAGTTGTTGCGAGTTTAACTGGTTGAGTGTCGATGGCTATAATTCAATTCATCCTCCTGGATGTTGGTGCTTTTGGCTGATCATCTTTGCTCCTGCTCATCTCTGATTTAAGCTAAGCCGATCTGTCACCAGTGTAATCAATAAAGCCTTAGCATTGCTATGCTGAGCGACTGAACCACAGATACTAGGAGATAGTTTAGTCCTTATGAACATCACACTAAGGCGGTTGGACCGCTCCCACTGTTCATAAAGGGCTTCTTAGCTGCAGTGCTCGTGTTAGTAGGAGTAGGTGGTTCGTCTTTTCTTATAGCATAGTCAATGTCCATGCACCCCAATTGAAGAAGAATTGACTCCTTCCACACTTTATAGTTTTCACCATTCTGTAGGGGAACATCACTCTTAAATTCAAAGAAATTCACAGGTTGCAAAACTGCATATCAAATAATTATGCTTATGTCACAAATTTTAAGGCAAAATCAACATATATCATGTTCTACCAATGTAAGACATGTCACAAAATATGAATCACATAACATAAAAATTGCTTGTGGGCTAATTTTTTAATTTAAATAGATTCATAAATACTTCATGAAGAAACTATCATATTATATCCCTTTCCTTAATCCATCCCTGTGGGTAAATTAAGAAAAATAATATGATATTTCAACCTAATTAATCAAATTAATATACTGAAAATTCCTGTGGGATAAAATTCATTATATTAATAAGATTAATTACAATCAATGTCCATTTCCAAATGTGATGCGAATGCTCTTAATATATAATTTAATTAATTAAAGATGTTGTGGCAATTTAATTTCATGCATAAAAATATTCATAAAATGCATGAAGGATAAAACAATAAACTTAATTCGGCAAGGGGCGGAATGGTAATAATGGGAAAAAAAGCAGGGGCCGAAGAGTAAAAAAAATAAAAAATAAAAATAAAAAAAAAATAAAGAAGGGGTTCGCCTGTCCCAAGGGCGCGTGCGCCTGCTGCGCTCGTGGGTCGCACGCGCCTGCGGTTGCGCACGCACGTGGCGCCCACGTGCCAGCGGCTGTGCGCGTGTGGGGGCCACGCGCCTTCTTCCTCCGCTCGAGCAGATCCAATTTTTTTTTTTTTAACGTTGTTCGCCGTTCCGCCGCGCCTAGGACCGAATGGGTCTCCTCCGGTAGCCCATCTCACGCCAAAATAATTTATGGGTTTCGGAGACCACATCGGCGTGACCACATGGACCCAAAATTTGGCGAAAACAACCAAGAAATTGGCTCGAATCAAGCAAAATTCGGTCAAAACGCACAAAACCTAACCCGCAACTTCCACCGTTCAAACAGCCTCCGGCGATCATCGATATGCTAGATTAACGTAGGGCTATTCTCCATGGTGGTGCTACCGTGCCGGTCCGAAGTCAAGCGGTGGGTCGCCGGAATTTGGCCGGAATCGGCGATTTCCCTCTTAGCTCCAAAAAGCCCGAATTACTGTTCATCTCAAAAGCCCCGAAAAATGCACCCAAAATTTGACAAAAACAAGACAGAGGCACTAAACATGCTCTGATATCAAATGAAAGACTAAAACTGAAGGATTCTAATCATGCATAGAAGAACAAAATTCATGCACAATTAGAATCAAATGCGGAAAACAGGATTAAAAATAAACTGACCTCCATCCATTGTTCAACTTTACGTTCGTCGGAAATCCACGGTAGTTCGACGTTAATTTGACAGCGATTACGGCACGCACTCTACTAACCCAATCCCCTCGCGTACTGATGGTGTATTACCGAATGAAAGGCTTTGCGTTAGACCTTGTGTCTGCCTTATGGAATGAACGTTCATCTTTATAAATTGCTTCTCATCAAGGCGGTTATCACCGAAGGGGTACGAAGCATGGAAAAACCGTATGTGGATAACCGTCACTCAAAAGAGAAAACGTGGGTCAATCTCAATGGATAAGTTTTTATTTCAAAAACTATATCCCTAAATGTGAGATCACATTATAAATATAACATTTACTCCTCTATTTGTCATAGATTTATCAATTTGTGATTTTTCATTGTATTAATCGAATTTAACGGAGGGTACATATATCACAAATGTACCAGTTTGAGATTTTTGGTGGTCAAAAAATTAGCTTGGATGTGTATCAACTTGGGGTTTTTAGTAGTCAAAAAATTAGTTCGGAGTAAATTTATTATGGATCTATCAGTTTAGAGTTTTTCGTGACATTAATCTCAAAAAAAAAACGCGAGAGGATAAATGGAGAGAGAACGAGGTAACGTGGCTTCGAAAGGATTCTAGAAGGCTGAGGCTGCGTTTGGAAACACTTTTGGGGAAAGTCTTCAGGAAATGTAAAGGACTTTAAGTTGAAGGAGTTTTTCAAAATGCAAATTGTGTTTGGTAAATTGTAACTTAAAAGTCCTTTGCAAAGCAACTTTGGGTAAAATAGCGTTTGGAAAAATTATACTTGAAATGCTCTTTTTTTATTTTTTATTAAAGAAAAGTTAAAACCTTCACCGGAGCCGGCGAAGGGCAGGCGGTCGCCGGCTACCCAGATCCGGCGCCGGGTGGCTGTCGTTTGAGGCCGAACGAGCTCGGACAGCCCCGGCGAGGGCCGCCTGGGCTCGAGCGACCCAGATCCGGCGTCGGTCGGCCGTCGTCTGAGGCCAAACGAGCTCGGACAGCCCCGGCGATCGCCGATGAGGGCCACCTGGGCTCGAGCGACCCAGATCCGGTGTCGGTCGGCCGTCGTCTGAGGCCGAACGAGCTCGGGCAGCCCCGGCGATCACCGGCGAGGGCCGCCTGGGCTCGAGCGACCCAAATCCGGCGTCGGTCGGCCGTCATTTGAGGCCGAACGAGCTCGGACAGCCCCGGCGGCCGCCGGCGAGGGCCGCCTAGGCTCGAGCGACCCAGATCCAGCACCGAGCGGCCGTGGTCTGAGCCCGAATGAGCTCGGGCAGCCCCGACGATCGCCGGCGAGGGCCGCCTGGGCTCGAGCAACCCCCGGCCACGGCCGCTCGGCGCCGGATCTGGGTCCACTGACGGCACTCGAAGGTCGTTTAGGTCGCTCGACCTCAGGCGCCCTCGCCTGGGTCGCCGGATCTGGGTCGCGTAGCCCCTGGAGGCGATCATGCGGCCCCTCGCGGCGGTCGTGCGAGCCCAGGCGACGGTCGCTGGGTTGCGCGACCACATCAACCCCCCTCCGGCGGTCGCCGTCCCCTCACAGCCACGCCGGCAGAGGTGCAAGGGAAGAAGATGATGAACAGTAGCAGACGGGGCTAAATCCGGAAAATCAAAAATTAGACGAGGGTAGTTTTGGAAGAAAATTTTTATCACTTACCGGCACTGTAGCATGCCGAAAATGCTGAAATGCCCAAGGCACCTTTTAGAGTGCCTTGGGCTTTTGACCTTTTGAAAGCCAACTTTGGCTCAATGGGTCTTCAAAAAGCAATTACCAAACACTAAAATTTAGGCCAAGGGACTTTGGATGTCCCTTGGCAAAGTGGTTCTCAAATGGAGCCTGAGTCACCCACGCTCGCAACAGAGTCCATTTTGCGCTCGCAACAGAATCTGCTTTGGGCTCGTAACAGGATGGGGCGGAAGGATATTCATTCGGCTCTTCACGGAGAACAGAAAGAGCGAAGCAAAACTCTCTCTCCATGAGAAACTCTCTTTTGCTTTGCTCACTTATCCTCTCTCTCTCTCTCTTTCACGAAGCTCTCCACTAATTCTCTCTCTGATCTCTGATCACATTGGCCCTTTTCTTCATTTGGTCCCTTCTTCTTCTTTTTTCTCGTTTGGTACAAACTGGTGTCTCTCTTTTCCAAACAAATAATAGTTTATTTGACAGATGGCCGACTAGTTATTTTGCTAATTCAAGGTGTTAGTTGTGTCTGTAGTAGTGAAATCTGAGGTGGAAAAAGTGTGATTCTAAATTTTTTATATTGAAAAAAAAAATTCGGGCAAGTTAGGGCACGATCATAAAGGGGAGCCCGAAATCTCGGCCGAACCTATTTCGACCGAAAAAATCGGCTAGTCAAATCAAGGTCCATACGGGCTTTCAAGCATTTTTGCTCACCCTATAAAATAAGTGTCATGCTAGATAAAGTGCTACATAGGGGGAACCACCTCTTGAACCTTATAAGGGCCAAATGCTACATGGTGGGAATTACCTCCTGATTCTCGAACCCGTGGGGGCCATAGAGGTATTGAATATATTTGAACTTTATTAGAATGATCCCTCAAATTTTAGTTTTGAAGACGATCTACACACAACTACCAAATGATAACTCTAGTGAAGTCAAAATTAATAACAATTAAATATCTATGGGTGAAATAATTATATTTGGCACAACAAAGTAAAAACCATTTGAATAGCTTCAACGATTGTCGAACAAACTGCAAGACAGTTTGCAATAATGCTTAAGGAAGACTTTTATGTAATTTAGAGAAGAAATGATGGTGGAATAGGGAAATAAGTTTCCTATAATTGATCTTGCCCCATTGATCTTTTTATCCTTTTTGACAAACTTCATGCTGATGCTGATTCCACGCTTGTTTAATGACACGGCGAGTGTCACGTAGCGAGCCATTTCATTTCGTCAGAAATTCTAGTAAAGTCTCCGTACGTGTAGCGTTATTCATATTTCAACGTCTTGTCTGATTTCACTCCTATTACAAAATAATGAAAGAGAAACTCAGATACGAAGGCTGTTTTATAAATTTGACATAAAAAGTGATGTGGCATATTGTTATAAGTTATTGAATGTGCTTATTGTCCACTTATAATTTGCCACGTGGTTCAATACACTAATATTAATCATATAACATAGTACTCTCCAACAGGAGGAGAGAGAAAGAGATATCAAGGCAACATCGAAGAAGAAAGGGAGGGGGATACCAAATGAATAAGATGGGTCCATATGAAGGACAAATTGGTGCCTCGTATTCAACGAAGTCCATTACGTGAGGATTGGGAAGTCAACGGAGACGAAGACCCAACGTTCCATCGATTGCGTCGTGTAAGCAGACGACGATAGCCCAACCAAAAAGAAAAAAACAGAAGAGACAAGTCCTTCAATACCCTGTCAACTACGGGAGCATCCACAAGTCCATGGAATTTGCAGGCTCGATAGAGGCCGAAATAGAGGTCCAGGCCGGTTCAGGATGATCCCGAATTGTATCTTCATAAAAAAAAAGATCAATTATTAGATTTTTCACCTCAAATATCACTTTTTTTTACATGTTTGTTTTTTTAACTTATTTATGACTTTACCAAAGTATTTTGAGTATCAGTAAGGGGGAACTCGAAATCTTGGCCTGTGCCTATATATGCGGACTTGAAAATTCGGGCCATTTGATCTGGGTCAATCCAGTCTTTTTTGCTCTCCCCTAAAACTAAGTGTCACATGAGACGAATTTTTATATCATGGGAGCCACTTCTTAATCCTTATAAGAGCAAAATGCTAAATAGTGGGAACCACCTTTCGAACCGATGGGAGCCACCCCTTCAAGTGCGACCACTCAGGTATATCAGTGGGATTGGCTATGTGGTTTTCATCATCGAATATCATCTAGTATGAAGCTAAACTTTGTCATTTATATGCAGCAAGTTGATGTGTCTGGTACGAGGAAATTGAAGAATAAAGGGGTATGGAGAGTTAGTACATGAATTTAGGGAAGAATCAGCAGTTCTAGCTTGATTCAAGCTCGTTTTCATGGAGAATTGCTTTTGAAGTGCTTTTTAAGTACTCATGCTTTGATATAGGTCCAACACATTCATAGAAATAACATAAGTGCCAACATTCTCGAGATCTCAAGTGATAAAGTTTATATGTTAACATGGATAAAAATAGCATGTAAAAATACCAATATATGCAGATAAAACATTTACATTCGGGTATGCATATGCAAAGTGCGGATATTGTAACCTGTTACAAAAGAAATCAAAACTTCTAGTGTAAAGATAATAATTTTCTCTTAGAAATAGGAAGTAAATATTTGGAATTTACTTATACCTCGACCAGCAACATCAGTCAAATAATCACAATTGGCCTGTTTGTGGATGAACGTGGCTCACTGGTGACTAGAGCTAGGTTGTAATGTCTCAACTTTGGCCCTAAATAAAATAGAAATTAAGAAAATAAATTTATCAAGATTTTTTTTATCTACATATACCGACAAAAAAAGAAGCGATCATATCAATTATTTTCCATTAAACAATTTTATTGAAATAGATTGAATATAATGTTAACATACGAAGGACGAAGTCAATGGTTATTGCTTTTTTAACATGCATGCACGGTTCTACTGATGAATGTTAGAATCAAGAGTTGCTAATGAAATGAATAAAAAAATTATTGTTTCAAGCTTTTTAACAGATTGAACGAGCTCGGATTTGAGCTCTTTTTTCTTATTCCCCAAATGAAAGATCAGACTTATTACGCTGTTATCATAAAAAAAAAGGTCAGTGTAATTAATTTTTTAATATGATGAATCGTCCTCGTCTCTCTTGCAGAAAGTAAAAACAGCATATCGGTTGTTTCATAATCTAAATGTTTCATAATCTAAATGCAAATCATAGTATACTATTTAATTTAGGTGAATCCAAAACTCTTGCCTCACAGAATGGGGCATTATTTTGACATTATAGTTCATCATTCGACATACAACTTATTATTGTAATTACATAAGGCTTCTGGCCTTCATAGTTCCCGGGAGGATCGTAGTTACAAGTGACCAAAGCACCGCCCGTCGCACATTGGATCTTTGCGCATCCGAGCCTAACCGAGTTGCTCCACACCACCTGAGTGTAATGCCCACAGACCTTCCCCGATGCGCATGAGTTGGAATTGTAGTCATAGTCAGGCTTTTCGCCAACCCACAGGTTCACCGCTCCTATGCCAGTAAGATTGGGGGAAGCCCATGCAAGGTTCTCCCCATAGGGTCCGCCTGAGTGAACGAGCCGCGAGCAATCGTTGGCAAGCTTGTTGGCGTAATCCCTGGCATAGCCAGCCACGACCTCGTCCCACGCAATTGGGCCCACGCTGACCTGAGAGCGGGCCGCATTGTGGGCCGCGACATAGTCTTGGGTCAAGTCCTGGGCAATGGACAAAGGGATCGGCACTATGCTTAGCGCGATGAGGAAAGTAAGACGTAGGGGGACTGTCACACGGGAACTCATATTGTGAGAGACCAAAAGAAATTTGACAAAGGATGGATCCTAGTTGATTGATGAATGATGAAGGGATGAGCAAAAGCTAAAAGGTTATTTATAGGATGATCATGAGGAAAAATCTGTGCATGGAAAAGTCAAATGTTCAAACTAGGCCACGATTACCGGAGAGTTGCCCGTCAAATGGATTGATGAATGCATGTCACCTTCATGCGATTATTTTCATTCTCTGTAAAACGTTAGGTTTTTTTGCTATAGATATTCATTAGACACGTTAGAAGGTAATTTATCTTGAAGCTCTTCTCTCTTTCCACGAAAATCCTTTACATATGTCGTCTCCTGGGTAAATCTCTACTCTTGATTGTATCGGCCTTTTCCACGAAATTGGTTTCGAGTCCAAGTCTATCATGAGTCAAGCAACAAAGGTCGAAGCGCCAAGCTCAGGCAGTCAAGTTGATGCATTCTCGATTTTTCTATCTAATGTTTGCACGAAAGCGAGTTTAAAAAATAGCGAATACATGAGTACGATGTTTATTTTTGGTTATAATTAGAAATTTCGTCATAACTTCCGAAGATATTATATGCTTTGACAAAGCAATAGTTGGTAATTTTTTCAATTTAGTCATAAACCTTTCAACTTCGTCAATTGACACCTAAATATTTTCACGTTTTGCTAATTGAGTCTATTTGGTCAATTTTAACTGGGAAAAGGCTGACGTGGATACCGGCTGTCCTACGTGGTATGATCGATACTGACATGAACTATTTTTAATAATACTTTAATGCTTTTTTCCAAATTTTTTTATTAATATTTTTTTATTTTTTATTTTTTCCCTTTTCCTTTTCCTTTCCTTTCCTTTCCTTTTCTTTTCTTTTCTTTGTTTTTATAAACCTCTGGCCGGCAAGGTCGTCGGTTGACCATCGCCAGCCATGGGCGGCTGGGCGAGGGTGCCGCTATCCTCGCTAGCTACAGGCGGCTGGATGAGAGCGTCATGGTCCTCGCCAGCCACAACTGATGGCGTTGAGCCCTTGCCCAGATCCAAGCGAGGGTGTCGCGCCCCTCGCCGGCCAAAAGAGGAAAGAGCATCCAAAGATCGCCGGGAAAAGTAGGCAATCGATCTTGCATCCGGATTATACAGACATAAATGGAAAAGGGGAGAGAGAGAGAGTCGGAGCCCGACCGTGCAGATCAGTAGGTCAATGGTGGTGGTTGCTTCAGCTATAGAAAGTAGATTTTTGCCCAAGTAGGTGATGGACACCCTCGCCTGTTGGTCGACGAGGGTTGCGATGCCCTCGCTTGGTCTGGGCTAGAACACTTGGGGGGAAGAGATAGAGCGAGAAAACCGAGGAAAAAGTTGAGCCTATGAGCTTCCGTTTCTCTTGGGTTTGCTCTGTTTCTGGAGATGGAGGTAGGAGAAATCTAGCAGAGAGAGAGAGAGAGAGAGAGGAACTTCAACTTCATGGGCTCTTCCTTGCGTAATTTTCTTGATTCTCTGGTGCTCAAAGCATGGCCTCTTTGACTGTACTATTGATATTCCCCCTCTCGTCTTCATTCTCTGACACTCAGCTTCAAAAAGAAAAAAAAGCCCCGAACTTTCTGCAATTTGGTGGAGCATAAAGGCGATCCTGCTTGTGCCCATTTGAATTCACGGCTGTTCTTGCCTGAAATCTACAAATCTTTTCAGGTCTCTCCCTCTCTCTCTCTCTCTCTCCAAATATCTTTTTTCAAATCTTCTTTTTCATTTATAATTATGTGAGGGTCTTTGTTTCTTGGTGTTTCTTCTTTGCAGATTGTGCTGTTGTTGGGGCCGTATACATAGAGAGAGCAGATTTTTCTCAGAGAGAAGCTTTTTTAATGGCGGAACTTAGTTCTTTCTCTTTACCATCTCCCAGAAATAATTACAAGAAAGTCACCGGATCATCTTTTTTCAGCTTGCCAAGGCTATTCACTAGCTTCACTGTGAAGGGTTCTCTGAAACCGACACTGCGATTAGTCCCACTTCAGTTCTTGACACCAAACCATTCTCATTCTCGACCATCAGAAACTCCTTCTGGTCTGATAACACCAGCACTTCGTCTTCTTCACCCAGAAACACAGACACAGAGCACAAGCGCTCTTACTGGGAAAAGAAGAAGATAGAATCAGTAGGAATTGGCCTAGGCATTGTTGATGCTCTGAAAGACGAGAGCTTTGACCCGAAGCAACCTAAACCCGAGGCCCGGCCTGTCGTCACCTTCGGATCGAAGCTCAAGATCCAAGTCCCTTCCCTGCCGTTCTCTGTCCCTCCCAACCCCGAGTCGGCGAGCCCAACGTCTCCACCCAATTTTGGGATCAAATCGAGGAATTCCCAGCTCGGTTTTGCATCACCACGCATTTCGCGGTCGCCAGATACGAAATCCCGTTCCGGGTCATCCTCCAATTCGCGTGGCCTTGGTGTGCCCGGCTCGCCCCAGATTTTGAGTGCCAGTGAGATGGAGCTGTAGGAGGACTACACTTGCGTGATCTCCCATGGCCCGAACCCGAAGACAACGCATATATTCGACGATTGCATTGTCGAGAGCTGCTGTGGTGTTTTTGGGGATGCCTCTGATTTGAAGGAGAATGGATTTTTGAGTGATGAGCAGAGTAGTGGTTCTTTGTCACAGAGTTTTCTTAGCTTCTGTTGCACCTGCAAGAAGAATCTTGGGCAGGGAAGTGACATTTATATGTACAGGTTAGTTCAAACTTTCAAGTTCTGCAATTTTGTTGGGGCATCATTTCGAGTGATTTTTGAGTGTGATCTATTGAATTTGAGCACCTTTTGGACACTTGGGATGAACGTGGAAAGAGAGCACGTGTAACTGAAAATCCCTTTCCAAATATGGTAACCAAATTTACTTCATGTAGCTTCTATAATTGAAAATTCTTGTGATTCTGAAACCTTTTTAATAAGAAAATAAAGTTTCCTGCCACATGAATTTGAATTTTCCCTAATCCTGTCATACAAGAAGAAGCTGAGACTTTCAATTGCAACTTTGATCACTGCAGTTCTATTAGATTCACCTCTGGTAACGAAATGGATCAATAGATACAAGTTCATGTTGTGATTCTAGCTCTATTTTATTGTTTTTTATTATTATTATCATAAGATGGTTTACTCAATACCTAGGATTTCATATCACTTTGCTCTGGTACCTCATTCTGGTCACAATTATTTGTATAGAGTGATTCGATGAACCAAAAAAAGGCACATCAATTTGTTTGCACCATTTATCTCCCAATCTTTTAGCTCATAGAAATTTGCATTTTCACCATTTTCAGGGGAGAGAAAGCTTTCTGTAGTGGAGAGTGCCGGTACCAGGAGATTCTCTTGGAAGAGGGGATGGGAAAATCAGAACCAGATGAATATGGCTTTTCTTGATATTGAGTGACAATCACCTTGCTTCAAAACAGAGCCTAGAAGAAACTAGCTTCACAAGGATAGATTAATCATTCTTAACATAAATCTTTAGAGGCAGAGAGAGAGAGAGCTAGACTGAACTTTCTATTGTATTGAATGGGTTGAAGCTTGATATTCTAGCCTTCGGGACTGTTTCTGCTACTGCTGCTTCTCTTGGCAATCTTTTTTGCTTTCATTTCCCATTTTTCTCTACTCATAATTTTTCTTGTACAATTGATTTCAATGAAGTGATGATTTAGGAGATTGCTAATCTGGTGCTTTGGTCCAAAAAGCTTTTCTCGTTTGCATAGTGGTGCTCATAATGATGATAGGGTGACTGAAATTTTCCCCATTATCTTCCCCCAGAATAATTTATTGCTGCAAATCATCCTCTGGGCACATAAGGACAGATTACATCATTTGACGCAGAATCTTACAGTTCTTTTTCCTTGCCTGTGAGGCTGTGATCCTCCTGATCATACCCCACTTTGACAAGTTTTTGTCCCCTTCCATCAATTTAGTATTTAGTCCAATGCAAGTTGGATGATCTTGATGGTAGCTCATTGATGCAGGAATGATTGTTTATTGTATTATTAGTATTATTATATGGTTGGAATCTTGAGGGGCTATTTCTTTTCAATTTTCTCAGGTACTCCCGTATTGAAAACCCCACCATTGGTAAAATATGTTTCAAGTCCCACCCCAGATTGTGATGCTGCACATTCTTCGAATTATTCATATTCTGTAACAAAGTATTATTCAATTTCAAAATGCTGCTTGAATCTGACCCAGTCGATTATCATGGCAGAGCTGCCCTACAAGCTCGATGATTGATTTGAAGCTGGGGAAGAAAATGATTTGAGTTCTCTTTATCATGTCTAGACAAAGTGAAAAGAAAAGTATATTCATTTACAAAATTTGGTGATTATCATTTAAGGAAAAAAATGGGGACTAAGGTATACTAATGATTGTAGAATCAGGCAAATATAGATAATTACATTCTTACTTCTTCTCTTTTTTTTTAATAATTTATGACACAAGTATGGAAATCCATATGCTTAGAGACCCATGGACATCTTGCAAGCCCTATGAACTAGTTTAATACAAACCTTTGACCTATGCATGTGACCCTTATCTAGAGCCATTAAAAAGCAGTTGATGGGATTCGAATGAATGACCTCCAATTCTTGAGTTGGAAATCCCCCAACGTCCCAACAAACCATGCCAATCCTGTGAAATCATTACACTCACTAACTTGAAAATATCAACTCTAAATTAACATAATCACTATTCAAATTAGTTCATAATTATACGCTAGAGGCTAAGCATGCACTATGCGCGTGAATGAAGGTAGATTATTATGTGTTAAAAAGTATTGGTAGTTATTAAAGGAAGTGGATGAAGGGGTGCTTAATGAAAGATTACATGTGATCTAGTTGGTATTTTAGTATCTTGAAGATTAGCTGTGTCATTTTAGGCTGTTGCCCAGATTTACTTTCCCAAAAAAAGTGAAAACATTATTTTCTTATCCAATTGTTTTGAGGAAATATATGAACTGATAATACTTTGTTCAGATCAAGTTCTATCTTCCTTGTGATCCATATATTATACCATACAACATTCTAATAGAAAAAGACACTATCCCAAAAGGTTTTGGGCAATTTGATGCATATTGTGAAAGTTATGGTGTGATGACATAAAATAAACTTTGAGAAGCAAATCAATTGAAGAGATTAATTTTCAATGGACAATCTATATTTCTTCCTCATGTCTTTATTTCTAGGCAAGCTTTTCAATCATACTGAACGTGAGAAAGTTGGTATGTTCTTCTTTTCATCTAAAAGCAAGTTGAGAATTTCTTGCTATAAGTAATAAGCAACTCCAAAATGATTCAATCACAAATATAAAAAAAATGTATTGAAAAACAAAGTCAAGGCCCCAGATTTTACCTTTAATTCCATGGCTTTGCTCATCGCCATCATCATTAATCAGTAGAATTTTAATCACGCTGTCAATTGTATGGGAGAATTATCCACTTGAAGAATAACATATGGCATGAGATTAACATGAGAAAACTAAATCCGACCCCCCAAAAAAAACATTAGAAAACTAAAGAATCTGGAAAGAAACGATCAATTACTCCTGAATAAAAATTATCTTTCATGCATAATAAATAACTATAAGAGTTATCAGACAAACAAAATTACATGCATACCCACCCAACAGCAACCAAAAATGAACAAACAAGACAAGAATCGAGATACTTCACTTTCCTACTCTTAGAAATTAGTGACCCTTTTAATGTTTTTTTTTCCCGCTGAATAAATGTTATGATCATGTTAAGCCACAAATGAGGGAGAAACCTAATCACTGGTGATTGATACGGGCTGATATTCTACAAAAGTGAGGTCACAAGATCGAAATCATTTATGATGGCAGTGCGTGTATCTCATTATGTGCGATTGGTTTTGGACCTTTGGCACCCTCATGGAGTTAGACAATGATGGGACTTGCCTACTTCCAAAGAATGGGTCGTGGGTGTTGCTGAATGACGACCTTCTTGGGATAAAAAGCATCTCATAATAGACATTGCTTCGAATGTTGTCAAGAGATAGAGCCAGTATTTGTTGACACCTGAATTTTAGTCAACAATTCGAACTTTCATCATTATAAAAGGTACAAAAGATAAAGAATAACAAGATAATGACAAAAACAAATAAATAAGTAATGAACAAATCAACAAAAAAAAAGAGGGCTCAATTTGGTCTTAGCCTGGTTTACGCAGCCCACGAAAGCTATCATCAGAGCAGTCCGGCCCAAATCCACCAACATCAGAAATGGTCCACTGGATATAAAAGAACCCATCACATGAATAAGCCCAAAAAATCAAGCCCATGAACTCATAACTGCAGACCACCCTCGGCCCACCAAACAAGCTCAGCCCCCCCACCCCTCTCTCTCTCTCTCTATCTCTTGCTCTCTCAAGATGATCGATGCGGATGTAAAGTGCACTAGAAGTTTTAAGGGTAATTGAGTTTTAAAATTTTTAAAAAAATTGTAATCCAGTCTTTAAACTTGTCACAGAACTGCAGTTGAGTCTTAAAACTTTTAAAAAATGCAATCAAGTTTTAAAACTTTCAAAAAATGCAAATAAATCCTAAAACTTTTCAAATTAGTCCAATCAAATCCTTCCATTGATTGCACTTTTGGAAAATTTGAGGACTCAATTGCATTTTTAAAAAGTTTTAGGATTCAATTGTACTTTTTAAAAATTTTATGACTCGATTATTCTTTTGCGACAAGGCTTTTAATGCTGGATGGATTTTTGAAGGCTGAGTCACACACGCTCGAAACGGAATCCGTTTTGCAATCTCAACAGAATCTGTTTTGGGCTCGCAACAGCAAAAACAGGATGGGGGCATAAGGAAGCGAAACAAACTCTCTCCATGAGAAGCTCTCCTTGCTCTCTCTTTCAAGATGCTCTCCACTAATTCTCTCTCTGATCTCTGATCTCTGATCTGTGATCTGTGATCTCTACCTCGATGGAAGCAAAGCCGATCGAAGCTTCATCATTCATACACACATGACCGCCTTCGTTGTTCGCCATCCCCGACCATCGACGTCTACCGTCGAGCTTCCATTGACAGCCACCTCAAAAGCTCGGCCACCACGTCCAGAAAAATGAAAAAGGCGAGGGGCAAACTAATCTACACCCCGCGATCCGCTAGGTACGTTTTTCTGTTTAAGTTTTATCGTGGTTAGCTTTCGATGTCGGTGAAGCTTGTAGGAAATAAACAGGAAGGGGAGAGTTTCCATTGTTCTGAAGATACGCACGCATGTTTAACATGATTACTTAGGTAGTGCTCATGGAATGCAATGATTTCTGGGTGTTAGAATGGGAGATGTCGCCTGAAATTGTCTGCTATGAGTTACGTGGGAAGTAGAGGTGGATTCCGTAACTGTCTATAATCTACTCGTTATTTTTGCTTAGTTCGATGAGGTATTTGACTGGGACCATAATTCATCTATACAACATTAAGCATGGGCAGAAACTTAGATTTGTTTGCAGATAATGTTCTCTAACAAACATGCATGCCAAGTTCAGCAACTCAGGAGATGCCTATTTGAGCGTGTGGTAATAAAAGACGTCTCGTGGAGCTCAATCTTTGCCACATATGAACAGAACAATGATCCAATTATTTCATGATTGTTATCTGAAGAGACATAGAGCAATTGGACAGTAATTAGCTTAGTTTCGAGTTTTGCTCAACTAAATTATTCGCAGGGTGGCAAGTCTCTTCGTCATTTCACTCCGAGCAAGAGTTGGCTTTCAAAAGACGCAATACTTGGAAATGCAGCGGTGGACATGTTGCGCTCAGAATAGTCATGTAAGTGAAGCAAATTCAAGCATAAACTGATGTGGGGGAGCAAATTGGCATGAAGGAGATTAAGATGGAAGATCAACAAAATAGAGAGAGAATGCGTGGATCCAATGTGTGACTAAATGGAGGGGTGTAGGGTAGATTAAGTGCACGTGTCAAATGGTGGACTGGATCACGAAGACAATAATAGAATTGAAAATGGAATACAAGAATTACCTCAAATATGAGTATAGAAAATAGAATGTGAAGGTGCTAAACTTTCCACTTAAATATCTGGGTTAGAACATCTGGGTCACGGACAGCTTTTGCATCTTCATTGCTGTCTCCTTCCTCTAGCCTCTGCAAAGCTGCTTGAAGAGCTTGCACCTCACATTTTTCGTGGGAAAATCGGACATCCTTATGCTTTCTAGGTTTTGTTTTAGCAATGCTCGATAAAAATGGTGGTGGCCTGTGAATTACGATTGCTTACGAGCTACATAGCGAGTAGATAAAGTTAAAAAGCGATGGAATGAATATAATACTTTACTAGAGTTGAGTTAGAGAGAAGGAAGTAGCTCGACCTCAACCAACATAAGAGAAATGAAGTTTCTGGTTCGATAGGACCATAAAGGGAAAGTGCAGTTCGCCAACTACTTGAATGAAGTTTCTGGTTCGACAGGACCAGAAAGGGAAAGTGCAGACAGGAGTCGCCAACTGCACTTTTTATTGTGTGACATTGGGATATCCTAATTCAGATCATTTGAGTCGGGGTTTTGGGCTAAAATGCCTTTTTCCTTTGTAGCCGTCCATTTGAATCGTGCCATTTTTAAAAAAGACCGGGAAAATTTTCTTACATCAGATCTCCCTTCGTGAATTAACCCTCAAAGATGGCAAAAAGCGTAGGAGCTCCTTTTTCCATTTTCACAGTGCCGGGAATCGAGATTGACTGGTTGTCCATCTAGGTAAGTATTGAATAAGGTATCTTTTTACCACTTGTGAAAGCATTCCTTCCTGCGCTTATTCTCTCAGCTAGGTATCGGCAAATAATCGTAATTCACAGGCAACACTCATTTTAGCAAGCATTGCTTGAAACAGAACCTAGAAAGCGGAAGGATGTCTGATTTTCCCGCGGAAAATGTGAGGTGCATGCTCTTTGATCAGCTTTGCAAAGGCTAGAGGAAGGAGATAGCAATGAAGATGCAAAAGCTGTATGTGGCCTAAATGTTCTAACCCAGATAATTAAGTGAAAGATTGCATCTGTATGTGACCTAAATGTTCTAACCCAAATAATTAAGTGAAAGATTCAGCACCTTCACATTCTATTTTCTATACTTATATTTGAGGTTGTTCTTGTATTTAATTTTCAATTCAAGATGTGGTCTCTCTCTAATGTCTGGTGTAATTTGCACTGCTGCTTGATTGAAACATTGCTTTCCGGCTGCACTAATGTTTTTCACTTAAGTGGAAAGAATAACTAGGCTTTTAAGTTATCAAAAGCATTGGTTCTATTTGTGGCCTAATGTGAGCTCAGAATGTGGATTGAGCTTCTTACGTTTGATCTGTTCCTTCATTTCTTAGCATTGCTTGCATTTCATCTTTATTTTTTTTTACTTTATTTATTTATACTCGATGTCAAAAACTTAGACTCATCCTTCCATGAGCTACAATCAAGTTTAAATCTCACATCTACACCTTGTACAAAAGTAGAGACATATTTATTATTCACAAAAAAATGATTATCCAGTAAGCTATTCAATTCAAATTTCTCTGGAAAATTTTGACGAACACCTGTCGGGCTAATTATAGCAACCACTGCCAATACATATAACTACGAGTCGAGCCATCTCCATATGATCAATCTCATAAAACAAATTGCTCGCCCGTCAGTGCAAGAGCAATCTGTGGTAAGATTTTTCTCTCCTCATTATGCAAGAAAGATCAAATGCCACTCAATAGAAAAATAACCAGCTTATACCTTTGTCTCAAGTATGTGCACATCATGCTAATAATCTTCTGGAAGAAAACACGGTCAAAATTTAAGAACCGTCTTAGTCGGTAAATAGACGAAACACAAAGTCATATAGCTAAGAAACCGAAAAAACTTCAAAGATATCGTGTTGCAGCATTTAATTATCTCCATCGTGCTTCCTATGTTTACTAATGATAAAGCGCGTGACCAGCAAGTTCGAAAAGAAAGGAACTTCAAATCGATGAAGTCGAGAGAGGGGCCAAAACCAATTCCCAAGTCAGTCTGCAAATGCTAATTTTTGTTCATGAAACAGATTTAGTTGAGCAATTTCGAACCAAAAAAGAAACGGGTATTGAAATAACAAATCCAGCCAACCTCTTGAAATCGATTCAACAACTCAAAAAGAGGGACTTGGCTAGCTAGGCAGACGATGTCAAGATGGCATCAATCATCTTTACATCCACTCATCAACTGAACTGGATGATCCTAACCAAATTTCTCTGAAATAGGCCGCCTAATGGCTAAAATGAGGACTTGTCTCTTGAATTAGTGACCCGTGCTGTGTTAGGAATTTCTTCCCAGCCTTTCCCTCGCTCACTCGCTAGAGAAGCACTAGATTGTATTATTCTTGTGAGAATGAGTTGTACAGATGAGGGGAGGAGACCCCTTTATATACAAGCACGAGACTGACTATATCTGTAGATCTCTCACCAATCTTATGGTGAAGATCGTATCTCCCCAACTACCACCTACCTCAATTTATTACAGGAGGGTACAATTACAGTATCATCCACCCTCATGATTATTTTAGAATATCCGAGAAAATCCTAGGAGTTAGAATCCTCGAGGTTCGCCTACTTGTTCGTGGAAATGTCATGGTCATTTGTTGAAAACTCTCGTGAACGATTCAAATCTCTAGCCGTGACACAATCGATGAACAAGTGATATCACCAACCAAAAATTTAACGAGAAGAAACCGTGCCACCTCGAGAATCGACAGCATTCAATCGGAATTTGCAGGAGCTCGATCGGATTGAACCTCTAAACCACAATCATCTTACACCAAGATAAGGCAACCGGCTGGGTAAGTAAGACCAAAAGAAAAAACTAAATGGAGCAACAACTGATCCATTACTAATCAAGAAAAGGGGAAAACAAACTAAATACGAAACATTCAACTAAATCGAATAAATCCATCGTAAGAAATAAATGAACTGACATTAGGTAAATCAAGAAATCACTACTATATCTGGTGGCAACTTCTTGTAACAGCAAACTAGAGGGACTCCGTTTTTTCATTTTTTTTGTTGCTTAAAATAGTTTGTCTTAGATTCTTATGTCCATACTATTTTCGTACTTCGACTTTTTAAATTAATTTTTTAAATTTGATTTTCTGATTGACCGAATTGATTTCCTTTGACAAGCATTTTTTTACCACTCTAAATAGTGAAAAATGAAAATGACAATTTTCTATTAAAATATTTTTCTCCAATCGAACAAAATCCTAGAAGACGAACGTTTCAAAACTCAGTCGTGAAATAATGCAGGGTCACATCCCTCCGGATTTTCATTATATTACAGATCATCCTCTTAGAACCATAACTTTTTATGAATTCATTTTAGCCTCAATCATATAGTTACTATGATTATATGCAAGCATGGTATAACTTTTTACATCAACATTTTTTTTGATCATTCATGTTTTTTCTTCTCTGATGAAAATTTTCAAAAAACGAGTCCTATTTGGTTCAAAGACTGGTTTAATCTAATTTGGTCCAGGTTCTCATAATTTACCTCCAGATGTTTCAAATGGATACAATTACTTCCTCTCGACAAGTTCAAGAACCTTTTCATCTTCACGTGTTAGGTACTTTTAAGAGATGAAGACGATTGTTCACGTGTTAGATAATGTTCAGTAGACCATGACATGCTCTACTGTTAAAAGACAATTGAAAAATTAAATTTGCAAATGAAGAAGCGTTATGGTTCGCTGCAAATCCTACTCGGTCAAAGTTGCAGACTACCAGAACAAACTCAATTTTTCCTCAACAAAAGTCAACATCAAGCTCAACTTGCAGCCGCTCCAGATCAAAAGTCTCTGCTAGAAGTAGTTCGTGAGACAATGTCTCAAGCAGGGACTGACAATGAAGTGGAGAACAGTTTTGCGCCCCAACATGAAGATGATTGTTATGGCATAAACCTCGTGAAGCAAGCAATAATTTTATCATGTAACAGAAGTGTCCAATAATAGAATTCATGCAACATTATTCCTCAATGTTGTATATCATGAAGCCATAGTAGCAAGTTTCCTCTTTGGATAAAATTTCCTTCATCTGCTCAAACTCAATATATATCTTTAACACGTGAGGTCACGAGATCGAAACCATTTGCAATGGTAGTGCATGCATCTCATTGCGTCACAATGGTTCTGGACCTTTGGCACCTTGATGGGGTAATTGTGATGGGGCTTGCCTACTTCAATGAATTGGTCATGAGTGGTGCTAAGTGACGACTTTCTCGGAATATCTCATTGCAGACGCAAATCCTCAAAGCAACATCCAGAGGGTAGCCACGGCTATCGATCCTCCCTCCCTTCCCCCTCCTGCACAGGAAATATAATATGTAGGTCTGCTAAAAATGTTGTCAAGAGATGGAGTAGGCATTTGAATAAAAGAAAGATGAAATTTAATCTTTGATCAGGCAACCAGTTTGTGAATGGGTTTTGACCAGCAGGGCTCATCAAAATCTAGCTGTCACATTCGTATATTCAAAACCTTTGTTTTCAGTAACATTCATTCATCTGCACCATAGCAGTTGGAAAAAAGAAAGCTCTTATTTCGATTATTGACCTGAGCATGTTAAAAGGATATTATCTAACAAATCCAGGCATTTATATAGAATTTCATTATGGTACTTTTTGGCTAGGCAAGGCCTACATTATAGTTCGTAAAAGCAATCTGTACTTAGAGTTGAATATAGAGTTTTGTTGACAGTGATAATATTTTCATAATTAATTCTCCCGAACAGTGCCATAGAATGAAAATAGGGAAAATATATTCATACAGCTTTCTCAAAAAATAGATTGTCTTACAAAATAATTTACTGTGCTAAAATGGTTCTTTCGCAAATGATTAAATCATTTTACTGTGCATGGGAAAGCTGACTTCCACGGCAATAGAGTATCAAACTTCCAGGGGCACAACAAATGGACCTATCGCTAGGACAAAATGTGCAAAGAATCATAAATTATACCAGGACTGCAATCCAAACTCAGTTCTTAAGCTATTGCAAATGATACTGCATGCTCAATGTCAAAAACTTAGACTCATCCTTCCATGAGCCCTTATCAAGTATATATGACAAACGAAGGCCAGTGTGACTGTGAGTCCATCCTGTATATCAGCAACAATCCTCTCTTCGTCCTTTTTCACTTTCTCTATGTAGCTGAGCCTCATTTTCTGTTTTGTAAGGTAATGTGAACCCATTGAACCACTCTCTCTTGATGTCAATAACTAGATTTACCTTATTCAAGGAAAACTGAAGCACCTTCCTATAGTCCTGGAAATTCCTGTGGAAAGGCGCCACCTTGCCTTGAGAAACCACCCAGACCTCATTTGAGCTTCCAGCTATTAGATGCTCATCGTGACTAACCTGCAAATCAAGAAGAAAAGAGGGCTGTTATCCGTGAAAATGATCCATGATTGGTCAAACTGAAGCATTTTGACAAGAAAATCAATCTCACCATCAGAATTCCTACTTGGAACAAGACCAGACCTTGAATGAGTGCCTCCACCGCATCCAAATCCTACGGTTGAGGATAGGCAAAAATGTAAAATCACAGTCACTCATCCTTAGACAAGAAACAAACAATTTGCAAAGACAATACTTTGGCAGTCAATGATCATTAAAGTAGAACTTGAAGACCAAATTTATAAACAAAAGTAGGTCCACAACCACACTAACTATGTGCAGAGCCCAATATTGCCTATAGGCACAGATATCAGAACTATTTGGTATAATGATTACTCTAAAACGAAAAAATTGATCAGGCTAGCATAATTGTTCTATTCCGAATATTTTCCAAGTTGGAATAATTAGATTGGTTTATGTTCCATTATAAGTTATATATATGATGACAGAGGCTCTCTGTAGCTGTAATCACTGATTGGTTCTCCTAAAATTTCAATGTAAGAGCAGATTCCGATAAGTTCAATTAGTGCAAGAAAAACAATAAGCTAACTGAAAAGGTAATTGAAGTCATAAGATGGAAAAAAATGAGTAAACTTACTAGATGATTGGATGGCTCATCAAGCAAAACTATGTAAGGTTTCTCGAAAGTTATCTTGGCAAATGCAGCTCTGCTTTTTTGACCACCTATTTATATGGTCAAAGCACCATGTTATATTTGCAATAAAACCTCTACTAGAGCTTCTCAATTTCATGCAAAAATTGCTGCAACAAAAAAATTACATATGCAACAGTAGCAAGAGGGAGGAGATGTATCAGACAAGGAATACATTGGTTGAAGTGCACGATTTCCAGTTATACCAAAGTAACCCAAGTGAGCTCGAAGCTTTTCTTCCTGAACTCCCTACAGGAAGAATGCCACATAAGAAGGTATTTTCAGATAAAATGACACAATGTATGACGAAATCATTTTCCACAGTGGAGTAAACGCAAATGCAAACCCAGAGGCAGGCGGCATATCGTTACAATCTCAACCAAACAAGCATAAGTATAATGGCTGAATATTTCTAGCAAGCTGTAAGCAATAGTTTCCTAAACCACTGGAGATCAAGACCCAAACGGAAGGTGATTTATGGAATATCAATGCTGTCACGAATAGGAGTTGTATTGAAAGCTTGGAGCCACGAGCTGCCTCAGAATATTATCCCAGATCGACTGCTAAATACTACGAAGGATCATCATCAACAAAAAGAAGGTTCTCCATTCTAAAGAAAACCATATAAAAAAAAAAAAATACTGCATCCGCTTTCTTCACAATCACATCACAGCTTCCACATAACTGATCATTTTTTTAGATTTTGAAAAAGATTATATTCACTAGAAGCAAATTTAGAACATATCAGTGCACCAAATAAATTTCATTGTTTCTTCTCTTTTTTTGTGTGGATAAATTGCAAAAAAATGACACAAAAACATTGACAGCATTAGCCCTACCTCAACAATGTTCGCAAAATGATCCTTCCAATAGATTTTGCCGATGCAGATTACAATGTTACCTGCAAAACAACTAGAGTGAATGAGCTAGGGCACAAGAAAAAGATGTTGTGAAGAGAACAAACAACGAACGCTGAAAATGCAGAGGAACATGATTGCAGAACGCTACGATTCTCCGTGACTCTCATGCAAGGCATGGTACATTTTTCATTCACAATTTGTTTGGGCATCAAGCAGAGTTGAAGATATGTCGTCAATATAGCGAGAGGAAGATCCAACCCAACGAGAAAACCCACCCAAATGTCCGTCTTTGACTTTCAATGGCTGGTTTTTTGGAAATTCATGGGAAACATCTCCACTGGAAAGTATCAGTTGGTATTAAGCATCGAATCGAGGAAGCAGAAATGGAAATCGATGCCTCCAAAAAAACCATTAAACTCACCCGAACCCTAGAAAACCCCACCGTACATGGCCGAATCAATTCACTGGATCCGATGGCCATCAATCCAGATGCGAGGGATGTCTTGGATGAGGGGCCAATAGTCGCCACCGAGGTTTGAGCATCGATCTTTCAGAATCTCGCATTCATATATCACCAATTGTTGGAGGGAGGGAGGGAGGCCATCCTCTGGCAAGTACCTCAACTTCAGGCAATTTAGAATCCCTAAATGTTGGAGAGAGGAGAGATGGTTGCGAAGACCGCTCGACAGCCTTTCCACGTTCTTCATCCCTCCAATATCAAGTCTGGTTAGAGAGGAAGGGAAGAGAAGACTCCACGCATCCTCCTCCTCGTCGTTCTCCTCCGAAGGAAACCTCACCTTCTCTCCCTCCCCTCCCATGCTTACTCCGTCAATAAACAGAGCCTCGAGGGAAGTGAGCATGTGTAGGCCCCATTCTCTCACTGGCTGCTTCAGGTTCTCGCACCCCCAAATTTCAAACCACCGCAAATTGGGAGGCAAATCCCCTTTGGGGAAGCATTTGATATTTTCACAATCCCTAATAAATAGAAACCGGAGGGAAGTAAGGCGATGCCACTCATTTGGTAGGGACTTCACCTTCGGACAATTATAAAGTGTGAGACTCGACAGGGTGATGGGAAGGGGTGGAAAGTCCTCTATCTCCAATGCTAGACAGTTACTTATGTCCAAATCAGTGAGATGGGAGAACGTGTGAAAGTATTGTGGTAAGCTTTCCAGATTCTCACACCCGTCAATCGTAAAATTTTCCAGCGATTGTCCCACGGTGATCTCTTCCAACAACTCTACTCCCTTACACTCCATAATTTTAAGTTCCTTCAAAGCAGCAAGTCTACCCTTGACAAATGAAAAGGATGTCGGAGCATCACATTTACCTATTTCAAGATATTCAAGTTGAGACATCGTATTATTACTGCTGGGATCATCTGGAGGAATGATTTGTCCCACGAGTTTCGGACACTCATAAATTTTCAAATATCTGAGTGTATCCATCTTGCTTGGAAGCTTTTCTAAACTTGTGCAATCCCTCAATTCCATCCTTTCAAGGTTGCAGGGCAGCTTTATTAGTCCTTCTCCTGCCACAAAAGATATGAATCGAGGACAACTCGCAATGGCTAATTCCTGGAGGCAAGTAAGATTGAGCATTTCATTTCCATCTTGCCACAAGCGCTTTAGCTTGTCACACCCTCTTATATGAAGCTCTTTTAGCTTGACCAAGCAGCTCATAAATCCATGATCGAGGCAAACAAGCTCGGCAAGATTTTCAATTCTGAGAATGGTCAAAGAAGTTAGGTTGACCAAGCTCTTTAATATCTCCTCGTTACAATCCTCCAAGTATAGCTCACGGAGAGATGGAAGACAAACCTCACTAGTCGAGTTATTCAAATGCGGGCATGAATGAATTTCAAGTTTTATGAGAAGATCAAGTTGACAAGGCAATGCCTCGACCAACGAAGGACAGCTCCGGACAACAAGATGCTGAAGACAGGAGAATGGGACTTCTTCTTTTGGGTCCCCGGCATAACGACACCAATCCTTCCATGCCAACATCTCTTCAAACTTCAAAGTTGTTAAGGTCGAGAAAGGCCTTTTACCACCGTAAAATTCAGAGCCTATCATTCTTACTGCATGTAGACCTTTAAGAGATAATTCCTTAAGTGAAGGTAGTTGTCCAAGTAAGGGCAGCGACGTGACATTAGGACAGTCTCGCAAGTACAAAGACACCATCTTAGAATATGATGGACCATCTAACCAGAATGGGAGTTTCGCACCACCACAGTACGAGATAGTGAGATTTTCAAGATTAGTGTGAGGTTGCAGAGAGTCAAGCACTTGCGCTTCGCGCTTATCATTCCGCAAATTTCCAAAATCTTCACCCCAATGCAAGGATAAGTTGCTAAGGCCTTGCTTTCTTGACAAATTAGCATCAATTGCGTGTCTCACTTCTTCCACCTTTTGCAATTCTGATATGAGTAATTCTCCCTGAAGATGTGGCAACTTCTTTAACTCTTTTAACTGTGACCCTTTTTCTATTCCCACCACAAACTTGGACAAGATAGTAAGATTCTTCAAATTACTGATACCCAATGGCATCTCTTTTAGACTTTCTGTATCTCTAATGTCAAGAAACTGTAAGCTGACCAAGTTTGTGATACCTAAAGGCAACATAGAAAGCTTTTGACAACCTCTCAATATCAAAGCTTGTAATTTGCACAAGGTGCTAATTGACTCGGGTAGCCATTTGATATCAGTGTATGAGAAATTGAGATATCGAAGATGTTTTAAATCACCGACACAATGCGGTACCTCTATGATGGAACAATGACATAACGAAAACACCCTCAAGTACTTTAAGTTTGTTAGCACGTCATGTAGCACCTTGTTGGAAATAGAGAAAGAGCCCCCACTATATCCAACACCTACTAGAATTAAACTTCTTAGTACCTTCATTCCATGATATGCTCCCAGGCATTTTGATGTAACATGCAATGTTGTCATGAATGATGCATAACGAGCTTTCTCTAGAGATGCATCGTCTTCATTACCTGCCAGCTGAGAGTACCCTGATCTATAGCATGTCCCACCCGCAATTGACTTTGCTAGATCATTCAGAAGATCATGCATTGAAAACTTAGATGCATCGACCCTTGATTGTTGAAGAAATGATCTCGATACTAACTCATCGAAGTGATCTTGTCCCAGTCTCAAGATATCCTCATTTGCCTTTTGTCCATCTAAAAAGCCCTCTGCTATCCATAAGAGTACCAACTCATCCCTCTCAATTTCATAATCCTTGGGAAATACCGCACAATAAGCAAAACATCTCTTCAAATAAGAAGGAAGATGGACATAGCTCAATTTCAAAACTGGGAGTACCTCATCTTTTTTTCCCTTTGGAAGATCCCATATTTTGTTATTTAAGATAGCTTTCCATTTATCTGGATTCCTTTCGTTACATAGGACACTGCCCAACATCTTCGCTGCCAAAGGTAAGCCTTTACATTTTTTAGCTAATTCCTTGCCTATTCTTTCAAGATCTGGGTGGCTTTCAAAATTTGTTGCTCCAAGAGCATGAAAGGCTAATAAGCTTGTACAATTATCAAGGGACAACTGCTCCAAATGATAAGGTGAAGCTCCTCTTATGGAAACAACGGGAAGGTTGCGAGTCGTGACAATGATCTTGCTTCCCTTGGCCCCCGCTTCAAATGGCTTTAAGAAGTCAGTCCATTTTCCGTAGTTCTCATTCCATACATCGTCTAAAACCACAAGAAACTTCTTCTCGGATAAACTGTCCTTCAACTTAACTTGAAGCCCGTTAAGATCTTCGCCCTCGCAGAACAATCCGGTGATCGCCCGCAAAATAGTCTTTGTTATGTCAAAAACATCAAAAACATCTGACACACAAACCCATGCTCTCGTCTCGAAATAGCTTTTCACTCTAGCATCATTATACAGCCGTTGAGCCAATGCCGTCTTTCCAACACCACCCATCCCAACTATGGGGACTATGCTCAGCGTGGCATCAGAATTTTCGACCTCACTGACCAATCGTTCGAGTATCTGTGCTTCTTCCTTCTCCCTGCCAAAAAACTGAGTCTCCGGCAGAGAAGTGCTAGGGAGCCTTTGGTTGGTGTTGTCAGATCTGCCCACAACATTCTCTCTCAAGCTTAAACGATCCTTCCTGGTGACAATCTCTTCCAACCTGCCATTGATCTCCCGGACCTCGGTTTCAGACACGAGTGAGCACGGGTTTGGATTCGATCTGAAGGATTTATCTTGGCCAAAGCCAGAGAACTTCCAATTTATCCGACCTCTGCTTGTGCTGGATTTTGCCCCCGACTTAACCTGAGTGGCTTGGATCGCGAGCTCATCGAGCAAGTCTTCCATGTCATAGGCCAAGTCCCTAACATCGTCCAACCACAGCTTCACTAGACAGTTATTGCTCAGTTGCCTATCCTCTGCATCATCCAGCACTGCATAGATTGTGTCTAGCGTCTTCCTCCAATTATTGAGTAGGTCGGTGCTAATTCCAGAGAAGGGCAGTGCTCCTTCCCTTTGCGCATTGCTCAATCCCAAAGAAGCTAATTTGTCGAATAGGACCTGAAAGAAGGAAGCCAAGACGGAACCCAAAACAATCTCTACAATGGCCATGGGTGAATCAGGCACTGTAGACAACAACAAAGGTTAGGGTGAATCAAAGCGATAATGACCTAATAGAGAGAGAAAACTATGAAGTCGAGGAAGACCAAGACTTTCACCTACCAAAGAGATGAAACAAAGATCAAGACTTTCGAGGATGCTTTCTGTCCACAAGTGCTTGTTTCGTAATATTTAGAGATTATCCCAGATATTCGTAGCTTCCACAATCATATATCTGCTCATTTAAATGAACCATAAACTCAAGAAAATCAAGACCTTACTGGGTATGATGAACTTTTTTGTCGTGAAAGTGAAGCAAAATTGACAAAGAGCTGATGGGAAAGAAACTTTAATAAAATCCAGGAAGACAAGACTTATGGAGACTGATTATTATTTGACAATTAGCATTGATTATTGTCCTCTTGCTCAAAATCAACTAATTTTTGTCCAACTTTTGTCATTTTTAACCATATTGTGATTTTTCGTTCATTAATCTCTATTGTACTTGTCTGTCAGAATTATGTCTAGATTTTCATTGATCTTTCCAGATTTAAGTTTAATAAATGAAAAAAGAGCAAAAAGAAAAACTAAAAAAGATAAACAGCAAAAAACTGATAAAGAAAAAAATGCAGGAATGGGGCGATAATAATACTCTTCGTGACTTGCGGAGAGTTCCACATCACATTTTTGTTTTGTTTTATTTAAATGAAGATGCAATCTAAAGTTGTTAACATGCATAAAGATTGTCCCAGATTTTCCAATTTATAACATTTGATTTATGAAAGGAAACGTGCAAATATGACAATTAATAATAATTCACTCCAAATGGCCTAGATGTGCATGATAATGCTTGTCCAGGAAAATTCTAATTTTTCCAATATAATTGTCATGATATGAATACAATGCAATTCTATCCTAATATAATATGTAATGAAAAATCATACATTAGAGGTCAATTTTGGCTCAAACAAGTACGTGTGCAGATGTATCACCTCAGTAAAACAACCAGGCCAAATTAAGATCAACAAATCACCATGAATTATGCAATCAAGCCGCAACTTTAATCTGGACAGCAAGTACTTGACATCACCCTCCCTTGCTGCGTCAGTTTTGAGGGAAGAAGGGAGCAAGTAGATAGATGTCTCTTACCTATTTTGAGTAGATTTCCTGGAGTTGACCGGAAAACGGGTTTAGATCAACGAGTAGGCAACTTCTTGTGATGACTAACGATGCCACTTAGCGATGATCACGGCAAGGCAGTGGTGGGAACGCAGCAATGAGGTAAGGACTCCGGCTTGACCATGGCGGCAGGTGCACTGTGATGGGCGATGGGCCTATCTCGAGCTGAATAACGGCTCTATCATGCCCAGTTTGAATGACAAAATATGACTAGCGATCTGGACAAATCAACAACAGCAATCCAGTAAGCACGAGCGCTAAGTTTGGACGAACAGGAGGAGAACAATATTGAGCAGGGGGACAAGCACTGGATTCGGTGGCTCACAGTCTATGCGTGTGAATTCAGCTATGGCAAAGCGTGGCCACCGCTTGCAACGACGAATACTAATATCAATGGAGCTACGACTAGAGTAGCAGATCAAAGATGTTGGTGATTGGCGACAATCAACATGCACGCAAGACGGGAATTGAATGAAAGTGGAGTCTCTAGGTGTGAGTTTGATAATGACGATGGCGGTGGTGGTTGAAAACAATTATTGGATCACGTTCGCCTATTGTGACCAAAGATCGGTCCCTTCAATGCTAAAACAAAATGATTGAATTGGTAGGACCTTGCCTGAGACTTTTGTGTCACCATGTCCCATCAAGCATGGCATTAAGGACTTGACCACTCCCTGGACGATGACTCCCAATCCGCCAATTGTTAAAGGCCTAAAAGGCACACACGATAGATAGAATCATATCTTGTTGCTTGATTCAAATAAAAACATTCGCCCGTTTTCCATTCCAAAAGAAGAGCCCTTAAGACTAGTATGGTGCTACGAATTGTTATCATAAAATTAGCCCATATTATTTCGAATACTTTTATCAATCATGTTTTAAATATCGTAAATTATAAAAATCAACTAGAGTGGAGAATCTAAATATGCATGAGCGGAAAAAGTAATGCGTGTGGACATGAAACGACTCGAGAGGTTTAACCAACTAGAGAGAGAGAGAGAGAGCCATCGTAGCACGTCAAGTTGGAGTCTTGCATGTCTTGCACAATCTTGTTTTCTTAAAGCAAAATTTGATTCTCTTTTTTGACTGGGGAGACCAAACTAATTTGATATGGAAAATTTCTTCACAACGGATCAGGATCGACTACGATTTTAAAATTTTGAGAACGATTCAACCTACTATTTCGAGTGAGTGCACAAATCAATTTTATGCCTCTCCTTCATTATTACTTGAAGCGAATTAGTATTATACCTTGTTAATATGCAAAGTGTATATGCTAATTATAGTGATTCCAAAGAATTCGCTGTTGTGCACCATCGGAAGCTCGTTCACAAACAATTCGAGACTTGAATTTAGACCATATAATGAATTTGAAGCTAAACATCTATATCCGAAGGCTCGAAATTATGTCAAACTCCATCATGACAACGTACATGTCGCAGAGGATTCTTCAGCTAGCCATCTCGTGCCAACATATGCCTCCCTGGCAACTCCTCGAGCACCAAAGGGCCAAAATTGCATCAAAGGATCACCGCTTTGTCAATGTTTTGAAACCTAAATTATTGAGGATCCAGCTAACAATGGCATCTTATTTTCTGTTATACATCTACAAGTCGTCAAAAGCGGCAAAGTTTGTCTGTTCGATAAGGAAAACAAAAACAAAGTGCTTTTGCCATAAGAAAAGGTCCTTTGTTTCAAACGGCATTCAAAAGTTGTGATCAGAAGAAAAAGGAGAACAATCTAACTCGAGGACATAATGGACATCAAAACATATGCTCTTCGGTCTTAACTCAAACTTCTTGGCGGATTAGGAAGACCAAGACTGTGCTAGAACTCATCAACTTTCTTGTGTAGAAAGTGAAGCAAAAGGGCAAAAGTGATACTGGGAAATAAACTTTAATTAAATCCAGGAAGATCGAGATTTTGCAGGACTCAAATTGGCTTTGTTGATTCACTTTGCGCATCCCTCCTCTTCCGTCCTCATCTGAATGTCTCTTTTTCCATTACTAATAAAATTTCCACACGTTACGTGTCTTGCTTAAAATTAATAATACTATAAATTATTAGAAGAAAGGAGCCAAGAAGGAACCCAAAAAATCTCCTAATGGCTAAAGGGGAATCAGTCACTGTAGAGACAATGATTATGGTGAAGCTGAGTGATAATGAGCCTATGGAGAGAGAAAACTATAGAGTCCTAGAAGACCAAGACCTTTACATACCAAAAAGATTAAACAAAGACCGAGACTATCGAGGATGCACAAAAGAGGTTAGACAAATCAGAATAAAATATTTTCTGTCCACAAGTGCTTGTTCCGTGAATTGTTGTCCTTTTTCTTCTGATCAAGACTTCTGGCTGTCGTTTGATAAAAGAGGACCTTTTCTTTTGGGCATCCGGAATAGAGGATAAAAGGTGATTTTTCTTCGTATGAGCAACTTAGAGTTCACGCATATTTTCATCAATTTTTTTTCCTTATGAGTGTTTTGTTGGCTTTTTGGCTTTGTGTGCATCCATAATTTCTCAGTATCCTCATGATTTCTGCATATTATTGAATATGCGGTCAACGTGGGCTTTTTCGTGGCAGTTACACTGCTAAAAATTCCCAAATGTTTAAGAAAATAAATGCCTTGAGTATATTATGGATACTTACGAAGGTGCTCGATTTGTCCTTCAATTTGGACGAACATGTAAACTTCTTGCCAACAGATTAGCACATATTTTAGTGATAAACGAAGCTGACCACCATTATTGGGACCAGCAAATAAGCATCTTTCGTGCAACTTGCACTGACCAAATCTTAAGATAATCATTTTGCTATAAATCTACAAGTTATCAAGGACGGCTAACTTTGTCTGTTCAATAAGAAAAACAAAAACAAGTGCTTAGGGCTAAACAACAAAAAGGGTTAGGCACACCAACTAATTCATTAAGCAACTTGCTTTGTTTTACTATGGCAATACTAGATGAGTCAAAAATCACCAACTAACACTATATAATATACAAAAAAAAAAATTACACTCTATCCATCACATTAATAAACATCAAAATCGTGTCAGAGGAGACCCCGATGCTCCTATCAGGTGATTCCCGATCATCAACTCCTACCTCAGCACCCTTCAGCAAATCATTGCAGCCCATCTTTCTGTGGAATGTTTGTCCACAAGTGCTTGTTTCACAATATTTAGAGATTATCCCCAGACATTTTTATATTTGTGCATGTAAATTAATCCAGCTGGAAGACCAAGACTTCCCGAAGAGCTAATGGGCAAGAAACATTAACAGATTCCAGTATGACCAAGACTTGTGAGGACGCGTACTGGCTTTGTTGCTTCACTTTTCAGAAACCTCCTCTTCCATCCCTGTGCGGATGACATTTTTTCCCATTACCAATAGATTTTTCCACGCGATACATGACTTGCTTAAAATTGACTATACCATAATTTCGTCCAACTCTTTTCATGTTCATTCATATTGTAATTTTTCATCATTCATCTCTATCGTGCTTGTTTGTTAGAGTTATGTCTAGATTTTCATGTGTCTTTTCAAATTTAAGTTTAATAATATAAAAACAAAAAAAAAAGCAAAAACACCAAAAAACTTTAAAAAGAGAAAAAAAAGGAGGAATGGGGCGAGAGAGAGCACCATCGTACCACGACCTCCGCCGGTGCTAGAACGACTACTGCCAGTGTCCCCAACTTATAATCACCTTCATTTATCTTGAGATGCTTTTCTTAGAGCGGTTTAGGAAAGGATAATGAGATATATGTACCTGAATTTTTGTTCATTTTACATTGAGTACCTAATTTTTGTTTTGTTCGAACAGGCACCTCAGTTTTCCAAATTTGTTTCAATTTGAGTATTCCGTTAAGTAAATTGCCAAGTAATGTGATTTTACTAACATGACTCGCTTACTCAGTAAAAGTTAAGCATAATAACTGACGTGGCTCACTTACCCTGCAGATTGGATGATGAGAAGAGAGAGCGTATGTTGACTTAGATGATCTTAGCGTCCACTATGTCTTTGCTGACGCAGTAACATCTCATGATGCCACATTGGATGCCAATGTCGACAAATTTAACAGCGTTGGTGTCACATCAATACTTTTCGTTCATAGTTTTAACAGAGGCTTGTAATTGATCGAACGGAAAAACATTAAACACCTTATTACAAAATGGTTAGTGGTTCGGATATTTGTGTGCTAATATCCCAAAATTTGTCATACAATGACTGGTCTAGATTCAAATCTCAAACGTACTTTTGTTTAGATGATATTTCTTCTACAAACTCTTCCTCTGGATTCATTTCTTGGTCTCAGTATGATTTCTTTTTTTTTTTTAATAATTCGTTCTTTCATGTAAAAAAGAATAGGAAATAGTTTTGTTAATTTCACACCATTGCAAAAAGATTCAGCTGCCAAATGTCGAGCACATTTGTAGACTATAAAGTTCTCAATATTGATTTCCTTTAGATTTTCTTCTTGAATCATTCGAATATAAAAATCCTAAAAATAAAGTATTACTCACTAATTTATTTCTTGAATCATTCCTTTAGTTGTGAAGGAGGAAATTACCAAATTAGTCATAAATTTATTATATGGATGACAATTTAATCATTAACTTTTTAATTTTGCTAATGTGGTCCTGAACACGTGAAATTGCAAAGTAGTCCTTCTAGCATAATTACCGTCGGAAATTACTTGCGTGGCAATCCACATAGGATGTTATTTCGAGTAAAGTCGCTTAGATTAGCATGCCATGTCAAAAGGCTGACGATTAAATAAAGACCAAGACTTTCACCTACCAAAAAGATTAAACAAAGACCAAGACTTTCAAAGATTCACATAAGAGGTTAGAGAAATCAAAATAGGGAAAATTATCTAAAAAGTCCTAAATCTATTTCATTTTTACCAATTTAGTCATAAACATTTTAATTTTGCCAATTGAATCCTAAACCTTATCAATTGAGTCCATTCAGTCAATTTTTACCAGAAATCGCTAACGTAGATGCCAACAATCCTACGTGGCACGACTAATGCTAATGTGGACAATTTTTAATAATATTTTTTGAATTTTTATTTATTTTTGAATTATTTTTTATTTTCTTTTATTTTCTTTTTTTTCTTCTTTTCTTTCTCTAGCCGGTCGCCAGGCCTTGGCGACCAACCAGAGGCAAGTGCCAACGAGGCCCTTTGGCAAAGCTCATTCCCACAGGCCACTAGCGAGGGTGAGCCTTACCTGCCCCTAGTGAGGTCGACCTCATCATCATTGGACGAGGTCAACCCTCACTAGATACTATGAAGGCGAGTCTTACCGGCCCTTGCTTCTAGCCAATTTTCGGCCATCACTAAGGCCTGTCCACCTGCTAGGGGAAGAAGGGAAGGAAAAAAGAAGAGAAAAGAAAAAGAAAAAAATAAAAAAGAAAAAAATATAAAAATTCAAAAAATATTAAAATATTATTAAAAATTGTCAATGTTAGTGCAAACCATGCCATGTAGGATGGCTAGTGTCCACATTAGTGACAGATGAACTCAATTGGTAAAACATGAATAGGTTTAGGACTTAATTAGTAAAATTAAAAGATTTATGACTGAATTGACAAAAATGCATAGTTTAAGACTTTTTGGACAATTTTCCTAATTAAAAAATAAATGCTTTTTGTCCACAAGTGGTTGTTTCGTGAGTTGTGTTGGGGTTAACAATACAACCTAGCGGGGAGTGAATAGGTTGTTTGAGAATTATGAAAAAATTTTGTGGAATATAACAAGTTCAACTTAAAACATTGACAGAAATAGTTTGTAGAAATCAGGTGCGTGCTATTGTTTGACAAATCGTGATGATAAAGATAAGGTAATGCTAATGCTATAGATAAAGATGATTTGCAAGCATATATATAGTGGTTCGGCTTTATCCCAAGCCTACATCCACTCTCTAGACTAATAGTCACAATACAGACTGGGTTGCATTAGTAATCTACTCAACAAGTTACAATTGGCAAGTACTGATCCTTTACAAATGATAGATCACACTATCAAAACTCAGCTACTGCACTTACTCTTGTACACTTGATCTTTCACCCGATTACTATACGGCAAGACTATAACGGTGAAGATCTTTTGAGAGAACGAAATAATATCAACAAGGTAAGTAGTTCAGAGCAAATACTTGGATTCTATATTGTGCTCTCTAACATTTTGGCCTAGAATGTCTTCTTTTCAATAAATATCTTCAATCTTCCCGTTGGAGATGCTCACACGATTAACTAGCTGTTAGAGATTTGTTGGTATTACTGTCCAGAGATGGAGCTACCCATACAACCCTTTATCTTGAACATTTGCAGGATACTCGAAAATAGGTCCTATAGCTACTGTTCCAATGCTGATTGCTCTGACATTTCTGACAGACGCATGCTCTTATTCCTTGATAGACTTCTTGATCTTTCCATTGCGCATTTCCACCGTTCAACGACTATAATCCTGAACATCCTCATATGGTCGTTATTCAAACATCATCAATGACATGATGTCTCAGTATTGATACAATCATCATCAATCAATTGATCTTTAAGTCCGTTGGTGCTGTTTATAAAAATGTACAAGGACATCTTGTGATCCCCTCCCAATGGATCACACCATGGATATTATGTAGTCATTAAAGATCATCATAGTCTTCAACCTCATCTATATAAGGCAGCTGCTCTCATTCGATATTAATGCTGATCTTTTTGGTCCATCCGAGTATATTGGCAATTTCGACTCTACCGAACTATTCATCTTCATGGTCCTTCCAAGCTTTATCGAACATCCTCATTCTAGGCTTGTTCACCATCACAGGTTCATCCACCTATTTACCTGATCTTTGTACCTCCAAGCCATCACGAACATCCCTGTTCTTCTTAGCTTGTTCACCCTCGATACTTCCAGATGTTCACCTTATCTGAAGATCCTTCCAGCTTGTAGACATTTTTAATTACCCAATATCTTATTCACTTTAGATATCAGCAGAGCATTTTGACAGTGGCAGAACACTCTTCATATTAGAATATTCTGGTGCTGTTTATGACAAATATCCGCATCTCAGCTTGTACATTTATCACCTGGTACTACTCAACCAATACACACATTAGTAGCTTTTGATTGTCTTTGTCATCTTCAAAACAACATATGAGATTTTCCCAACAATCATCACATTGGTGATTTTCCCAACAAGTTGTTCTCCATTTTTTTTTCCAGATCAAGACTTTTGCCCGTCGTTTGATACATAGGACCTTTTCTTTTAGACATCCAGAACAGATGATAAAAAGCGATTTTTCTTCATATGACCAACTTAGAGTTCACGCATATTTTCGTCAAATTTTTTACTTACAAGTGTTTTGCTAGCTTTTTGGCTTTGTGTGTATCCGTAAATTCTCAGTATGCTAATGATCTCTACATATTGTTGAATATGCGGTCAAGGTAGGCTTTTTCGTGGTAGTTACAGTGCTAAAAATTCCCAAATGCTTGAGAAAATAAATACCTTGAGTATATTATGGATACTTAAGAAGGTGCTCTGATTCCTCCTTCAATGTGGATGAACATGTAAAGTTCTTGCCAACAGATTAGCACATATTTTAGTGATGAATGAAGCTGACCACCATTATTGAGACTGGAAAATAAGCATCTTTGTGCAACTGCACCGATTGAATCTTAAGATAAACGTTTTGAAAGATAAACCCAGCAATGGTAGCTTAGTTTTTGTTATACATCTACAAGTCATTGAGTACGGCTATATAACTTTGTTTGTTTGAAAAGGAAAACAAAAACAAGTGCTTGGGGCTAAACAACAAAAAGTGTCTGGCACACAAACTAATCCATTAAGCAAGTTGCTTTATTTTACTATGGCAATATTGAATGAGTCAAAAATCACCAACTAACACTATATAATATACAGGAAATTGCACTCTACGCTTCACACTAATGAACAGAAAAATTGTGTTCAGAGGACCACAATGCCCCTACCAAGCGATTCACGATCATCAACTCCTAACTCAACACCCTTCAGCAGATCATGCCGCCCATATTGCTGTGGAACTTTTGTCCGCAAGTGCTTGTTTCATAATATTTGAGATTATCCCCACACATTTGTATATCTGTGCATGTAAATTGACCCAGGAACAACAATGCGTCCCGAAGAGCTAATGGGACAGAAACATTAACAGATTCCAGGATGACCAAGACTTGTGAGCACTGGCTTTGTTCACTTTTCACATACCTCCTCTTCCATCCCTATGCGAATGACATTTTTTTTTCCATTACCAATGGAATTTTCCACGCTTTACATTTCTTGCTTAAAATTGAGTATACTATAATTTCGTCCCACTCTTTTCATGTTCATTCATACTGTCATTTTTCATCATTAATCTCCATCGTACTTGTCTATTAGAATTATGTCTAGATTTTCATGTGTCTTTTCAAATTTAAGTTTAGTGGTATAGAAACAAAACAAAAAAAGAGAGAAAAACTAAAAAGGAAAAAACACCAAAAGACTTTAAAAAGAGAAAATAAAAAGGAGGATTGGGGTGAGAGAGAGAGAGAGCACCACCGTACCACGGCCACCGCCGGTGCTAGGACAACTATTGCCAACGGCCCCACCTTGTAGTCGCCTTCATTTTTCTTGAGATGTTTTTCTTAGAGCGGTTTAGGAAAGGATAGTGACCACTTAGTACCTGAACTTTTGTTAATTTTACGATCAAGTACCTAATTTTTTTTTTGTTTGATCAAGCACCTCAATTTTTCAAATTTGACTCAATTTGAGTATTCCGTTAAGTAAATTGCCATGTAATGTGATTTTACTGACATGACTTGCTTATTGAGTAAAAGTCAAGCATAATAACTGACTTGGCGTAGATTGGATGATGAGGGGGGAGCACGTATGTTGGCTTAGACGATCTTAACATCCAATATGTCTTTGCTTACGCGGCAACATCTCAAGATACCACATTGGATGCCAATATTAATAGTTAACTGTTCTTTAACAGCATTGGTGTTATATTAACATTTTTCATCTGCAATTTTTGCAGAGGCCTATAATTGACCAAACAAAAAAGAGTTTAAACACTTGACTACAAAAAGGTTAATAGTTCGGATATTTGTGTGTCATTATTCAAGAATTTATCATACGATAATTGGTCTAAATTCAAATCTCAAACGTACTTTTGTTTAGGCGATATTTGTTCTACAAACTCATCCTCTGGATTCATTGCTTGGTCTCACTTTCGTGATTTCTTTTTTTAAGGTAATTCGTTCTTTCATGTGAAAGAGAATGGGAAATAGTTTTGTTAATTTCACGCCATTGCAAAAAGATTCAGCTGCTAAATGTCGAGCACATTTGGGGACTATAAAGTTCTCAATGTTGATTTCCTTTAGAATCTCTTCTTGAATCATTCGATTATAAAAATCCTCAAAATAAAGTATTACTCACCCGTTTATTTCTTGAATCATTCCTTTAGTTGTAAAGAGAGAAATTACCAATTCAGTCCTAAATTTATTGTACGGATGACAGTTCAATCCATAACTTTTCAATTTTGCTAATGTAGTCTTAAACTTTTGAGTGAAATTACAATATAGTCATTCCGGCCAATTATCGTTGCAAATTACTAACGTGGTGGTCCACATAAGATGTTATTTTGAGTAAAAATGTTTACTTCAGCATGTCACATGAAACGACCCACGATTATACAAAGACCAAGACTTTTACCTACCAAAAAGATTAAACAAAGACCAAGACTTTCTAAGATGCACATCAGTTAGCGAAATCAATATAAAATACTTTTTGTCCACGAGTTCTTGTTTCGTAATATTTAGAGAATATCTCTAGAGACTTTACTAGATATCATGTACTCTTTTGTCTGAAAAGTGAAGCAAAAGTGGAGAACCTCCACGCGTTACAGGTGAAGCAAAAGTGCAGCACTTTAAGAGAAAGTACCAATGGGAGGGAAACTCTAATCAATTCAAGGAAGATAAAGACTTTGCGAGACGCAAATTGGCTTTGGTGCTTCACTTTTCACATCCCTCCTTTTCCATCCTATGTGAATGTCTTTTTTTCCATTACTAGCTGAAATTCCGCGCGTTACATATAAAATTACCAATACTATAATTTCCGTCCAATTTTTTTGTGTTTAATCATATTGGGATTTTTCATCCATTAATCTCTATTGTACTTGTCTATTAGAATTAGTTCTAAATTTTCATTTATGATTACAAATTTAAGTTTAATAAAAGAAAACGTGAAAGAAGAAAAACTAACACGGAAAAAAAAAAAGCAGGAATGGGCCGACAGAGAAAGCGCCACCCATCCCATGGCCATTACCACACCGTTGTCGTCAAAAACACTGAAGAACGACTCATTCCAACCCCACTGCCGCAGTCGTAGTCAGAGCTACTAGCCAGACTAACCAACGCAACCAATTACCTTTAATTACCTAATGACTAGCCTAACTTAATCTATAGGTATATTCACAATGGAAAGAATGAATTCTAGAATTTATAATTTATCACTGCATTGTGAAAAGTTGGGTTCAGCGTGGAGCTCACATGCTCCAGTTTCATTCAAAAAAAAATTTCCCATCCTGTGTTTAAGACTTTAGCAATAGCTGCTGATAATGTTTAGAGTCAGAGAGAAAACAACGACAAAGTGTTTATGGTGGCTCAACCCTAATTAGGGTTGTATGATATGTATTTATAGGAGCGACTAATTACAGAAAAGGTACAGATATAAACATAATTACATAAATACCCCATAATACATATAATTATACATTAATACTCCCCCTCAATCCAAGTAGGTATAACAACTGAGAGATTGGATCTTAATAACGCGCGACGCGGACTAGGTAGTCCCTTGGTGAAGATATCTGCCAATTGATCTGTTGTAGGCACATAGCGAACATGGAGATCTCCGGAAGCAACCCGTTCTCGAACAAAATGGTAATCCAACTCAATGTGTTTGGTGCGAGCATGAAACACAGGGTTGATAGCAAGATAGGTGGCAGAGATGTTGTCACAATAAACAATGAGAGGATTATAAAGGGGGACCCCAAGCTCACGAAGTAAATGACGAATCCAAATAGTCTCAGCAACACATTGAGCGACAGCACGATACTCAGCCTCTGTACTAGAATGGGCCACGGTGGGTTGCTTCTTGGCACTGCATGAAACAAGATTGGTGCCTAGAAAAACACAAAACCCGGAGGTGGACTGTCTAGTATCGGAGCATCCAACCTAATCTGCATCCGCATAAGCAATTAAGGAAGTGGGAGAACCCCGCTCAATGAGCAAGCCATGGGTGGAGGTGCCAGCTAAATATCGGTATATACGTTTGACGACCTGGAGATGAGGTAATTGTGGTTGATGCATGAATTAACTAACCAAATTCACAGCAAAACTAATATTTGGTCTGGTCATAGATACATACTGTAGAGCACCAACATTTGTCGATACAACGTCGGAGAAGCGAGAACCTCACCATCATTAGCAGACAATAGAGTCTTCGAGGCTAGAGGAGTAGATACAGGCTTGACCTTAACAAGGTCAAACTTGCGCAAAAGACTATCAACATACTTGGCTTGAGATAAAAGCGTACCGTTAGAGCGGTGATGAGCCTCAATGCCTAGGAAAAGTGGTCCAAAATCCTTCATAGAAAATTCCTGTGAGAGTCGAGTAATTAAAGATTGTAATAACTCAGGAGTATCACCAGTGACCAGGATATCATCGACATACAGCAGGAGGTACACACGGCCCCGAGAAGAAGCATAGACGAATAATGAAGGATCGGCCTTACTCGCCATAAAGCCCAAAGAAAATAAAAAACTGCTGAAGCGATGAAACCATGCACGTGGAGCTTGTTTTAAATCATAGATGGCTTTTTGAAGACGGCACACATGATTCAGGAATTCAGGATGAGAGAAACCAGGAGGTTGGTGCATGTAAACTTCCTCACAAAGGATGCCGTGCAAAAGGCATTATTGACATTAAGTTGACGCATGGCCCATCCCGAGAAAATTGCAATAGAGAGAACAACTCGAATTGTAGTGGGTTTAACGACTGGGCTAAAAGTCTCGTCATATACCAGTCCAGCCTGCTGCTTAAATCCCTGTGCAACGAGGCGAGCTTTGAAGCATTCCACAGTTCCATCAGATTTTTCCTTAATCTTAAAAACCCATTTACAACCGACTAAATTCTTATAAGGATCAGGTGGTACAAGATCACACGTGTAATTAGTGACCAAGGCATTAAATTCATCTGCCATGGCCGCTTTCCAACGAGGGTCAAGAATGGCCTTAGAATAGCAAGTTGGTGTCTCTTCATGAAAGAATGAGAGAGATTAAAAATTTTCCTCTGTTTAGAAATTCCAGATTTGGCACGAGTCTGCATAGGATGAGTCGGAAGAGAGGAAATGGAAGCGGTAGAGCTGGATAGAGATGTAGAGGGGATTTGCGGGGTTTGTTATGGGAGGAATTTTGTCGGGAGAGGAGTGAGGTTGAGACATAGTGACTGAGTTCGGAGAGAGGGGAGGTGGAGGTGAAAAGGAATTGGAAGTAGATTCGGTAGTTCGAGAGGAGGAGAGAGGCAAATTAGGAGGTTGGGCTTGAGAAGAAAAAAAAGGCGGATGAGAAGTTTGAGGGCCAAAAGAAGTAGAAGGAAGAATAGATTGATTGGAGTAAACAAAAAGTGAAGAAGGTGATGTAGAACAGTGGGGTACGGGATTATGATTTGAAGATTTTGTTGAAAAGGGAAAATTCTCCTCATCAAACCGAACATGACGACTGATAAAAACACGACTACTCGACCGATCAAGGCAACGATAGCCTTTGTGATTTGACGCGTACCCAATAAATACACATGGCACAGAATAACGTGCCAACTTATGAGAGACACGAGACGGAAGAAAAGGATAACAAGCACACCCAAAAACCCGAAAGAAAGAGTAATCAAACTTGAACCCAAATAAACAGTGGAAGGAGAAATATTAGATAAGACAGGAGTGGGAAGTCGATTAATGGTGTAAACAGTAGTGAGAAGAGCATCGACCTAATATGAAGAAGTATATGAGCATGGATTAATAAGGTTCGAGACATTTCAACTAAGTGTCTGATTTTGTGTTCAGATACACCATTTTGAGATGGGGCTGTGGACAAGAAAAACGTTGAATAATACCATTTTCAGTTGTAAGAATTTAATTTTGGCATTACACAGATTTTCGATAAAACAACAAAAGCGATGAAAGTGTGTAGGCATTTCAGATTTATTTTTCATAGAAAATACCCAAGTGAACCAAGAATAATCATCAACGAATAACACAAATATTTGAAACTAGAATTAGATAAAATTGGACTCGTCCATATATCAGAATGAATTACAACTAAGGGAAAAGATGCACGATGACTAAAAGACTCAAAAGGTAATCGATGAGATTTGCCTATAAGACATGACTTACATGATATTGACTTAGAACTAGAATTGCAAACACGACTCAAAACTTGTTTATTCGGATGGCCAAGACGAGCATGCCAGCGAGTTAAGCAGAGGAAGCCACGATAGGATGAGAATGAGATGACACCATTGAGTTGGAAATCGGATAAAGACCATGAGAAGAATCAGCTTTGAGGAGAACTTTCCTGGTTTGTTTGTCCTTCAAAGAAAAGGATGAACCATTAAAATCAATGGCACATGAATTTTTATGGCAAAGTTGAGCAACCGAGATAAGATTGCGAGCAAGATTAGGAACATGATAGACGGGAGATAATAGTAAAGATCGAGAACCAGTATGTAAAAAGGCTTTACCGACTTGCTTAACAGGCAATAAACGACCATCACCAAATCATAAAAAGGTCTAGGATTTTGGATGTTACCAATATCACTAGTCATGTGTGCTGACGCTCCACTGTCAAGATACCAAGTTGAATCAGAGGTCTCACCAACTGAGAGAGCTGAGAACGAGTCTGACAGATCAGTAGTAAAAGCATGGTCGAATCGTTGTCGACATTGTAGTGCGATGTGCCCGACTCCGTTACATATTTGACAAGTAAGATGAGGCCTAGATCCGAGAATACCTCCCTGTGTGAAAGGGGGAACATAGGGCTTCGAACCACCACGAGACCGACTAGAGGAGGTGGAGGAGGCATAAAGAGCCGATAATGATTGCAAATCGAACCGATCATAGGAAGATTGCCAATTCGATTTATCACGCGAGAATCGTCCACCTTGTCCCCGACCAGATCTACGACCTCTAGAATTACGTCCACCTTGAGATCCTCGAAACGGTGGATTGGGTGAAGTGGTGTGACCGATCAAAGCATGATGAATATCAAATGAAGATGATGCACTGGATTTTTGGAGAAATCGTTCTTCTTGGATGAGGAGACGTGACCGCAGATCACCAAAGGAGAGAATTGTAGGGCCGTTTGTGACCATAGTGACAAAAGGATCATACTCAGATGGGAGCCCACTGAGGGCTTGAATCACCAAGTCCTTGTTAGAGACGGAGCAATTGAGTGCGGTGAGAGAGTCCACAATTGACTTCAGATGCTGGAGATAATCAGACATTGATTGATCGGGTTTCTTCATAGTATTCTGAAAATCCAATTTTAGTCCAATTTCCTTGGTCGCGCAGCGATATGTAAAACGTTGTCCTAGAGCAAGCCAAATCTCCCGAGATGTCCGAAGGTCGTGAACTTCACGGAAAATTTCGACTGTGAGGGTCGAATTGATCAAACTACGAACGCATTGATCTGTCTTTACCCAGGTGGAATAGGAAGTATTGACCACCACAGTGCTAGTCTGATCATTGATAAGCTTTGGCGGACATGGAAAAGAACCATCCACATATCCTAGCAGATCATTACAGATTAAAATAGATTCAAACTGAGATTTCCACAGAAGATAATTGTCTGCATCGAGTTTGATGGAGACAAGATATGTGATGTTGGGAAGAACAAGCGACGACGAGGATGATTGCACAGCCGTAATTTGAGTAGCCGAGTGAAGAAGAAGGGAAAGTGGGCGCAATATTATCAGGAGGCGATAGGAAATTGCGATTAACAAAAAAAGAAGATGGTGGGTAAAGAGATGGTCGAGAAGAAGAAAAATTTAGAGATGTATTGGACATTGTTGAGATAGTAATCGGAGCAAAGGAAGCGTTGATTTGGGGTAGAGATGTTGAAGAATTCGATTCGTTTTTCTGCTCTGATACCATGATAATGTTTAGAGTCAGAGAGAAAACAACGATAAAGTGTTTATGGTGGCTCAACCCTAATTAGAGTTGTATGATATGTATTTATAGGAGTGACTAATTACAGAAAGGGTACAGATATAAATATAATTACATAAATACCCCATAATACATATAATTATACATTAATAAGCTTTTACTACCGTAACGAATGGGTCTTTCTTTTTCAAAAAAAAGAAAAAGAAAAAAGACTTGGGCTTGAGAGAACCAATTCTTATTTGTTACGCCCATGAAGCTGCATCTTTGAAGCCCAACAGACTAACTTCCTTATTCGATTGAAAAAAAGACTAACTTCCTTCACCGTAGTTATAATTGTTGTAGTTGGCTTCTCAGGGAAAAGAGGAATAGTTAAGAGAGAAAGAAGAATCAAGAAAACTGGAAAAGAAAAGTGAACCGCGCACTAGACAGAGAAAGGGTTTGGTTCAAGTTCGCCGGGGACATCTTAACGTGTTGAATTAATGTCGTTCGTGTAGCGCTTAGCAAGAATTCAAAGACTTAATTCACCTAATTGAAGAAATTTGTCTAGGTTGAGCTGTAATTTCAATTCCATTTGAGTTTTTGGTTGCTTGGTTGATTCTAGAGTTTGTTGAGCTATGAAATCATGTTGAAATGAAACTTTGGTGTGTCGTGAAACTGTGGGATTTTATGAAAGTCAACTTGGCATTACAGTATGGTTGGAATTAAATTTTCAAGTTCTTTGGCACTGTTGGAACCAGATTCGAACTATTGTGTTTGGCGCTAGTTTTCGCCCGTTTACGAACCTCTCTTGGGTCGAAGGCGAGTTCTCCTTTTAAGCACGTCGAGTTAGTTTTCCAATGACTTTGGACCTACTTGAAATAGGCGTTGGAAGAGTTCATTTTTTAAATTTTGCACGTGAGTTGCCGCAGTACAGTGTACAGCAGTAGTTGTTCTACTTTGGGCGAGCTTTTCATTGGCACATTGGAGTTGTTTTGTACCAAATAAGCTTAATTTAGTTGAATCTTAGCTAAGGTACTTACCTCCTTGATCTTGATATCCGTTTCTCACTTAATTGAATGGATTTTGCATCCCTTCTATGATTTTTGAACTCATGTCTTGAAAATAACTAAAATTAGATATGTTATAAGATGTGAAAGATGTATCGCACAATGTTTAGAGTATATTTGTTGCATGAAGCTAGATCAGACATTGACTATTGTCGTGATCTTCCCGAAAATTTAGGTGTCAACAATTATCCTTTTATTATTTGAAATGGCATGGCAAAGTATCTCTTGAAATGGTTTGGGAGTTGATTATTTGTGAAATGGTTTGAGAAATGCTATGTGAAATATAACCTTCTTCATGAAGGAATTGTGAAAGGATACGTATATTGATTTGTAAAAGTGGTTTATGAAGTGAATTCTAAAGTTTTTCGATTGGCTGGAGGATTGTGTTGATGGTTTTATGCTCTTGTAGCTATGATCTAAACCCACTGAGGGGTTGTGATAATGCATGTTGTTCTCAAGATGTCCTGTATGGATCGAGACGCCAACTGATAATAAGGTGGAGACCTATGTTAAAAGGGAATCTTGCTAGGGCTCATCAAGGAGTGTTAAGCGTGGCCATAATTTGATATTAAACATTAGATTGATCAATAGACTGGAACATTGATGCGTGCTTTGGTATCAGTGATTGAATGAGTATTCTAGTACGTATAAAACTTTTGTTGAGGTTATATAAATAATCTTTGATGTACATGTATTATTTACTGAATTTGGATAAATGTGTTCAGCTCAGAACATTCATCCCAATTGTTCATACCATATAAGAAGAATAAAGAAAAGTATGGAAAGAAATTCACTAATAAAAAAAAGGGATAAGTGCACCAATAGTCCTAAAACTTGTCATGAAAGTGTAATCGAGTATTAAAACTTTTAAAAAGTACATTCAAGTCCTAAAATTTGTCATCAAAGTGTAATCGAGCCTTAAAACTTGTTAAATTGGTCCAATCATAACATGATTTGACTAATTTGATAAGTTTTAGGATTCAATTGTAGTTTTTGAAAGTTTTAGGACTCAATTGCCCTTTCGTGACAAATTCTAAGACTTAATTGCACTTTTTGAAAGTTTTATGACTCAATTGCACTTTCGTGACAAGTTTTAGGACTTTTAATATACTTATTAAGAAATAAGGGATATGTTCATTAAAAGTCATCAAATTTGTCACCAAAGTGTAATTGAGTTCTAAAACTTGCAAAAGGTGCAATTGAGTTTTAAAACTTGTTAAATTAGTTCAATCGAGTCCTAAAGTTAACACTATTCAATTTGACCAATAGAAAATGCTGACGTGGATTTTTTATTTATTTTTTATATCCCAAGTGGCAATGACATGGATTTTTTAAATCATTATTTTAATATTAATTTTATTTAAATTAAATTTAAAATAAGCTAAAATTTAAAAAAAGGGAGCAAGAGGACAATCGCAGAGGGAGGGCTTACCCTCCTTGCTGCCCCCCCACCATCGCCAGGAGGGGTTGGTGAGGGTGGGGGGACGGTAGGCGGGGGTCGCCGAGCCCCAGTTAGGGGCTGGCAACCCTCGTTGAAGGCAGGCGAGGGCCTACGAGCCCTCCCCTAGATCGGGTGAGGGTCACCAGCCCTCGCCCAGACCTGGCTGAGGGTCGCTAGTGGCGACCGACCCCCGCTAGATCTGGGGGAGGGCCACCACTAGTGCGGGTCAGCTACCACTGGCGACCGTCGGCCAGGTCTGGGGGAGGGTCCCGACCCCTCGCCCAGATTTGGGCTAGGGCCCGCAGGCCCTCGCCTGCTGTCCCCCCACCCTCACCGGCCCTTCCAGGCGATGGTGGAGCGCTGGTAGCAACGGGCATGGCAAACCCTCCCTCCCTCCCTGTCCTCTTCCTCCTTTTTTTCATTTTAAAGTTTACATTTTTTAAAAATTTAATTTAAATAAAAATAGTATAAAAAATCAAATTTTGGCCAAAACAATGTCGTTTTAGCCATGTCATCGTCACGTAGGAGAGAGAAAATATTAAAATGCACCACGTCAACATTTTTCGTTAGTAAGTTTGACGGTATTAACTTTAGAACTTATTTGAATCAATTTGACAAGTTTTAGGACTTGATTGCACTTTTTGCAAATTTTAGGACTCAATTACACTTTGGTGACAAATTTTAAGACTTCTTGTGAACATATCCCAAGAAATAAAGAAGTAGTTTGTTATACATGCGGTGGAAAGTGTCATACAAGTCAAATTGCAAATTCAAAGGAAGGTAAATCAATTGGATACAGACGAAGATATTAATCATCAAGTATTAAGGTTGATTCCAGAAACTGAGTCGTCGTCATCAGAAACAGAGGAAAAATACGAGTATGAATCAAATGGAAGATGAAGGAATTCAAGAATGTAACTATAAAGATAATTGTACATGTGGATTACGTACTCAAAGAATAAGTGTAAAAACGGTAGAGGATGATTTTATTATAAATATAGTGGATAAAATAAGTGAGCTGATAATTCAGGAAGAATATTTTTTTAAAAATAAGAAATTGCTCTCAATATTCAGAAAAACCGTACATTTTGCAAGAAATTTTGACAATGATAAAAGAATAATACCGGCACCAATTGACTATTCAAGATCTCTATAAAGAGGTAATTAAACAGAAAAAAAGATGTAGAAGAAATCATTAATAATCCAACATCGAGGATAGAAATGTTCTTTGCTCCCATATTCAGCTTTTCTGCGTAGTGTGCTTCGCGAGGAGGTATACATGACTCAACATCCTGGTTTGTGGATTCTAAGTGTCCTAACCATGCGTGTCATATACTCAAGGAGATTTGTGGACTTAAGCAAGTACCTCGAGCATGGTTTCAACGCTTCGGTTTTTGCTTGGTGAATCTTTTATTTACAGCAAGTAATACAACTCCATATCTGTGCATCATTCAAGCTCTGGAATCTTGGTTCTATTACGTTACGTTGATGATATTCTCTTAACAGGAGGTCGTGCCACAGAGTTACATAGTTTCATTCGAAACTTGCGTTTGCTTTTACCATGAAAGGTTTTGGTCCATTGCATTTCTTCCTTGGCGTTGAGGCTCAGTCTAGAGGTACAGGAGTTTTGCTGTCTTAAACACATACTCCTATCACAGTTTAGTCTCAAGCTTCTTTACATGATGGTGGGTTGTTGATGGATCCTACTGAAGATAGAAGCGCCCCGGGGGGGTGGTGGCGGGGTGTGTGGTGGGGGTGTGGTGTCTTTAGTATTTATCTGTGACTAAACCTGACATTTCTTATGCTGCCCGTATTGTGAATTAGTTCATGCATTGCCCTCAAACATCTCACTTGCAAGCGATTAAGCGCATTTTTAGATATTTGAATGGAACCATTGATCAAGGACTATTATTGAAGCCATCATTCGACAGCTCCTTGGTAACATTAACTCATGCCGATTGGGCCAGTTGTCCTGATACTCGTCGCTCAGCATCTGGATATGTAGCTTTTCTTGGGTACAATAGTTCATTAGCATGCTAAAAAGCATCCCACCGTCTCTCGCTCCGTTGCAGAATCTGAAGTCAGGAGTTTTCGCCTCTGCAGTTGCAGAAACTTTGGATCCATGAGATTTCATGTGATCTTCTTGTATGTTTACCTACTCCGGCTGAAGTCATCTGTGATAATGTTAGAGCCGCTTATTTAGCTGCTAATCTGGCTTTCCATGCTCACACCGGGCATATCGAGATTCGTGAAAAAATTCGCATCGGGTGAAATTATTACAATATATATTCCAATTGCTGATTAATTAGCTGACATTTTTACAAATTATCTCCAGGTTGATTTCATATTTTGAAGGACGATCTCTTTGTGGTGGCACCTGGTTCAAATTGAGGAGTATTGGAGTATCCTTAATATATGTTTTGCTCTTATCATATCTTTTGTTAGTTGTTTTTCAATTTACAAGTTTTGATATGTAATACTTTTTAGTTGTCAGTGGTTTTCAATTCTGATATGTAATCTTTCTAGCCTTCATGTCTACTTTTCAAAAGATCTGATTGTAACTACCTGTACTGTATATAAGATGACAAGCACAGCTCTATTTGACGGGCTGAATTACACCATTTTCACATATTGCGGCTTACGATGAAATGACCTGATCTTGATTTATAAAGGTTAGCTGGTGACATGAAGTAATTGTAGGGAATCATTCCACGTAATGATTTCTTCTAATTCCAGTGACATTGTAAGCACATGTCCTACTCGTGAAATATTTTGATAGTTTCTAACTCCGTCAAATTAAGCTTAGATTTAAGCGACACTAATCTTGCTCATAAAGAGATAGAGAGGGCCTGTTCAAGAGGCTCTTGCCAACATCTTAGTAGTTCTCTGAATTGAATTAAACTTAGATTTAAGTGACTCCAATCTTGTTCATAAAGAGAGAGAGAGAGAGGGGGGGGGGGGTGGGGAGGTGCTGTCTAAGAGCCTCTTGCCGACATCTCTTAGTAGTTTTCTTAACTGAATTACAAGATTCTTTCGTTTTAAAATGTTCTCTAAACTGAATCAAATATAGGGTCCGTTTGTTTGAATGAATTTTTTTTTTCAGAAAATTGTTTTCGAAATTCAGATATTTAGATAACAAAATACCAATACTGAAAACAATTAGCTTATATTGTGGGAAAACGACTTCCCCTTTTAACAATAATGAAATCAGTTTTCCTAAATCACCAAATAGTTGAAAGCTAACCATTTTCCTTGAAAATAATTTCCATGAAAAATATTTTCACTTATCATAAGTTTTCAACGAAATAAAGGCACCACTTTATTATATCATGTTTCATTGTTGAGCTTGAGCACATGGCGCATTGTTTCATGAAGTCAGTCTTTTGGAACCAAACTAGCTACATCCAGGGGCGTTAATAAAGGTGAAATAGTTTAAATTTCAACTATTATGACGGCCAACAGGCATATGGTCCTATTGATAAAGGAATTGGAGGTGAGGCCGAAGAGTACCAGGTTTGGGATTCGATTCTCGAGAGCATCGCAAACACATATACAAAGAAGAGATGAATGAGACAAAAAAAAAACGAGTCAAATCATGTTAATTTCGAGTTAGTTATATCAACATGACGATTTGACCAAAAAAATATATATCAACATGACGTTCACGTGGTTGCGTTGAACTCGATTGCAACCTGAGTCCGATTCCCCTCCATCCGTGAATAATCTCACAAGAGGAGGGCAATTTAGTCAATCCAACCATCCAAAACCCACAAAACTGGGACACAACAATATAAAAAAAAACAAAAAACAAAATCCATCAGAATTTTCAAATGCGAATTTCTAAGAAATTTAAGATTCCAACTTTGTCCTCCATCTCCCACTCTCGTGCTCTCCTCATCTCGTCCCAGCTTTGCAGGACGTCGTCGAACGTCGTCGCTTGGTCGCGGAGACGAGCTCTTCGAAAAAATCCGCCGGAGCCACCGGGCAACCACATGTCCGCCGCCGTCCCGATGCCGGCAGCGCCTCACTGGTGGGACGAGGATCATGACCGGCTTCCAAATTCCAGAATCGGAAACTTTTATTACATCAAAATTTTTCTGTCTCCGATGGTTATTTTCACCAATTCACGCCAATTGTGGATAATACTAATACCCTTTTGTTCTCTGGTGAAACATTTGTTTTCTTTTTGGGGAATTCATGGTGTTTGATTAAGCGTTGGTTGTTTTGGGTTTGTGTTGCTCTGAAGGACTTGTGAGTCTGGTTGGCGTGACAGTGGCAATGTAGTTGTTGCGAGTTTAACTGGTTGAGTGTCGATGGCTATAATTCAATTCATCCTCCTGGATGTTGGTGCTTTTGGCTGATCATCTTTGCTCCTGCTCATCTCTGATTTAAGCTAAGCCGATCTGTCACCAGTGTAATCAATAAAGCCTTAGCATTGCTATGCTGAGCGACTGAACCACAGATACTAGGAGATAGTTTAGTCCTTATGAACATCACACTAAGGCGGTTGGACCGCTCCCACTGTTCATAAAGGGCTTCTTAGCTACAGTGCTCGTGTTAGTAGGAGTAGGTGGTTCGTCTTTTCTTATAGCATAGTCAATGTCCATGCACCCCAATTGAAGAAGAATTGACTCCTTCCACACTTTATAGTTTTCACTATTCTGTAGGGGAACATCACTCTTAAATTCAAAGAAATTCACAGGTTGCAAAACTGCATATCAAATAATTATGCTTATGTCACAAATTTTAAGGCAAAATCAACATATATCATGTTCTACCAATGTAAGACATGTCACAAAATATGAATCACATAACATAAAAATTGCTTGTGGGCTAATTTTTTAATTTAAATAGATTCATAAATACTTCATGAAGAAACTATCATATTATATCCCTTTCCTTAATCCATCCCTGTGGGTAAATTAAGAAAAATAATATGATATTTCAACCTAATTAATCAAATTAATATACTGAAAATTCCTGTGGGATAAAATTCATTATATTAATAAGATTAATTACAATCAATGTCCATTTCCAAATGTGATGCGAATGCTCTTAATATATAATTTAATTAATTAAAGATGTTGTGGCAATTTAATTTCATGCATAAAAATATTCATAAAATGCATGAAGGATAAAACAATAAACTTAATTCGGCAAGGGGCGGAATGGTAATAATGGGAAAAAAAGCAGGGGCAGAAGAGTAAAAAAAATAAAAAATAAAAATAAAAAAAAAATAAAGAAGGGGTTCGCCTGTCCCAAGGGCGCGTGCGCGTGCGGCGCACGCGCCTACAACTGCTGCGCTCGTGGGTCGCACGCGCCTGCGGTTGCGCACGCACGTGGCGCCCACGTGCCAGCGGCTGTGCGCGTGTGGGGGCCACGCGCCTTCTTCCTCCGCTCGAGCAGATCCAATTTTTTTTTTTTTTGACGTTGTTCGCCGTTCCGCCGCGCCTAGGACCGAATGGGTCTCCTCCGGTAGCCCATCTCACGCCAAAATAATTTATGGGTTTCGGAGACCACATCGGCGTGACCACATGGACCCAAAATTTGGCGAAAACAACCAAGAAATTGGCTCGAATCAAGCAAAATTCGGTCAAAACGCACAAAACCTAACCCGCAACTTCCACCGTTCAAACAGCCTCCGGCGATCATCGATATGCTAGATTAACGTAGGGCTATTCTCCATGGTGGTGCTACCGTGCCGGTCCGAAGTCAAGCGGTGGGTCGCCGGAATTTGGCCGGAATCGGCGATTTCCCTCTTAGCCCCAAAAAGCCCGAATTACTGTTCATCTCAAAAGCCCCGAAAAATGCACCCAAAATTTGACAAAAACAAGACAGAGGCACTAAACATGCTCTGATATCAAATGAAAGACTAAAACTGAAGGATTCTAATCATGCATAGAAGAACAAAATTCATGCACAATTAGAATCAAATGCGGAAAACAGGATTAAAAATAAACTGACCTCCATCCATTGTTCAACTTTACGTTCGTCGGAAATCCACGGTAGTTCGACGTTAATTTGACAGCGATTACGGCACGCACTCTACTAACCCAATCCCCTCGCGTACTGATGGTGTATTACCGAATGAGAGGCTTTGCGTTAGACCTTGTGTCTGCCTTATGGAATGAACGTTCATCTTTATAAATTGCTTCTCATCAAGGCGGTTATCACCGAAGGGGTACGAAGCATGGAAAAACCGTATGTGGATAACCGTCACTCAAAAGAGAAAACGTGGGTCAATCTCAATGGATAAGTTTTTATTTCAAAAACTATATCCCTAAATGTGAGATCACATTATAAATATAACATTTACTCCTCTATTTGTCATAGATTTATCAATTTGTGATTTTTCATTGTATTAATCGAATTTAACGGAGGGTACATCTATCACAAATGTACCAGTTTGAGATTTTTGGTGGTCAAAAAATTAGCTTGGATGTGTATCAACTTGGGGTTTTTAGTAGTCAAAAAATTAGTTCGGAGTAAATTTATTATGGATCTATCAGTTTAGAGTTTTTCGTGACATTAATCTAAAAAAAAAAAACGCGAGAGGATAAATGGAGAGAGAACGAGGTAACGTGGCTTCGAAAGGATTCTAGAAGGCTGAGGCTGCGTTTGGAAACACTTTTGGGGAAAGTCTTCAGGAAATGTAAAGGACTTTAAGTTGAAGGAGTTTTTCAAAATGCAAATTGTGTTTGGTAAATTGTAACTTAAAAGTCCTTTGCAAAGCAACTTTGGGTAAAATAGCGTTTGGAAAAATTATACTTGAAATGCTCTTTTTTTATTTTTTATTAAAGAAAAGTTAAAACCTTCACCGGAGCCGGCGAAGGGCAGGCGGTCGCCGGCTACCCAGATCCGGCGCCGGGTGGCTGTCGTTTGAGGCCGAACGAGCTCGGACAGCCCCGGCGAGGGCCGCCTGGGCTCGAGCGACCCAGATCCGGCGTCGGTCGGCCGTCGTCTGAGGCCAAACGAGCTCGGACAGCCCCGGCGATCGCCGATGAGGGCCACCTGGGCTCGAGCGACCCAGATCCGGTGTCGGTCGGCCGTCGTCTGAGGCCGAACGAGCTCGGGCAGCCCCGGCGATCACCGGCGAGGGCCGCCTGGGCTCGAGCGACCCAAATCCGGCGTCGGTCGGCCGTCATTTGAGGCCGAACGAGCTCGGACAGCCCCGGCGGCCGCCGGCGAGGGCCGCCTAGGCTCGAGCGACCCAGATCCAGCACCGAGCGGCCGTGGTCTGAGCCCGAATGAGCTCGGGCAGCCCCGACGATCGCCGGCGAGGGCCGCCTGGGCTCGAGCAACCCCCGGCCACGGCCGCTCGGCGCCGGATCTGGGTCCACTGACGGCACTCGAAGGTCGTTTAGGTCGCTCGACCTCAGGCGCCCTCGCCTGGGTCGCCGGATCTGGGTCGCGTAGCCCCTGGAGGCGATCATGCGGCCCCTCGCGGCGGTCGTGCGAGCCCAGGCGACGGTCGCTGGGTTGCGCGACCACATCAACCCCCCTCCGGCGGTCGCCGTCCCCTCACAGCCACGCCGGCAGAGGTGCAAGGGAAGAAGATGATGAACAGTAGCAGACGGGGCTAAATCCGGAAAATCAAAAATTAGACGAGGGTAGTTTTGGAAGAAAATTTTTATCACTTACCGGCACTGTAGCATGCCGAAAATGCTGAAATGCCCAAGGCACCTTTTAGAGTGCCTTGGGCTTTTGACCTTTTGAAAGCCAACTTTGGCTCAATGGGTCTTCAAAAAGCAATTACCAAACACTAAAATTTAGGCCAAGGGACTTTGGATGTCCCTTGGCAAAGTGGTTCTCAAACGGAGCCTGAGTCACCCACGCTCGCAACAGAGTCCATTTTGCGCTCGCAACAGAATCTGCTTTGGGCTCGTAACAGGATGGGGCGGAAGGATATTCATTCGGCTCTTCACGGAGAACAGAAAGAGCGAAGCAAAACTCTCTCTCCATGAGAAACTCTCTTTTGCTTTGCTCACTTATCCTCTCTCTCTCTCTCTTTCACGAAGCTCTCCACTAATTCTCTCTCTGATCTCTGATCACATTGGCCCTTTTCTTCATTTGGTCCCTTCTTCTTCTTTTTTCTCGTTTGGTACAAACTGGTGTCTCTCTTTTCCAAACAAATAATAGTTTATTTGACAGATGGCCGACTAGTTATTTTGCTAATTCAAGGTGTTAGTTGTGTCTGTAGTAGTGAAATCTGAGGTGGAAAAAGTGTGATTCTAAATTTTTTATATTGAAAAAAAAAATTCGGGCAAGTTAGGGCACGATCATAAAGGGGAGCCCGAAATCTCGGCCGAACCTATTTCGACCGAAAAAATCGGCTAGTCAAATCAAGGTCCATACGGGCTTTCAAGCATTTTTGCTCACCCTATAAAATAAGTGTCATGCTAGATAAAGTGCTACACAGGGGGAACCACCTCTTGAACCTTATAAGGGCCAAATGCTACATGGTGGGAATTACCTCCTGATTCTCGAACCCGTGGGGGCCATAGAGGTATTGAATATATTTGAACTTTATTAGAATGATCCCTCAAATTTTAGTTTTGAAGACGATCTACACACAACTACCAAATGATAACTCTAGTGAAGTCAAAATTAATAACAATTAAATATCTATGGGTGAAATAATTATATTTGGCACAACAAAGTAAAAACCATTTGAATAGCTTCAACGATTGTCGAACAAACTGCAAGACAGTTTGCAATAATGCTTAAGGAAGACTTTTATGTAATTTAGAGAAGAAATGATGGTGGAATAGGGAAATAAGTTTCCTATAATTGATCTTGCCCCATTGATCTTTTTATCCTTTTTGACAAACTTCATGCTGATGCTGATTCCACGCTTGTTTAATGACACGGCGAGTGTCACGTAGCGAGCCATTTCATTTCGTCAGAAATTCTAGTAAAGTCTCCGTACGTGTAGCGTTATTCATATTTCAACGTCTTGTCTGATTTCACTCCTATTACAAAATAATGAAAGAGAAACTCAGATACGAAGGCTGTTTTATAAATTTGACATAAAAAGTGATGTGGCATATTGTTATAAGTTATTGAATGTGCTTATTGTCCACTTATAATTTGCCACGTGGTTCAATACACTAATATTAATCATATAACATAGTACTCTCCAACAGGAGGAGAGAGAAAGAGATATCAAGGCAACATCGAAGAAGAAAGGGAGGGGGATACCAAATGAATAAGATGGGTCCATATGAAGGACAAATTGGTGCCTCGTATTCAACGAAGTCCATTACGTGAGGATTGGGAAGTCAACGGAGACGAAGACCCAACGTTCCATCGATTGCGTCGTGTAAGCAGACGACGATAGCCCAACCAAAAAGAAAAAAACAGAAGAGACAAGTCCTTCAATACCCTGTCAACTACGGGAGCATCCACAAGTCCATGGAATTTGCAGGCTCGATAGAGGCCGAAATAGAGGTCCAGGCCGGTTCAGGATGATCCCGAATTGTATCTTCATAAAAAAAAAGATCAATTATTAGATTTTTCACCTCAAATATCACTTTTTTTTACATGTTTGTTTTTTTAACTTATTTATGACTTTACCAAAGTATTTTGAGTATCAGTAAGGGGGAACTCGAAATCTTGGCCTGTGCCTATATATGCGGACTTGAAAATTCGGGCCATTTGATCTGGGTCAATCCAGTCTTTTTTGCTCTCCCCTAAAACTAAGTGTCACATGAGACGAATTTTTATATCATGGGAGCCACTTCTTAATCCTTATAAGAGCAAAATGCTAAATAGTGGGAACCACCTTTCGAACCGATGGGAGCCACCCCTTCAAGTGCGACCACTCAGGTATATCAGTGGGATTGGCTATGTGGTTTTCATCATCGAATATCATCTAGTATGAAGCTAAACTTTGTCATTTATATGCAGCAAGTTGATGTGTCTGGTACGAGGAAATTGAAGAATAAAGGGGTATGGAGAGTTAGTACATGAATTTAGGGAAGAATCAGCAGTTCTAGCTTGATTCAAGCTCGTTTTCATGGAGAATTGCTTTTGAAGTGCTTTTTAAGTACTCATGCTTTGATATAGGTCCAACACATTCATAGAAATAACATAAGTGCCAACATTCTCGAGATCTCAAGTGATAAAGTTTATATGTTAACATGGATAAAAATAGCATGTAAAAATACCAATATATGCAGATAAAACATTTACATTCGGGTATGCATATGCAAAGTGCGGATATTGTAACCTGTTACAAAAGAAATCAAAACTTCTAGTGTAAAGATAATAATTTTCTCTTAGAAATAGGAAGTAAATATTTGGAATTTACTTATACCTCGACCAGCAACATCAGTCAAATAATCACAATTGGCCTGTTTGTGGATGAACGTGGCTCACTGGTGACTAGAGCTAGGTTGTAATGTCTCAACTTTGGCCCTAAATAAAATAGAAATTAAGAAAATAAATTTATCAAGATTTTTTTTATCTACATATACCGACAAAAAAAGAAGCGATCATATCAATTATTTTCCATTAAACAATTTTATTGAAATAGATTGAATATAATGTTAACATACGAAGGACGAAGTCAATGGTTATTGCTTTTTTAACATGCATGCACGGTTCTACTGATGAATGTTAGAATCAAGAGTTGCTAATGAAATGAATAAAAAAATTATTGTTTCAAGCTTTTTAACAGATTGAACGAGCTCGGATTTGAGCTCTTTTTTCTTATTCCCCAAATGAAAGATCAGACTTATTACGCTGTTATCATAAAAAAAAAGGTCAGTGTAATTAATTTTTTAATATGATGAATCGTCCTCGTCTCTCTTGCAGAAAGTAAAAACAGCATATCGGTTGTTTCATAATCTAAATGTTTCATAATCTAAATGCAAATCATAGTATACTATTTAATTTAGGTGAATCCAAAACTCTTGCCTCACAGAATGGGGCATTATTTTGACATTATAGTTCATCATTCGACATACAACTTATTATTGTAATTACATAAGGCTTCTGGCCTTCATAGTTCCCGGGAGGATCGTAGTTACAAGTGACCAAAGCACCGCCCGTCGCACATTGGATCTTTGCGCATCCGAGCCTAACCGAGTTGCTCCACACCACCTGAGTGTAATGCCCACAGACCTTCCCCCGTGCGCATGAGTTGGAATCGTAGTCATAGTCAGGCTTTTCGCTGACCCACATGTTCACCGCTCCTATGCCAGTAAGATTGGGGGAAGCCCATGCAAGGTTCTCCCCATAGGGTCCGCCTGAATGAACGAGCCGCGTGCAATCGTTGGCAAGCTTGTTGGCGTAATCCCTAGCATAGCCAGCCACATCCTCGTCCCACGCAATTGGGCCCACGCTGACCTGAGAGCGGGCCGCATTGTGGGCCGCGACATAGTCTTGGGGCAAGTCTTGGGCAATGGACAAAGGGATCGGCACTATGCTTAGCGCGATGAGGAAAGTAAGACGCAGGGGGACTGTCACACGGGAACTCATATTGTGAGAGACCAAGAGAAATTTGACAGAGGATGGATCTTAGTTGATTGATGATTGATGAAGGGATGAGCAAAAGCTAAAAGGTTATTTATAGGGTGATCATGAGGAAAAATCTGTGCATGGAAAAGTCAAATGTTCAAACTAGGCCACGATTACCGGAGAGTTGCCCGTCAAATAGATTGGTGAATGAATGTCACCTTCATGTGATTATTTTCATTCTCTGTAAAACGTTAGGTTTTTTTGCTATAGATATTCATTAGACACGTTAGAAGGTAATTTATCTTGAAACTCTTCTCTCTTTCCACGAAAATCCTTTACATATGTCGTCTCCTGGGTAAATCTCTACTCTTGATTGTATCGTTTGGCCTTTTCCACGAAATTGGTTTCGAGTCCAAGTACCTCATGAGTCAAGCAATAAAGGTCGAAGCGTCAAGCTCAGGCAGTCGAGTTGATGCACTCTCGATTTTTCTATCTAATGTTTGCACGAAAGCGAGTTAAAAAAATAGCGAATACATGAGTATGATGTTTATTTTTGGTTATAATTAGAAATTTCATCATAACTTCCGAAGATATTATATGCTTTGATAAAGCAATGGTTGGTAATTTTTTCAATTTAGTCATAAACTTTTCAACTTCATCAATTAATATATAAATATTTTCACGTTTTGCTAATTGAGTCTATTCAGTCAATTTTAACTTGGAAAAGGCTGACGTGGATACCGACTGTCCTACGTGGTATGACCGATACTGACATGAACAATTTTTAATAATACTTTAATATTTTTTTCCAAATTTTTTTATTAATATTTTTTTATTTTTCCTTTCTTTCCTTTTCCTTTTCCTTTTCCTTTCTTTTCCTTTTCTTTTCTTTTCTTTGTTTTTTTATAAACCTCTGGCCGGCGAGGTCGTCGGTTGAACTTCGCCAGCCATAGGCGGCTGGCCGAGGGTGCCGCTATCCTCGCTAGCCACAGGCGGCTGGATGAGAGCGTCATGGTCCTCGCCAGCCACAAGTGAGGGCAAGTGAGGGCGTTGAGCCCTTGCCCAGATCCAAGCGAGGGTGTCGCGCCCCTCGTCGGCCAAAAGAGGAAACAGCATCCAAAGATCGCCGGGAAAAGTAGGCAATCGATCTTGCATCCGGATTATACAGACATAAATGGAAAAGGAGAGAGAGAGAGAGTCGGAGCCCGACCGTGCAGATCAGTAGGTCAATGGTGGTGGTTGCTTCAGCTATAGAAAGTAGATTTTTGCCCGAGTAGGTGATGGACACCCTCGCCTGTTGGTCGACGAGGGTTGCGATGCCCTCGCTTGGTCTGGGCTAGAACACTTGGGGGGAAGAGATAGAGCGAGGAAACCGGGGAAAAAGTTGAGCCTATGAGCTTCCGTTTCTCTTGGGTTTGCTCTGTTTCTGGAGATGGAGGTAGGAGAAATCTAGCAGACAGAGAGAGAGAGAGAGAGAGGAACTTCAACTTCATGGGCTCTTCCTTGCGTAATTTTCTTGATTCTCTGGTGCTCAAAGCATGGCCTCTTTGACTGTACTATTGATATTCCCCCTCTCGTCCTTCATTCTCTGACACTTAGCTTCAAAAATAAAAAAAAAGCCACGAACTTTCTGCAATTTGGTCGAGCATAAAGGCGATCCTGCTTGTGCCCATTTGAATTCACGGCTGTTCTTGCCTGAAATCTACAAATCTTTTCAGGTCTCTCCCTCTCTCTCTCTCTCTCTCTCCAAATATCTTTTCTCAATCCTTCTTTTTCATTTATAATTATGTGAGGGTCTTTGTTTCTTGGTGTTTCTTCTTTGCAGATTGAGCTGTTGTTGGGGCCGTATACATAGAGAGAGCAGATTTTTCTCAGAGAGAAGCTTTTTTAATGGCGGAACTTAGTTCTTTCTCTTTACCATCTCCCAGAAATAATGACAAGAAAGTCACCGGATCATCTTTTTTCAGCTTGCCAAGGCTATTCACTAGCTTCACTGTGAAGGGTTCTCTGAAACCGACACTGCGATTAGTCCCACTTCAGTTCTTGACACCAAACCATTCTCATTCTCGACCATCTGAAACTCCTTCTGGTCTGATAACACCAGCACTTCGTCTTCTTCACCCAGAAACACAGACACAGAGCACAAGCGCTCTTACTGGGAAAAGAAGATAGAATCAGTAGGAATTGGCCTAGGCATTGTTGATGCTCTGAAAGACGAGAGCTTTGACCCGAAGCAACCTAAACCCGAGGCCCGGCCTGTCGTCATCTACGGATCGAAGCTCAAGATCCAAGTCCCTTCCCTGCCATTCTCTGTCCCTCCCAACCCCGAGTCGGCGAGACCAAGGTCTCCACCCAATTTTGGGATCAAATCGAGGAATTCCCAGCTCGGTTTTGCATCACCGCGCATTTCGCGGTCCCCAGATACGAAATCCCGTTGCGGGTCATCCTCCAATTCGCGTGGCCTGGGTGTGCCCGGCTCGCCCCAGATTTTGAGTGCCAGTGAGATGGAGCTCTCGGAGGACTACACTTGCGTGATCTCCCATGGCCCGAACCCGAAGACAACGCGTATATTCGACGATTGCATTGTCGAGAGCTGCTGTGGTGTTTTTGGGGTTGCCTCTGATTTGAAGGAGAATGGATTTTCAGTGATGAGCAGAGTAGTGGTTCTTTGTCACAGAGTTTTCTTAGCTTCTGTTGCACCTGCAAAGAAGAATCTTGGGCAGGGAAGTGACATTTATATGTACAGGTTAGTTCAAACTTTCAAGTTCTGCAATTTTGTTGGGGCATCATTTTGAGTGATTTTTGAGTGTCATCTATTGAATTTGAGCACCTTTTGGACACTTTTGGGATGAATGTGGAAAGAGAGCATGTGCAACTGAGAATCCCTTTCCAAACATGGTAACCAAGTTTACTTAATGTAGTTTCTATAATTGAAAATTCTTGTGATTCTGAAACCTTTTTAATAAGAAAATAAAGTTTCCTGCCACAAAAATTTGAATTTTCCCTAATCCTGTCATGCAAGAAGAAGCTGAGACTTTCAATTGCAACTTTGATCACTGCAGTTCTATTAGATTCACCTCTGGTAGGAAGATGGATCAATAGATACAGGTTCATGTTGTGATTCTAGCTCAATTTTATTGTTTTTTTTTTTATTATGATAAGATGGTTTACTCAATACCTAGGATTTCATATCACTTTGCTCTGGTACCTCATTCTGGTCACAATTATTTGTGTAGAGTGATTCGATGAACCGAAAAAAAGGCACATCAATTCGTTTGCACCATTTATCTCCGAATCTTTTAGCTCATAGAGATTTGCATTTTCACCATTTTCAGTGGAGAGAAAGCTTTCTGTAGTGGAGAGTGCCGGTACCAGGAGATTCTCTTGGAAGAGGGGATGGGAAAATCAGAACCAGATGAATATGGCTTTTCTTGATATCGAGTGATAATCACCTTGCTTCAAAACAGAGCCTAGAAGAAACCAGCTTCACAAGGATAGATTAATCATTCTTAACATAAATCTTTAGAGGCAGAGAGAGAGAGAGAGAGATAGACTGAACTTTCTATTGTATTGAATGGGTTGAAGCTTGATATTCTAGCCTTCGGGACTGTTTCTGCTACTGCTGCTTCTCTTGGCAATCTTTTTTGCTTTCATTTCCCATTTTTCTCTACTCATAATTTTTCTTGTACAATTGATTTCAATGAAGTGATGATTTAGGAGATTGCTAATCTGGTGCTTTGGTCCAAAAAGCTTTTCTCGTTTGCATAGTGGTGCTCATAATGATGATAGGGTGACTGAAATTTTCCCCATTATCTTCCCCCAGAATAATTTATTGCTGCAAATCATCCTCTGGGCACATAAGGACAGATTACATCATTTGACGCAGAATCTTGCAGTTCTTTTTCCTTGCCTGTGAGGCTGTGATCCTCCTGATCATACCCCACTTTGACAAGTTTTTGTCCCCTTCCATCAATTTAGTATTATTAGTCCAATGCAAGTTGGATGATCTTGATGGTAGCTCATTGATGCAGGAATGATTGTTTATTGTATTATTAGTATTATTATATGGTTGGAATCTTGAGGGGCTATTTCTTTTCAATTTTCTCAGGTACTCCCGTATTGAAAACCCCACCATTTGGTAAAATATGTTTCAAGTCCCACACCAGATTGTGATGCTGCACATTCTTCGAATTATTTATATTCTGTAACAAAGTATTATTCAATTTCAAAATGCTGCTTGAATCTGACCCAGTCGATTGTCATGGCAGAGCTGCCCTACAAGCTCGATGATTGATTTGAAGCTGGGGAAGAAAATGATTTGAGTTCTCTTTTGCATGTCTAGACAAAGTGAAAAGAAAAGTATATTCATTTACAAAATTTGGTGATTATCATTTAAAGAAAAAAATGGGGACTAAGGTATACTAATGATTGTAGACTCAGGCAAATATAGATCATTACATTCTTACTTCTTCTCTTTTTTTTGAATAATTTATGACACAAGTATGGAAATCCATATGCTTAGAGACCCATGGACATCTTGCAAGCCCTTTGAACTAGTTTAATATAAACCTTTGACCTATGCATGTAATCCTTATCTAGAGCCATTAAAAAGCAGTTGATGGGATTCGAACAAATGACCTTCAATTCTTGAGTTGGAAATCCCCCAGCGTCTCAACAAACCATGCCAATCCTGTGAAATCATTACACTCACTAACTTGAAAATATCAACTCTAAATTAACATAATCACTATTCAAATTAGTTCATAATTATACGCTAGAGGCTAAGCATGCACTATGCGCATGAATGAAGGTAGATTATTATGTGTTAAAAGTATTGGTAGTTATTAAAGGAAGTGGATGAAGGGGTGCTTAATGAAAGATTACATGTGATCTAGTTGGTATTTTAGTATCTTGAAGATTAGTTGTGTCATTTTAGGCTGTTGCCCAGATTTACTTTCCCAAAAATAGTGAAAACGTTATTTTCTTATCCAATTGTTTTGAGGAAATATATGAATTGATAATACTTTGTTCAGATCAAGTTCTATCTTCCTTGTGATCCATGTATTATACCATACAACATTCTAATAGAAAAAGACACTATGCCAAAAGGTTTTGGGCAATTTGATGCATATTGTGAAAGTTATGGTGTGATGACATAAAATAAACTTTGAGAAGCAAATCAATTGAAAGAGATTAATTTTCAATGGACAATCTATAATATTTCCTCATGTCTTTATTTCTAGGCAAGCTTTTCAATCATACTGAACGTGAGAAAGTTGGTATGTTCTTCTTTTCATCCAAAAGCAAGTTGAGAATTTCTTGCTATCAGTAATAAGCAACTCCAAAATGATTCAATCACAAATATAAAAAAAATGTATTGAAAAACAAAGTAAAGGCCCCAGATTTTACCTTTAATTCCATGGCTTTGCTCATCGCCATCATCATTAATTAGTACAATTTTAATCATGCTGTCAATTGTATGGGAGAATTATCCACTTGAAGAATAACATATGGCATGAGATTAACATGAGAAAACTAAATCCGACCCCCCAAAAAAAACATTAGAAAACTAAAGAATCTGGAAAGGAACGATCAATTACTCCTGAATAAAAATTATCTTTCATGCATAATAAATAACTATAAGAGTTATCAGACAAACAAAATTACATGCATACCCACCCAACAACAACCAAAAATGAACAAACAAGACGAGAATCGAGATACTTCACTTTCCTACTCTTAGAAATTAGTGACCCTTTCAATGTTTTTTTTTCCCGCTGAATAAATGTTATGATCATGTTAAGCCACAAATGAGGGAGAAACCTAATCACTGGTGATTGATACGGGCCGAGATTCTACAAAAGTGAGGTCACAAGATCGAAATCATTTATGATGGCAGTGCGTGTATCTCATTATGTGCGATTCGTTTTGGACCTTTGGCACCCTCATGGAGTTAGACAATGATGGGACTTGCCTACTTCCAAAGAATGGGTCGTGGGTTTTGCTGAACGACGACCTTCTCGGGATAAAAAGCATCTCATAACAGACATTGCTTCCAATGTTGTCGAGAGATGGAGCCGGTATTTGTTGACACCTAAATTTTGGTCAACAATTCAAACTTTCATCATTATAAAAGGTACTAAAGATAGAGAATAACAAGATAATGACAAAAACAAATAATTAAGTAATGAACAAATCAACAAATAAAAAGAGGGCTTAATTTGGTCTTAGTCTGGTTTACGCAGCCCACGAAAGCTATCCTCAGAGCAGTCCGGCCCAAATCCACCAACATTAGAAATGGTCCACTGGATATAAAAGAACCCATCACATGAATAAGCCCAAAAAATCAAGCCCATAAACTCATAACTGCATACCACCCTCAGCCCATCAAACAAGCTCAGCCCCCCACCCCTCCCTCTCTCTCTCTCTCTCTCAAGATGATCGATGCGGATGTAAAGTGCACTAGAAGTGTGACATCCCGAATTTCGGCCCATTTTTGGGATTTATAAAACGCGTAATTTGTCAGTGTGCTTATAGTAAAATCTCGCCCGGGAGCTGATCACTCCCGGTTATCATTTTAAATTAGAGATTTCGCTAGAATTGCACTCGATCAAATTTGGCCGTTATTTGGACCCCGGACTTGGCAGTCGATTTTCGGGAGTGTTGGAACGAAATAAATTGGACGGTGTCGATATTAATGTGGCCAGTATCAAGATTTTCAGGAATAATGGAAAAATGAGAGTTTTTGACCAAGTGCGAATTTGGACTAGTGGACCTCCCTCGTTATAGTTTGGTTTAATTAATTTGGCCTTTGTCCCTTTTTATGTGCGAGGTCTTTTATGGACTGGTAGACCATTTTCGGTTTTTAATTTGGACTCTCGATTTGCGTTTAATATAAGAATGAAGTTTAATTATTTTTCGGAAACTTCTCTCTCTCTCTCTCTCTCTCTCTCCCCTTCTGAACCGCGCACGTTCTCCCTTCCCCGGTCAAACCTGTCTTCTCTCTCTCCTTCTTTTTCTTTTTTCTTTCTTCTTCTCTCTCCTCTCTCTTCTCTTTTCCTTCTTCTCCTTCGCTGGCCTCCCCCGATGCTCCTGCTTCTGATGTTTGCTCTGCAACCCATCGCCGGCGACTAGCCCAGCCGCCGCGCGCCGTCCGACCGCCGATCAAGCTCGCCCCCAGCCTCGCCGCCGTCGCCGCGTCGCCCCGACCGAGCCGCGCCGCCGTCGGTCGCCGCGACCGCCCGTCGCCGGCCTGCTCGCGGAGAGCGCGAACAGCAGCTCGCCGCGGCGTCCGCCGCCATCCGGCGTTGCCCAGCCGTCCGCCGACCGGCCCCCTCGTCCTCCGGCCACCGAGACGCCGCCGTGCCACTCCCGGCCGCCGCGCGACCCTTTTCCCCCTCTGATTTTCTCTCCCCCGAAGCCTCCCCTGTTTAGGGCTTCCAACTTCGCCGCCGCCGTGAACCGCCGTTCCGGCCGCCGCCGCCTCGCCTTGGCTGTCCAGCCGCTCCCCTCAGTCGCCTCTGCCGCCCCGCTGCCCCCTTGGCCGCCACCACCTCTCCTCTCCTCTTCTTCTTCTCCCCCGACGCTTCCCCCTGTCGCTTCCCCTGTTCTGGACTTCATCCCGCCGCGCGTCGCCCCGCCGCCACGCGCCGCCGCCCCAGCCGTCGCCGCTGCTCCGTCCACCACCGATTGGTCCCCGGCAACCTTGCCCAGCCACCGGTAGCCCTTCCTCCCCCTCACTCTCCCTCTCCCCGACGCTCCCCTGTTCTGGACGCCCAAGCCGCCGCTCGCCGGAGGAGCTCCGCCGTCGCCGGAGCTGCTCCGCCGCCACCGGCGTCTCACCCAGCCTCGCTGAGCCGTCCCACACTCTCTGGCCGTGTCCATCTTAGCCATGGAATCGTCTAATTCATCGCCGCCGTTCGCGCCGTTTGCCGGATTCGCCACTCGTTGTACTATTCCGGCGCGGGATCGTCGCTGTCCAGCCGCCATCGCCGTGTGTTCGACTCGACTTGAAGCTTAGGACACCCGGTGAGTTTGACCCTAAACCCTAATTAGGATTATTTGCATTTCTAGACAAGTTTAGGGGTTAAATTAGGGTAATTTAGGGGTTATTGTGCAAATGATGACCGGAGTGGATGTCGCGGCTGATTTGGTGAATTGTAGTGACTGTTTGATGAGGTTTAGTGGCTATGTAAGTGCCGAGAGATGGCTGGTCAGGTTTGGGGTGGAATAGCCCAAGTTTGGGAAAAATTCGGACTGAAAATGTGAACTTTAGTGCGCGTAATATTTGGTCTTGTGGCGGCGATTGGATTGGTGTTTTGGGGAGTTTAAATCGAGCCTTTGAAGATATATATAGGCCTAGAAAGACTTGTGTGGGGACTGTCCACACTAGGGCCGACTGGGGTGAGACGCAATTAAATTGGGGCTTAGTAATGTAATTGGCGAAATTGATGGATAGACTGAGTTAGTGACTGAATTGTCTCTAATTGGTAGTGATTGGGCAATGCCATGACGTGTTCAGTATGGCTAAGAGCGGAATGGCTTGATGGGCCTTGATGGGTCTTGATCGCGCAGGATCATGTGGATCGGCTTGAATTGAAGTGTTTTATGAGCTAATTAGGATTTGTTGTAATCCTAGTGGTGGCGCCATGTGCGAAGATTTAATAGCTAGGTTTGATTGGTCGTGGCGGGCCTTGGATTTATTGAATTGAATGGGAGCGAGTGTGTGGAATAAGTGCCGAGTTATTTGAGGCAAAAAGTGGAGTAGATTGAACATGCAGTTAATGCCTTGATATTGTCAAAACTGTGAATAATTGTGTCTGGCATCTTGGCATGGGTAATTGACTTTGGATTCACGGGCATATGAATCGCGTGGTCATACTAGTATTTTGGCTGGGCATACTGAAATGTAAATTGAGCTTATTGCGCGGTAAATTGAATTGTTGAATTGACTGGGCATGTTAAAATGCGCATCTAATTGCCATATGATGATCATGTGCTCGTGAGAAATTTGGCATCCATTGTGCATTTAATTGTGGATGACCATTGGGTCATGGCCTTCGGGTCGGTTTATACAACTGTTGACCGACGGGTCAGGCCTTCGGGTCGATATATAACTGTGGGCCGACGGGTCGGGCCTTCGGGTCGAATAATTGTGACCGACGGGTCAGGCCTTCGGGTCGATATATAACTGTGGGCCGACGGGTCGGGCCTTCGGGTCGAATAATTGTGACCGACGGGTCAGGCCTTCGGGTCGATATATAACTGTGGGCCGACGGGTCGGGCCTTCGGGTCGAATAATTGATGACCACTGGGTCATGGCCTTCGGGTCGATTTATACAACTGTGGGCCTTCGGGTCGGGCCTTCGGGCCAAGTGATTGATGACCATTGGGTCATGGCCTTCGGGTCGATTTAACTGTTTATGAATTATAATGAGATAAATGCCTAACCTGCAGGGCAGTGAAATAAGTGATCTGGGCTGTGAGCCTATGATTTTATGGTTGTTTAATGGTACACTGCTTAGTGTGTTTAAGTTGCTTGTCAGGAGGTGCACGTTAGCCTAGTTTAGGTTTAGGGAATTACTCACTGAGATTTATTCTCACGGTTGTTGACAACCGATTTTTCAGACCCCCAGCCTAGAGGATGACAGGCGTACCGAAGTGTGGCGGAAGGAACCCCGGCTAGACATGGTGCTTGATTGCCGCGCCATGTATCCGCTTTTGATTTTGCGTGTGTGGGCTGTATACGAATATTGTATATGTTTCCCGAGGTCAAAGTAAGTATGTAATTATTCGTGCTCGTTGTTGTATGGCTATCCTTGGTTATGTATATATTATTGTTCGGGTGATTTTGATTTGCTTCCGCATGTGTTTTAAGTCTCTGTGTTGGGCGTTGGGTCGGCGACGCGTCCTGGGACGTCGCAGTCAAATCGACCTTGGCGAGGGATGTGGCGCGCCGTGGGGGTTCGGGGCGTGACATCCCCGTTTGAATTGGTATCAGAGCAAGGTCAGCTCGATCCAGTTAGGTCGAAGCTTGGAGTGATAAGGAGCGATGACCTTGGGTAGCCAGTAGGGAGACCTTGCATGCTACGTGTACCTCCTGATTGTTTGTGTAGTGATTGACTGGTTGTCGAACTGACCGTAAAGTGCAGGTGCGGCAGGACTCGAGGTAAGTACGTGAATCTCCTTGGTTGAGATGCTGTGCTATTGTGTAAGATCGCATGCTGGTTGCTTGACTGCTGTTATGTATACCTGCCTAGGACCTTAGACCGGTTTAGCTTGGTTTATGTCTCTAATTCCTGAATGGAATTATAGCAGGTAAGTGAGTGGTGTGACCGCGTAAGCTTGAGTAGTCGAGGTTGAGGTCGAGGTCGAGGTCGCATAGGTCCACAAGCTGGAGTTGCAGAGGATCCCAGAGGGGATGGGATTTTGAAGGCACTTGCAGAAGTTGGAATAATAATGGGACAGTAGGCTCAAAAAGGAGCTACCGCTAGCTGCTAAGGCTGTTGTCGCTACTGTTAACTGTAATCAAGGGATAGGAATTGGGAATCGTCGGATATATCACATGGTGAAACAGTTTCCAAAACTTAAGTAACCCAAGTTGGAGAATATGGTGGTTCTGAGGTTGCGAATTTCTAGATTAAGAATCGGAAAAAGCCTTTGCACTGTTGGAGTGCACGAGGGAAGAAAAGGTGGCCCCAGTGGTGTACCAACTTCAGGGAGTAGCAAATGGTTGGTGGGAGGCCACCCGAGGTAAGGTTTTCCAGGTAAGCACGATCCCAAATTGGACTACCTTTGTTGAGACCTTCAATGGAAAAATACTTCTCTGAGACTGCACAAGAAAGGAAAATGGCAAAGTTTCTAAGGTTCCGTTAGAATCATATAACTATGGATTAGTATGAGGTTCAGTTTTCAAGGTCGTCTAAGTACGCACTAAGGATGGTCGAGGACCCTGTGGATAGGGAGAGGAGGTTTCGTGATGGACTAAGGCTGGAACTCCGTAGTCAGCTGGTGCTATTGAACTTAAAGGATTTCAACGAACCATACGAGAGGGCTCCGATGGTTGAGTAGGATACGAATGAGATGACTACCGCCTCTGGATCATGGTACGTGCCGACTAGGGATAATCGCAATTTTGGTAAGAAGACTATGACTGGGATTAAGCGGTTTGTTTCTCCTGTAAGAAAGAAAACTGAAAAGTTGAACTATTATTATAGCGCCGCATGTCAATCTTGTGGAAAGAGGCACGGGAAAGGCCCTCGCCCAAGTGGATTTGGAGTGTGTTTTGGAGATGACCAACATGGTCACTAAGTAAGAAACTGCTTGAATTGACAAGCTAGGCCGCCAACGCAACAACTACGAGTAGGATATCAAGCAGAAGTTGCCCCCAGAATAACCAGGACCGACTGTAGGCATAAGGAAGGGTATGTGTTATGGCTAGGACGGAAGCGAAAGATTTGTCTTAAGGATCTAAGTGCAACGTGTAATGATGTATTGGAAGTGATTTTTGAAGTTATAAATCCGAATGGTCATGTGAGACATATAATTGCTCTTGGTGAATAGACGCAATCAGTTTATGGATTTTAGAATAGTTGATGACATCCTTTGGCCAGATTTGGATGACAAGTTATCGCTTGAAAATTTTGGATTTTGTAAAGAACCAAGGTGACTTGCTTTGGGAGACCGTGAGATTGAAAATTGATGGATGGGGCTTCGTTTTTAAGTGATAAAAAGGTAATTATTTTTGTGATTGAGTTGGCCTTAGAACAGCGCCGATATCTAGAGCGCCGGTTTTATTCGTGAGGAAAAAGGACGGAATTGTTAGAGTTGCACATTGACTACAGACAGTTGAAGCGGACGGCCATTAAGAATAAGTATCTATTGTTAAGGATTGATGATCTATTGGATCAGATATAAGGGGCATCGATATTCTCAAAGATTGACCTAAAGACTGACTATCATCAATTGAGGATTAAGGAGGATGTGCCGAAGATGGCATTTAAGACGAGATATGTGTACTATGAGTTACGATGATACCATTTGGACTGACTAATGCCCCTGCTGCTTTCATGAACTTAATGAATCGAGTATTAAAGGAGTTTTTGGATCAGTTCATCATTGTCTTCATATATGGTATCTTGGTATATTCGAGAAGTTCCGAGGAATATAAGGAACACTTGAAAAAGGTTCTACGGACGTTAATAGAGCACGCACTGTATGCTAAGTTTAGCAAGTGCGAATTTTGGCTGAATCGAGTTGTATTTCTCGGACATATAATTTCCGGAGAAGGAATCTCCGTGGATTTAGCTGAAATTGAAGCAGTAATGGATTGGCCGAGATTGACGACAGTTACTAAGGTTCGGAGTTTCTTAGGATTGACAGGGTATTGTCGGCGATTTGTGGAAAAATTCTCGGCGATAGCCACTCCGCCAACGAAGTTGCTTAAGAAGGAAACAAAGTTGGATAGACGGAAAAGTGCGAAGAGAGTTTTTAGGAATTGAAGCAGAGATTGACGACGACGCCAGTGTTGGCGATTCTTTCAGGACCGGGCGGGTATGAGAGCTATAACGATGCTTCACTCAAAGGATTGGGATGCGTGCTAATGCAACATGGAAGGGTAGTTGCTTGTGTATCGAGACAGGAAAGGCTAACCGAGTAGCGGATGCCTTGAGCAGGAAATCGAGTATCACACAATAGTTGGTTAAAGAGTGAATTTATTGGAAGGAGCACGGGACTCGGAATTTAAGTTCGAGGTAGGACGCCTCTCCAGTTTGACGGCAACATTAAGGATTGAACTAGAAGTGCAAGTCAAGATCAGGGCGTTGCAATCTACGGACTTTGAGATTTAGAAATTTTGAGTATGGATGACATTAAGAGGAAATCGGACTTTTAGGTGTCCGAAGATGGAATTCTTAAGTTTCGAGGACGTTTGTGCGTGCCCAATGATCTGGAGCTTAAGAAGAGATTTTGTCGGAAGTTCATAGGAACAAATATCGCACTCACCCGGGCAGCACTAAGATGTACCAGAACCTTCGCCAGTACTATTGGTGGAGTAGAATGAAAACGGATGTGACCAGGCATGTGGCTAAGTGTTTGACGTGCCAACAAGTGAAGGCATAACATTGTAAACCTGGCGAGATGTTGTAGCCATTGGAAATCCCAATATGGAAATGAGAGCACATTACAATGGGTTTTGTAACGGGATTGCCAAGAAGTCAGAGGGGACACGACTCTATTTGGGTGATAGTGGATAGATTGGCCAAGTCAGCGCACTTCCTGGCAGTGCGAAAGGACTTCGAGCTAGAAAGGCTGGCAAAGTATGTGTGCGTCGGATAGTTCGTCTTCATGGAGTACCGGTATCGATCATATGGGACCGTGATCCCCGGTTTACTGCGAATTTTTGGAAGAGTCTGCAATCAGCCATGGGGATTAAGTTGTAATTCCGTACGGCCCATCATCCTCAGACGGATGGCCAGTCTAAAGGGATTATTCAGACCTTGGAGGATATGCTGAGAGTGTGTGTTAGATTTTCAGGGCAAATGGGAAGAACAGTTGCATTTGGTGGAAATTGCCTACAATAATAGTTTTCAGTAGACTATCAGAATGGCACCATTTGAAGCATTATATGGCAGGACTTGCAGAACGCCGTTGTATTGGGATGAGGTAGGAGAAAGAAGTATAACGAGTCTGGAGTTGGTTCAGCAGTCGGTAGAAACGGTAAAGGCTATTCGAGAGAGGTTGAGAACAGCTCAGAGTCATCAGAAGAGTTACGCAGACGGAAGGCGTAAGCCGTTAGAGTTTCAGGTTAGCGACCATGTATTTCTTGAGATGCGCCAATGAGAGGACTGTCTCGGCTTGGCAAGAAAGGAAAACTGAGACCAAGGTACATAGGCCTGTTTGAGATTTTGGAAAGGATTGGAACGTTGGCCTATCGCCTAGCTTTGCCACTGAATTTGTCGCAAGTTCATAACATCTTCCATGTGTGGATGACAGGGTGTCGTACGTGGAAAAGGCAGTTCGGATCGAGGACAAAATAGAGAGTATTATGAGACAAGAAAATTTCGATGGTCAAGGTAAATTTGGGGAACACCATGAAACTGAAAGTGCGACGTGGAAAAGCGAGGAAGCTGATGCGACACCAGTTTTTCCCCCCATTTGTTTGGATAACTGGGTTGGATTGTAAATTTCGAGGACGAAATTTTTGTAAGGGGGAAGAGTTGTGACATCCCGAATTTCGGCCCATTTTTGGGATTTATAAAACGCGTAATTTGTCAGTGTGCTTATAGTAAAATCTCGCCCGGGAGCTGATCACTCCCGGTTATCATTTTAAATTAGAGATTTCGCTAGAATTGCACTCGATCAAATTTGGCCGTTATTTGGACCCCGGACTTGGCAGTCGATTTTCGGGAGTGTTGGAACGAAATAAATTGGACGGTGTCGATATTAATGTGGCCAGTATCAAGATTTTCAGGAATAATGGAAAAATGAGAGTTTTTGACCAAGTGCGAATTTGGACTAGTGGACCTCCCTCGTTATAGTTTGGTTTAATTAATTTGGCCTTTGTCCCTTTTTATGTGCGAGGTCTTTTATGGACTGGTAGACCATTTTCGGTTTTTAATTTGGACTCTCGATTTGCGTTTAATATAAGAATGAAGTTTAATTATTTTTCGGAAACTTCTCTCTCTCTCTCTCTCTCTCTCTCCCCTTCTGAACCGCGCACGTTCTCCCTTCCCCGGTCAAACCTGTCTTCTCTCTCTCCTTCTTTTTCTTTTTTCTTTCTTCTTCTCTCTCCTCTCTCTTCTCTTTTCCTTCTTCTCCTTCGCTGGCCTCCCCCGATGCTCCTGCTTCTGATGTTTGCTCTGCAACCCATCGCCGGCGACTAGCCCAGCCGCCGCGCGCCGTCCGACCGCCGATCAAGCTCGCCCCCAGCCTCGCCGCCGTCGCCGCGTCGCCCCGACCGAGCCGCGCCGCCGTCGGTCGCCGCGACCGCCCGTCGCCGGCCTGCTCGCGGAGAGCGCGAACAGCAGCTCGCCGCGGCGTCCGCCGCCATCCGGCGTTGCCCAGCCGTCCGCCGACCGGCCCCCTCGTCCTCCGGCCACCGAGACGCCGCCGTGCCACTCCCGGCCGCCGCGCGACCCTTTTCCCCCTCTGATTTTCTCTCCCCCGAAGCCTCCCCTGTTTAGGGCTTCCAACTTCGCCGCCGCCGTGAACCGCCGTTCCGGCCGCCGCCGCCTCGCCTTGGCTGTCCAGCCGCTCCCCTCAGTCGCCTCTGCCGCCCCGCTGCCCCCTTGGCCGCCACCACCTCTCCTCTCCTCTTCTTCTTCTCCCCCGACGCTTCCCCCTGTCGCTTCCCCTGTTCTGGACTTCATCCCGCCGCGCGTCGCCCCGCCGCCACGCGCCGCCGCCCCAGCCGTCGCCGCTGCTCCGTCCACCACCGATTGGTCCCCGGCAACCTTGCCCAGCCACCGGTAGCCCTTCCTCCCCCTCACTCTCCCTCTCCCCGACGCTCCCCTGTTCTGGACGCCCAAGCCGCCGCTCGCCGGAGGAGCTCCGCCGTCGCCGGAGCTGCTCCGCCGCCACCGGCGTCTCACCCAGCCTCGCTGAGCCGTCCCACACTCTCTGGCCGTGTCCATCTTAGCCATGGAATCGTCTAATTCATCGCCGCCGTTCGCGCCGTTTGCCGGATTCGCCACTCGTTGTACTATTCCGGCGCGGGATCGTCGCTGTCCAGCCGCCATCGCCGTGTGTTCGACTCGACTTGAAGCTTAGGACACCCGGTGAGTTTGACCCTAAACCCTAATTAGGATTATTTGCATTTCTAGACAAGTTTAGGGGTTAAATTAGGGTAATTTAGGGGTTATTGTGCAAATGATGACCGGAGTGGATGTCGCGGCTGATTTGGTGAATTGTAGTGACTGTTTGATGAGGTTTAGTGGCTATGTAAGTGCCGAGAGATGGCTGGTCAGGTTTGGGGTGGAATAGCCCAAGTTTGGGAAAAATTCGGACTGAAAATGTGAACTTTAGTGCGCGTAATATTTGGTCTTGTGGCGGCGATTGGATTGGTGTTTTGGGGAGTTTAAATCGAGCCTTTGAAGATATATATAGGCCTAGAAAGACTTGTGTGGGGACTGTCCACACTAGGGCCGACTGGGGTGAGACGCAATTAAATTGGGGCTTAGTAATGTAATTGGCGAAATTGATGGATAGACTGAGTTAGTGACTGAATTGTCTCTAATTGGTAGTGATTGGGCAATGCCATGACGTGTTCAGTATGGCTAAGAGCGGAATGGCTTGGTGGGCCTTGATGGGTCTTGATCGCGCAGGATCATGTGGATCGGCTTGAATTGAAGTGTTTTATGAGCTAATTAGGATTTGTTGTAATCCTAGTGGTGGCGCCATGTGCGAAGATTTAATAGCTAGGTTTGATTGGTCGTGGCGGGCCTTGGATTTATTGAATTGAATGGGAGCGAGTGTGTGGAATAAGTGCCGAGTTATTTGAGGCAAAAAGTGGAGTAGATTGAACATGCAGTTAATGCCTTGATATTGTCAAAACTGTGAATAATTGTGTCTGGCATCTTGGCATGGGTAATTGACTTTGGATTCACGGGCATATGAATCGCGTGGTCATACTAGTATTTTGGCTGGGCATACTGAAATGTAAATTGAGCTTATTGCGCGGTAAATTGAATTGTTGAATTGACTGGGCATGTTAAAATGCGCATCTAATTGCCATATGATGATCATGTGCTCGTGAGAAATTTGGCATCCATTGTGCATTTAATTGTGGATGACCATTGGGTCATGGCCTTCGGGTCGGTTTATACAACTGTTGACCGACGGGTCAGGCCTTCGGGTCAATATATAACTGTGGGCCGACGGGTCGGGCCTTCGGGTCGAATAATTGTGACCGACGGGTCAGGCCTTCGGGTCGATATATAACTGTGGGCCGACGGGTCGGGCCTTCGGGTCGAATAATTGTGACCGACGGGTCAGGCCTTCGGGTCGATATATAACTGTGGGCCGACGGGTCGGGCCTTCGGGTCGAATAATTGATGACCACTGGGTCATGGCCTTCGGGTCGATTTATACAACTGTGGGCCTTCGGGTCGGGCCTTCGGGCCAAGTGATTGATGACCATTGGGTCATGGCCTTCGGGTCGATTTAACTGTTTATGAATTATAATGAGATAAATGCCTAACCTGCAGGGCAGTGAAATAAGTGATCTGGGCTGTGAGCCTATGATTTTATGGTTGTTTAATGGTACACTGCTTAGTGTGTTTAAGTTGCTTGTCAGGAGGTGCACGTTAGCCTAGTTTAGGTTTAGGGAATTACTCACTGAGATTTATTCTCACGGTTGTTGACAACCGATTTTTCAGACCCCCAGCCTAGAGGATGACAGGCGTACCGAAGTGTGGCGGAAGGAACCCCGGCTAGACATGGTGCTTGATTGCCGCGCCATGTATCCGCTTTTGATTTTGCGTGTGTGGGCTGTATACGAATATTGTATATGTTTCCCGAGGTCAAAGTAAGTATGTAATTATTCGTGCTCGTTGTTGTATGGCTATCCTTGGTTATGTATATATTATTGTTCGGGTGATTTTGATTTGCTTCCGCATGTGTTTTAAGTCTCTGTGTTGGGCGTTGGGTCGGCGACGCGTCCTGGGACGTCGCAGTCAAATCGACCTTGGCGAGGGATGTGGCGCGCCGTGGGGGTTCGGGGCGTGACAAGAAGTTTGAAGGGTAATTGAGTTTTAAAACTTTCAAAAAATGTAATTCAGTATTTAAACTTGTCACAAAACTGCAATTGAGTCCTAAAATTTTTAAAAACTGCAATCAAGTTCTAAAACTTTTAAAAAGCGCAAACAAATCCTAAAACTTTTCAAATTGGTCAAATCAAATCCTTTCATTGATTGCACTTTTGAAAAATTTTAGAATTCAATTGCATTTTCAAAAAGTTTTAAGACTCGATTGTACTTTTTAAAAATTTTAGAACTCGATTGTACTTTTGCGATAGAGGCTTTTAATGCTGGATGGATTTTTGATGGCTGAGTCACACACACGCTCGAAACAGAATCCGTTTTGAACTCTCAACAGAATCTGTTTTGGGCTCGCAACAGCAAAAACAGGATGGGGGCATAAGGAAGCGAAACAAACTCTCTCCATGAGAAACTCTCCTTGCTCTCTCTTTCACGATGCTCTCCACTAATTCTCTCTCTGATCTCTGATCTCTACCTCGATGGAAGAAAAGCCGATTGAAGCTTCATCATTCATACACACATGACCGCCTTCGTTGTTCGCCATCCCCGACCATCGACAGCTACCGTTGAGCTTCCAGTGACAGCCACCTCAAAAGCTCGGCCACCACGTCCAGAAAAATGAAAAAGGCGAGGGGCAAACTAATCTATGGCCCTGCAATCCGCTAGGTACGTTTTTCTGTTTAAGTTTTATCGTGATTAGCTTTCGATGTCAGCGAAGCTTGTAGGAAATAAACAGGGAGGGGAGAGTTTCCATTGTTCTGAAGATACGCACGCATGTTTAACATGATTACTTTGGTAGTGCTCGTGGAATGCAATGATTTCTGGGTGTTAGAATGGGAGATGTCGCTTGAAATTGTCTGCTATGAGTTACGTGGGAAGTAGAGGTGGATTCCGTGACTGTACATAATCTACTCGTTATTTTTGCTTAGTTCGATGAGGTATTTGACTGGGACCATAATTCATCTATACATCGTTAAGCATGGGCAGAAACTTAGATTTGTTTGCAGATAATGTTCTCTAACAAACAAACATGCATGCCAAGTTCAGCAACTCAGGAGATGCCTATTTGAGCGTGTGGTAATAAAAGACGTAGTCTCGAGGAACTCAATCTTTGCCACATATGAACAGAACAATGATCCAATTACTTCATGATTGTTATCTGAAGAGACATAGAGCAATTGGGCAGTAATTAGATTAGTTTCGAGCTTTGCTCAACTAAATTATTCGCAGGGTGGCAAGTCTCTTCGTCATTTCACTCCGAGCAAGAGTTGGCTTTCAAAAGACTCAATACTTGGAAATGCAGCGGTGGACAAGTTGCGCTCAGAATAGTCATGTAAGTGAAGCAAATTCAAGCATAAACTGATGCGGGGGAGCAAATTGGCATGAAGGAGATTAAGATGGAGAAGATCAACAAAATAGAGAGAGAATGCGTGGATCCAATGTGTGACTAAATGGAGGGGTGTAGGGTAGATTAAGTGCACGTGTCAAATGGTGGACTGGATCATGAAGACAGTAATAGAATTGAAAATGGAATACAAGAATTACCTCAAATATGAGTACAGAAAATGGAATGTGAAGGTGCTGAACTTTCCACTCAAATATCTGGGTTAGAACATCTGGGTCACGGACAGCTTTTGCATCTTCATTGCTGTCTCCTTCCTCTAGCCTCTACAAAGCTGCTTGAAGAGCTTGCACCTCACATTTTTCGTGGGAAAATCGGACATCCTTATGCTTTCTAGGTTTTGTTTTAGCAATGCTCGATAAAAATGGTGGTGGCCTGTGAATTACGATTGCTTACGAGCTACATAGCGAGTAGATAAAGTTAAAAAGCGATGGAATGAATATAATACTTTACTAGAGTTGAGTTAGAGAGAAGGAAGTAGCTTGACCTTAACCAACATAAGAGAAATGAAGTTTCTGGTTCGATAGGACCATAAAGGGAAAGTGCAGTTCGCCAACTACTTGAATGAAGTTTCTGGTTCGACAGGACCAGAAAGGGAAAGTGCAAACGGGAGTCGCCAACTGCACTCTTCATTGTGTGACATTGGGATATCCTAATTCAGATCATTTGAGTCGGGATTTTGGGCTAAAATGCCTTTTTCCTTCGTAGCCGTCCATTTCAATCATGCCATTTTTAAAAAAGACCGGGAAAATTTTCTTACATCAGATCTCCCTTCGTGAATTAACCCTCAAAGATGGCAAAAAGCGTAGGAGCTCCTTTTTCCATTTTCACAGTGCCGGGAATCGAGATTGACTGGTTGTCCATCTAGGTGAGTATTGACCAAGGTATCTTTTTACCACTTGTGAAAGCATTCCTTCCTGTGCTTATTCTCTCAGCTAGGTATCGGCAAATAATCGTAATTCACAGGCAACACTCATTTTAGCATGCATTGCTTAAAATAGAACATAGAAAGCGGAAGGATGTCTGATTTTCCCGCGGAAAATGTGAGGTGCATGCTCTTTGATCAGCTTTGCAAAGGCTAGAGGAAGGAGATAGCAATGAAGATGCAAAAGCTGTAGGTGGCCTAATTGTTCTAACCCAGATAATTAAGTGAAAGATTGCATCTGTATGTGACCTAAATGTTCTAACCCAAATAATTAAGTGAAAGATTCAGCACCTTCACATTCTATTTTCTATACTTATATTTGAGGTTATTCTTGTATTTAATTTTCAATTCAAGATGTGGTCTCTCTCTAATGTCTGGTGTAATTTGCACTGCTGCTTGATTGAAACATTGCTTTCCGGCTGCACTAATGTTTTTCACTTAAGTGGAAAGAATAACTAGGCTTTTAAGTTATCAAAAGCATTGGTTCTATTTGTGGCCTAATATGAGCTCAGACTGTGGATTAAGCTTCTTACGTTTGATCTGTTCCTTCATTTCTTAGTATTGCTTGCATTTCATCTTTATTTTTTTTACTTTATTTATTTATACTCGATGTCAAAAACTTAGACTCATCCTTCCATGAGCTACAATCAAGTTTAAATCTCACATCTGCACCTTGTACAAAAGTAGAGACATTTATTATTCACAAAAAAATGATTATCCAGTAAGTTATTAAATTCAAATTTCTCTGGAAAATTTTAACGAACACCTGTCAGGCTAATTATAGTACCTACTGCCAATACATATAACTACGAGTCTAACCATCTCCATATGATCAATCTCATAAAACAAATTGCTCGCCCGTCAGTGCAAGAGCAATCTATGGTAAGATTTTTCCCTCCTCATTATGCAAGAAAGATCAAATGCACTCAATAGAAAAATAACCAGCTTATACCTTTGTCTCAAGTATGTGCACATCATGCCAATAACCTTCTGGAAGAAAACACGGTCGAAATTTAAGAACCGTCTTAGTCGGTAAATAGACGAAACACAAAGTCATATAGCTAAGAAACCGAAAAAACTTCAAAGATATCGTGTTGCAGCATTTAATTATCTCCATCGTGCTTCCTATGTTTACTAATGATAAAGCGCGTGACCAGCAAGTTCGAAAAGAAAGGAACTTCAAATCGATGAAGTCGACAGAGGGCCAAAACCAATTCCCAAGTCAGTCCGCAAATGCTAATTTTTGTTCATGAAACAGATTTAGTTGAGCAATATCGAACCAAAAAAGAAACGGGTATTGAAATAACAAATCCAGCCAACCTCTTGAAATCGATTCAACAACTCAAAAAGAGGGACTTGGCTAGCTAGGCAAACGATGTCAAGCTGGCATCAATCATCTTTACATCCACTCATCAACTGAACTGGATGATCCTAACCAAATTTCTCTGAAATAGGCCGCCTAATGGCTAAAATGAGGACTTGTCTTTTGAGTTAGTGACTCGTGCTGTCTTAGGAATTTCTTCCCAGCCTTTCCCTCGCTCACTCACTAGAGAAGCACTAGATTGTATTATTCTTGTGAGAATGAGTTGTACAGATGAGGGGAGGAGACCTCTTTATATACAAGCACGAGACTGACTATATCTGTAGATCTCTCACCAATCTTATGGTGAAGATTGTATCTCCCCAACTACCACCTACCTCAATTTATTACAGGAGGGTACAATTACAGTATCATCCACCCTCATGATTATTCTAGAATATCCGAGAAAATCCTAGGAGTTAGAATTCTCGAGGTTCGCCTACTTGTTCGTGGAAATGTCATGGTCATTTGTTCAAAACTCTCGTGAACGATTCAAATCTCTAGCCGTGACACAATCGATGAACAAGTGATATCACCAACCAAAAATTTAACGAGAAGAAACTGTGCCACCTCGAGAATCGACAGCATTCAATCGGAATTTGCAGGAGCTCGATCGGATTGAACCTCTAAACCACAATCATCTTACACCAAGATAAGGCAACCGGCTGGGTAAGTAAGACCAAAAGAAAAAACTAAATGGAGCAACGACTGATCCATTACTAATCAAGAAAAGGGGAAAACAAACTAAATACCAAACATTCAACTAAATCGAATAAGTCCATCGTAAGAAATAAATGAACTGACATTAGGTAAATCAAGAAATCACTACTATATCTGGTGGCAACTTCTTGTAACAGCAAACTAGAGGGACTCCGTTTTTTCATTTTTTTTGTTGCTTAAAATAGTTTGTCTTAGATTCTTATGTCCATACTATTTTCATACTTCGACTTTTTAAATTAATTTTTTTAATTTGATTTTCTGATTGACCGAATTGATTTCCTTTGACAAGCATTTTTTTACCACTCTAAATAGTGAAAAATGAAAATGACAATTTTCTATCAAAATATTTTTCTCCAATCGAACAAAATCCTAGAAGATGAACGTTTCAAAACTCAGTCGTGAAATAATGCAGGGTCAGATCCCTCCGGATTTTCATTATATTACAGATCATCCTCTTAGAACCATAACTTTTTATGAATTCATTTTAGCCTCAATCATATAGTTACCATGATTATATGCAAGCATGGTATAACTTTTTACATCAACATCTTTTTTTGATCATTCATGTTTTTTCTTCTCTGATGAAAATTTTCAAAAAACGAGTCCTATTTAGTTCAAAGACTGGTTTAATCTAATTTGGTCCAGGTTCTCATAATTTACCTCCAGATGTTTCAAATGGATACAATTACTTCCTCTCGAAAAGTTCAATAACCTCTTCATCTTCACGTGTTAGGTACTTTTAAGAGATGAAGACGATTGTTCACGTGTTAGATAATGTTCAGTAGACCATGACATGCTCTACTGTTAAAAGACAATTGAAAAATTAAATTTGCAAATGAAGAAGCGTTATGGTTCGCTGCAAATCCTACTCGGTCAAAGTTGCAGACTACCAGAACAAACTCAATTTTTCCTCAACAAAAGTCAACATCAAGCTCAACTTGCAGCCGCTCCAGATCAAAAGTCTCTGCTAGAAGTAGTTCGTGAGACAATGTCTCAAGCAGGGACTGTCAATGAAGTGGAGAACAGTTTTGCGCCCCAACATGAAGATGATTGTTATGGCATAAACCTCGTGAAGCAAGCAATAATTTTATCATGTAACAGAAGTGTCCAATAATAGAATTCATGCAACATTATTCCTCAATGTTGTATATCATGAAGCCATAGTAGCAAGTTTCCTCTTTGGATAAAATTTCCTTCATCTGCTCAAACTCAATATATATCTTTAACATGTGAGGTCATGAGATCGAAACCATTTGCAATGGTAGTGCATGCATCTCGTTGCGTCAGGATGGTTCTGGACCTTTGGCACCTTGATGGGGTAATTGTGATGGGGCTTGCCTACTTCAATGAATTGGTCATGAGTGGTGCTAAGTGACGACTTTCTCGGAATAAGAATATCTCATTGCAGACGCAAATCCTCAAAGCAACATCCAGAGGGTAGCCACGGCTATCGATCCTCCCTCCCTTGCCCCTCCTGCACAGGAAATATAATAAGTAGGTCTGCTAAAAATGTTGTCAAGAGATGGAGTAGGTATTGGAATAAAAGAAAGATGAACTTTAATCTTTGATCAGGCAACCAGTTTGTGAGTGGGTTTTGACCAGCAGGGATCAAAATCTAGCTGTCACATTCGCATATTCAAAACCTCTATTTTCAGTAGCGTTCGTTCATCTGCACCATAGCAGTTGGAAGAAAGAAAGCTTCTTATTTCGATTATTGACCTGAGCATGTTGAAAGGATATTATCTAACAAATCCAGGCATTTATACAGAATTTCATTATAGTACTTTTTGGCTATGCAAGGCCTACATTATAGTTAGTAAAAGCAATTCTGTACTTCGAGTTGAATATACAGTTTTGTTGACTGTGATAATATTTTCATAATTAATTCTCCCGAACAATGCCAAAGAATGAAAATAGGGAAAATATATTCATACAGCTTTCTCAAAAAAATAGATTGTCTTACAAAATAATTTACTGTGCTAAAATGGTTCTTTCGCAAATGATTAAATCATTTTACTGTGCATGGGAAAGCTGACTTCCGTGGCGATAGAGTATCAAACTTCCAGGGGCACAACAAATGGACCTATTGCTAGGACAAAATGTGCAAAGAATCATAAATTATTCCAGGACTGCAATCCCAACTCAGTTCTTAAGCTATTGCAAATGATACTGCATGCTCAATGTCAAAAACTTAGACTCATCCTTCCACGAGCCCTTATCAAGTATATATGACAAACGAGGGCCAGTGTGACTGTGAGTCCGTCCTGTATATCGGCAACAATCCTCTCTTCATCCTTTTTCGCTTTCTCTACGTAGCTGAGCCTCATTTTCTGTTTTGTAAGGTAATGTGAACCCATCGAACCACTCTCTCTTGATGTCAATAACTAGATGCACCTTATTCAAGGAAAACTGAAGCACCTTCCTATAGTCCCGTAAATTCCCATGGAAAGGTGCCACCTTGCCTTGAGAAACCACCCAGACCTCCAGCTATTAGATGCTGATCGTGACTAACCTGCAAATCAAGGCGAAAAGAGGGCTGTCATCCATGAAAATGATCCATCATTGGTCAAATTGAAGTATTTTGACAAGAAAATCAATCTCACCATCAGAATTCCTGCTTGGAACAAGACCAAACCTTGAATGAGTGCCTCCGCCGCATCCAAATCCTACGGTTGAGCATAGGAAAAAATGCAAAATCAGAGTCACTCATCCTTAGACAAGAAACAAACAATTTGCAAAGATAATACTTTAGCAGTCATTGGCCATTAAAGTAGAACTTGAAGACCAAATTTATAAACGAAAGTAGGTACACAACCACATTAACTATGTGCAGAGCCCAATATTGCCTATAGGCACAGATATCATAACTATTTGGTATAATGATTACTCTAATACGAAAAAACTGATCAGGCTAGCATAACTGTTCTATTCTGAATATTTTCCAAGTTGGAATAATTAGATTGGTTTATGTTCCATTATAAGTTATATATATGATGACAGAGGCTCTCTGCAGCTATAATCACTGATTGGTTCTCCTAAAATTTCAATGTAAGAGCACATTCCAATAAGTTCAATTAGTGCAAGAAAAATAATAAGCTAACTGAAAAGGTAATTGAAGTCATAAGATGCAAAAAAAAATGAGTAAACTTACCAGAAGATTGGATGGCTCATCAAGCAAAACTATGTAAGGTTTCTCGAAAGTTATCTTGGCAAATGCAGCTCTGCTTTTCTGACCACCTATTTATATGGTCAAAGCACCATGTTATATCTGCAATAAAATCCAAATAGCCTCGGAGTAGTACACAGTGAACTACAATTCAGATTACAAATTGACTAACATCTACTAGAGCTTCTAAATTTCATGCGAAAATTGCTGCAACAAAAAATTTACATAAGCAACAGTAGCAAGAGGGAGGAGATGTACCAGCCAAGGTATACATTGGTTGAAGTGCACGATTTCCAGTTACACCAAAGTAACCCAAGTGAGCTCGAAGCTTTTCTTCCTGAACTCCCTACAGGAAGAATGCCACATAACAAGGTATTTTCAGATAAAATGACACAATGTATGACGGATTCATTTTCCGTAGTGGAGTAAACGCAAATGCAAACCCAGAGGCAGGCAGCATATCATTACAATCTCAACCAAACAAGCATAAGTTAATGGCTGAATATTTCTAGCAAGCTGCAAGCAATAGTTTCCTAAACCACCAGAGATCAAGACCCAAACGGAAGGTGATTTATGGAATATCAATGCTGTCATGAATAGGAGTTGTATCGAAAGCTTGGAGCCACGAGCTGCCCTAGAATATTATCCCAGATCGACTGCTTAATACTACGAAGGATCATCATCAACAAAAAGAAGGTTCTCGAATCTAAAGAAAACCATACAAAAAAAAAAAATACTGCATCCCCTTTCTTCATAATCACGTCACAGCTTCCACATAACTGATCATTTTTTTAGATTTTGAAAAAGACTATATTCACTAGAAGAAAATTTAGAACATATCAGTGCACCAAATAAATTTCATAGTTTCTTCTTCTTCTTTTTTGGATAAATTGCAAAAAAAATGACACAAAAACATTGACAGCATTAGCCCTACCTCAACAATGTTCGCAAAATGATCCTTCCAATAGATTTTGCCGATGCAGATTACAATGGTACCTGCAAAACAACTAGAGCGAATGAGCTAGGGCACAAGAAAAAGATGTTGTGAAGAGAACAAACAACGAACGCTGAAAATGCAGAGGAATATGATTGCAGAACGCTACGATTCTCCGTGACTCTCGTGCAAGGCATGGTACATTTTTCATTCGCAATTTGTTTGGGCATCAAGCAGAGTTGAAGATATGTCGTCAATATAGCAAGAGGAAGATCCAACCCATCGAGAAAACCCACCCGAATGTCCGTCTTTGACCTTCAATGGCTGGTTTTTTGGAAATTCATGCGATACTTCTCCACTGGAAAGTATCAATTTGTATTAAGCATCGAATTGAGGAAGCAGAAATGGAAATCGATGCCTCCAAAAACCATAAAGCTCACCCGAACCCTAGAAAACCCCACCGTACATGGATGGCCGAATCAATTCATCGGATCCGATGGCGATCAATGACGATGAAAGGGATGTCTTGGATGAGGGGCCAATAGTCGCCACCGAGGTTTGAGCATCGGTCTTTCAGAATCTCGCATCTCTCTATCCACAATGCTCGGAGGGAGGGAGGGAGGCCATCCTCTGGCAAGTACCTCAACTTCGGGCAATTTTTGATCCATAAACCTCGGAGAGAGGAGAGATGGTTGCGAAGACCGCTCGACAGTCTTTCCACGTTCTTCATATGGTAAATGGCAAGAAAGGTTAGAGAGGAAGGGAAGAGAAGACTCCACGCATCCTCCTCCTCCTCGTTCTCCTCCGAAGGAAACCGCACCTTCTCTCCCTCCCCTCCCATGCTCCTTCCGTCAATGTGCAGTGTCTCGAGGGAAGTGAGCATGGGTAAGCCCCATTCTCTCACTGGCTGCTTCAGGTTCTCGCACCCCCAAATTTCAAACCACCGCAAATTGGGAGGCAAATCCCCTTTGGGGAAGGATTTGATATTTTCACAACCCACAATATGTAGATACAGGAGGGAAGTAAGACGATGCCACTCATTTGGTAGGGACTTTATCTTCGGGCACGTAAAAAGTTCAAGGCTCGATAGGGACGTGGGAAGGGGAGGGAAGTCCTCTATCTCCAATGCTGGACAGTCCCTTATATCCAAATACGTGAGATTTTTACAGCTAGCGATGTTACAGTTAGCGATAGACTTTATCTTCGGACATTCACGGAGAGTGAAACATGACAAGGTGATGGGAAGGGGAGGGAAGTCCTCTATCTCCAATGCCTGACAGTGATGTATTTGCAAAAGAGTGAGATGGGAGGACGTGCGAAGGCACTGTGGTAGGCTTCTTAGTTTCATACAGTTGTTAATACCTAAATATTCCAACGATTTTATGGCGATCTCTTCCAGCGACTCCACTCCCTCGCAATCAATAATTTCAAGTGTCTTCAGAGCATCAAGTTGAGGCATCGGGTTAATACTGGTGGGGTCATCGGGAGCAATGATAAATCCCTTGAGTTTTGGACACTTCTCAATAGCCAAATTTCTGAGGGCCGGCATTTTGCTCGGAAGCTTTTCTAAACTCATGCAATTCCTTAATTCCATACTTTTAAGGTTGGAAGGAAGCTCTATCTCTTTTTCTCCTGCCACAAAAGATGTGAATTGAGCACAGCTTAGGATGGATAATTTCTGGAGACAAATGAGATTTTGCGTTTCATTTTCATCTTGCCACAAGTGTGTTAGCTTGTCACAGCTTGTTATTTGAAGCTTCTTTAGCTTGACGCAACCGCTCATAAACTCATGATTAAAGCAAACGAGATCTGCAAGATTTTGAACTCTGAGAATGGTTAAAGAAGTTAGGCTGACCAAGCACATTAAGATCTCCTTGTTACAATCCTCCAGGTATAACTCGCGGAGAGATGGAAGGTGAACCACGCCGGTTGAGTTATTCAAATGCGGGCATAAATGAATTTCAAGCTTTATGAGAAGATTAAGTTGACAAGGCAATGTCCCGACCAACGAAGGACAGCTCCGGACAACAAGATGCTGAAGACAGGAGAATGGGACTTCTTCTTTTGGGTCCCCGGCATAACGACACCAATCCTTCCATGCCAACATCTCTTCAAACTTCAAAGTTGTTAAGGTCGAGAAAGGCCTTTTACCACCGTAAAATTCAGAGCCTATCATTCTTACTGCATGTAGACCTTTAAGAGATAATTCCTTAAGTGAAGGTAGTTGTCCAAGTAGGGGTAGCGACGTGACATTAGGACAGTCTCGTAAGTTCAAAGACACCATCTTAGAATATGATGGACTATCTAACCAGGACGGGAGTTTCGCACCACCACAGTACGAGATAGTGAGATTTTCAAGATTAGTGTGAGGTTGCAGAGAGTCAAGCACTTGCGCTTCGCGCTTATCATTCTGCAAATTTCCAAAATCTTCACCCCAATGCAAGGATAAGTTGCTAAGGCCTTGCTTTCTTGACAAATTAGCATCAATTGCGTCTCTCACTTCTTCCACCTTTTGCAATTCTGATATGAGTAATTCTCCTTGAAGATGTGGCAACTTCTTTAACTCTTTTAACTGTGACCCTTTCTCTATTCCCACCACAAACTTGGACAAGATAGTAGGATTCTTCAAATTACCGATACCCAATGGCATCTCTTTTAGACTTTTTGTATCTCTAATGTCAAGAAACTGTAAGCTGACCAAGTTTGTGATACCTAAAGGCAACATAGAAAGATTTTGACAACCTCTCAATATCAAAGCTTGTAATTTGCACAAGGTGCTAATTGACTCGGGTAGCCATTTGATATCAGTGTATGAGAAATTGAGATATCGAAGATGTTTCATATCACCGACACAATTCGGTACCTCTGTGACGGAACAATGACATAACGAGAACACCCTCAAGTACTTTAAGTTTGTTAGCACGTCATGTAGCACCTTGTTGGAAATAGAGAAAGAGCCCCCACTAGATCCAGCATGTCCTAGAATTAAACTTCTTAGTACCTTCATTCCGTGATATGCTCCCAAGCATTTTGATGTAACATACCGTGTTGTCATGAATGATGCATAACGAGCTTTCTCTAGAGATGCATCGTCTTCATTACTTGCTAGTTGAGAGTCCCCTGATCTATAGCATGTCCCACCCGCAATTGACTTTGCTAGATCATTCAGAAGATCATGCATTGAAAACTTAGATGCATCGACCCTTGATTGTTGAAGAAATGATCTCGATACTAACTCATCGAAGTGATCTTGTCCCAGTCTCAAGATATCCTCATTTGCCTTTTGTCCATCTAAAAAGCCCTCTGCTATCCATAAAAGTACCAACTCATCCCTCTCAATTTCATAATCCTTAGGAAATACCGCACAATAAGCAAAACATCTCTTCAAATAAGAAGGAAGATGGACATAGCTCAATTTCAAAACTGGGAGTACCTCATCTTTTTTTCCCTTTGGAAGATCCCATATTTTGTTATTTAAGATAGCTTTCCATTTATCTGGATTCCTTTCGTTACATAGGACACTGCCCAACATCTTCGCTGCCAAAGGTAAGCCTTTACATTGTTTAGCTAATTCCTTGCCTATTCTTTCAAGATCTGGGTGGCTTTCAAAATTTGTTGCTCCAAGAGCATGAAAGGCTAATAAGCTTGTACAATTATCAAGGGACAACTGCTCCAAATGATACGGTGAAGCTCCTCTTATGGAAACAACGGGAAGGTTGCGAGTCGTGACAATGATCTTGCTTCCCTTGGCCCCCGCTTCAAATGGCTTTAAGAAGTCAGTCCATTTTCCGTAGTTCTCATTCCATACATCGTCTAAAACCACAAGAAACTTCTTCCCGGATAAACTGTCCTTCAACTTAACTTGAAGCCCGTTAAGATCTTCGCCCTCGCAGGACAATCCGGTGATCGGCCGCAAAATAGTCTTTGTTATGTCAAAAACATCAAAAACATCTGACACACAAACCCATGCTCTCGTCTTGAAATAGCTTTTCACTCTAGCATCATTATACAGCCGTTGAGCCAATGCCGTCTTTCCAACACCACCCATCCCAACTATGGGGACTATGCTCAGCGTGGCATCAGAATTTTCGACCTCACTGATCAATCGTTCGAGTATCTGTGCTTCTTCCTTCTCCCTGCCAAAAAACCGAGTCTCCGGCAGAGAAGTGCTAGGGAGCCTTTGGTTGGTGTTGTCAGATCTGCGCACAACATTCTCTCTCAAGCTTAAACGATCCTTCCTGGTGACAATCTCTTCCAACCTGCCATTGATCTCCCGGACCTCGGTTTCAGACACGAGTGAGCACGGGTTTGGATTCGATCTGAAGGATTTATCTTGGCCAAAGCCAGAGAACTTCCAATTTATCCGACCTCTGCTTGTGCTGGATTTTTCGCCCGACTTAACCTGAGTGGCTTGGATCGCGAGCTCATCGAGCAAGTCTTCCATGTCATAGGCCAAGTCCCTAACATCGTCCAACCACAGCTTCACTAGATAGTTATTGCTCAGTTGCCTGTCCTCTGCATCATCCAGCACTGCATAGATTGTGTCTAGCGTCTTCCTCCAATTATTGAGCAGGTCGGTGCTAATTCTAGAGAAGGGCAGTGCTCCTTCCCTTTGCGCATTGCTCAATCCCAAAGAAGCTAATTTGTCGAATAGGACCTGAAAGAAGGAAGCCAAGACGGAACCCAAAACAATCTCTACAATGGCCATGGGTGAATCAGGCACTGTAGACAACAACAAAGGTTAGGGTGAATCAAAGCGATAATGACCTAATAGAGAGAGAAAACTATGAAGTCGAGGAAGACCAAGACTTTCACCTACCAAAGAGATGAAACAAAGATCAAGACTTTCGAGGATGCTTTCTGTCCACTAGTGCTTGTTTCGTAATATTTAAAGATTATCCCAGATACTTGTGGCTTCCACAATCATATATCTGCTCATGTAAATGAATCATAAACTCAAGAAAATCAAGACCTTACTGGGTATGATGAACTTTTTTGTCGTGAAAGTGAAGCAAAATTGACAAAGAGCTGATGGGAAAGAAACTTTAATAAAATCCAGGAAGACAAGACTTATGGAGACTGATTATTATTTGACAATTAGCATTGATTATTGTTCTCTTGCTCAAAATCAACTAATTTTTGTCCAACTTTTGTCATTTTTAACCATATTGTGATTTTTCGTTCATTAATCTCTATTGTACTTGTCTATCAGAATTATGTCTAGATTTCCATTGATCTTTCCAAATTTAAGTTTAATAAATGAAAAAAGAGCAAAAAGAAAAACTAAAAAAGATAAACAGCAAAAAACTGACTAAAAAAAAATGCGGGAATGGGGCGATAATAATACTCTTCGTGACTTGCGGAGAGTTCCACATCACATTTTTGTTTTGTTTTCTTTAAATGAAGATGCAATCTAAAGTTGTTAACATGCATAAAGATTGTCCCAGATTTTCCAATTTATAACATTTGATTTATGAAAGGAAACGCACAAATATGACAATTAATAATAATTCACTCCAAATGGCCTAGATGTGCATGATAATGCTTGTCCACAAAAATTCCAATTTTTCCAATATAATTGTCCTGATATGAATACAATGCAATTCTATCCTAATATGTAACGAAAAATCATAAATTAGAGGTCAATTTTGGCTCAAACAAGCACGCGTGCAGATGTATCACCTCATTAAAACAACCAGGCCAAATTAAGATCAACAAATCACCATGAATTATGCAATCAAGCCGCAACTTTAATCTGGCCAGCAAGTACTTGACATCAACCTCCCTTGCTGCATCAGTTTTGAGGGAAAAAGGGAGCAAGTAGATAGATGTCTCTTACCTATTTTAGTAGACTTCCTGAAGTTGACCGGAAAACGGGGTTTAGATCAACGAGTAGGCAACTTGTTGTGATGACTAACGACGCCACTTAGCGATGATCACGGCAAGGCAGTGGTGGGAACGCAGCAATGAGGTGAGGACTCCGGCTTGACCATGGCGGCAGGTGAACTGTGATGGGCGATGGGCCTATCTCGAGCTGAATAACGGCTCTATCATGACCAGTTTGAATGACAAAATACGACAAGCGATCTGGACAAATCAACAACAGCAATCCAGTAAGCACGAGCGCTAAGTTTGGACGGACAGGAGGAGAACACTATTGAGCAGGGGGACAAGCACTGGATTCGGCGGTTCACAGTCTATGCGTGTGAATTCAGCTATGGCAATGCGTGGCCACCGCTTGCAACGACGAATAATAACATCAATGGAGCTACGACTAGAATAGCAGATGAAAGATGTTGGTGATTGGCGACAATCAACATGCACGCAAGACGGGAATTGAATGAAAGTGGAGTCTCTAGGTGTGAGTTTGATAATGACGATGGCGGTGGTGGTTGAAAACAATTATTGGATCACGTTCGCCGATTGTGGCCAAAGATCGGGCCCTTCAATGCTAAAACAAAATGATTGAATTGGTAGGACCTTGCCTTGCCTGAGACTTTTTTGTCACCATGTCCCATCAAGCATAGCATTAAGGACTTGACCCCTCCGAGGACGATGACCCCCCATCCGCCAATTGTTAAAGGCCTAAAAGCTACGCACGATTGATGAAATCAAATCTTGTTGCTTGATTCAAATAAAAATATTCGCCCGTTTTCCATTCCAAAAGAAGAGCCCTTAAGACTCGTATGGTGCTACGAATTGTTATCATAAAATTAGCCCATATTATTTCGGATAGTTTTATCAATCATGTTTTAAATATCGGAAGTTATAAAAATCAACAAGAGTGGAGAATCTAAATATAATTGTCCTGATACGAATATAATGCAATTCTATCCTAATATGTAATGAAAAATCATAAATTAGAGGACAATTTTGGCTCGAACAAAGAGAAAAAAGAAAAACTAAAAAAGATAAACAGCAAAAAACGGATAAAGAAAAAAAATGCAGGAATGGGGCGATAATACTTTGTGACTTGCGGAGAGTTCCACATCACATTTTTGTTTTGTTTTCTTTAAATTAAGATGCAATCTAAAGTTGTTAACATGCATAAAGATTGTCCCATATTTTCCAATTTATAACATTTGATTTATGAAAGGAAACGTGCAAATATGACAATTAATAATAATCCACTCCAAATGGCCTAGATGTGCATGATAATGCTTGTCCACGAAAATTCTAATTTTTCTAATATAATTGTCCTGATATGAATATAATGCAATTCTATCCTAATATAAAATGAAAAATCATAAAATAGAGGTCAGTTTTGGCTCAAACAAGTAGCGCGCAGATGTATAACCTCATCAAAACAACTAGGCCAAATTAAGATCAACAAATCACCATGATCAAGCCATGCAACTTTAATCTAGACAGCAAGTATTTGACTTCAACTTCCCCAAAAATTTTGTTATTAAACTTGCAATCAGGATTATAGATAGACATGAAATCGGTTTAAGAACCAAAATTTTGTTGCTACTGTTGCCTCTTCTTTTGCTCAAAAGATAGCTTTTCCCTCCATTAATTGAAAGATTTCAGAAACGATATGGGTGGTTGCTCTCATGTAATGAATGTCTACCAGATGCTTTAGTGAGCGAAGTTCTGGCTGCATCGGTATGAGGGGAAAAGAGAACAAGTAGATAGATGTCTCTTACCTATTTCGAGTAGACTTCCTGGAGGAGACCGTTGAACGGGATTAGATCAACGAGAGCAATCCAACAAGCACGAGCGCTAGGTTCAGATGAGCAGCAAGAGAACACTGCTGAGCAGGGGGACGAGCATATGGTGAAGCCAAGTGATAATGGGATAATGGAGAGAGAAAACTATAAAGTCCAGGAAGACCAAGACTTTTCACCTACCAAGACATGAAATGAAGATCAAGACTCTCAAGAATGCTTTCTATCCACAAGTGCTTGTTTTGTAATATTAAGAGAATATCCCGGATATTTGTAATTTCCACGATCATATATATTTCTTCATGTAAATATACAATAAACTCAGGAAGACCAAGACTTTACTAGACATCATGTACTTTTTGGTCAAGAAGGTGAAGCAAAAGTGGAAAGGAGCAGATGGGAAGGAAAGTTCAATAAAATCCAGGAAGACCAGGACTTTGCAGGACGCAAATTGGCTTTGGTGCTTCACTTCTCAAGAAGAAAACCAAAATGGAAAAACAGAAAAAAACTTACAAAGAAAATAAAATGCAGGAATGGGACGATAATACTCTTCGTGGCTTGCGGAGAGTTCCACCATACATATTTTCTTTGTTTTTTTTTTAAAGATGCAATCTAAAATTACTAACATGCAAGATATAATTTTTCCTACATTTTCCAATTTATAACTTGTGATTTACGAAAGGAAAACGTGAAAATAAATGAAAATCTATCCTAATATGTAATGAAAAATCTTCAATAAGCCCAATTATGCAATATGAACACACTTAAAACTGTGAATATAACTTTCCCCAAAAATGTAAAAGGTTAATATGCAATGTCCTAAATGTACAACACCTAATAAATCTACATGTGGCTTTATTAAGCATGCCCCCTAATATACAAATCTTGAATGCAACAAATGTGTAGGCAATGTAAACATGAAAATTACATGTGAAGATGTGATCAAGAGTGACCTAGCGATATGCAATTTCATGAACACTGACGGCTAAAATATTCAACAAATCACCATGAATTATGCAATCAAGCCATGCAACTTTAAAATGGACAGCAAGTGTTTGAACATCAACTTCCCCAAAAATTTTGTTATTAAACTTGCAATCGGGATTATAGATAGACACGAAATCGGTTTACGAACCAAATTTTGTTGCTGCTGTTGCCTCTTCTTTTGCTCAAAAGATTGCTTTTCCGTCCATTAATTGAAAGATTTCAGAAACGATGGGTGGTTGCTCTCGTGTAATGAATGTCTACCGGATGCTTTAGTGAGCGAAGTTCTGGCTGCATCGGTTTGAGGGGAAAAGAGAGCAAGTAGATAGATGTCTCTTACCTATTCCGAGTAGACTTCCTGGAGGAGACCGTTGAACGGGATTAGATCAACGAGAGCAATCCAACAAGCATGAGCGCTAGGTTCGGATGAGCAGCAAGAGAACACTGTTGAGCAGGGGGAGGAGCATATGGTGAAGCCAAGTGATAATGAGATAATGGAGAGAGAAAACTACAAAGTCCAGGAAGACCAAGACTTTTCACCTACCAAGACATGAAATGAAGACCAAGACTTTCGAGAATGCTTTCTATCCACAAGTGCCTGTTTTGTAATATTAAAAGATTATCCCAGATATTTGTAGTTTCCACGATCATATATATATATATATATATATATATATATATATATTTCTTCATGTAAATATACAATAAACTCAGGAAGACCAAGACTTTACTAGACATCATGTACTTTTTGGTCAAGAAGGTGAAGCAAGAGTGAAAAGGAGCAAATGGGAAGGAAAGTTCAATAAAATCCGGGAAAACCAAGACTTTGCAAGACACAAATTGGCTTTGGTGCTTCACTTTTTAAAAAGAAAAACCCAAAAAAAAATAGCAAAAAACTGATAAAGAAAATAAAATGCAGGAATGGGACGATAATACTCTTCGCGACTTGCGGAGAGTTCCACTATACATTTTGTTGACACCTAATTTTTAGCCGATGCGTCATTAAAATAAAAAATTCGAGAATATGGTTTCCGATCGCGACGGAGCATGTTTCTTTAATAAAAAGTGTCGTTTTTTTAATTCTGTCTGTTGGTTTAGCTTTTATAAGTGATTTTCTATTCATTTCATGCAAAAACCCGAAAAGTCAAATAGTTGACTTTTGCGTTGACTTTTTGATCAACCCTTTGACCAAAAGTCAACCCTAGGTCAAATTGGGGCTTTTCGCATAAAAAAATTCCTTTCAAGTCCAATTTCACTTTAGAAGTGGAAATTTCAAAAAAAATTCAAAGATTTGATCATAAAATCAAGCTCCTAGTGAAAAGTCAACTAGGGTTTGACTTTTGGTCAAACCTTTGACCAAAAAAATTCAAAAATTCAAAAATCAAAAAATCATCTTATTTTACTTTCAATTTACCTTTGGCATTTGAAATTTTACAAAAATTGGTTTAGAATCAACTTTTCCCCAAATTGTGGAATTTGGTTCAAATCAGCCAAAAATGAAATTACTTCATTTCTAGTCATTTTTTAGGTTAGTTTTCTTCACGACATTTGATCTAGAGGTCATTTTATATCCAATTTTTGAACCAATTTTGTGATTCCAAGCCAAACTCAAAAACCCCCAATTTTGGCCATAATCAGTGATTTTGATCGATTCTTCATGATGTGTGCAATTGAGGCATGAATGAGCCCAATTTCTTATACAAAATCCAAATTCAAAATCAATTTTGAAAAGATTCACATGAATTTGAGTCAATTTGATCAATTTAGTGATCCAATGATTAGAAAGTCTATGAGTAATTGGTCTAATTAGTGCAATTCAACTTGACCCACTCTAGACTAATATTCAATTTGATGAATTGGGACTCAATTTGGTTAATTAGACTTCAATTAAACTTGTTAGTCTAGCTCGGTCATGCAATTACCCAAATTCAGAACTAATTGACTCAAATCGATTTGATTCAAATTGCACTAATCCGATCGGACTAGCCATTTTCCAGCCGAAAATTTTTATGATCGATAATCCGGTCGGACCAACCAAGGTTAGTCACATCCTCTCAAGTGCGAAAATGACAAAAATGCCCTTAATTGAGAATTACAAAAATGCCTCTAAGAGAAATGACAAAAATGCCCTTCTTCAAGGATTAAACAAATTAATTAGGGGATAAGCAAATCAATAATGGCCATTCATTTAGAATTGATCATGTCCATCCATGATGCCATGTCACCAATCCTTAGCCATTAAGGAATATTCTTAATCATTAAGGATGCATTTTGGGCTATTGGATCAATCTAAGGGCTAAAATTCAAAGTTGGGGGAGGTATATAGGATTTTTCCCTCCAAAAATTAGGGGGGATAATCATTTTTCAGATCTGAATTCTCTCTCTCTCTCTCTCTCTCTCTCTCTCTCTCTCTCTCTCTCTCTCTAGTCCACGTCTCTCTCTCTCTCTCTCTCTCGTGTTCTCTCTCGGCCGCTGGCCGTTTGCCTCATTGCCGGCTGTTTTCCGGTGAGCTGCCGCTCCGTCGTCATCCCCCACGGCGGCACAAGGCTGGTCGCAAGACCAGCTACCTTCGCAGGTGGGCGGAGCTTGCTGTTCCGGCCTGATTTTCTTCTCGGCATCATCACCGGCGCTGCTGCCGGTGATGTGATCAGCCGGTTCAAGCGGCTGAACCGGCTGATCGGCGACCTCCTCCGGCGATCCAGACCTTACGACTACATTCCTCGGTGTCCTCACGTCATTGTGGTGGCCGGCCTCGCATCGAACAACCACCAGATCACATCCTTAGCCTCAACTTTTACTGATTAGTCTATTTGTGTGAAAACGAGTCGATTCTCACATTATCTCGTGCAATCCATTGTCGTAGGTTAGCCGAGCTTTTCGAGGCTTCTCCGTGTCATTCCAGATCAGAATACGGAGGCCGGCTCGCTCGCTTGAGCGTTGGAGCATTGTGAGACAAGGTAAGAGCACTTGAACACAATTCTGTAAATTCGTGTCCAGTGAAACTTGTTGGCTTGAGATGCTGATTTGAGCTTGTTAACGTCGAAATCTGGAGAAGTGATAAACTAGAGAGTCGTAGAGCTCGTCTTAAGCTTCGATTTGATATATCATATGCCTCGATCGGATTTGATTTGCTATGTCAAAACACTTTTAGAAATTAGGATCAGAATCTGGAATATTTTGCTCAAGTCTGTTCTGATGATTCCCTGACTGACGTTGTGCTGTTTGATGATTTTTACGATTTTTTACGATCATTTTCTGGAAAAACTTCCTTCATGAGAATTGTAGAACACATCCTGCTCTATTCATCATAAAATTTTCACAAAATTTTGAGCATATTAGCCTAGTACGATTTGCAACGTCATATGCATGTGAATCTGGTGACATACTGGTTTCAGTCGACCTTCGTGTGTTCTTCGATTTTCATTAATTCATGTGATCAAGATATGAACATTTTTTCTTCACGAAAGTTCTTCCTGAGATCGAGATCTTTCTTTTGATACTAATTTCATCAAAATCGGAGATCATTTGAATTTTCAAAAGGAATTCTTACGATTTGATCAGAATCTGTGTCTAGATCTGATTTTCATTCCTTTGAAGTTTAAAATATGTTTCTCCGAATTTGATAAAGTTAGGGTCCTTTTTTGCAAAAAACCAAAACTACAAAGTTGCTCATTGGGGTCTCATTATGTCAACTGGAAGTTTTGAGGACCTAATAGCAATTTTTAGTGGGCCAATTTGCTTAAAATCTCCTGGAAGGTCTTCACGGGTTAAAATTCTTTTTGCGATTGAGTCCCTCGCGAAAATTGAATTTTAAAAAAATTTGGAGGGCTTTTTAGCAAAAACTCAAAACATGAAAGTTGTTGCACACAGGGAATCCTAACCGTACAAAAATTTTCGCGCTGTTTTGATAAATTTTGTTATTTTTCCCGCCATTGTTTTGAAATTCGTAGCTGAACCGAGTCCAGCCTGTCACTGAGATTTAATTGGACATTTTCGGGAAAATTGGCTAGGATTTAGAAAAAAATGGTCTTCTTGACTTTTGATCCTCATGTTATAAGCTTTCTAATGACACCTGAATCATTTCATTTGGACGTCATTAGGATAGTTAATCATACTTGAACAGATTTAATCCGAATTAGGCATTAATTGAATAAGTGGTCTTTTTTTTATAAAGCCCACTTCTCATGGCTTGTTTGGCTTCGAAACAAGGCCCATGGGCCTGAACGCATGTTCATTTTATGATTATGCATGTGTTTGTTAGATAAATGTTAGGCCCGGTGCATGTTCGGCGGGTAGCCCATTCATGGTCATTAGAACCCAACTTTAGGGGTTAATTGATATGAATTACCATTTTGTGAATACAAATGGTAGCCCATTATCATTAACCATTAATCAAACAATGTTAGGTGATTAGATGGGTGATGAATCGAAACGCATGAAAAACAAAGGCCGATCCCGAGGCCCGTGCTTAATTAGTGAATTGATTGCATCATTGTTCTTTCATATGTCATTTGTTATGAATGAATGTTATGGATGTAAATACCGACACCCGAGAGGCGGTCCAAAGAAGACAATCCAAAATTGAAAAGACCAAGGTGATTGACCGATGTCCAATCCGGTCTCAATTTTGTACTCATTGAAGATGGTGCCAAACCGATGTCCAATCCGGTTCCAATTTGTACTTAATTTATTCATCCCCGATCATGTCTCGGGTTTTTCAATTCGTGTTGTAATAAACACGCGACAAGTTACGGGTTTTTATTTTCTCGCACTTAGAAATAGCTCGTCTTTTTCAATACTTTGAGTGTTTATTTTGGGAGAAGTCTCTCAATACAATTGATTGTTTCTTTCTTTTTCTAGACTAAGATAGGATTAGTTTAGAATCTTAAATGAAAACACAAAAACAAGATGCATGATCATCTAGTGGACTAAGACTTTGGCATGAAAATGATAAAAAATAAATGCATGACGACTTAGATAACAACCATGTTAAGTTTAGCGGTACCGAAAGGGCGTTAATAGAAATATTAACGTAAGCTAGTCCCCGAACCTTTGATCTCTGGTTTTCGTAGAAACCGAAACGAAATTCCCGCGTTTCGGTTGGGTATTCTAGCCGACCCCCGATCTAGGCTAGTGGCGACTCCTTTGAAAAAATAAAATAAAATCGATCCGCTGTCACGCGAGATATGGATTTAGGGAAAATCCACGTTCATGATCAATGGGTCATATGGCTAAACAAAAATTTTTACACTTCAGTAAAATCATTTTAATGAGGTGCCATATGAATCATCTCATGAACACTTATCTCTAAACCCGCCTCATCCGAGCTCGGCCCTCGAGGGGTAGGTCGCGACACATTTGTTTTTTTTTTTTTTAATGAAGATGCAATCTTAAATTACTAACATGCAAGATATGATATTCCTACATTTTCCAATTTGGAAACGTGCAAATATGACAATTAATAATAATGCACTCCAAATGGCCTAGATGTGCATGATAATGCTTGTCCTAATTAATACTAATATAATGAAACTCTATCCTAATATGTAATGAAAAATCTTCAATATGCCCAATTATGCAAATATGGACACCCTTAAAATTGTGAATATAACTTTCCTAAAAAATGTGAATGGCTAATATGCAATGTCCTAAATGTACAACACCTAATAAATCTGCGTGTGGTTTTATTAAGCATGCCCCCTAATATTCAAATCTAGAGTGCAAGGAATGTATAGGCAATGTAAACATGAAATTACACGTGAAGACGTGATTGAGAGTGATCTAGCGATATGCAATTTCATGAACACTGACGGCAAAAATATTTGACAAATCACCATGAATTATGCAATCAAGCCATGCAACTTCAATCTGGACAGCAAGTATTTGAACATCAACTTCCCCCAAAATTTTGTTATTAAACTTGCAATTGGGATTACAGATAGGCATGAAATCGGTTTTTTTTTTTGTCGGTCCTACTTTATCTCTTACTCACGATACACACTCAGACTTGTGCCCCGCCTCTTGCGGGGCGTGAGCGTCGAAACCCACATCTTAAACTACGCGGCCCCACCCCTACCCCCCTGCGAAGGTGGGGATTCGAACTCCCCACCTCTCCCTTCTCAAGTGAGAAGGGTGGCCACTGGGGTAAATTCCCAGTGGTTGGCATGAAATCGGTTTAAGAACCACAATATTGTTGCTCAAAATAATGATTGTGCCTCAATTAATAGAAAGATTTCAGAAAGAATAGGTGGTTGCTCTCGTGTAATAAAGGCCCACCAAATACTTCAGGTAGCAAAGTTCTGGCTGCATCGGTCACGGAAATGGGCGGCCACCGTTTGCAACTACAAAAGACAATATCGATAGAGCTACGACTAGAATCGGTTTGCAGGGGATTGGGCAGATCAAAGAGGGTGGTGTTGAATAATCTACGTCCTACCATTGGCGGTCAAGCAAGAAAAATCAAATTTGGCCTCCGAATCTTATTCAACTTTGCTTAATAAAGAAGGAAGAGAAACAGGCCGTGAATCAGGCTCCAAGCTGTCACTTTTAGAAAACAAGTCGACAGATCAACTTGCCTTAGCCAAACCTTTCCTCTATTAGATAACAAGTTGGCCTACATGCTCCGCGTGAGCGCACAATTCATATGAAAGCCAAGCTTTTCCTCTGTTATTACTTGAAGTGAAATGGTGTTATGCCTTGTTAATACGCAATGTGTATGTGCTAATTATTGTTATCCAGGAGAAGTCACAGTCATGCACTATCGGAAGCATGTATCCAAATGATTCGCGATTTGCATTTTAACTGTATAATGATTTTGAAGCCGAAAATCTATACCCAAAGGCTCGAAATTATGTCAGACTCCATCATTACATGGTAATCGTGGCTGAGGATTCTACAACTAGTGATCTCGTGCCAACATATGCCTCCCCGGCAGCTCCTTGAGCATCGGGAGCCAAAATCGCGTCGAAGGATCACTGCTGAAGTGGATGACTTGAGCAACATATACGACCACGAAGGTCAAAGTTGCAGTAAGGAGTAGAAGAGCTAGGGAAGACGATCTGGTTAGGGCAGAACAATCCAACCGGTTCAAGTGATTTCAGGATCAACAAAATGCAGAAACAAATTCAATCGATTTGATAAGATGTTGAATTTTAATTGCCTTCGTAATATTTTGGTAATATAAATGTTGATAGTTCGTGCAAAGGCAATTAGGTTGTTGTGAAGCGGGACGAGCGGGTTTAACAACTTGTCAAACAAGAACGTGCAATCCCTTTAATCGAGGTGCTCACTCTCCTTTGGCGTGGGCTTTCCCAAATCTTAATCGCTTACGACGTTGAGAAATATACTAAAAGGTAGTTGTCACTAGCCTATTTAAGTAGGCAAGGTACCAGCTAGAGAACGTTCTTTTTCCTACGAGCTAGAGATCTTAAGTTTGGAGATTTGATTACACTAATTACTTATTAGGTGATTCGTGTCGTCTTTATCAAATTATGGATTCTAAGTAGTCTTCAATACGTGTCCATACATGCTTTTTTGATTGAGATTGACTCGAAAGTGTAATCTACTCGTTGAATGAAGCTAAAGAAATCAAGTCACGATATTAAAATAAAGAAAACAACACAACACAACACATCAAAATGACAACAAAGGACGAATAAAAGTAAAGTGTGAAAAGTAAATCCGATACGAGACGAGCAAAGTATATGCTGCCTCATTATTAATTTTCGGGACATTAACCTGTGAGCTAATTTTCGAAGTCAAGTCAAAGTCCAATTTCGGCTAAGGAGAATTACCTACAGTTTCACTAACGATATCAAAGACGAAAACATGCAACGAGCTACAGTAATACTATCATAAAAGCAAATAAGATTTTTTTTTATCTTATTATTATATCCCGACCAAAAAAAAGTCTTATTATTATTATTATTATTATTATCCTCATCCTTATCATCAATGTTTTTAATTTATTATTTATTATTAATTTTCTTTTCTCCTTCAAATTTGACAATGATATGTTGGCTCATCTTTAAACAGTGATAATTACTAGTATTCCTTCTTTTTTTTCTGTGTAAACTCAACAAGATTGACGGATACCAGATATTTTACTCGAAAAGTGATGGGAAGTGGGCTGATGGGTGAGCAAGGCCGAATTATGTAAGTGTAACATCCTTAATCCATTCTTTTAATGTGGTACTTTACATTTTTGATCTTTTCTCTAACTTTAATTGTATGACTTGGAAAAGATGTCAGAGATGGGCACGAAGCCGATTTCGGGCTCGACACCAGGAGAAAGTATTCGGTGGCTGTTGAGGGGCGTTTGGCAAGTTGCAAAAAAGTGAACATTTTTGTACTTTTATTTCTGTAACCAGTTTGGGAATAGAAATTCGTTTGTTAAAATTTTTGTGTTCGGGCATAAATTTACAAAAAAATATTTCCAGAATCAGTTTTGGAATAGAATCAAGAAACAAAAAAAGATAGCTTCTTGATTCTAGATTAATTTTTCCATTTCTAATTCTTCTTGATTTTCTTCTTCCTTTTTGGTTTGTTCTTTTTCTTCTTCTTGGTCTGCCACTGGCCGCCGTTGATCGGCCAGGGCCGGTGGGGGAGGCTCATGGCCGCGACGCCCTCGCCAGCCTTGGCCTGTGGCCGGTTGTCAACACCGGCGATCGGCCATAGCCAAGGAAAGGAAGGAAAAAAAAGAAAAAAAAAAGAAAAAAATATTAAAAAAATTCAAACTATTATTAATAAAAAGAAATTTTGTGTAGTTACCAAACATATTTTGGGCAGTTACTAAATGTTTTCAAATGTTTACAAATTGTTCCCGGACACAGAATAAAAAAGAATCATTTCTGAGTAGAATCAGTTTCTGGACACAGAATCGTTGCCATGCGCACCCTAAGTGCCACGTAATAGACTGACGTGGCATTTTTTTTTTGGCAAAACCCAATCATAAATTGACACGTGGTAGTGACGTGGATAAATGTAAAAAAAATAAAAATCTGTCTAGATTTTTTTCCCTCTCTTCCTCTCCTCCACCATTCACGGCGAGCTCTCTCCTCCATCCACAATGGCGCGCTCGGTCCCCCACCGCCGAATCCATCTAGGGCGCTCGAACTCGTCGTCGTCCTCGTTGAAAAGCATGATACTGTTTTGCTGGTCTTCAATTTGTTTGTAACCTCTTGTGGGCTCAAGGATTTGAAGGGGTTTACCTTACGTGGTAAGGGCAACGGTTGCAGTAAAGCTTCCCACTGCATGAAGCGGCCTTCGTCTGCGAAGAGTAAAGCAGCCTTCGCTTGCGGCCAAGACGATCGTTGGCGATTTCCAGAACTGTGGAGAGTAAACTAACCTTGGTTCACGGCCAAGATTTCAGATCTAGATGACGCCGATGACGGAAGCTTGGTCGCGAGCCTCTGTCGTCGTCCATGGCCTTAGAAAGCAAAGAGAAAAACAATAGAGGCAGCTCGCCAGTGGTCCATCGCCGCCGGATACTGGATGCTCAAAAAGCATAAACAAATAAAAAAAGCAGAGGCAGGTCGTCGGAGGTCCACGGCTGCCGGCGATGCGTGTGAACGCACGGTTGTGGCTGAAGGAGAGCTCGCCGTGAATGGAGGAGGAGAGGAAGAGAGAGAAAAATCTGGACATATTTTTAATTTTTTTACATTTGTCCATGTCATTGCCACGTGTTAATTTATGATTGGGTTTCAAAAAAAAACATGCCACGTCATAGGCTGACGTGGCACTTAGCAACCACCGAATGCTTTCTCTGACACCAGAGATCGAGGGCGAGAAATCATCGGTTGATCATCAAGGAGGTTGGACCACCTTTATGTGTTAATATGATCTTTAGCTTCTTCTTTTCTTATCATTGAGGAGGTTGGACCCCTATGTGATGTATTGCTACATTTTGGATGTAATGTTTTATTTTGCATGCGTTGGATAGCTACAATAATAGAATTAAAAATATGTAGATTTGCAAATGGAACCTATAATAAAAAAGTCAAAATCTGAAAGGACTTTTGGCAACGCACTTCATAGCATATTCACTCTTTTAGCCCCGGAAAAATGACTTGCAAATCAATACGATATTAACAACGAAATTTTTGTGGCAAAAGCTGCAAATATACTCGCATGGACTTTTAGCCACCAGATATTTCGTGACCGTAACCATGGCAAAAAAACATATGGACTTTTAGATACAAAATGTTTTATCGAGACAAATTTTTAGTTACGAAAATTTCGTTGGCAAAAATGATTTTGCTCACTACTAAATTTGACACTCGGGCCGCGAACTTTTTCGTGTCCTTGTGTCATTGGCCATGGTGATCGATCCTCCCTTCCCTTTCCCTTCCTGCACTGGTACGTAAGATTGCTTCAAATGTTATCAAGAGATGGAGCGGGTACTTGAATAGAAGAAAGATGAACTCAATTCTTTGACCAGGCCATCAAGTTTGTCAATGGTTTTTGATCCGCAGGGTTCATTTAGAATTTAGCTGTTGATTTCGCATATTCAAAAACCTTGGGTTCTTTTTATTGGAAGATAAAAAGCTTCTTATTTTGGAAATTGACCTGATCATGTTAAACGGATATTATCTAACCAATTCAGGTATTTATACAGAATTTCATTATAGAATTTTTTTTTTGGCTAGGTGAGGCCTACTTTATATTTACTAAAAAGCAATTCTGTACTTAATGTCGAAAGTTTAAAATTTTCGTCGACCACGAAAATATTTTCACAATTAATTCTCCTAAACAGTGCCGATGGACAAAAATGGAGAAAATATTTTCGCACAGCTAATTTCTCGTAAAACAGACCCTCGGTTGCCCCTTTAGTATGGAAATTGGAATGGGGAATACGTACTCAACATCAACAGCTCCGCCTAAAAACTGGTGAATCAACATAAAAATTTAGGGACCACAAGATTTATCGGTGTGAAACTAGAACTTTTATAGGGCAGACTGCAAGTGGAATATTTTCTTGAGTCTCAAACTCTCAATGCCGCTTGGATAAAAGCATGTTTCCACAGCACTCTTACAAAATTCCATGAGAAAATCTTTGCTTTAACTAAATCTTAAGAGATTGTTACTTTTCACAGCGAGGATTAAAAAGCGAATAGACCCTGTAGAGGCTCCCATAGAAGCTCCATACTTGCTGCGAACTACTCGGCTTAAGCCATAACCGTAGCTTATTTGACAATTCAGTTGCTATCGCATCACAGGATGCGAATTTAAATATGGCCGGAGTACAAGCCAGATCAAAGTTAATGCAAGCCAGATCAAAGCAAACTGGTGTACCTGTGATAAATTTACTAGTTTATACAAGCCAGATCAAAGCAAAGGATGGAAAAGATTTCCGGAGATCAAGATATAACTAGAGGATTAGCCTAGTTTGCTTTCAATTGGAATTGAAGAAATGAAACTCTGGATTTGATGTGTTCAGAGTTGGGATCCCAGAACAATAAAATCAAATTAATCCACAGACGCTGCCGTTCAGAGATTTTGCACACTCAACCAATTTCTGCTACATTTTGGGATGTTTGTCCTCCACCGTTATTAGTGTAGACGATGAACAGAATAGACCCAGAGATACCTTCAGGACTTCCAAACTCTTATAATCCTGGAAATTCCCATGGAAAGGCACCACCTTGCCTTGAGAAACCACCCAGAGCTCATCCAGATATTAGATGCTCATTGTGACTAACCTGCAAATCAAGGCGAAAAGAAGGCTATCAGCTGCGAAAATGATCCATCCTCGGTCAAATTTAAGTATTTTGGCAAGAAAATCAATCTCACCATCAGAATTCCTCCTCGGAACAAGACCAGACCTTGAATGAGCGCCTCAACTACATTCAAATCCTACAGTTGGGGATAGTCAAAAACGCAGAATCTGACTCATTTATCCTTAGACAAGAAGCTAACAATTTACAAAGATAACACGTTTGTAGTCATTGGTCATTAAAGCAGAACTTAAAGTCCACTTTTATAAACAAAGAAAGGTCCACATTAATTATGTGCAAAGCCCAATACTGCCTATACGCTTAGATTTCTTAACTACTACACTGTAATACAAAAACACTGATGATCAGGCTGGCATAACTGTTCCATTCCTTTATAAGTTAGATGTATGATGACAGCAGCTCCTTGCAGTTGTGATTACTGATTAGTTCTACTGTATTTGCAATGTAAAGACCAGATTCCGATGAGCTCAATTAGTACAAGAACAATAACAAGCTACTTGAAAAAGTAATCAAAGTCATAAGGTGGAGAAAAATGAGTAAAACTTACTAGATGATTAGATGGCTCATCAAGCAAAAACTATGTGAGGTTTCTTGAAAGTTATCTTGGCAAAATTCAACTCTGCTTTTCTGACCACCTATTTATATGGCAAAAGAACCATGTTATATGCGCACTAACATTCCAAAAGCCTCGAAGAAAGTACACAGTGAACCACTATTCAAATGACAAATTAATAAACCGCTAATAGAGCTTCACGATGTCATACCAAAATTGCTTTAACAAAAAATTTACATTTGCAACAGTAGCAGAGAGGGAGGAGATGTACCAGACAAAATATACATTGGTTGAAGCGCAAGATTTCCAGCTACACCCAAGGAACCCAAGTGAGCTCGAAGCTTTTGTTCCAGAAGTCTCTGAAGGAAGAATGCCACATATGAAGGTATTTTAAGGTAAAATGACATAATGCATGACAAAATCATATTAAAGGAAGTGGATGAAGGGGTGCTTAATGAAAGATTACATGTGATCTAGTTGGTATTTCAGTATCTTGAAGATTAGTTGTGTCATCTTGGGCTTTTGCCCAGATTTACTTTCCCAAAAAAGTGAAAACATTATTTCTCTTATCCAATTGTTTTGAGGAAATATATGAACTGATAATACCTTGTTCAGATCAAGATCTATCTTCCTTGTGATCCATATATTATACCATACAACATTCTAATAGAAAAAGACACTATCGCAAAAAAGTTTTGGCCAATTTGATGCATATTGTGAAAGTTATGGAGTGATGCAATAAAACAAACTTTGAGAAGCAAATCAATTGAAGAGGTTAATTTTCAATGGACAATCTATATTTCCTCCTCATGTCTTTATTTCTAGGCAAGCTTTTCAATCATACTGAACGTAAGAAAGTTGGTATATTTTTCTTTTCATCTAAAAGCAAGTTGAGAATTTCTTGCTATAAGTAATAACCAACTCCAAAATGATTTAATCACAAATATAAAAAAATGTATTGAAAACCAAAGTAAAAGCCCCAAATTTTACCTTTAATTCGATGGCTTTGCTCATTGCCATCATCATTAATCAGTACAATTTGAATCACGCTATCAATTGTATGGGAGAATTATCAACTTGAAGAATAACATATGGCATGAGATTAACATGAGAAAACTAAATCCGATCCCCCAAAAAAAAACATTAGAAAACTAAAGAATCTGGAAAGGAACAATCAATTACTCCTGAAAATTTTTTTTCATAAATTAGTGAACCAAAAATGAACAAACAAGACAAGAATCGAGATTCTTCACTTTCCTAATCTCATAAATTAGTGACCCTTTCGATGTTTTTTTTTCCCGCTGAATAACTGCAATGATCATGTTAAGCCACAAATGAGGGAGAAACCTAATCGCCGGTGATTGTGACTCATTAGTACGAGCTGATATTATGCAAAAGTGAGGTCACAAGATCGAAATCATTTATGATGGTAGTACGTGTATCTCGTTAAGTGTGATTGGTTCTGGACCTTTGGCATCCTCATGGAGTTAAACAATGACGGGACTCGCCTACTTCCAAAGAATTGGTGTCACGCCCCGCACCCTACTGGAACGCAACATCCCGTCACGGTCGATTTGGCTGCAACGCTCCCAGGAAGCGTCGCCGACCCACACCCAAACAGAGATCAAACACAAGCGGAAGAATTAAATACACCAACCCAGACAAATACGAAACGGACCAAGGATAGCCAAACAACAATCAACGCAGAAAATATGTACATACTTATATTACTATTTTAAAACTTTATTTACAGTGTTCACTATAATCAAAAAGAAAACACCGACAGGTGGGAATAACTAAACAACCACTTCTGCGTTCTGCTTCGCCTCCACCGGGGTGTATGCTTGACAACCGCTGGATATAATGCGGTATCCCAAAAAGAGGTGGCGACCTCGGCATCCTACTGCTGGGGTTCTGAAATGTTTCGGTTTACACAACCGTGAGATAAATCTCAATGAGTTCAACCCCTAAACCTAGGCTAGGCTAACATGCAATCTCCTGACTGGAAACAATTCTTTAAAACAAATCATAACACAACAACAATCAAATAATCCTCTGACCCTGCAGGTTAGACAGTTCCATAACAATCATGGCATATACGTGGCATACACAATTACTCGCACGCCAATTACATTCTCATGCACCGAATCTCACACACTCGCATGCTAATCAATGCATGTCTATGCAGACACATGTTACTGACGTGTCATACGCATTCTTTGGCCCACCGGCCCACACTGGCACACTTGCCCAATTCATTTATTATTACGACTCGAGTCATTAGTTTTTCACGGCCCGGTGCGTCTAGCCTGCTTCAAAGTGCATGAGGCGCAGCAACCGATCTGGCCCAGTGTCTCTAGCCTGCTTCAAAGTGCATGAGGCGCAACACTATTCTCCTTGCGAACCAGAGCCTATCTCAAAGTACTTGAGGATGGTCGCCTTCCGGATATACCGGGCATCGTCCTGCTTCAAAGTGCATGAGGACGGTATCGACCCGAAGGTCACGACCCGTAGGTCCTTAGGTGATCACACAATTCATTATTATCTGGACCCAGCGTATAACGCTTCAGGGTAATTTAGGTGATCACACACTCATGGCAGACACGCAATCTCGCACAATTTCATCACATGCCACACTCTAGGCATACATAATGCGTGTCCATGTTATGCAATGCAATGCATCATGAGTACCAATAAAATTCAATCACAATCAATCACAATTTACGAACAATCAGTCATCTCAATTACACCCGGTAATTTTCCAATGGACATCTAAATTGATCAATTAACCCAATTTTCTCCCTAATAATTCCTCAATGAATTATCACAAATTTCCAATAATGATTTCCACCGGTCAATCCTCAACCCAGTCTAAAATTCACACCGATACTATCCCGGCCAGTCCAGAAAAACGCATTATCAGTCCTAATCCAAGTTTAGGAATTTTACTCACCTAATCCGAAATCACGACGACGGGGAATGGCGACCAATCACTGATGAACAGTGAAATCGGCGGCGGAATTCCCTGGACTCGGCGTACGGACGATGAACAGTAAATCCGTACGGATGAACAGTAATCCGTACGGACGGTGCGGGGACAGCCGGAAAATGGTGCCGGCGACGTGCCGGAGGCGGCCGAGACGCCCCGTACGTCCGGCGTGAACAGTGTTCCGTACGGATGAACAGTGAAATCCGTACGGACACTGTACGGACGCGGTCCAACGGCGACGTATGAGGATGCTGGACGCCCGGGTGTCGACGGTTTGGCGATCGGAGCTCCGGCGAAGCTCCGGCGTCACTGTTCACGGACTGGAAATTGAGAAAACAGAGAAAACAGAGGAAAAACAGAGCTGATTTTGGGACAAAACCTGAACAAAAGAGGCTGCAAAGAGGTGGAATAGGATGCTGGTGGTGGTGGCTCGCCGGGAAAGGCTCCGGGCGGTACTGTTCCGGCGTGAACAGTACCGAAACAGCAGAAAATGCACAAAAACAGCAAGAAACGGAAGAGAAAAGAGAAGAAAATATTCTGGGAAGCAGATGACCGACTGGTCTGCGTGAGAGAGAGAGAGAGAGAGTTTATCTTGGTCAAAGACTAGAGCCTAGGGTGCCAAGTGTCAAAATCTAAGGCCATTGGACCATTTTACCCCTAATCTAATGGCCTAAAATTGCTCTAATCCAATAATTCAAGGGCATTTTGGTCATTTGTCCTTAACCATGGTTGACCAGACCTGGTTTAGCCCTAACTAACCTTGGTTAACCCCAAAAATAAATCCAAAATTCGGAATTATCCAAAAATAGCCTAGGGGTATTTCCGTCATTTTTCGATCCCGAACCGAAATTCCAATTTTCATCCATACCGGTCCTATATATTCATGGGAGACCTAATCCGGTGTCGGAATCGAAAAATTCATCCTTTAATCCCTCGAAAAGCGACTGCGAAGTTCCGAGAATAAAATAATATTATTTTTTCAATTTTTGTCGAAATTCCAGTTTTTGACCGAAATGATTCCCGGTATGTGTGGCCACTCAAAAATGGCGTCGGCTCCGAAAAATAACCTCGATTGACCTCAAAAAGCGACGCTGGCGTCCCGAGGGGCAAAATCGTCCTTTTTCACCCCCGGACCAAAATTCCAATTTTTACACGTACTAACTCCAAACGTGTGTGGCAAGCGTAATATGACGTCAGATTTCCAAAAATAGTCCCTTAAGCCTTCGAAAATTAATATCGAAATCCGAGCTCAATTTCGTGAATAAACTCACTAACTTTCAATTTCAGGGTCTCTCACTAACGGGCGGCTGTTTAGAAATTACGCGTATCGACCTAGGGCTATCCATGTCGTGATGGTCTCGATCATTGAGAGAATGAGAAATTATCACTAGTTCCAGAGGTCACGATCGTTCGGTTCAGGTTCAGGACTGGTTGACCACGTGTATTTTCGGTCTTGCAGAATCACCTGCGTCCCTATTATACATCGTTGGCCTTGGCCAAACCCAATCCATTACCCTTTTCTACGATCGGCCCACGGTGGCCCAAAATATTCCCTCAGCGTCTCTCGTGATCGGTGTCCGTTTCACGATAGGATCCCCCGGTCCACGTACTATTTTCTAGTTAGCCATACCCCATTGGTTAGTATCCCGAGAGTGATCAGCTCTGGACGAGACTTACTAAAATGAAATGCGAATTAATGTCAGTTTCATTGATCCCGGAAATTACATCAAAATTCGGGCTGTTACAATTCTTCCCCCCTTACAAAAATTTCGTCCTCGAAATTTGCAATCTACCCTTGTCTACTCAAACAACTGGGGGTGTTGACGTCTCATAACTTCTTCACTCTCCCACGTGGCGCCTTCTGTTCCATGGTGTTCCCAGACAACTTTAACCATTGGAATCGTCTTGTTCCTCAGCACCCGTTCTCTTCTGTCCTCGATCCTGACTGGTCTTTCCATAAACGACACCTTATCATCCACTTCTATATCCTCGTATCTCAAGACATGAGTCGGATCTGGTTCATACTTCCTTAGCATCGACACGTGGAAAACACTGTGTACTTGAGACAAATTGGGCGGCAAAGCAAGTCGGTAAGCCATATCTCCAATCTTTTCCAAAATTTCAAATGGCCCGACATATCTAGGACTCAGTTTTCCCTTCTTGCCGAATCTAGATAATCCCTTCATAGGCGACACTTTAAGAAATACGTGATCTCCAACCTGAAACTCTAAAGGTCGTCGCCTTCGATCGGCATAACTTTTCTGACGACTCTGCGCCGTTCTAAGTCTGTCTCGAATAACCTCAACTGCCTCAACGGTCTGCTGTATCAACTCTGGACCTGTGATATTCCGTTCACCCACTTCATCCCAACACACCGGTGTCCTGCATGCCCTACCATATAAAGCTTCAAACGGTGCCATCTGAATGCTCTGCTGATAGCTATTGTTATAAGCAAACTCCACCAAGTGCAACTGTTCCTCCCATTTGCCTTGGAAATCTATCACACAAGCTCTCAACATGTCCTCCAAGGTTTGAATGGTCCTTTCAGACTGGCCGTCTGTCTGTGGATGGTATGCCGTACTGAACTGTAACTTCGTTCCTAAGGCTGTCTGTAAACTTTTCCAGAAGTTGGCCGTAAATCTTGGATCACGATCCGAAGTAATCGTTACCGGTACTCCATGCAACCTCACAATCTGTTTCACATACAAATCTGCATATCTTTCCAACTCAAAGTCCTTCCGCACTGCCAGAAAATGCGCTGACTTAGTCAGTCTATCCACTATCACCCAGATTGAATCATGTCCTCTCTGGCTTCTCGGTAGTCCCGTCACGAAATCCATGGTAATGTGCTCCCATTTCCACTCTGGGATTTCTAATGGCCTCAATAATCCTCCAGGCTTACAATGCTGTGCTTTCACTTGTTGGCACGTCAAACACTTAGCTACATGCCTGGCCACATCTACCTTCATTCCATTCCACCAGTAGTGTTGTCTCAAATTTTGATACATCTTCGTACTCCCCGGGTGGATACTGTACTGGCTCCTATGAGCTTCCGACAAAATTTCTTCTTTAAGTTTCACATCATCCGGCACACACAATCGCCCTCGAAACTTCAGAACTCCATCCTCGGACACTTGAAAGTCCGATTTCCTCTTAGCTGCATCCATCTCAATAATCTTTTGGATTTCTTGGTCCGTAGTTTGTAGTTCCTTAATCTTGACTTGAATTTCTGGCTCAATCCTCAAGGCAGCTAATAAATTCGATACGTGACTCAACTCAAACTTGAACTCGGAATCCCTGAGTTTTTCCAACAGGGTCCACTCCTTGACTATTAAGTGCGCCAAACTAGACTTTCGACTCAAGGCATCTGCCACTCGATTGGCTTTCCCGGGATGATACAGAATATCACAATCATAGTCCTTCAGAAGCTCCATCCATCGACGCTGCCTCATGTTCAACTCTTTCTGTGAAAATAGGTACTTGAGGCTCTGATGATCAGTATAAATCTGAAACTTCTCCCCACACAAATAGTGCCTCCAGATCTTGAGTGCAAATACTATAGCCGCTAATTCCAAGTCATGCGTCGGGTAATTCATTTCATGCGGTCTCAACTGACGCGACGCATATGCTACCACTTTTCCATGCTGCATCAACACACAGCCTAATCCTCTTAGCGAAGCATCGCTATAAATCTCAAATCCTCCTGGGCCTGACGGAATGGTCAATACAAGAGCAGTCGTTAACCGGTGTTTCAATTCCTGAAAGCTCCTTTCACACTTGTCATCCCATTCAAACTTCACCTCCTTCTTAAGCAACCTTGTCATTGGCATGGCTATTGATGAAAATCCTTCTACGAATCGCCTGTAATAACCAGCCAATCCTAGAAAACTTCGAATCTCAGTTACTGATGTCGGTCTAGGCCACTTGGTAACTGCTTCAATCTTAACAGGGTCTACAGAAATTCCATCCCCAGAAATGATATGTCCAAGAAATCCTACTCTGTTGAGCCAAAACTCACACTTGCTGAACTTGGCATACAATGCATGCTCTCTCAAGGTCCGTAGCACTTCAGTCAAGTGTACCTCATGTTCTTCCGGGCTCCTGGAATACACTAATATATCATCAATGAAAACTATCACAAACTGATCCAGGAATTCCTTGAACACCCGATTCATCAAATCCATAAAAGCGGCTGGGGCATTCGTTAATCCAAAGGGCATAACCGTAAATTCATAATGCCCGTATCGAGTCCTGAAAGCAGTCTTAGGAATGTCCTCATTTCTGATTCTTAACTGATGGTACCCGGTCCTCAAATCTATCTTAGAAAACACTGAGGCTCCTTGCAACTGATCGAATAAATCATCAATCCTCGGCAGCGGGTACTTATTCTTCACTGTCACTTGGTTCAACTGGCGATAATCTATACATAACCTCAGAGTTCCATCTTTCTTCTTGACAAACAGGACTGGCGCTCCCCATGGAGACGCACTAGGGCGAATAAAACCTTTGTCCAGTAATTCCTGTATCTGAACCTTTAACTCTTTCAATTCTGATAATGACATCCTATACGGCGCTTTCGAAATCGGCTCTGTTCCTGGTGCCAATTCAATCACAAACTCCACCTCTCGCTCTGGCGGCAAACCCGGTAATTCTTCAGGAAACACATCGGGAAAATTGCTCACTACGGGTATATCTTCCAACTTAGGCTCCTCAATTGTTGGATCCACAACATTCACCAGATATCCTTCACACCCTTCATCCAACAACTTACTCACCTCAAGCGAGGAAATCCAAGGAATCGAGGTTCCTCCTCGGTTTCCCTGAAATACAAAACTAGGGCGTCCATCCGGATTAAATTGGATTGTCCTATCGCTGCAATCCACTACAGCTTTCTGTCGGACTAACCAGTCCATACCAATAATCACATCAAAATCGAACATGGCTATTACTGCCAAGTCGATACTCTCTTCTCTACCTCCAATAATTATCTTACAGCTAGGACATCCAAAAGAAACTAGCAACCTATCATTCACAGGTGTCGATACGCAAAGCACATGTTCAAGCAACACTGGTTTCATACCAACCAACTCAATAAATTGCTCTGAAACGAACGAATGGGTTGCCCCCGGATCAAACAGTGCATATGCGGCATGATCACACAAAGAAATCGTACCTGTGACCACGCCCGGCGCATTCTCAGCTTCCTTCCGCGCCATTGCATATATCCTTCCTTGAGCTGGTGGTCGCCCCTGATTAGCCGGTGGGGGAGGTCCGGCTTGATTTCCAACTCGTGGCGGCGGTACTCGGGACGGTCCTGATGGCTGCATCTGCGGGCAATCGCGGATTTGATGTCCCATACTTCCACACCTAAAACATGCCCCAAATCTGCCCAACTGGGGATTCGGTTTCCCAATGTTTCGCCTAGCTGGTGGGACAAATCGCCTGTTTCCAGTCATAGGCCTCTTTCCAAAACGGCGATTATCTCTATTTTGAGCAAACCTCGATCCAGAAGCGGCTGCTTTTTCCTGCTGATCCCGTTCCATGATCTGCGCCCGTCTATGCATTTCCCTGTAATCCTTGATATCATGAGATAAAATCAAACTCCGGAGATCCGGCTTCAGTCCATCCCGGAATCTCCGCGCTCTATCCCTTGGATTCTCCACCATAGTCGGCGCGAACTTAGCCAATCTTGCGAACTCCGCCTCGTATTGATCCACAGTCATTTGTCCTTGGCGCAAGCGCATAAATTCCATCAACTTCTTTTCTTGCGCATTCTCCGAGAAATATTGCTCATAGAAATTTTCCACAAACACAGCCCAAGTCGGGGCCGTTCCTACCGGAAACACTCTATTCTCCACAGCGTTCCACCAATCATTTGCACCTTCTTGAAGCTGATAAACCGCTAATGTTACTTTCTCCTCTTCAGTGCATCCCAAAACTTTGAAGGTTTTCTCCAGATCCTCTATCCATCTTGGCGCAGCCTCGGGGTCACCTCGACCATGAAATTTAGGCGGCTTCAACTTGATAAATTGCTCTACTAGCTGGGCCAATTGCCTAACCCCTGCTGGCTGAGCTTGTCCAACATTAGCTTGATTCTCATTCCCAGCAGCAGCAGCTACTCCCTCATCGGCCTGGGCTGCCACATTCTCACGCCCTTGATTTTGTCTATCCAGCACATTCCCGATTCTTTCCAATACTCGCAGCACTCCTTCCATACGTGGATCTTCTACAGGTCTCACATCGACTCGAGGGTCTACTGCGGCTCCCACATTAACCCCAAGATTTTCCACGGCCCTTGCTCGAGCACGACCTTCACCTCTGGCCCCTCTACCGGCACCCCTTCTAGGAATCCTTCCTAAACCTCTCTCTCCACTACTCATCTCGGCTGCTCGGCTCTACGACTACCTGCTATAATTCCACAAAGGAATTAGAGACTTAAACGAATCTATCCCAGTCTAAGTCCTAGGCAGGTATTAAGCAACAATTAAACAATCAGCATGCGGCTTAACAGCTATCCAATACATCACCCAAGGAATTCAGATACTCACCTCGGGTCCTGCCGCACATGCACTTACGGGTCACACTATCACAATTCAACACAGTCACAACTGTCAGGAGATGCATGTAGCACACGAGGTCACCCTACTGGCTACCCAGGGTTTCATCGCTCCTTATCACTCCAGGCTTCGACCGGATTGGACCGAGCTGACCTTGCTCTGATACCAAAACAAGAGGGGATGTCACGCCCCGCACCCTACTGGAACGCAACATCCCGTCACGGTCGATTTGGCTGCAACGCTCCCAGGAAGCGTCGCCGACCCACACCCAAACAGAGATCAAACACAAGCGGAAGAATTAAATACACCAACCCAGACAAATACGAAACGGACCAAGGATAGCCAAACAACAATCAACGCAGAAAATATGTACATACTTATATTACTATTTTAAAACTTTATTTACAGTGTTCACTATAATCAAAAAGAAAACACCGACAGGTGGGAATAACTAAACAACCACTTCTGCGTTCTGCTTCGCCTCCACCGGGGTGTATGCTTGACAACCGCTGGATATAATGCGGTATCCCAAAAAGAGGTGGCGACCTCGGCATCCTACTGCTGGGGTTCTGAAATGTTTCGGTTTACACAACCGTGAGATAAATCTCAATGAGTTCAACCCCTAAACCTAGGCTAGGCTAACATGCAATCTCCTGACTGGAAACAATTCTTTAAAACAAATCATAACACAACAACAATCAAATAATCCTCTGACCCTGCAGGTTAGACAGTTCCATAACAATCATGGCATATACGTGGCATACACAATTACTCGCACGCCAATTACATTCTCATGCACCGAATCTCACACACTCGCATGCTAATCAATGCATGTCTATGCAGACACATGTTACTGACGTGTCATACGCATTCTTTGGCCCACCGGCCCACACTGGCACACTTGCCCAATTCATTTATTATTACGACTCGAGTCATTAGTTTTTCACGGCCCGGTGCGTCTAGCCTGCTTCAAAGTGCATGAGGCGCAGCAACCGATCTGGTCCAGTGTCTCTAGCCTGCTTCAAAGTGCATGAGGCGCAACACTATTCTCCTTGCGAACCAGAGCCTATCTCAAAGTACTTGAGGATGGTCGCCTTCCGGATATACCGGGCATCGTCCTGCTTCAAAGTGCATGAGGACGGTATCGACCCGAAGGTCACGACCCGTAGGTCCTTAGGTGATCACACAATTCATTATTATCTGGACCCAGCGTATAACGCTTCAGGGTAATTTAGGTGATCACACACTCATGGCAGACACGCAATCTCGCACAATTTCATCACATGCCACACTCTAGGCATACATAATGCGTGTCCATGTTATGCAATGCAATGCATCATGAGTACCAATAAAATTCAATCACAATCAATCACAATTTACGAACAATCAGTCATCTCAATTACACCCGGTAATTTTCCAATGGACATCTAAATTGATCAATTAACCCAATTTTCTCCCTAATAATTCCTCAATGAATTATCACAAATTTCCAATAATGATTTCCACCGGTCAATCCTCAACCCAGTCTAAAATTCACACCGATACTATCCCGGCCAGTCCAGAAAAACGCATTATCAGTCCTAATCCAAGTTTAGGAATTTTACTCACCTAATCCGAAATCACGACGACGGGGAATGGCGACCAATCACTGATGAACAGTGAAATCGGCGGCGGAATTCCCTGGACTCGGCGTACGGACGATGAACAGTAAATCCGTACGGATGAACAGTAAATCCGTACGGACGGTGCGGGGACAGCCGGAAAATGGTGCCGGCGACGTGCCGGAGGCGGCCGAGACGCCCCGTACGTCCGGCGTGAACAGTGTTCCGTACGGATGAACAGTGAAATCCGTACGGACACTGTACGGACGCGGTCCAACGGCGACGTATGAGGATGCTGGACGCCCGGGTGTCGACGGTTTGGCGATCGGAGCTCCGGCGAAGCTCCGGCGTCACTGTTCACGGACTGGAAATTGAGAAAACAGAGAAAACAGAGGAAAAACAGAGCTGATTTTGGGACAAAACCTGAACAAAAGAGGCTGCAAAGAGGTGGAATAGGATGCTGGTGGTGGTGGCTCGCCGGGAAAGGCTCCGGGCGGTACTGTTCCGGCGTGAACAGTACCGAAACAGCAGAAAATGCACAAAAACAGCAAGAAACGGAAGAGAAAAGAGAAGAAAATATTCTGGGAAGCAGATGACCGACTGGTCTGCGTGAGAGAGAGAGAGAGAGAGTTTATCTTGGTCAAAGACTAGAGCCTAGGGTGCCAAGTGTCAAAATCTAAGGCCATTGGACCATTTTACCCCTAATCTAATGGCCTAAAATTGCTCTAATCCAATAATTCAAGGGCATTTTGGTCATTTATCCTTAACCATGGTTGACCAGACCTGGTTTAGCCCTAACTAACCTTGGTTAACCCCAAAAATAAATCCAAAATTCGGAATTATCCAAAAATAGCCTAGGGGTATTTCCGTCATTTTTCGATCCCGAACCGAAATTCCAATTTTCATCCATACCGGTCCTATATATTCATGGGAGACCTAATCCGGTGTCGGAATCGAAAAATTCATCCTTTAATCCCTCGAAAAGCGACTGCGAAGTTCCGAGAATAAAATAATATTATTTTTTCAATTTTTGTCGAAATTCCAGTTTTTGACCGAAATGATTCCCGGTATGTGTGGCCACTCAAAAATGGCGTCGGCTCCGAAAAATAACCTCGATTGACCTCAAAAAGCGACGCTGGCGTCCCGAGGGGCAAAATCGTCCTTTTTCACCCCCGGACCAAAATTCCAATTTTCACACGTACTAACTCCAAACGTGTGTGGCAAGCGTAATATGACGTCAGATTTCCAAAAATAGTCCCTTAAGCCTTCGAAAATTAACATCGAAATCCGAGCTCAATTTCGTGAATAAACTCACTAACTTTCAATTTCAGGGTCTCTCACTAACGGGCGGCTGTTTAGAAATTACGCGTATCGACCTAGGGCTATCCATGTCGTGATGGTCTCGATCATTGAGAGAATGAGAAATTATCACTAGTTCCAGAGGTCACGATCGTTCGGTTCAGGTTCAGGACTGGTTGGCCACGTGTACTTTCGGTCTTGCAGAATCACCTGCGTCCCTATTATACATCGTTGGCCTTGGCCAAACCCAATCCATTACCCTTTTCTACGATCGGCCCACGGTGGCCCAAAATATTCCCTCAGCGTCTCTCGTGATCGGTGTCCGTTTCACGATAGGGTCCCCGGTCCACGTACTATTTTCTAGTTAGCCATACCCCATTGGTTAGTATCCCGAGAGTGATCAGCTCTGGGCGAGACTTACTAAAATGAAATGCGAATTAATGTCAGTTTCATTGATCCCGGAAATTACATCAAAATTCGGGCTGTTACAATTGGTCATGGGTGTTGCTGAGTGACGACCTTCTCTGAATAAAAAGTGTCTCATAACAGACGTTGATTTGAATGTTGTCGAGAGATGGAGCTGGTATTTGTTGAAACCTGAATTTAAGTCGACAATTCAAACTTTCATCCTTATAAAGGTACAAAAGATAAAGAATAACAAGATAATGACAAAAACAAATAAATAAGTAATGAACAGATCAACAAATAAAAAGAGGGCTTAATTTGGTCTTAGTCTGGTTTACGCAGCCCACGAAAGCTATCCTCAGAGCAGTCCGGCCCAAATCCACCAACATCAGAAATGGTCCACCGGATATATAAGAACCCACCACATAAATAAGCCCAAAAAATCAAGCCCATAATCTCATAGCTGCAGACCACCCTCGGCCCACTAAACAAGCTCAGCCCATCTCTCTCTCTCTCTCTCTCTCTCTCTCTCTCTCTCTCTCTCTCTCTCTCTCTCTCTCTCTCTCTCTCTCTCTCTCTCTCTCTCTCTCTATATCTCTCGCTCTCTCAAGATGATTGACGCGGACGCAAGCCAAAATAAAAAGTGATAACTGCCTAGAAGTCTTAAAACTTTCAAAGATTATAATCCAATCCTAAAATTTATGACGAAAGTGCAATCGAGTCCTAAAATTTTAAAAAAATGCAATGAAATCCTAAAACTTTCAAAAAGTGATATCAATGGAAGGATTTTATTAGACAAATATGAGAAGTTTTAAGATTTGTTTATACTTTTTAAAAGTTTTAGGATTTTACTGGATTTTTTTAAAAATTTTAGGACTTAATTATATTTTCGCGACAAGTTTTAAAACACTTGAAAAAAAAAACACAAGATGCGCGAGAGGAGAAACGGAGAGAGAACGAGGTAACGTGGCTTCAAAAGGATTCTAAAAGGCTAAGTCACTCACGCTCGCAAAAGAATTCGTTTTGCACTTGCTCATCATTCATACATATGACCGCCTTCGTTGTTCACCGTCTCTGACCATCGACAGCCGCTGCCGACTTTCCATTGGCGGCCACCTCAAAGCTCGGCCACCGCATCCAGAAGGGAGGGAGAGATTTTGGTCTCCTGATCTGGTCTTCCACCAAAATTAGATCGTGTTATGTTTTATCTTGATTAGCTTTTATTGTCAGTGAAGCTTGTAGTAAATAAACTGGAAGGAGAGAGTTTCCATTGTTCTGAAGATGTGTTGTGAATCTGAATATTCGTTCGTTGCCTTTCCTAGATATGCATGCATGTTTAACATGATTAACATGTCAATCTGAGATAAAGGCTCATGGAATGCAATGATTTCTGGGTGTTAGAATGGGAGATGTCGCCTGAAATTGTCTGCTATGAGTTCCGTGGGAAGTAAATATTGATTACGTGACTGTCTATGATCTACTCGCTATTTTTGCTTAGTTTGATGAGGTATTTGACTGGACCCATAATTCATCTATACATCATTAAGCATGGGCAGAAACTTAGATTTGTTTGCAGATAATGTTCTCTAACAAACATGCATGCCAAGTTCAGTAACTTAGGAGATGCCTATTTGAGCGTGTGGTAATAAAAGATGTAGTCTCGTGATTCTCAATCATTGCCACATATGAACAGAACAATGATCCAATTACTTCATGATTGTTATCTGAAGAGACATAGAGCAATTGGACAGTAATTAGATTAGTTTCGAGCTTTGCTCAACTAAATTATTCGCAGGGTGGCAAGTCTCTTCGTCATTTCACTCCGAGCAAGAGTTGGCTTTCAAAAGACTCAATACTTGGAAATGCAGTAGTGGACATGCTGTGCTCAGATTAGTCCTGTAAGTGAAGCAAATTCAAGCATAAACTGATGCGGGGGAGAAAATTGGCCTGGAGGAGATTATGATGGAAGATCAAGAAAATAGAGAGAGAGAGGATGCGTGGATCCAATGTGCGACTAAATGGAGGGGTGTAGGGTAGATTAAGTGCACGTGTCAAATGGTGGACTGGATCACGAAGACAACAGTAGAATTGAAATTAGAATACAAGAATAACCTCAAATATGAGTATAGAAAATAGAATGTGAAGGTGCTGAACCTTCAACTTAAATATCTCGGTTAGAACATCTGGGTCATCGACAGCTTTTGCATCTTCATCGCTGTCTCCTTCCTCTAGCCTCTGCAAAGTTGGTCGAAGAGCTTGCACCTCCCATTTTCCACGGGAAAATCGCACATCCTTATGGTTTCTAGGTTTTGTTTTAGCAGTGCTCGATAAAAATGATGGTGGCCCGTGAATTACAATTATTTACGAGCTACATAGTGAGTAGATAGAGTTCAAAAGCCATAGAACGAATATATACTTTACTAGAGTAGAGTTAGAGAGAAAGGAAGTAGCTCGACCTTAACCAACATAAGAGGTAAAAAGTGTCTCGTTCGATAGGACCAGGAAGGGAAAGTGCAGATCGGAGTCGCCAATTGCACTCTCTATTGTGTGATATTACAATATCCTAATTCAAATAGTTTGAGTTGGGATTATGGGCCGAAATGCCTTTTTTCCTTCATAGCCGTCCATTTCAATCGTGCCATTTTTAAAAAAGACTGGAAAAATTTTCTTACATTGGATCTCCCTTCATGAATTACCCCTCAAAGATGGCAAAAAGTATTGGAGCTCGTTTTCCCATTTTCACAATGCCACTGCTAAGGGAATCGAGGTTGACTGGCAGTCCATCAAGGTGAGTATTGAACAAGGTATCTTTCTACCACTTGTGAAAGCATTTCTTCCTGTGCTCTTTCACTTAGCTTGGTATCGGCAAATAATCGTAATTCACAGGCCACCCTCATTTTTAGCTAGCATTGCTTGAAACAAAACCTAGAAAGCAGTAGGATGTTCAATTTTCCTGCGGAAAATGTGAGAGGCATGCTCTTCGAGCAGCTTTGCAAAGGCTAGAGGAAGGAGACAGCAATAAAGATGCAAAAGCTGTACGTGACCTAGATGTTCTAACCCAAATAGTTAAGGTTGCGCATGGCAACTTGCCAAATAATGTTTGATCCTGTTCTTTTATTCCCAGAATCAGTTTGGGAATAGAAATCTGTTTGTTTAATTTTTTGATTCTGGGCACAAATTCTTGCAAATTTGTGCCCATAATCAGTTTTGGAGCAGAATCAAGAATAAAAAAAAAGTAGCTTCTTGATTCTGGGAACAAAAATGAGAATCAGTTTTTTTTCTTCTTTTTCTTGGTTTTTAATATAGCTTCTAATGTCCGGCGCAAGAGCCACCCTCATCGTATCTGGCGAGATTAAAATATTTTAATAAAAAAATATTATTAATAAAAAAATTTTACTGGCCATAGAAAAAAATAAAAAAATATTATTCATAAAAAAATTTTACCACTAATGGCCAGCAACCAGGCCATGGTGAAAAAAATAAAAAATATATTATTCATAAAAAAAATTTTACCGGCCATGGCCAACGACCAGGCCATGGCGAAAAAAATAAAAAAAAATTTCAATAAAAATATTTTTTATTAAAAATATTTTAATAAAAAATATTATTTATAAAAAAATATTTTACCAGCCATGGCCAGCGACCAGGCCATGGCAAAAAAAAATAAAAAAATAATTTCAATAAAAATATTTTTCATTAAAATATTCTTAATAAAAAAATATTTATAAAAAAATATTTTACCGGCTATGGCCAGAGATCAGGCCATAGCGAAAAAAAATAAAAAAAATGTTTTCAATAAAAATATTTTTTATTAAAATATTCTTAATAAAAAAATATTTATAAAAAAAATATTTTACCGGCCATGGCTAGCAACCAGGCCATAGCAAAAAAAATAAAAAAAATATTTTTAATAAAAATATTTTTTAGTAACATATTTTTTAAAAAAAATTATTAATAAAAAAATTTTTATAAGAAAATTTTTTACTGGCCATGGCCAAAAAAATAAAAAAAATTATTTTTAATAAAATTATTATTAATTAAAAAATATTTTACCGGCCATGGCCAAGAAGGAGGAGAAGAAAAAAAAAAGAAAGAAATATTAAAATATTTAAAATGTTATTCAAATATTATTAATAAAAAGAAATTTTATGCCGTTACCAAACGCATTTCTGTTCCCGGGTACAGAATAAAAAAAAATAATTTCTGACCAGAATATGTCCCCGAGTACAGAATGGTTGGAATGCGTAGCCTAAGTGGAAGATTCAGCATCTTCACATTCTATTTTCTATACTCATATTTGAGGTTATTCTTGTATTCTATTTTGAATTCGAGATGTGGTCTCTCTCTAATGTCTGGTGTAATTTACACTGCTGCTTGATTGAAACAATGCTTTCCAGATGCACTCATGTTTTTCACTTAAGTGGAAAGAATAACTAGGCTTTTTTTTTGAGTTATCAAAATCATTGGTTCTATTTGTGGACTGATGTGAGCTCAGACTGTAGATTAAGCTTCTTACCTTTGATTTGTTCCGTAATTTTTTAGCATTGCTTGCTTTTCATCTTTATTTTTTTTACTTTATTTATTTATACTCGATGTAAAAAACTTCAATGTCAAAAACTTAGACTCATTCTTCCATGAGCTCCAATCAAGTTTAAATCTCACATCCGCACCTTGTACAAAAGTAGAGACCTATTTATTATTCACAAAAAATGATTATCCAGTAAGATATTCAATTCAAATTTCTCTGGAAAATTTTAACGAACACCTGTCGAGCTAATTATAGCAACTACTACCAATATATATAACTACAATTCTAGCCATCTCCATATAATCAATCTCGTAAAACAAATTGCTCGCCCATCAGTGCAAGCGCAATCTATGGTAAGATTTTTCTCTCCTCATTATGCAAGAAAGGTCAAATGCCACTCAATAGAAGAATAACCAGCTTATACCTTCGTCTCAAGTATGTGCACATCATGCTGATAATCTTCTGGAAGAAAACACGGTCGAAATTTGTAATGTCCTCACCATCCACACCTAGAGCAAGCAAATAAGATGATGTAAATGCCCTTAATTAGCATATGATTTGGATTCTCAGTAAGAGCTGCCAACCACCAATTTTAAGAACTGTCTTAGTCGGTAAATAGACGAAACACAAAGTCATATAGTGTTGCATCATCTAATTTATCTCCATCGTGCTTCCTATGTTTAGAAATGATAAAGCGCATGACGAACAATAAACAGCATTGGTGGTAAAGAAAACAAAATCCCACCAGAATCAAGCTAGATAGAGTAGGCAAGTTCGAAAAGAAGGGAACTTCAAATCGATGAAGTCGAGACAGAGGCTAAAACCAATTCCCAAGTCGCTCTGCAAATGCTAATTTTTGCTCCTGAAACAGATTTAGTTGAGCAATATCCCAGCCAAAAAAGAAACGGGTATCGAAATCACAAATCCAGCGAACCTCCTGAAATCGATTCGACAACTCAAAAAGCACAACGAAAGGGGCTTGGCTAGTTAGGCAGACGATGTCAAGCTGGCATCAATCATCTATATATCCACTCATCTAACTGAACTGGATGATCCTAACCAAATTTCTCCGAAATAGGCCACCTAATGGCTAAAATGAGGACTCATCTCTCGTACTAGTTCTTCTTCGACTCAATTCATCGACAAAAAAACAGCTGGCAATCAACGAACAAGTGATATCACCAACAAAAACTTAACGAGAAGAAACCTTGCTACCTTGATAATCGACAGCATGCAATCGGAATTTGCAGGAGCTCGATCGGATTGAACCTCTGAACCACAATTATCTTACACCAAGATAAGGCAACCGGCTGGGTAAGTAAGACCAAAAGAAAAAACTAAATGGAGCAACAACTGATCCATTAAACTAAATCGAATAAGTCCATTGTAAGAAATAAATGAACTGACATTACGTAGTAGTGGAGCTTCACCGATTTATCAGCTGTGGTGTAACAAATTCAGGATGAACAAGTTACTTATTAATCGTAAATGGTAAGATCATCTGGAAAGTTATATAAAAATTGATTTTCAAAAGATCTTATGCATAATAACGAAAAAGATAATCATTTGAGTCGTGATCCCACTCATGTAAGTCAAGAAATCACAACTATATCTGGTGGCAATTTCTTGTGACAGCAAAACCAGAGGGACTCCGTTTTTTCATTTTTTTGTTGCTTTAAAATAGTTTGTCTTAGACTCTTGTGTCCAAACTATTTTTTTTTTTTTTGATAATCGAGGTGTTCGCGCGACCGGCAAGCGATGACTCAGCTATAAACCGGCGGTGATGCACGACTAGTCCTCGAGTGACGCTAGCGCAGGACCCACCACCACGGCGTCACACTTAAGAATCCCTAACGACTACGCTGGGGTTTGAACTCTGATCCCTTCGTGGGGGGACCAGAGCGCAAGCCAACGCAGCCGCTGCGGGCTTCGTACTTGGCCTTTCTAAATTAAAAAGTTGTTTTTTTTTCTAATTTGATTTTCTGATTGACCGAAGTGATTTCCTTTGACAAGCATTTTTTACCACTCTAAATAGTGAAAAACGAAAATAACAATTTCTATTAAAATATTTTTCTCCAAACAAACAAAATCCTAGAAGACGAACGTTTCAAAACTCAGTCATAAAATAATGCAGGGTCACATCCCTCCGGATTTTCATTTCATTATAGATCATCCTCTTAGAACCAGAACTTCTTATGAATTCATTTAAGCCTCAACCATATGGCTACTATGACTATATGCAAGCATGGTATAACTTTTTAAATCAGAAAATTTTTTAACATTCATGTTTCTTCTTCTTTGATAAAAATTTTCAGAAAATGAGTCCTATTTGGTTCTAAGACTGGTTTAATCTAATTTGGTCCAGGATCTCATATTTTCCCTCCATAGGTTTCAAATGGATACAATTACTTCTCTCGAAATATTCAAGAACCTCTGCATCTTCACATGTTAGATCTTGTTCAGTAGACCGTGACATGCTCTATTCTTGAAAGACAATTAGAAAATTAAATGGTGGTCAAAATTTGCCCCTCAATTTGCAAATGAAGAAGCGTTATGGTTCGCTGCAAATCCTACTCGGTCAAAGTTGCAGACTACCAGAACAAACTCAATTTTTCCTCAACAAAAGTCAACATCAAGCTCAACTTGCAGCCGCTCCAGATCAAAAGTCTCTGCTAAAAGTACTTCGTGAGACAATGTCTCAAGCAGGGACTGACGATGAAGTGGAGAACAGTTTTGCGCCCCAACATGAAGATGATTGTTATGGCAAAAACCTCATGAAGCAAGCAATAATTTTATCATGTAACAGAAGTGTCCAATAATAGAATTCATGCAACAGTATTCCTCAATGTTGTATATCATGAAGCCATAGTAGCAAGTTTCCTCTTTGGATAAAATTTCCTTCATCTGCTCAAACTCAATACATATCTTTAACATGTGAGGTCACGAGATCGAAACCATTGCGATGGTAGTGCATGCATCTCGTTGCATCAGAATGGTTCTGGACCTTTGGCACCTTGATGGGGTAACTGTGATGGGGCTTGCCTACTTCAATGAATTGGTCATGAGTGGTGCTAAGTGACGACTTTCTTGGAATAAGAACATCTCATTGCAGACGCAAATCCTCAAAGCAACATCCGGAGGGTAGCCACGGCTATCGATCCTCCCTCCCTTCCGCCTCCTGCACAGCAAATATAATATGTAGGTCTGCTAAAAATGTTGTCAAGAGATGGAGTAGGTATTTGAATAAAAGAAAGATGAACTTTAATCTTTGATCAGCCAACCAGTTTGTGAATGGGTTTTGACCAGCAAGGCTCATCAAAATCTAGCTGTCACATTCGCATATTCAAAACCTCTGTTTTCAGTAGCGTTCGTTCATCTGCACCACAGCAGTTGGAAGAAAGAAAGCTTCTTATTTCGATTATTGACCTGAGCATGTTAAAAGGATATTATCTAACAAATCCAGGCATTTATACAGAATTTCATTATAGTACTTTTTGGCTAGGCAAGGCCTACATTATAGTTAGTAAAGCAATTCTGTACTTAGAGTTGAATATAGAGTTTTGTTGACTGTGATAATATTTTCATAATTAATTCTCCTGAACAGTGCCAAAGAATGAAAATAGAGAAAATATATTCATATAGCTTTCTCAAAAAATAGATTGTCTTACAAAATAATTTACTGTGCTAAAATGGTTCTTTCGCAAATGATTAAATCATTTTACTGTGCATGGGAAAGCTGACTTCCGCGGCGATAGAGTATCAAACTTCCAGAGGCACAACAAATGGACCTATTGCCAGGACAAAATGTGCAAAGAATCATAAATTATACCAGGACTGCAATCCCAACTCAGTTCTTAAGCTATTGCAAATGATACTGCATGCTCAATGTCAAAAACTTACTCATCCTTCCATGAGCCCTTATCAAGTATATATGACAAACGAGGGCCAGTGTGACTGTAAGTCCGTCCTGTATATCAGCAACAATCCCCTCTTCATCCTTTTTCGCTTTCTCTATGTAGCTGAACCTCATTTTCTGTTTTGTAAGGTAATGTGAACCCATTGAACCACTCTCTCTTGATGTCAATAACTAGATTCACCTTATTCAAGGAAAACTGAAGCACCTTCCTATAATCCTGGAAATTCCCGTGGAAAGGCGCCACCTTGCCTTGAGAAACCACCCAGACCTCATCTGAGCATCCAGCTATTAGATGCTCATCGTGACTAACCTGCAAATCAAGGCGAAAAGAGGGCTGTCATCCGTGAAAATGATCCATCATTGGTCAAATTGAAGTATTTTGACAAGAAAATCAATCTCACCATCAGAATTCCTGCTTGGAACAAGACCAGACCTTGAATGAGTGCCTCCGCCGCATCCAAATCCTACGGTTGAGCATAGGCAAAAATGCAAAATCACAGTCACTCATCCTTAGACAAGAAACAAACAATTTGCAAAGATAATACTTTAGCAGTCATTGGCCATTAAAGTAGAACTTGAAAACCAAATTTATAAACGAAAGTAGGTACACAACCACATTAACTATGTGCAGAGCCCAATATTGCCTATAGGCACAGATATCAGAACTATTTGGTATAATGATTACTCTAATACGAAAAAACTGATCAGGCTAGCATAACTGTTCTATTCCGAATATTTTCCAAGTTGGAATAATTAGATTGGTTTATGTTCCATTATAAGTTATGTATATGATGACTGAGGCTCTCTGCAGGCTGCAGCTATAATCACTGATTGGTTCTCCTAAAATTTCAATGTAAGAGCATATTCCAATAAGTTCAATTAGTGCAAGAAAAATAATAAGCTAACTGAAAAGGTAATTGAAGTCATAAGATGGAAAAAAAAAGAGTAAACTTACCAGAAGATTGGATGGCTCATCAAGCAAAACTATGTAAGGTTTCTCGAAAGTTATCTTGGCAAATGCAGCTCTGCTTTTCTGACCACCTATTTATATGGTCAAAGCACCATGTTATATCTGCAATAAAATCCAAATAGCCTCGGAGTAGTACACAGTGAACTACAATTCAGATTACAAATTGACTAACATCTACTAGAGCTTCCAAATTTCATGCGAAAATTGCTGCAACAAAAAATTTACATACGCAACAGTAGCAAGAGGGAGGAGATGTACCAGCCAAGGTATACATTGGTTGAAGTGCACGATTTCCAGTTACACCAAAGTAACCCAAGTGAGCTCGAAGCTTTTCTTCCTGAACTCCCTACAGGAAGAATGCCACATAAGAAGGTATTTTCAGATAAAATGACACAATGTATGACGGATTCATTTTCCGCAGTGGAGTAAACGCAAATGCAAACCCAGAGGCAGGCAGCATATCATTACAATCTCAACCAAACAAGCATAAGTAAAATGGCTGAATATTTCTAGCAAGCTGTAAGCAATAGTTCCTAAACCGCCTGAGATCAAGACCCAAACGGAAGGTGATTTGTGGAATATCAATGCTGTCATGAATAGGAGTTGTATTGAAAGCTTGGAGCCCTGCCTCAGAATATTATCCCAGATCGACTGCTTAATACTACGAAGGATCATCATCAACAAAAAGAAGGTTCTCGATTCTAAAGAAAACCATACAAAAAAAAAAAATACTGCATCCCCTTTCTTCACAATCACATCACAGCTTCCACATAACTGATCATTTTTTTCAGATTTTGAAAAAGACTATATTCACTAGAAGCAAATTTAGAACATATTAGTGCACCAAATAAATTTCATTGTTTCTTCTCTTTCTTTTTTTGTGTGGATAAATTGCAAAAAAAATGACACAAAAACATTGACAGCATTAGCCCTACCTCATCAATGTTCGCAAAATGATCCTTCCAATAGATTTTGCCGATGCAGATTACAATGGTACCTGCAAAACGACTAGAGCGAATGAGCTAGGGCACAAGAAAAAGATGTTGTGAAGAGAACAAACAACGAACACTGAAAATGCAGAGGAACATGATTGCAGAACGCTACGATTCTCCGTGACTCTCATGCAAGGCATAGTACATTTTTCATTCGCAATTTGTTTGGGCATCAAGCAGAGTTGAAGATATGTCGTCAATATAGCAAGAGGAAGATCCAACCCAACGAGAAAACCCACCCGAATGTCCGTCTTTGACCTTCAATGGCTGGTTTTTTGGAAATTTATGGGAAACATCTCCACTGGAAAGTATCAATTTGTATCACGCATCGAATCGAGGAAGCAGAAATGGAAATCGATGCCTCCAAAAACCATGAAACTCACCCGAACCCTAGAAAACCCCCACCGTACATGGCCGAATCAATTCACCGGATCCGATCGCGATCAATGATGATGAGAGGGATGTCTTGGATGAGGGGCCAATAGTCGCCACCGAGGTTTGAGCATCGATCTTTCAGAATCTCGCATCTTGTTATGGACAATCGTTGGAGGGAGGGAGGGAGGCCATCCTCTGGCAAGTACCTCAACTTCGGGCAATCGATAATCTCTAAACATTGGAGAGAGGAGAGATGGTTGCGAAGACCGCTCGACAGTCTTTCCACGTTCTTCATCTCTCTAATCTCAAGTTCGGCTAGAGAGGAAGGGAAGAGAAGACTCCACGCATCCTCCTCCTCCTCCTCGTTCTCCTCCTCCGAAGGAAACCTCACCTTCTCTCCCTCCCCTCCCATGCTTATTCCGTCAATTCCAAGTGTCTTAAGGGAAGTGAGCATGTGTAGGCCCCATTCTCTCACTGGCTGCTTCAGGTTCTCGCACCCCAAAATGTGAAACAACTGCAAATTGGGAGGCAAATCCCCTTTGGGGAAGGATTTGATATTTTCACAATCCGCAATACGTAGATCCCGGAGGGAAGTAAGACGATGCCACTCTTTTGGTAGGGACTTTATCTTCGGGCAGTTCCTAAGTATAAGCCACGATAGGGACATGGGAAGGGGAGGGAAGTCCTCCACCTCCAATTCTGGACAGCGACTTATTTGCAATAAAGCGAGATTGATACAACTGGCAATGTTACAGCTGGCAATAGACTTTATCTTCGGACATTTACGGAGAGCGAAATATGACAAGGTGATGGGAAGGCGAGGGAAGTCCTCTATCTCCAATGCCCGACAGTCGTGTATTTGCAAAAAAGTGAGATGGGAGGACGTGCGAAGGCACTGCGGTAGGCTTCCTAGTTTCATACAGTTGTCAATAGTTAAATATTTCAACGATTCTATGGCAATCTCTTCCAATGACTCCACTCCCTCGCAATCACGAATTGTAAGTGTCTTCAGAGCAGCAAGTTGAGGCATCGGGTTAATACTGGTGGTGTCATCGGGAGCAATGATAAATCCCTTGAGTTTTGGACACTTCTCAATAACCAAATTTCTGAGGGCCTGCATCTTGCTCGGAAGCTTTTCTAAACTCATGCAATTCCTTAATTCCATGCTTGCAAGGTTGGAAGGAAGCTCTATCTCTTTTTCTCCTGCCACAAAAGATGTGAATTGAGCACAGCTTTGGATGGCTAATTTCCGGAGGCACATAAGATTTCGTGTTTCATTTTCATCTTGCCACAAGTGTATTAGCTTGTCACAGCTTGTTATTTGAAGCTCCTTTAGCTTGACCCAACTGCTCATGAACTCATGATTAAAGCAAACGAGATCTGCAAGATTTTGAACTCTGAGAACGGTTAAAGAAGTTAGGCTGACCAAGCACGTTAAGATCTCCTTATTACAATCCTCAAGGTATAACTCGCGGAGAGATGGAAGACGAACCATGCCGGTTGAGTTATTCAAATGCGGGCATGAATGAATTTCAAGTTTTATGAGAAGATCAAGTTGACAAGGCAATGCCTCGACCAAAGAAGGACAGCTCCGGACAACAAGATGCTGAAGACAGGAGAATGGGACTTCTTCTTTTGTGTCCCCGGCATAACGACACCAATCCTTCCATGCCAACATCTCTTCAAACTTCAAAGTTGTTAAGGTCAAGAAAGGCCGTTTACCACCGTAAAATTCAGAGCCTATCATTCTTACTGCATGTAGACCTTTAAGAGATAATTCCTTAAGTGAAGGTAATTGTCCAAGTAGGGGCAGCGACGTGACATTAGGACAGTCTCGCAAGTACAAAGACACTATCTTAGAATATGATGGACTATCTAACCAAGATGGAAGTTTTGCACTACCATAGTACGAGATAGTGAGATTTTCAAGATTAGTGTGAGGTTGCAAAAAGTGAAGCACCTGCGCTTCATACTTATCATTCCGCAAATTTCCAAAATCTTCACCCCAATGCAAGGATAAGTTGCTAAGGCCTTGCTTTCCTGACAAATTAGCATCAATTGCGTCTCTCACTTCTTCCACCTTTTGCAATTCTGATATGAGTAATTCTCCTTGAAGATGTGGCAACTTCTTTAACTCTTTTAACTGTGACCCTTTCTTTATTCCCACCACAAACTTGGACAAGATAGTAAGATTCTTCAAATTACTGATACCCAAAGGCATCTCTTTTAGACTTTCTGTATCTCTAATGTCAAGAAACTGTAAGCTGACCAATTTTGTGATACCTGAAGGCAACATAGAAAGCTTTCGACAACCTCTCAATATCAAAGCTTGTAATTTGCACAAGGTGCTAATTGACTCAGGTAGCCATTTGATATCGGTGTACGAGAAATTGAGATATCGAAGATGTTTCAAATCACCGACACAATGCGGTACCTCTGTGATGTGACAATGACATAACGAGAACACCCTCAAATACTTTAAGTTTGTTAGCAAGTCATGTAGAACCTTGTTGGAAATAGAGAAAGAGCCCCCACTATATCCAACACGTACTAGAATTAAACTTCTTAGTACCTTCATTCCGTGATATGCTCTCAGGCATTTTGATGTAACATGCAATGTTGTGATGAATGATGCATAACGAGCTTTCTCTTGAGATGCATCGTCTTCATTACCTTCTAGTTGAGACTCCCCTGACCTAAAGCATGTCCCACCCGCAATAGACTTTGCTAGATCATTTAGAAGATCATGCATTAAAAACTTAGATGCGTTGACTCTTGATTGTTGAAGAAATGATCTCGATACTAACTCATCGAAGTGATCCCATCCCAATCTCAAGATATCCTCATTTGCCTTTTGTCCATCTAAAAAGCCCTCTGCTATCCATAAGAGTACCAACTCATCCCTCTCAATTTCGTAATCCTTGGGAAATACCGCACAATAAGCAAAACATCTCTTCAAATAAGAAGGAAGATGGACATAGCTCAATTTCAAAACTGGGAGTACCTCATCTTTTTTTCCCTTTGGAAGATCCCATATTCTGTTATTTAAGATAGCTTCCCATTTATCCGGATTCCTTTCATTACATAGGGCACCGCCCAACATCTTCACTGCCAAAGGCAAGCCTTTACATTTTTCAGCTAATTCCTTGCCTATTCTTTCAAGATTTGGGTGGCTTTCAAAATTTGTTGCTCCAAGAGCATGAAAGGCTAATAAGCTTGTACAATTATCAGGGGACAACTGCTCCAAAGGATACGGTGAAGCTCCTCTTATAGAAACAACGGCAAGGTTGCGAGTCGTGACAATGATCTTGCTTCCGTTGGCCCCCGCTTCAAATGGCCTTAAGAGGTCAGTCCATTTTCCGTAGTTCTCATTCCAAACATCGTCTAAAACCACAAGAAACTTCTTTCCAGATAGATTATCCTTCAACTTAACTTGAAGCCCGTTAAGATCTTCGCCCTCGCAGGACAACCCGGTGATCGACCGCAAAATAGTCTTTGTTATGTCGAGAACATCAAAAACATCTGACACACAAACCCATGCTCTCGTCTTGAAATAGCTTTTCACTCTGGCATCATTATACAGCCTTTGAGCCAATGCCGTCTTTCCAACACCACCCATCCCAACTATGGGGACTATGCTTAGCGTGGCATTAGAATTTTCGACCTCACTGACCAATCGTTCGAGTATTTGTGCTTCTTCCTTCTCCCTGCCGAAAAATTGAGCTTCTGATAGAGATGTGCTAGGGAGCCTTTGGTTGGTGTTGTCAAATCTGCCCACGACATTCTCTCTCAAGCTTAAACGATCCTTCCTGGTGACAATCTCTTCTAACTTGCCATTGATTTCCCGGACCTCGGTTTCAGACACGAGTGAGCACGGGTTTGGATTCAATCTGGAGGATTTATCTTGGCCAAAGCCAGAGAACTTCCAATTTATCTGACCTCTGCTTGTGCTGGATTTTGCCCCCGACTTAACCTGAGTGGCTTGGATCGCGAGATCATCGAGCAAGTCTTCCATGTCATAGGCTAAGTCCCTAACATCGTCCAACCACAGCTTCACTAGATAGTTATTGCTCAGTTGCCTGTCCTCTGCATCATCCAGCACTGCATAGATTGTGTCTAGCGTCTTCCTCCAATTATTGAGCAGGTCGGTGCTAATTCCAGAGAAGGGCAGTGCTCCTTCCCTTTGCGCATTGCTCAATCCCAAAGAAGCTAATTTGTCGAATAGGACTTGAAAGAAGGAAGCCAAGACGGAACCCAAAACAATCTCTACAATGGCCATGGGTGAATCAGGCACTGTAGACAACAACAAAGGTTAGGGTGAATCAAAGCGATAATGACCTAATAGAGAGAGAAAACTATGAAGTCGAGGAAGACCAAGACTTTCACCTACCAAAGAGATGAAACAAAGATCAAGACTTTCGAGGATGCTTTCTGTCCACAAGTGCTTGTTTCGTAATATTTAGAGATTATCCCAGATATTCGTAGCTTCCACAATCATGCTCATGTAAATGAACCATAAACTCAAGAAAATCAAGACCTTACTGGGTATGATGAACTTTTTTGTCGTGAAAGTGAAGCAAAATTGACAAAGAGCTGATGGGAAAGAAACTTTAATAAAATCCAGGAAGACAAGACTTATGGAGACTGATTATTATTTGACAATTAGCATTGATTATTGTCCTCTTGCTCAAAATCAACTAATTTTTGTCCAACTTTTGTCATTTTTAACCATATTGTGATTTTTCGTTCATTAATCTCTATTGTACTTGTCTGTCAGAATTATGTCTAGATTTTCATTGATCTATCCAGATTTATGTTTAATAAATGAAAAAAGATCAAAAAGAAAAACTAAAAAAGATAAACAGCAAAAAACTGATAAAGAAAAAAAATGCAGGAATGGGGTGATAATAATACTCTTCGTGACTTGCGGAGAGTTCCGCATCACATTTTTGTTTTGTTTTATTTAAATGAAGATGCAATCTAAAGTTGTTAACATGCATAAAGATTGTCCCAGATTTTCCAATTTATAACATTTGATTTATGAAAGGAAACGCACAAATATGACAATTAATAATAATTCACTCCAAATGGCCTAGATGTGCATGATAATGCTTGTCCACGAAAATTCTAATTTTTCCAATATAATTGTCCTGATACGAATACAATGCAATTCTATCCTAATATGTAACGAAAAATCATAAATTAGAGGTCAATTTTGGCTCAAACAAGCACGCGTGCAGATGTATCACCTCATTAAAACAACCAGGCCAAATTAAGATCAACAAATCACCATGAATTATGCAATCAAGCCGCAACTTTAACCTGGCCAGCAAGTACTTGACATCAACCTCCCTTGCTGCATCAGTTTTGAGGGAAAAAGGGAGCAAGTAGATAGATGTCTCTTACCTATTTTAGTAGACTTCCTGAAGTTGACCGGAAAATGGGGTTTAGATCAACGAGTAGGCAACTTGTTGTGATGACTAACGACGCCACTTAGCGATGATCACGGCAAGGCAGAGGTGGGAACGCAGCAATGAGGTGAGGACTCCGGCTTGACCATGGCGGCAGGTGAACTGTGATGGGCGATGGGCCTATCTCGAGCTGAATAACGGCTCTATCATGACCAGTTTGAATGACAAAATATGACAAGCGATCTGGACAAATCAACAACAGCAATCCAGTAAGCACGAGCGCAAAGTTTGGACGAACAGGAGGAGAACACTATTAAGCAGGGGGACAAGCACTGGATTCGGCGGTTCACAGTCTATGCGTGTGAATTCAGCTATGGCAAAGCGTGGCCACCGCTTGCAACGACGAATAATAATATTAATGCAGCTACGACTAGAATAGCAGATCAAAGATGTTGATGATTGGCGACGATCAACATGCACGCAAGACGGGAATTGAATGAAAGTGGAGTCTCTAGGTGTGACTTTGATAATGATGATGGTGGTGGTGGTTGAAAACAATTATTGGATCACGTTCACCAATTGTGACCAAAGATCGGTCCCTTCAATGCTAAAACAAAATGATTGAATTGGTAGGACCTTGCCTTAGACTTTTTTGTCACCATGTCCCATCAAGCATACCATTAAGGACTTGACCCCTCCGAGGACGATTACCCCCCATCTGCCAATTGTTTAAGGCCTAAAAGCTACACACTATTGATAAAATCATATCTTGTTGCTTGATTCAAATAAAAATATTCGCCCGTTTCCCATTCCAAAAGAAGAGCCCTTAAGACTCGTATGGTGCTACGAATTGTTATCATAAAATTAGCCCATATTATTTCGGATACTTTTATCAATCATGTTTTAAATATCGGAAGTTATAAAAATCAACAAGAGTGGAGAATCTAAATATAATTGTCCTGATACGAATATAATGCAATTCTATCCTAATATGTAATGAAAAATAATAAATTAGAGGACAATTTTGGCTCGAACAAAGAGAAAAAAGATAAACTAAAAAAGATAAACAGCAAAAAACTAATAAAGAAAAAAAATGTAGGAATGGGGCGATAATACTTCGTGACTTGCGGAGAGTTCCACATCACATTTTTGTTTTGTTTTCTTTAAATGAAGATGCAATCTAAAGTTGTTAACATGCATAAAGATTGTCCTAGATTTTCCAATTTATAACATTTGATTTATGAAAGGAAACGTGCAAATATGACAATTAATAATAATCCACTCCAAATGGCCTAGATGTGCATGATAATGCTTGTCCACGAAAATTCTAATTTTTCTAATATAATTGTCCTGATATGAATATAATGCAATTCTATCCTAATATATAATGAAAAATCATAAAATAGAGGTCAGTTTTGGCTCAAACAATTAGCATGCAGATGTATCACCTCATTAAAACAACTAGGCCAAATTAAGATCAACAAATCACCATGATCAAGCCATGCAACTTTAATCTAGACAGCAAGTATTTGACATCAACTTCCCCAAAAATTTTGTTATTAAACTTGCAATCGGGATTATAGATAGAAATGAAATCGGTTTAAGAACCAAAATTTTGTTGCTAGTGTTGCCTCTTCTTTTGCTCAAAAGATTGCTTTTCCCTCCATTAATTGAAAGATTTCAGAAACGATGGGTGGTTGCTCTCGTGTAATGAATGTCTACCAGATGCTTTAGTGAGCGAAGTTCTGGCTGCATCGGTTTGAGGGGAAAAGAGAGCAAGTAGATAGATGTCTCTTACCTATTCCGAGTAGACTTCCTGGAGGAGACCGTTGAACGGGATTAGATCAACGAGAGCAATCCAACAAGCACGAGCGCTAGGTTCGGATGAGCAGCAAGAGAACACTGTTGAGCAGTGGGAGGAGCATATGGTGAAGCCAAGTGATAATGAGATAATGGAAAGAGAAAACTATAAAGACCAGGAAGACCAAGACTTTTCACCGACCAAGACATGAAATGACGACCAAGACTTTCGAGAATGCTTTCTATCCACAAGTGCTTGTTTTGTAATATTAAGAGATTATCCCAGATATTTGTAGTTTCCACGATCATATATATTTCTTCATGTAAATATACAATAAACTCAGGAAGACCAATACTTTACTAGACATCATGTACTTTTTGGTCAAGAAGGTGAAGCAAAAGTGAAAAGGAGCAGATGGGAAGGAAAGTTCAATAAAATCCAGGAAGACCAGGACTTTGCAGGACGCAAATTGGCTTTGGTGCTTCACTTCTCAAGAAGAAAAACCAAAATGGAAAAACAGAAAAAAACTTACAAAGAAAATAAAATGCACGAATGGGACGATAATACTCGTCGTGGCTTGCGGAGAGTTCCACCATACATATTTTCTTTGTTTTTTTTTAAAGATGCAATCTAAAATTACTAACATGCAAGATATAATTTTTCCTACATTTTCCAATTTATAACATGTGATTTACGAAAGGAAACGTGAAAATAAATGAAAATCTATCCTAATATGTAATTAAAAATCTTCAATAAGCCCAATTATGCAATATGAACACACTTAAAATTGTGAATATAACTTTCCCCAAAAATGTAAATGGTTAATATGCAATGTCCTAAATGTACAACACCTAATAAATCTACATGTGGCTTTATTAAGCATGCCCCCTAATATACAAATCTTGAATGCAACGAATATGTAGGCAATGTAAACATGAAAATTACATGTGAAGATGGGATCAAGAGTGACCTAGCGATATGCAATTTCATGAACACCAACGGCTAAAATATTCAACAAATCACCATGAATTATGCAATCAAGCCATGCAACTTTAAAATGGACAGCAAGTGTTTGAACATCAACTTCCCCAAAAATTTTGTTATTAAACTTGCAATCGGGATTATAGATAGACATGAAATCGGTTTACGAACCAAATTTTGTTGCTGCTGTTGCCTCTTCTTTTGCTCAAAAGATTGCTTTTCCCTCCATTAATTGAAAGATTTCAGAAACGATGGGTGGTTGCTCTCGTGTAATGAATGTCTACCGGATGCTTTAGTGAGCGAAGTTTTGGCTGCATCGGTTTGAGGGGAAAAGAGAGCAAGTAGATAGATGTCTCTTACCTATTCCGAGTAGACTTCCCGGAGGAGACTGTTGAACGGGATTAGATCAACGAGAGCAATCCAACAAGCAGGAGAGCTAGGTTCAGATGAGCAGCAAGAGAACACTGTTGAGCAGGGGGACGAGCATATGGTGAAGCCAAGTGATAATGAGATAATGGAGAGAGAAAACTATAAAGTCGAGGAAGATCAAGACTTCTCACCTACCAAGACATGAAATGAAGACCAAGACTTTCGAGAATGCTTTCTATCCACAAGTGCCTATTTTGTAATATTAAATTATCCCAGATATTTGTAGTTTCCACGATCATATATATTTCTTCATGTAAATATACCATAAACTCAGGAAGACCAAGACTTTACTAGACATCATGTACTTTTTGGTCTAGAAGGTGAAGCAAGAGTGAAAAGGAGCAAATGGGAAGGAAAGTTCAATAAAATCCGGGAAAACCAAGACTTTGCAAGACACAAATTGGCTCTGGTACTTCACTTTTTAAAAAGAAAAACCAAAAAAAAATAGCAAAAAACTGATAAAGAAAATAAAATGCAGGAATGGGACGATAATACTCTTCGCGACTTGCGGAGAGTTCCACTATACATTTGTTTTTTTTTTTAATGAAGATGCAATCTTAAATTACTAACATGCAAGATATGATTTTCCTACATTTTCCAATTTGTAAACGTGCAAATATGACAATTAATAATAATGCACTCCAAATGGCCTAGATGTGCATGATAATGCTTGTCCTGATACTAATATAATGAAACTCTATCCTAATATGTAATGAAAAATCTTCAATATGCCCAATTATGCAAATATGGACACCCTTAAAATTGTGAATATAACTTTCCCCAAAAATGTGAATGGCTAATATGCAATGTCCTCAATGTACAACACCTAATAAATCTACATGTGGTTTTATTAAGCATGCCCCCTAATATACAAATCTAGAATGCAAGGAATGTATAGGCAATGTAAACATGAAATAACACGTGAAGACGTGATCGAGAGTGACCTAGCGATATGCAATTTCATGAACACCGACGGCAAAAATATTTGACAAATCACCATGAATTATGCAATCAAGCCATGCAACTTCAATCTGGACAGCAAGTATTTGAACATCAACTTCCCCCAAAATTTTGTTATTAAACTTGCAATTGGGATTATAGATAGGCATGAAATCGGTTTAAGAACCACAATATTGTTGCTCAAAATAATGATTGTGCCTCAATTAATGGAAAGATTTCAGAAAGAATAGGTGGTTGCTCTCGTGTAATAAAGGCCCACCAAATACTTCGGGTAGCAAAGTTCTGGCTGCATCGGTCACGGAAATGGGCGGCCACCGTTTGCAACTACAAAAGACAATATCGATAGAGCTACGACTAGAATCGGTTTGCAGGGGATTGGGCAGATCAAAGAGGGTGGTGTTGAATAATCTACGTCCTACCATTGGCGGTCAAGCAAGAAAAATCAAAGTTGGCCTCCGAATCCTAGTCAACTTTGCTTAATAAAGAAGGAAGAGAAACAGGCCGTGAATCAGGCTCCAAGCTGTCACTTTTAGAAAACAAGTCGACAGATCAACTTGCCTTAGCCAAACCTTTCCTCTATTAGATAACAAGTTGGCCTACATGCTCCGCGTGAGCGCACAATTCATATGAAAGCCAAGCTTTTCCTCTGTTATTACTTGAAGTGAAATGGTGTTATGCCTTGTTAATGCGCAATGTGTATGTGCTAATTATTGTTATCCAGGAGAAGTCACAGTCATGCACTATCGGAAGCATGTATCCAAATGATTCGCGATTTGCATTTTAACTGTATAATGATTTTGAAGCTGAAAATCTATACCCAAAGGCTCGAAATTATGTCAAACTCCATCATTACATGGTAATCGTGGCTGAGGATTCTGCAACTAGTGATCTCGTGCCAACATATGCCTCCCTGGCAGCTCCTTGAGCATCGGGAGCCAAAATCGCGTCGAAGGATCACTGCTGAAGTGGATGACTTGAGCAACATATAAGACCAAGAAGGTCTAAGTTGCAGGAAGGAGTAGAAGAGCTAGAGAAGACGATCTGGTTAGGGCAGAACAATCCAACCGGTTCAAGTGATTTCAGGATCAACACAACGCAGAAACAAATTCAATCGATTTGATAAGATGTTGAATTTTAATTTCCTTCGTAATATTTTGGTAATATAAATGTTGATAGTTCGTGCAAAGGCAGTTAGGCTGTTGTGAAGCGGGACGAGCGGGTTTAACAACTTGTCAAACAAGAACGTGCAATCCCTCTAATCGAGGTGCTCGCTCTCCTTTGGCGCGGGCTTTCCCAAATCTTAATCGCTTACGACGTTGAGAAATATACTAAAAGGTAGTTGTCACTAGCCTATTTAAGTAGGCAAGGTGCCAGCTAGAGAATGTTCTTTTTCTTACAAGCTAGAGATCCTAAGTTTGGAGATTTGATTACACTAATTACTTAATAGGTGATTCGTGTCGTCTTTATCAAATTATGGATTTTAATTATTCTTCAATACGTGTCCATACATGCTTATTTGATTGAGATCGACTCGAAAGTGTTATTTACTCGTTGAATGAAGCTAAAGAAATCGAGTCATGATATTAAAATAAAGAAAACAACACAACACAACACAACACAACACATCAAAATGACAATAAAGGACGAATAAAAGTAAAGTGTGAAAAGTAAATCCGATACGAGACGAGCAAAGTATATGTCACGCCCCGCACTCCTCGGCGCGCCACATCCCTCGCAAAGGTCAATTCGTGTGCGACGCCCCAGGACACGTCGCCGACCCGACTCCCAACACAGAGACTTAAAGCACATGCGGAAGCAAATCAAAATCACCCGAACAATAATATACACATAACCAAGGATAGCCATACAACAACCAGCACGAATAATTACACTGGCAATGATACTGGGCACCAAACATAAAATTCATTTACAGCCCATGCTCATTAATCAAAGGCAGTTAAAGGCCACTACAACCGGTCGGGGTCTCCTTCCAAGAACACTTCGGTACGCCCGCCATCCTCAAGGCTAGGGTCTGAAAAATTGGGATTTAAACAACAATGAGAATAATCTCAGTGAGTAATTCCCTAAACCTAAACTAGGCTAACGTGCACCTCCTGACATGTTAATTAAACACGCTAAGCAGTATATCAATAAATAACCATAAATTCATAGGCTCACGGCCCGAATCATTTATATCACAGCCCTGCAGGTTAGGCAATTTATCAACAATAATCACGTACAAACTGTTGTACAGGAACTCAAGAAACCATCTCGGCGCACAATTGCCATTATCAGGAATAAATCAAATAATTCCGACCCGAAGGCCAACAGATATACCGACCCAAAGGCCACGACCCTAAGGCCAACGGTTGTATAAACTGACCCGAAGGCCACAGCTGTATAAATCAACCCGAAGGCCATGACCCAATGGTCATCACAATTAAATCGACCTGAAGGCCATGACCCAATGGTCATCACAATTAAATCGACCCGAAGGCCATGCCTTGATATGCCAAGCGCATTAAATTACAATTTCCACTCATGGACATGCATTTAAATCATGTCAAGTCATGCTCTATCAATGCCCTGACGGTTCTAGTAGCAATTCGATATGTTTAACTTAGTCATGACATACCCTATAACACAGTTTAAAAGCAATTAAGCTTAAACACACCACTGGCACATAATTCTCGTAAATAACTCATTCAAGTTCATAAATTCGAGTCCACTTTACTACTTCCTTTCTCGGCCCATCAAGGCACGCAGCCTAACATCACCACATCCATCATCAATGAGCCCACATATCAACCACTAGATCAGGTAATCATGGCACATTCAGAATTTCTTTAATTAAGTCTTAACTAATCCGAATTAAGGCTAATTAATCTCAATAATTCTTATCCATGAACAGCCCACTAGAGGATGTTAAACCGCATCAAAATCGGCATCATCAAATTAACCATAATCAAGGCTCAATTAGCCAGTCAAATACACAATCGATCATTCCCAGTAATTGCATGGTTAGACCTCAAATTAACCACGCAGCGCCCAAATTTAATCCCGTCGTGGGCGACCATTATTCCGTAATTTCTAGGCTAATAATTATCGCCAAAATGCTCTATTATACTCCCCAAATATCATTCTAATCAGCCACCACAAAACCAAAATACGGCGCACACTGTAATCCACATATCAAACCCGAACTTGAGCCGATTCAATCCAATATTTCCAGCCATCGTACTGCCCAATCTAAGTCTCTAAACCTCGATTAACAATTATCACACTAAGCCTCGAAATAGCCACAAGATTTGCCACCATACGGTCCACAATTTCCTCCGCCAAGTCCACCAATTTTATCCGAATCGAAGCGCCCAAGCTCAGTCGACCCACAGCACACTACGGGTCTCTAAATCTCAATTAAATCCTCGCACAAAGCCTCAAGATCAGCCGCAATATCATCGTCTAATAATTTCCACAATTTAACCCCTAAACTTGTCTAGAAATGCAAATAATCATAATTAGGATTTAGGGTCAAACTCACCGAGTGTCCTAATCCGGCAAACGGCGCGAACGGCGGCAACGAACTAGACGATTCCACGGCTAAGATGGACACGGCCAGAGAGTGTGGGACGGCTCGGCGAGGCTGGGTGAGACGCCGGTGGTGGCGGAACAGCTCCGGCGACGGCGGAGCTCCTCCGGCGAGCAGCGTTGGTGGCATGAGGGAGGGAGAGAGAGACCGAGAGAGGGAGAGTGAGGGGGAGATGGGAGGAATGATGGTTGCAAGTGGCTGGGCAAGGTTGCCGGGGGCTAGTCGGTGGTGGACGGAGTGGCGGCGACGGCTGGGGCGGCGGCGCGCGGCAGCTAGGCAAGGCGGCGCGCGGCGGCAGAAACCCAGAACAGGGGAGGTGTCGGGGAGGAAGAGGAATCGGAGAGGGGAGGTGGTGGCGACCAAGGGGGCAGCAGGACGGCAGAGGCGACTGAGGAGAGTGGCTGGGTGGCCGAGGCGAGGCGGCGGCAGCCGGAAAGGCGGCACGCGGCGGCGGCGAGGCTGGAAGCCCTAAACAGGGGAGGGCTTCGGGGGAGAGAAAAACAGGGGAAAGAGGGGGTCGAGCGGCGGCTGGAGGTGGCACGGCGGCTTCACGGTGGCCGGGCGACGGAGGGTAGGCCGGCGGACGGCTGGGCGATGCCGGACCGCGGCGAGCTGCTGCTCGCGCGCCTCGCGGGCAGGCCGGCGACGGGAGGTCGTGGCGACCGACGGCGGCGCGGCTCGGTCGGGGCGATGCGGCGACGGCGGCGAGGTTGGGGGCGAGCTTGATCGGCGGTCGGACGGCGCGCGGCGGCTGGGCTAGTCACCGGCGATGGGTTGCATAGCAAAAATCAAAAGCAGGAGCGTCGGGGGAGGCCAGCGAAGGAGGAAGGAGGAAAAGAGAGGAGAGAGGAGAGAGAAGAAAAAAGAAAAAAAAAGAAAAAGAAGGAGAGAGAGAACAGGTCTGACCGGGGGAAGGGGACGCGCGCGGGTCAGAGGGGGAGAGAGAGAGAAAGAGAGAGAGAGAAGGAGAAATAAAGAAAAATATATACTCATTCAAATATTAAACGTAAACCGAGGATCCAAATTCAAAACTGAAAATGGTCTACCGGTCCATAAAAGGTCTCGCACATAAAAAGGGATAAAGGTCAAATTAATTAAATCAAATTATAACGAGGGAGGTCTACTAGTCCAAATTCGCACTGGTCAAAAACTCTCTTTTTTCCATTATTCCTGACAATCTCAACGTTGGCTTCAATAATTTTGATACCGTCCAATTTATTTCGCCCCGACACTCCCGAAAATCGACTACCAAGTCCGGGGTCTAAATAATAGCCAAATTTGATCGAGTGCGATTCTAGCGAAATCTCTAATTTAAAATGATAACCAGGAGTGATCAGCTCCCGGACGAGATTTTACTGTAAGCACACTGACAAATTACGCGTTTTATAAATCCCAAAAATGGGCCGAAATTCGAGATGTCACAGTATACGCCGCCTCATTTTTAAGTTTCGGGACATGAACCTGCGAGCTAATTTTCAAAGTCAAGTCAAAGTCTAATTTCGGCTAAGGAGAATTACCTACGGTTTCACTAACGATATTAAAGACGAAACATTCAACGAACTAAAGTAATACTATCATAAAAGCAAATAAGATTTTTTTTTATCTTATTATTATATTCCGACCCAAAAAAAATCTTATTATTATTATTATTATTATCCTCATCCTCATCATCATTGTTTTTTAATTTATTAATTTTTTTTTCTTTTCTCCTTTAAATTTGACAATGATATGTTTGTTCATCTTTAAACAGTGATAATGACTAGTATTCCTTCTTCTTTTTTTCTGTGTAAACTCAACAAGATTGACGGATACCAGATATTTTACTCGAAAAGTAATGGGAAGTGGGTTGATGGGTGAGCAAGGCCGAATTATGTAAGTGTAACATCCTTAATCCATCCTTTTAATGTGGTATTTTATATTTTTGATTTGTTCTCTAACTTTAATTGTATGACTTGGAAAAGATGTCAGAGATGGGCACGAAGACGAATTCGGGCTCGACACGACACCAGAGACTGAGGATGAGGCATCATCGGTTGAATTCTTATGTCGATTCCTTGTGGTTGATTGTGGAGGAGGTTAGACCGCATGGTAATTGCATAAAATTTCTATTCTTGGAATAGAAAAAGAACATAAATGTATTTGATAATTGCACAGAATTTCTATTCCTAAAATAGAAAAAGAACAAAAATACATTTGGTACGACAAAAAAAATTTCTATTCCCAAATTTTTTCATTCAAGTCTATATCTTTTACTTAACTATAAGTACAAGTTATAAGTGAAAAAACTAATATAATAAAAAAATTAGTAGTTTGCATATTACGTTTTTGCGGTTCGGTTCGGTTTCGAAAAAATTGAAACCAATTTAGACCGCAGAAAACGGTTTTGTTCGATTTGTGAACCGGTTTTTCTCAAGAAAGTACTCAAACCACAGATTTAAACCTTTTTTTTGGCTCACTAGTTAGAATTATACAATTTTTCTGAGGCATTAACGTTATGATGCGAATGTGCTACTTTTTCTCTCAATTCGCTTCACACTTGGATTGTCCATGGCAGCTTCAATATCAAACATCTTCGACAAGACTCTCCTGAGCGTCGGGTTGATTTTGCTAAGGTCGAAAAATGGGTCAATCGAAGGACTGGATTGAAGAAGAGCTTCCAATGACTCAGAAGACCTCGACATGTTTGCGTTACTTAAGTATTCTGAAACAAAATACACACTTTGCAAAGAAGCAATGTCGCAACGGGTATAGTTTTTTTTTTTTTTTTGGTAAAGGTAAGTGTATATATACTTTTTCAAACACCAATAACAAACTAGAGCCCAAACCAACACCTGACCCTATTAGGACAAATTTGTCCAGACAAGGTCAAGAAAGGTTCGGCAGAACTATACATCAAGCAAAAACCAAGGCTAACCTAGAACAAGGACAACCGAATTACAAGGAAAAAAGATCAATCCAATGCAATGGTGGAAGTCCCAGGTCTCCGGAAGCAGCAGCAAGACAACCCAGTTCCAAGCCGAGGACACCGAATCAGTCAACAGCAGAAAGGCACCAAAAAAGGCAGCAGAGAAATGGAGGAGGAGGCTGACGATCACGAGCAAAACTCCGACAGTCTCCCGGGGCAGCAATCCAAGGCCAGGAGAAGAATAGCCGAACAGCATTGCCCAACGTAACACGGCGATACCTGAGCGCATTCACTGAAGAACCTCACAGGAGGAATCTTTCGAAACTTCTTATGACCAATTAATGCCCTTTTGATCCCATACGCCACTGAAAGTTACTGAACATCGTGCAGGCATTTTCGAATCGCAGCTTGGAAATCATCGGACTCGACGTCTGTGGGAGGAGGGTACATGCAAAAAACATACGAGATGGGCTTGGATACCACCATCAGTTTCTTGGTGGGTATAACATCCGACAGTTCCCCAAAGCTCTGCTCGGCAAAAGGAAATGACTGGGTGAGAAAGAAGAAGCTGCTCCTTCCCAGCTTCCCCACCTCGAACAATAATCACAAAGTTGTCAAAACAACACTGGGGACTAATGACGGATATCTACAAAAGATGTCTTGAACACACGATTATGAACTTTAGCAAAAGAGTTTAAAGATGCTACTCAAAACCGAGCTGAAAGATTCATCTGTGTAACTACCGATTAGCAAAGATACACTCGAGAACAAACATAAAAATCTAGTTTACTGGCCATGAATGGAAATTGCGAGCTCTCTACCAAGCCTGATCAGTTGATCACCTATTCCTTACAAGATCCCATGAGCAAGCAAACGCAGCAATGACAAAAAATTGTTATCATCTTTTAGAAACGGTAATTACCTGTAGTTTTGAAAACCTAAGGTTATTCATGGTAAGAACAACCGGCACTTCACATAAAGTGTCAGCAAGTAGCCGAATTGCCAGATACTTGAAGAAATTCTTCATGAAACTTATCTGTCCATCAAAATTTTTTTCATGTCCACAAACTTCAAAATCAAGAAACCACAAGACGCATTTCACTGACTTCCACAGAACTTGACTCTCTGTAGATTTCCCTATGATGGTTTGGTATGGGTGATGGAGTCCCCACGTAATCTTGACATGAGTCAATGACGGGGTCAGATACGGAGGATTCCAGAAGACGTGTGGTGGCAACCATTCTAAAAGGATCATAACTCCGGGCAATGTTGGAGGTAAAATGGAAGGTGGTGTCATCCAAGATATGTAAACCATAAGTTCCTAACGCAGTTTGCAAGGACAACATTTGTCCAATTCACAAGGAGGAGACTTTGCCAATCGCCATAGAGCTCATAGAAAATCTTCCCTACGTTGCACTACCTAAGTTTTTATCAGATGAACTATCATTCTCACCGAAGTTCCAGATAAAACTGACTATGTACTCAAACTAGAAAATGTTTTGGCTGGTTAGGTTGACCTAATATTTCCTGATTCTCTAAAGCATTGCTTCTCACAGGCTTCGTTTCATGCCCGGAGGAAATGGGTTTTCGCTGAACACTCAAGTGAAACCAGACTCCGAAAATTTTATCTATTCTCACACAGAAGAAGTTGCAATGACATCCATCCATCCATCCATCCGAATCCGGACACACACTCCACAGATCAACTAAAACATCAACATTGATTAATTACCGAATAGCCAGACAACCCACACAATCAGAAAAACAAGACTATTCCATCTAAAAGGCACCGCACGACATGGTTCGCCAAACTCACTTCACGACACAAAAAACCCCCCACGACCAGCAGAATCCGACTCCAACCCAATCCACACCAACAAGAACCCTATCTCAAAAGGCCAAGCACCATCGAAACAAGCACACGCGAGAGGATCGGAAGGGAAAGAAGAGCATCCAATCAATGAAGCGGAAGGTAGAAGCACGACAAGTACCTTGCCCATCTGGGCGCGAGGGCCGCCGTAGACCGAGGGCCGTCCGCTCCCAGATCGGCGAGGGCGACCCTCGCTCAACGGCGGTGAGGGCGACCCGCGCCCAGATCGGCGAGGGCGGCCCTCGCTCGACAGCATCCCTATAGAATTGCCACTCTATCAAACAAAGACGAGAACAGAAAGGCGTATCGACGGCTTTCGACTGGCCGGGGCTTCGCCACAAGTGACGGGGGCGGTGGCCGGTGCTTTGAGACGGTCTGCAGACCACGGAGGATGGAGGAGGAGCTAAAGCCGCAGCTTGAAAGGGAAGAAGGCGGTCGGCAGACGACGGTCCTCAGTTTCTCTACCTTTTTACCTTTCTGTTTCTGTTTTTGTTTCTTTGTTTCTATTTCTATTTTTAGAACAAAAAAGTATATTTTTTCTACTTCTTATTTTTGTTCTAAATTTATTTCCTGATCACTTTCTTATTTTGAGAAATAGAAAAATCAACTGACGTTACCAAATAAATTTCTGTTCTTTTTTTATTCCGGAGAACAAAAGAATAGAAAAATAAAGAAGTATAAATGTTACCAAATGCACCCTTATATGCTGATTTGATCTAGGTTGATCATGAGGAGGTTGGACCACCTTTACGTGTTAATATGATCTTTAGCTTCTTCTTTTCTTATCATTGAGGAGGTTGGACCCCTATGTGATGTATTGCTACGTTTTGGACGTAATGTTTAATTTTATATGTGCACAAGTAGCTAAAAAAAATAGAATTAAAAATATGTAGATTTGCAAATGGAACCTATAATAAAAAATCAAAATCTGAAAGGACCTTTGGCGACGTACTTCATAGCATGTTCACTCCTTTAGCCCCGGAAAAATGACATGCAAATTAATACGATGTTAACAACGAAATTTTTGTGGCGAAAGCTGCAAATATACTCACATGGACTTTTAGCCACCAGATATTTCGTGACCGTAGCTGTGGCAAAAAAACATATGGACTTTTAGCTACGAAATGTTTTATCGAGATGAATTTTTAGCTACGAAAATTTCGTTGGCAAAAATGATTTTGATCACTACTAAATTTGACACTCGGGCCACAAACTTTTTCGTGTCCTTGTGTCGTTAGCCATGGTGATCGATCCTCCCTCCCCTTTCCCTTCCTGCACTGGTACGTAAGATTGCTTCAAATGTTATCAAGAGATGGAGTGGGTACTTGAATAGAGGAAAGATGAACTCAATTCTTTGACCAGGCCATCAAGTTTGTAAATGGTTTTTGATCCGCAGGGTTCATTTAGAAGTTAGCTGTTGATTTCGCATTTTCAAAAACCTTGGGTTCTTTTTATTGGAAGATAAAAAGCTTCTTATTTTGAAAATTGACCTGATCATGTTAAACGGATATTATCTAACCAATTCAGGTATCTATACAAATTCCATTATAGAATTTTTTTTGGCTATGCGAGGCCTACATTATATTTACTAAGCGCAATTCTGTACTTATTGTTGAAAGTTCAAAATTTTCGTCGACCACGAAAATATTTTCACAATTAATTCTCCTAAACAGTGCAGATGGACAAAAATGGAGAAAATATTTTCGCACAGCTAATTTCTCGTAAAACAGACCCTCAGTTGCCTCTGTAGTATGCAAATTGGAATAGGGAATACGTACTCAACATCAACAACTCCGCCTAAAAACTGGTGAATGAACATAAAAATTTAGGGACCACAAGATTTATAGGTATGAAACTAGAACTATTATAGGGCAGAATGCAAGTGGAATATGTTCTTGAGTCTCAACTCTCAATGCCGCTTGGATAAAAGCATGTTTCCACAGCGCTCTTACAAAGTTCCATGAGAAAATCTTAGCTTTAACTAAATCTCAAGAGATTGTTACTTTTCACAGCAAGGATTAAAAAGCGAATAGACCCTGTGGAGGCTCCCATAAAAGTTCCATACTTGCTGCGAACTACTCGGTTTAAGCCATAACCGTAGCTTATTTGACAATTCAGTTGCCATCGCATCGCAGGATGCGAATTTAAATATGGCTGGAGTAGTGCTACAGTTAAATACAAGCCAGATCAAAGCACAGGATGAAAAAGATTTCCGGAGATCAAGATATAACTAGAGGATTAGCCTAGTTTGCTTTCAATTGGAATTGAAGAATTGCAAATCCGGATTTGATGTGTTCAGATTTGGGATCCCAGAACTATAAAATCAAATGAATCCACAGATGCTGCCATTCAGAGATTCTGCACACCCAACCAATTCCTGCTACATTTTGGGATGCTTGTCCTCCACCGTTGTTAGTATAGACGATGAACAGAATAGACCCAGAGATACCTAGAGGACTTCCAAACTCTTATAATCCCGGAAATTCCCATGGAAAGCCACCACCTTGCCTTGAGAAACCACCCAGAGCTCGTTCGCGCTTCCATATATTAGATGCTCATCGTGAATAACCTGCAAATCCAGGCAAAAAGAGGGCTATTAGCTGGGAAATGATCCATCCTAGAAACAAGACCGGACCTTGAATGAGCGTCTCAACCGCATCCAAATCCTACAGTTGGGGATAGGGGACGAGGCAGAATCATATCTATCCTTGGACAAGAAACTAACGATTTCCAAAGACAACACTTGAATAGTCACTGGTCATTCAAGCAAAACTTGAAGTGAACATTTATAAACAAGAAAAGGTCCACATTAATTACGTGCAAAGCCCAATACTGCCTATAAGCATAGACATAGGAACTACTTGGTATTATAGACTACTGTAATACAAAAACACTGATCAGGCCAGCATAACTGTTATATCCCCAACATTTTGCAAGTTGCGAAAAATTAGATTGATCTCTGTTCCATTATAAATTAGGTGTATGATGACAGAGGCTCCCTGTAGCTGTGATCACTGATTGGTTCTACTATATTTTCAATGTAAAGACCGGATGCCGATAAGTTCAATCAGTACAAGAACAATAACAAGCTAACTGAAAAGGTAATCTAAGTCATAAGGTGGAGAGAAATGAGTGAACTTACCAGATGATTGGATGGCTCATCAAGCAAAACTATACGAGGTTTCTTGAAAGTTATCATGGCAAATGCAACTCTGCTTTTCTTACCACTATTTATATGTTCAAAGCACCAAGTTATAGTGCAATAACATCCAAAAAGCCTCAGAGAAGGTACATAGTGAACCACAATTCAGATTACAAATTAACTAACCTCTAATAGAGCTTCACAATGTCATAAGAAAATTGCTTCAACAAAAAATTTACGTATGCAACAGTAGCAGAGAGCGAGGAGATGTACCAGACAAGGTACACATTGGTTGAAGCGCAAGATTTCCTATTGCACCAAAGGAACCCAAGTGAGCTCGAAGCTTTGGTTCTGGAATTCCCTGCAGGAAGAATGCCACATAAGAATGTACTTTCAGATAAAATGACCTAATGCATGACGAAATGATATTTCAAGTGGAGTAAACGCAAATAACTAATACTTTAAAGAGCCGAATAGATTTTCCCCAGAGGTCACTGCTGACAATGTGAACACAGAGGCGGCAGCATATCGTTATAGCCTCAAGCAAACACAGAGGCAGGTAGCATATCAGCAACCATCATCTGTTCGTCCTTTTTTGCTTTCTCTCTGTAGCTAAGCCTCATCTTCTGTTTTGTAAGGTAATGTGATCCCAGTGAACCACTCTTTCCTGATGACAAGAACTAAACTCATCTGATTCTTCAAGGACAGAAGTATCTTCTTATAATCCTAGAAATTCCCATGGAAAGGTGCCACCTTGCCTTGAGAAACCACCCAGAGCTCATCCAGATATTAGATGCTCATTGCGACTAACCTGCAAATCAAGGCGAAAAGAAGGCTATCAGCTGTGAAAATGATCCATCCTCGGTCAAATTTAAGTATTTTGGCAAGAAAATCAATCTCACCATCAGAATTCCTCCTCGGAACAAGACTAGACCTTGAATGAGCGCCTCAACTGCATTCAAATCCTACAGTTGGGGATAGTAAAAAACGCAGAATCTGACTCATTTATCCTTAGACAAGAAGCTAACAATTTACAAAGACAACACGTTTGTAGTCATTGGTCATTAAAGCAGAACTTAAAGTCCACTTTTATAAACAAAGAAAGGTCCACATTAATTATGTGCAAAGCCCGATACTGCCTATACGCTCAGATTTCTTAACTACTACACTGTAATACAAAAACACTGATGATCAGGCTGGCATAACTGTTCCATTCCATTATAAGTTAGATGTATGATGACAGCAGCTCGTTGCAGTTGTGATTACTAATTAGTTCTACTGTATTTGCAATGTAAAGACCAAATTCCGATGAGCTCAATCAGTACAAGAACAATAACAAGTTAATTGAAAAAGTAATCAAAGTCATAAGGTGGAGAAAAATGAGTAAAACTTACTAGATGATTAGATGGCTCATCAAGCAAAACTATGTGAGGTTTCTTGAAAGTTATCTTGGCAAAATTCAACTCTGCTTTTCTGACCACCTATTTATATGGTAAAAGAACCATGTTATATGCGCACTAACATTCCAAAAGTCTCGAAGAAAGTACACAGTGAACCACTATTCAAATGACAAATTAACAAACCGCTAATAGAGCTTCACGATGTCATACCAAAATTGCTTTAACAAAAAATTTACATATGCAACAGTAGCAGAGAGGGAGGAGATGTACCAGACAAAATATACATTGGTTGAAGCGCAAGATTTCCAGCTACACTTAAGGAACCCAAGTGAGCTCGAAGCTTTTGTTCCAGAAGTCTCTGTAGGAAGAATGCCACATATGAAGGTATTTTAAGGTAAAATGACATAATGCATGACAAAATCATATTCCGCATTGGAGTAAATGCAAACAACCGATACTTTAAAGAACTAAATAGATTTTCCCTAGAGGTCACTGCTAATAACACAAACACAGAGGCAAGCAGCCTATCGTTGCAATCTCAACCAAACAAGCATAAGTATGTGTAGGGTTTCTCAAGTGCTAAAAACGCAGCGGAATCTATAAATCGAAACCCTAACAGGATCCATGTGTATATTAAAATCTAAACAGAAGTTCGATACGTACCTTTTGCAGATTGCAGGTAAATTAACAATCGATTGTGTCTGGATTAACGCCCCAAGTATTGTGCCTCTACCGGTATCCAGTCTCCAACAATCCAAGTGCTAGCTAAAGATCTTAGACTTCTTTTTCCTGATTGCCTTTGATCTTCAAAACTCTCTCAAAGATATCTGAATAGAGAACGATTCTCTTCGTATTCTTTTGGAGGCATTTTTTTCTCTCTCTTAAGGTTTTTTTTCATCACCCACACGCTATATATATATCCACATTATCTACGTGAATTAAAAGAAGTGGGGTCGAGAGATTTGGGCCTGCCAAACTGTTCAGTTCTAATCGTACGTTTAATCGTTATCTCATAACGTGCACGACTACGTAGATAAGTTGAATAAGAGAATAAATTAAAATATACTTCTTATTTTAAGTAGATTTTGGCGCACAGAAAATATTAACTCAGTTCGCTATTGTGTGCGACCTTGTAGGTTCACTAAATATTAGCAGTGTAACCCTTTTTGACTCACAAGTCATAAGCGGTTTCTAGCAAGACATTATGACTACCTAAGTATAGTGAATGTTGGTTTTCCGACACAATCTAATCTACAACTAAATATTAGAGTATCAACTTTGATTGATTCCTAGGGCAGACCACAAATGGTATGTTTGCTAATAAGAACCTACTTGAATTAGGAAACATTTCTCTTTATGCTCAAACTCGAGACATATTTTGAACAAGAGGAATAGTTAAGAGAGAGAGAAAAGTCAAGAAAACTGGAAAAGAGAAGTGAATTGCGTGCTAGAGAGAGAAAGGGTTCGGTTCAAGTTCGCCAGGGACATCTTATCGTGCTGGATTAATGTCGTATGTGAAGTGCTTGATAATAATTCAAAGACTTAATTCACCTAATTGAAGAAATTTCTCTAGGTTAAGCTGTAATTTCAATTCCATTCGGGTTTTAGGTTGCTAGGTTGATCCTAGAGGCTGTTGAGCTATGAAATCATGTTGTAATGAAACTTGGTGTGTCGTGAAACTGTGGAATTTTATGGAAGTCATCTTGGGATTATAGTTTGGTCGAGATGAAATTTTGAAGTTTATTGCGCTGATTTTCGCCCATCTACGGACGTCTTTTGGGTCAAAGGTGAGCTCTCCTTTTAAGCATGTCGAATTAGTTTTCCAATAACTTCGGACCTACTGAGACAGGCGTCGGTACAGTTCATATTTTAAATTTTGAACGTGAGTTGCCGCAGTATAGTAAATAGCAGTAGGTTTTCTACTTTGGGTGAGCTTTTCGTTGGCGCATTGGAGTTGTTTTGTTACCGAATAAACTTAGTTTAATTGAGTCTTAGTTAAGGTACTAATCTACTTGATTTTGACATCTGTTTCTCACTTAATTGATTGGATGCGTATCTTCGTTTGAGGTAGCTTTCATCATTCGGTTCGCCTATTTTGGTGAATGATGCTTGTATCGTCTATGGTTTTTGAACTCATGTCTTGAAAAATAACATAAATTAGATATGTTATAAGCTATTAAAGATGTATCACACAATGTTTAGAGCATATTTGTTGCTTGAAGCTCGATCGGACATTTACTATCCTTTTATTAATTGAAATGACATAGCAAAGGATCTCTTGAATTAGTTTAGGAATTGATTATTTGTGACATAGTTTCAGAAATGCTATGTGAATGTATCCTTCTTGATGAAGGAATCTTGAAAGGATACGTATATTGATTTGTAAAACTTGTTTATGAAATGAATTTTGACTGGTTGGAGGATTGTGTTGATGGTTTTATGCTTATGTAGGTGTGATCTGAAACCACTAAAGGGTTGCAAGTATACATACTGTTCTCCGGACGTCCTATATGGATCGAGACACGGGTTGATAATAAGGTAGAGACCTACATTGAAAGGGAATCTTGCTAGGCCTCATCAAGGAGCGTTAAGCTTTGCCATAATTTGATATTGAACATTAAATTGATTAATAAATTGGATCATTGATGTGTGCTTTGGTATCATTGATTGAATGAGTATTTCTAGTACGTATAAAACTTTTGGTGAAGTGAGATAACTCATTTTTTATCTTGTACATATATTATTTACTGAATTTGGATAAATGTGTTCTGCTCAGAAACATTCATCCCAATTGCTCATACCATATAAGAAGAATAAAAAAAAGTATGGAAATAAATTCACAAATAAAAGAAATAAAAAAGTGGTCTGTCATACATGCGATGGAAAGTGTCATACTAGTCAAATTCCAAATTCAAAGGAAGATAAATCAATTGGAAATAGGCAAAGATATTAATCATTAAGTACTAAGGTTGATTCCAGAAACTGAGTCATCGTCGTAAAAAAAACAAAGGAATAAATGAGAATTAAATGGAAGATGAAGGAATTCAAGAATATGATTATAGAGATGATTGTACATGTGGATTAGGTACTCAAAGTATAAGCGTAATAACTGTAGAGGATGATTTTATTTTAAATATAGTAGATAAAATAAGTGAGCCGATAATTTAGGAAGAATATATATTTTTTAAAATTAAGAGATTGCTCCAAAAATTCAGAAAAAACCGTACATTTTGCAAGAAATTTTGACAATGACAAAAGAAGAATAGAGGCACCGATTGGCTATTCAAGATCTCCACGAAGCGATAAATATTTTAAAAAAAGATGTAAAATAAATCATTAATAATCCAACATCGAGGATGGAAATGCTCTTTGCTCCCATATTCATCTTTTCTGCATATTGTGCTTCGCAAGGAGGCATACATTGACTCAACCTCTTGGTTTGGGATTCTAAATATCCTAACCATGCGGGTAATCTATTCAAGGAGATTTATGGACTTAAGCAAGTACCTCGAGCATGGTTTCTTGCTTAGGTTTTCGCTTGGTGAATCTTTTATTCATAGCAGGGAAATTACTATATAAGTCTTAAACTTATTGCATTTATACTAATTTAATCCTAAACCTTTTAATTGTTTTAACCGGAAATTGTTAACGTGAATGCAGGTATTATCACGTAGGATGGCCAACGCTAACATGAACAATTTTTTTTTATCACATATCCTAAGATCAGATTCACAAGTGTACCTTGAAAGGAAAAGTCTGTATGGAATAATCTTTGATTCCTCCAATTCCACAAATGTTGAAAAGTTACACCAAATACGAGTGGCCAATCATATTTTTTTACCAGGACTGTCGCGGCAGTTAGGTTTGCTAATAACCGCTCATGCTAATCAAGAGTAAAGAAATGAACCCTTAAATCCAAAGACAAAATCTTTAGCCAAATAGCCTCTGCGTACTTACAATCCTGGAGCACGTGTAAGGTGGTCTCAGAAGATTGTGGACAGGAAGCACAATGGGGATCTATTGTGATTTTACGATGAAATCTTTAGTGATTAGTGAGTAGATGCTGGAGTGAAACCGGCTATAGGAAACTTCCGATCCTTTGCGGTCCATCCCATTTTCATACTAAGCTCTAGAGTTTATTCATAGGTAAATGTTGTTCTAGCGAGATTAATTCATAAGCTTCCTTAATAGAGAAATTCCCATTGCTATTACTACCCCAAAGCAGCAAATCATTATCATCACAATTTATAGGTGGAAGCATGGACTGAAGTCACAGCAAAATTGACTGAGGTAGGATACCTACTAGACTGGTGAGGTTCCATTGATTATGACAATCAAAATCACGAACAACGCAGTCAAGACCCTGTATAAGAGCAGATGGCAAAATCCAATAGGTAAGGATCGATTCCATCAACCCAATTTATTAGTCCAGAATTTAATTGTTCTCCCATTTGTAGAAGAATATTTTTCTCTATATTAAATCATACTGTACAGCATTACAATATTTCTTATATACAATACAGGGGACAACCCTAGTATCTCAATAAATCAGGAAAAAAACTGTAATAAAGGAAAAACAAAAAAAATCCCTCTTTTGTAGGAAATACAGCTCATGCCAACACTCCCCCTCAAGTGGGTGAGAAGATGTGTTCGATGCCCATCTTGACAAGTGAGCTCTGAAATGCTCTACTTGACACAGTTTTGGTCAAAATGTCATCCAATTGATCTTCAGATTTGACAAAAGGCAACTGAATTACTTTAGCATCCAAATTCTCCTTGACAAAGTGTCTATCAACTTCAACATGTTTGGTTTGATCATGCTGAACCGGGTTGTGAGAGATAGCTATAGCAGCTTTATTATCACAAAACAACTTCATCCCAGACTCTGGTGGATACCCAAGTTTGGACAACAGCTTTTTAAGCCATAATAACTCACACAACCCCTTCACTACTCCTTTGAATTCTGCCTCGGCACTGGACAAGGCTACAACTTTTTGCTTCTTGCTCCTCCACGTGACCAAGTTACCTTGTACAAATGTGAGATAACTTGACGTCGACCTTCTATCTGATGCGTTCCCTGCCCAGTCCGCATCTGTATATCCTTCCACTGCAAGGTGATCATTCTTTGCAAACATTATCCCTCTCCCTGGAGCCAATTTTAAATATCGAAGGATACAATATATTGCATTCATATGTTCTTCACTAGGAGCATGCATAAATTGACTTACAACACTTATTGCATAAGCAATGTCTGGGTGAGTGTAAGACAAATAAATTAATCTTCCTATTAACCTTTGATACCTCTCCTTATTAGTCGGCACTTGATCAGGATACTCCCTAAGTTTATGATTCTGCACTATAGGAGTGTCAGTGGGCTTACAGTCCAACATTCCCACTTCAGCCAACAAATCAAGTACGTATTTTCTCTGTAACAAGAAAATTCCTTCCTTAGACCTAGCTACCTCAATACCCAATAAACATTTCAGTCCTCCCAAGTTCTTCATCTCAAACTCTTCTGCCAACTTCTCTTGAAGCCTCGAAATTTCTTCAGTATCATTTCCTGTAATGATCATATCATCAACATATATGATTAGGGTAGCCACCTTACCTTGGATTTGCTTAAAAAATAAAGTGTGATCTGAATTGCTCTGGGAACAATCGTACTTTCTCATGGTTGAGCTGAACCGACCAAACCAAGCACGAGGTGACTGCTTCAAACCATATAATGACCTCTTCAGTCTACAAACAACATTCAACTTGCCAATACACCCATATCCAGGTGGAACCTCCATATAAATTCCTTCCTCTAAATCTACATGAAGAAATGCATTCTTCACATCAAACTGGTGCAATGGCCAATCCAGATTTGCGGCAAGTCACAACAAAACCTGCATAGTATTCAATTTTGCAATTGGAGAGAAAGTCTCTTGATAGTCCACACCATAAGTCTATGTGTATCCTTTTGCGATCAATCGAGCCTTGTGCCTCTCAATGGTACCATCTGCCTTGTGTTTAATGGTGATCACCCACCTACACCCCACGGCTTTCTTCCCTTCTGGTAACTCTACAAGTCTCAAAGTTTGATTTTTTATAATGCTTTCATCTCCTCCTTCATAGCTTGGACCCATTTTGGATCCTTCAAGGCCTCTCCCACCCCATTCGGAATTCGAATAACCTATATATTTGACACAAAAGCCTTAGAAAATTCCGACAACCTTCTTGTTGACACAAAATCAGCAATGGGATATTTAGACCTTCGTTTCTCGACATCCGGTGAGTACTGACTGGGAGGTTTGCCTCGGTTATGCCTGTCGGGGAGTTTATATCTAACAATCAAATCAAAATCATCAAAAACCTCAAGATCAAGAAGAGAGCTTACCTCAGGATCATTCTTAGGAGAGTGGTCGTGTACTGAAGAAAGGGCAATTTGCGAATGAGCAAGCTGATCTTGCTCATTAGGTGTAGATATAGGCTGCTGGTCATCCCCACTTTCAGCTGAAAAACGATCACCCTCCCCCTCATCATCTGCCATTGCACCCTCCCCCTCATTGCCTGCCATCGAACCATGGCCTAGATCCTCATCAAACTGCACCATTGAAACTTTTCGTGAGCTAGTTAATGGTCCAGCCCCAGCCAGTTGCACCCTAAACTCCACATGTCCTCCTGACTCTGCACCCTCCATGCCAATGTCCCACCAATTTTTCTTTTCACTATAATTCTCCCCTTGAAAGGAATAATGGGGTGGAGAAAAATAGGACTCAGATTCCAGAAAAGTCACGTCCATATTAACATGTGTCTTCTTGGTCATCGGATTATAGCAGAGATACCCCTTTTGGTGAATCCCATAACCAATAAATACACACTGTACCGCACACGAGGTCAAGTTTGGTGCATTGGTTCTTGTGAAGATGCACGAAAGCCATACACCCAAACACTTTAGGAGGTATTGTCAAGACTGAAGGAAGAAGCATAAACTGGGATAAAGCTTGTAATGGAGTTTGAAATTGCAACACACGAGAAGGCATACGATTCATCAAGTGAACGGCTCTGACCACCGCTGCATTCCAGAACCTTTTTGGAACATTGCCGCTGACCAAAAGAGCTCTCGCTGTCTCTAGAATGTGGTGGTTCTTTCGTTCGGCCACACCGTTCTGTTAAGGGGTTTAAGTGCAAGAGGTCTCATGGATGAGTCCACGTTCCTTAAAATAAGAGGTGATGTGTTGATTGATATATTCCCCACCATTGTCTGTGCGGAGAATCTGAATACAAGCTTCAAATTGGGTGGCAACCATTTTATGAAACATACAGAATATGTTTGGAGCCTCATCTTTATGCTTTATCAGATACAACCATGTCATACATGTGCAGTCATCAACAAAGGTTATAAACTATCTCATTCCAGATATTGTAGTAATTGGAGATGCACCCTACACATCAGAATGAACCAAACGAAAAGGCTTGCTACTTTTATTAGAGCTCAAAAGAAAAGAAACACGATGACTTTTTGCTATAATGTGTGTTTCACATTGAAACGCAGAATCCGATAAATCACGAAACAACTCAGGAAACAAATACTTCAAATATCTAATGATGGGTGCTCCAACTAACGATGCCATAACCAAACATCCTTCTTCTTACTAACAGACCGACTAGGAGTGTGATAAGCGCGGCTAGAGTTGAGATCATCCACAATGTATAGCCCCTCCTTCTTAGTACCATGCCCAATAATCTCCTTTGTGAGAATGTCCTAAAACAAACAAAAGTCTGGGTACATAAGAACACGGCAATTCAACTCATAAGTAATCTGTCCAATAGACAATAAACGGTTGGACAAAGAGGGCACAAGTAATGTATTAGATAGAGAAAGAGATGGCGTAAAAGTCACACTCCCAACCCCGGTGACTGGATGGCAATGTCCATTAGCATTACGCACATTGTCTCGCCGCGGTGAGGTACGGTTGACTAGGTCATTGGGGGTCAGGCGTCATGTGATCGGTAGGGCCTGAGTCAATAATCCAGCCATTGTTTCCACCATGACGAGTAGTGACAAAAATAGAACCACAATTATCTTCAGAAGGAAGGGTGGAAGAATTAGTTGAAGGTACCATCGGGACCAAGGAAAGCGACGAACTCCCAGCCACCAAGGATGCCTACCCTGCACTCTTGCCCAGTTCTGCTTCAGATTTCTTCTTCTTCGCTTGAAAATCGTCCCACCAATCCGGGAATTCATGCAGCTTAAAACAAGTGTCCCTAGTGTGTTTGGAATTGCCACAGTGAGAACAGCCGTCGAGCACCTGAGACTTGGCCTTAATAGCAAACCAAGAGCACCCCACCTCTACCCACCGAACTACCTGCCATCAACTGCAGAGACGAGTCTCCATGACTGCCCCGTGAGACCATTGTTGTACCCATAGGAAAGCCATCAGCATTGGTCAGCATCACGATTTGGCGCATCTTCCCTGCAAACGTGTGCGTAGGCTTCCTCAACTGTGGGGAAAGGCTGCATCTACAAGACATCTGTATGAACCTTGTTGAGACGATCATCAAGTCCATCCAGAAAAAGGTAAACCCTATCCTCTTGAACAACATTATTGTAGCGCTCAATATCTGCAGTACACACCATAGGATTAGGTCCGCGGAAATCAATTTCACACTAGAGTCCTTGAAGATCATTGTAGTATTTTTCGATTGGTCCTCCAGCTTGCTTGAGTCGTGATACTTGGCGCTTTAAATCATATACCTAGGAAGTATCGGTGCCATCAAAGAAAGTGGTAGCTACAGAATCCCACGCAACTTTAGTGGTAGGGAATCTGATAAAATTGCCAATTAATGCCGGATCCATGGAATTGATGAGCTATCCTTTCATAGTCAAGTCCTCGATTTTCCACTTCCGAAAAATAGGATATGTAGGCAAAGGCTGAGGGAGGTCTCCATTGATATACCCTAGCTTGTCTTTGCCTGTGATGTACATCTCGATAACCTGAGATCATAAGCCATAGTTGGTTCCATCTTGTTTAATCGCAATATGAGATGAAGCCGAATCATTCTATGGTGTTGGTGCTAGAGGTGGAGGAGGAGGATTCTGATTTTGAGTCAGAATCTGAGTCAATCTGGTGGTCGGATTCTCCAAAAACGCTTCTGTGGTCGAATTCTCCCCATGATTTTGGTGGGGAATCACTACTCCTCTAGGGTTTTCATCCGCCATGGAGACAACGGCGTAGTGAAGAAGACGAGTAGACAAAGCAAATCGCCGTAATCGGGGATTAACGTACAATACTCACAAGGAGTGAACCCTATGCTCTGATACCATGTAGAAGAATATTTTTCTCTATATTAAACCATATTGTACTGCATTACAATCTTTTTTATATATAATACAGGGGAAAATCCTAGCATCTCAATAAATTAGGAAAAAAATTGTAATAAAGGAAAAACAAAAAAAATCCCTATTTTGTAGGAAACACAGCTCACACCAACACCATTAACCACTAACCATCTGGTAGCTTCCATTACATCTTCCCATACTTCACTTAGGGCTTTCAGTAAAGATTCTATTTTTATGGCTTCGCTAATGACACTCTCCTTCTCGGAACTGCCCTCCCCAAAGATATAGCTAATTTATAAACAGAATAAATAACTCCCACTACTTTATCATTGTAGAAACAATAATGTTTATTTCAAACACGCAATAAAATATTTAAACATAATAAGATTGCGTGGCCATTTAGTTAAAAAGCAGATAATTTATAATGTACTTATATTTATTTTTACTTTTTGAATAAACATTTTTCAAAAATAGCTTTCCTTATTGTGTCCTAAAAAATATTTTGCATTTATTTTTCATGTATTAAAAAATCTTAACATTATAGCATCTAATTCTGCCGCATATTAATCTTAGGCCTTCATAAAGTATCGTACTCTTTCACAAATAATAAAATAAATTATACGAAATGTCATATTTTTCTCTTCCATCACATCTCATATTAATAAATCTCTAATAATTCAAAAATATACATATAGACATGCCCAAGTAAAGCGCCGGCTAAGTAACTAGTTATCCTTTACGATCACGACCTTGCTTAACCAAAATAATGTCTCGCAACACCATGCGCAACACAAACATGGCGAATTTGGGGATAATGTGATAAGAATAAGATTAGATCCCATTTCTCCGGTTTAAAATAAAGTGAGGGCCACAAACTTAATTCTTGCGATTCCGCCCCAAATCATGATTTTATTTAGAATCTTAGTACCCATGAATAATCTAAGTCCTCGGTGGTCCAAGAAAAACAAATTAAGTCCTTAATTACATTCTCCCCCTTGGTTAAATGAGCATAGTATCAATCCAATCATCCAAATTAAAAACAAATTAGCAAAAATTCATTCTCCTTCCTCCTTTTTTTTTAAATTCTTTTATCAATCCAATCATCCAAATTAAAAACAAATTAGCAAAAATTCTTTTCTCTTTCGTCCTCTCACGTGTCCCTCGCAAGGGGCAGGTCTGCTATGGAATCGGGCCAGGGACAAAACTGGGAATACAGAAATACGAAAAAGAAGGGGCGTGCGGCCCACGCGCGAAGGCTTTACTTGTTAGTTGTCACATTCTCTTGCTCTTCCCATCTCCTTGCAGATTCGCAGGAAGTCGTCGAACCGCGTCGCTCTGTCCCGGAGAGGAGCTTGCCGGAAAAAACCGTCGGAGCCGTTGCGTAACCACACGTCCGCCACCGTGCCGATGCCGGCAGCACCACGGCAGTGGGACGAGGATCATGACCGGTTTCCGAATTCTAGAATGGGTAACTTTTATTGCGTCAAAAATTTTCTTTCTCCAATGATTATTTTTACCAATTTACCCCAATTGTGGATGAGGGTAATAGCCCTTTGGTCTCTGGTGCGATAATTGTTTTCTTTAGGTTAATATCATGAAAAATTTTAAATTGATAAATTTATAATAAATTTATTCCAAATTATTTTTTGATCACAAAAAATCCCAACCTGATATATTTATCACAAATTTACTCCAAAATATTTTTTTTACCATCAAAACCTCAAATCGGTATATTTGTGACAAATTTATCCACCGTTAAATTGGATTAATACGATGAAAAATCACAAACTAGTATACACGTGACAAGCAAAGGGTAAAACCTCAAACTGATACACCTGTCAACTACCACGTGTCATTTAACTCAGAAATTTGACGATAAAATTTAACAAAAATTAACGGAGGGTAAAATTATCACAGGTGTACTAATTTGGGATTTTTGGTTGTTAGAAAATTAGTTTTGGTTAAATTTATTATAAATATACAAAATTTGGGTTTTTTGTGATAGGATCCATTTTCTTTTTGGGGAATTTATGGTGTTTGGGTCGAGGATGATACTTGAATTTCTTACTTCAAGTAACAACCGACTCCAAAATGATTCAGTCACAAAAATTATAAAAACAAATGTATTGAAAACAAAGTAAAAGCCCCAGATTTTTTCTTAAATTCCCTGGCTTTCGCTACTCGCCATTTTCATTAATCAAAACAATTTGAACCAAGCTGTCATTTGTATTGGAGATTCTTCAACTTGAAGAATAACATATGGCACGAGATGAACATAAGAAGATTAAAAAGGCCAGAAATAGTCCTGAATTAAAATTATCTTTCATGCATAATAAAAAAACTATAAGAGTGATCAGACAGAGAAAATTTTAGTGACCCTTTGGGATGATTTTTTTTTTCGCTGAATAAATCTTATGATTATGTTAACCCACAAGTATGGGAGACCCCCTAATAACCGATGATTGTGACTTATTGGTACGGGCTGCTACTCTACAAAAGCGAGATCGCGAGATTGAAACCATTTGTGATGGTAGCGTGTGGAGGAAAGTGATGGGGTTAATAATCACTACGGGGCGATTGATCCTGGACCATTGGCACCTTGATGGGATTAATAGTGATGGCGCGCGCCTATTTCCAAAGAATGAGTCATGTGTGTTGCTGAGTGACTGACCTTCTCGAAATAAAAGTATCTCAAAGAATAAGTGGAATCCTTAACATAACATCCTGAGATTAGCTACAGTGATTAATCTTTCCTCCCCCCTCCTGCACACGAAAAATAATATGTAGGATTGCTTCAAAGGTTGTCAAGAGATGGAGGGGGTATATAGAAGAAAGATGAACTAACCCATAGTTCGTACGTGGGTTTTGATGTGCCGGGTCCATTCAGGACTTAGCTATTACATCTGCGTATTCATAACCTCTGTTTTCACTCTATTCTTCCATCTGTACAGTAATTGTTATTGGAGGAAAGAAAGCATTCATATTCTGAATATTGACCTGAACAAGATATTATCTAATGGACTCGGGTATCTATGCAAAATTTTGTACTTCAGAGTTGAAAGTGAAAATTTTTTGTTGACCATGAAAATATTTCCCATATAATTCTCCTAACAGCGCCAGACAACAAAAATGGGCAAAATGTTTCTGTCCAGCTAACTTCTCGTAAAATAGACCCTTGGTTGCCTCTTAAGCTATTGGCAAATGATACTGCATACTCGGTGTAAAAACTTGAGACTCATCCTTCCATGAGCACCAGTCAATTTTAAATGATAAACGAGGGCCGATGTAACTATGAGTGCGTCTTGTATATCAGCAGCCATCCTCTCTGTCCTTATTCGCTTTCTCTCTGTAGCTTAGACTCAATTTCTGTTTTGGTAAGGTAATGTGACCCCAGTGAACCACTCCTTGTGGATGACAAGAACTAAGCTCGTTTGATTCTACGAGGACTGAAGTATCTTGTAAATCCTGGAAATCCCCACCTTGCCTTGAGGAACCCCCCAGAGCTCGTCCATGCTTCCAGATATTAGATGCTCATCGTGACTAACCTGCAAATCAAGGTGAAAAGAGGCCTATTAGCTGTGAAGATGATCCATCGTTCATCTAATTGAAGTATTTTGGCAAGAAAATCAATCTCACCAACAGAATCCCTCCTTGGAACAAGACCTTGAATGAGCGCCTCAACCACATCCAAATCCTACAGTTGGGGGATAGTAAAAAATGCAGAGTCATGCTCTATTTATCCTTAGACAAGAAACTGACAATTTACAAGGATAACACGTTAGTAGTCACTGGTCATTAAAGCAGAACTTAAAGTCCAATACTGCCTATAGGCGCAGATACCCGACCTACTTGGTACTATAGACTACTGTAATACAAAAACACTGATCAGGCTAGCATAAATGTTCTGATGCCAATATTTTTCCAGTTGAAACAGTTAGATTGGTTTCTGTTCCATTATAAGTTAGATGTAAGATGGCAGAGGCTCCCTATAGCTATGATCACTGATTGGTTGTACTGTATTTTCAATGTAAAGACTAGATTCCAATAAGTTCAACTAGTGCAAGAAAAATAACAAGCTAACTGAAAAAGTAATCGTAGTCATAAGGTGGAGAAAAATGAGTAAACATACCAGATGATTGGATGGCTCGTCGAGCAAAACTATGTGAGGTTTCTTAAACGTTATCCTGGCAAATGCAACTCTGCTTTTCTAACCACCTAATAGTATGATCAAAGCACCATGTTATATGTGCAATAAAATCCAAATAGCCTTGGATAAAGTAGAAGTGATCCACCATTCAGATTACAAATTAACTACCCTCTAATAGAGGTTCACAATGTCATAAGAAAACTGCTTCAACAAAACATTTACGTATGCAACAATTGCAGAGAGGGAGGAGATGTACCAGACAAGTTACATATTGGTTGAAGCGCAAGATTTCCAGTTACACCAAAGAAACCCAAGTGATCCTTCCAAGAGATTTTGCCTATACAGATCGCAATATTATCTACAAAACAAGCAGAGTGAATGAGCTAGGGCTGATCCAACCCAATGAGAACAGCCACCCAAATGTCAGTCTTCGACCTTCCGTGGCTGGTTTTGCAAAATTTATGTGAAACACCTGCATGGGTAAAAATCAGTTTGTATCACGCATCGAATTGAGGAAGAAGAACCGAAACTGATGCCTTCAAAACCCAAAAAACTTACCCGAACCTTAGAAAACCTGACTGTAGCCAACAGAGACGAATCTTTTATCATGTTTCGGGTGTAATCGATAGCTTATTGGATCCGATCCCGATCAATGTTGATGAAAGGGATATCTTGGATGAGGGGCCAATAGTGGCCAGTGAGTTTTGAGCATCGATGTTTCAGGATCTCGCATCCTTCTATCGTCAATACTTGGAGGGAGGGAGGGAGGCCATCCGCCGGCAAGTGCCTCAAATTCGGGCAAATTATAAAGCATAACCATTTGAGAGACGAAAGATGCGTGCGGAGGCCGCTTGATAGTCTTTCCACCTTCCTCATGTTTAATATTCGAAGAAAGGTTAGAGAGGAAGGAAAGAGAAGACTCCACGCATCATCCTCGTCTGCCTCCGAAGGAAACCATGCCTTCTCTCCCTCCTTTCCCATGCTTATTCCGTCAATTGACAGGGCCACCAAGGACGTGAGCAGGGGTAAGCCCCATTCTCTCACTGGCTGCTTCAGATTCTCGCACCCTAAGATTATAAGACGCCGCAAATTGGGAGGCAAACCTCCTTCGGGGAAGCTTTTGATATTTTCACAATAGCTAATGTATAGCTCCTGGAGGGATGTAAGTTGATGCCACTGATCTGGTAGGGATTTTATCTTCGGACATTCAATGAGGGATAGAAGTGACAGGGTGATGGGAACGACAGGGAAGTCCTCTATCTCCAAAGTCGGACAATTGAATATTTCCAAATGAGTGAGATAGGAGAGCGTGTGAAGGCACCGCGGTAGGCTTCCCAGATTCTTACAGCTTGCAATACCCAAAGTTTTCAGCGATTCTATGGCGATCTCTTCTAGTGACTCCACTCCATTGCACCCCCAAATATAAAGTGTCTTCAGAGCAGGAAGTCTATCCTTGGCAAAGGGAAAGGATGCTAGAGAATCACATTCATCTATCTTCAAATATTCAAGTTGAGATATCGAGTTATTGCTATCAGGTTCGTCTAGAGGAATGTTTAGTCCTGTGAGTTTAGGACAATTCCAAATGCTCAAATGTTTGAGTGTGTGCATCTTGCTTGGAATCTTTTCTAAACTCATGCAATCCCTCAATTCCATCCTTTCGAGGGTGTTGGGCACCTCTATCTCTCCTTTTCCAGCCACGAAAGATGTGAATTGAGGACAACTATCGATGACTACACCCTGAAGGCAAGTAAGATTTTGCATTTCATTTTCATCTTGCCACAAGTATGTTAGCTTGTCACACTGTCCTATATGAAGCTCCTTTAGCTTGACCAAGCAGCTCATATATCCATGATCAAAGCAAACAAGTTCTGCAAGATTCCTAATTTTAAAAATGGTTAAAGAAGTTAGGTTTACAAAACTCTTTAAGATCTCCTCATTACAATCCTGAAGGTATAACTCACGGAGAGATGGAACACAAATCACACTAGTTGAATTATTCAAATGCGGGCATGAATGAATTTCAAGCTTTGTGAGTTGATCAAGTTGACGAGGTAATGTCCCGACCAATGAAAGACAACTCCGGACAACAAGATGCTGAAGACAGGAGAATGGCACTTCTTCTTGGCCCTCAGCATGCCAATCCTTCCATTCCCACATCTCTTCAAACTTCAAAGTTGTTAAGGATGAAAAAGGCCTTTTACCTCCGCAAAATTCAGAGCTTATCATGCTTACTGCATTCAAACCTTCAAGAGATAATTCTTTAAGTGAAGGTAGCTGTCCAAGTGATGGCAGCAATGTAACTTTAGGACAACCACGCAAGCACAAAGACACCATTTTAGAATAGGATGGATCATCTAACCATGACGGGAATATTGCACCACCATAGTCGGAAATAGTGAGATTTTCAAGATTAGTGTGAGGTCGTAGAGAGCGAAGCACTAGTTCTTCGTGCTTATCATTTCGGATGTTTCCAAAATTGTCACCCCAATGCAAGAATAATTTGTTAAGGCCTCGCTTTCCATTTAAATTAGCATCACTTGCATCTCTATCTTCTTCCACCTTTTGCAATTCTGATATGAACAATTCTCCTTGAAGATGTGACAAGTTCTTTAACTCCTTTATCTGTGATCCTTGCTTTGGCCCCACCATAAACTTGGACAAGATAGTAAGATTCTTCAAATTACTGATACCCAATGGCATCTCTTTTAGACTTTTTGTATCTCTAATGTCAAGAAACTGTAAGCTAACCATTTTTGTAATCCCTAGAGGCAACATAGAAAGCTTGCGACAACCTCTTAAGATTAAAGCTTGTAATTTGCACAAGGCAACAATTGACTTCGGTAGCCTTTCAATATCTGTGTACGAGAAATTGAGATATCGAAGATGTTTTAAATCGCCAAGACAATTCGGTACCTCTATGATGGAACAATGAGATAATGAGAACACCCTCAAGTATTTCAATTTTATTAGCAAGTCATGTAGCACTTTATTGGAAATGTGGAATTTGTCTTTCCAACTATATCTATCATGCAGTAGCATTAAACTTCTTAGTACCTTCATGCGTTTGTATTTTCCCAAGCTTTTTGATGTAACAAATAGTGTCGAGATGAATGATGCATACCGAGCTTTTTCAAGAGATGCATCATCTTGATCAGTCGCCAGCAAAGACTCCTCTGAGCTAAAGCATGTCCCACCCGCAATTGACTTAGCTAGATCATTCAGAAGATCATGCATTGAAAACTTAGATGCATCTACCCTCGATTGTTGAAGAAATGATCTAGACACTAACTGATCGAAGTAATCCCATCCCAATCTCAAGATATCCTCATTTGCTTTTTGTCCATCTAAAAAACCCTCTGCTATCCATAAGAGTACCAGCTCATCCTTTTCAATTTTGTAATCCTTGGGAAACACCGCACAATAAGCAAAACATCTCTTCAAGTAAGAAGGAAGATGGACATAGCTCAATTTCAAAATTGGGAGAACCTCATCTTTTTTTCCCTTCGGAAGATCCCATATTCTGTTATTCAAGATGGCTTTCCATTTATCCAGATTCCTTTCATTAGATAGGGCACCGCCCAACATCTTTGCTGCCAAAGGTAAGCCTTTACATTTTTCAGCTAATTCCTTACCTATTGCTTCAAGATATGGGTGGCTCTCAAAATTTGTTGCTCCAAGAGCATGAAAGGCTAATAAGCTTGTACAATTATCAAGGGACAACTCCTCCAAAGGATACGGCGAAGCTCCTCTTATGGAAACAACGGGAAGGTTGCGAGTCGTGACAATGATCTTGCTTCCCTTGGCCCCCGCTTCAAATGGCTTTAAGAGGTTGGTCCATTTTCCATAATTCTCATTCCAGACATCATCTAAAACCACAAGAAACTTCTTTCCTGATAGACTATCCTTCAACTTAATTTGAAGCCCATCAAGATCTTCACCCTCACAGGACAACCCGGTGATCGACCGCAAAATAGTCTTCGTTATGTCAAGAACATCAAAAACATTTGAAACAAAAACCCATGCTCTCCTCTCAAAATAGCTTGTCACTCTGGAATCATTATACAACCGCTGAGCCAAGGCTGTCTTTCCAATACCACCCATCCCAACTATGGGGACTATGCTCAGTGTGGCATCTGAATTTTCAACCTCACTAATCAATAGATTGAGTATCTGTGCTTCTTCCTTCTCCCTACCGAAAAATCGAGGCTCTGGTAGAGAAGAGGTGGGATCCCTTTTGTTGGTATAGTTGGATCTGTCCACAACATTCTCTCTTAAGCTTAGACGAGCCTTTCGAGTGACAATCGCTTCCAACCTGCCATTGATCTCTTGGACCTTGGTTTCAGACACAAGAGAGTGTGGGATCGGATTTGTGACATCCGAAAAATTTTCCTGCGTTTGTTAATATGTAAGAATTTAGATGCAGTAGTTATTGCATGTGGAAATCCTGGTTGAACGATTAACGTGGCGGTAACGGAACACCTGAGCTAAATTGTTATGTCCATAATTTCGGCGAATGGGCCTACTAGCAATTAATTATTGAATAATTGCTTATGGCTTGATTTTCTAGAGTGACAATGATAAGAGTATCACTAGGTTAGTTGTTAATGGAGATTGTTATGCTACGAAAATTCTTTTACTGTTTGAATGTTAAGTTGGTAATATACTAAATTGGGTATTTTCTTACATTCAGAAAATTTTTCTAATAGTTTAGACAGGTTCAAATATTTTCTGAGTTATCAATGCTTAAAACGGACATTGGTTTTTCCTTGTTGTTATACCGAAATAGATGTCGCTTTGGCAATTATTAAATATTTGCTTTGGGAGCCATTTGATTTAAGCCAATTGTCTCTCATTGGAGCTTGCCACTTCTTCATATTTACTACCAATTGTTCCAATCCATATGCCTTGATGACATTATACTTAGCTAAAGCAAATGACATAATACATTACATCATCAATTTTAACCTTGCCTCATTAAAAGCAAGTGATGAATCATATCCTTACTTGGCCAACAAAGAAGAGGTCCCTCAAATATCTTCTCTTGTGATAAATAATTGTTAAAATATGTCTCGAGTTTGAGCCCGCATACGAAATCCGACCCAAAATAAATTAAAGGAAAATCTAGAAGTTGAATATACGTGGATATCCACGGTGGAAATCTATATTTCCTGTTCGGTTTTGGAGTCTGGCCAAGGTGCAAAATAAAGGAAAGTGTTGACTAATTCCAGTTTGTTTCTTCTCTTGTAAGTGTGGCCAACTGTGTCAGAGAGAAAAAAAAGGAAAGGAAATAAAGTCCTAGTTAAAGTCAGGAAAGAGAACAAAAGAAAGGGAAAGTGGGAGCATGGACTTTTGTTGACTGAATCCTATTAGGATTATGTACGTGGAGTTCCCTTTCTTGTATTCTTACTTGCTCACGTCGTCCAAGGAAGAAGTCCACAACACATACAAATATGCTCATGGTGACGGGATGCTTTTAACGAAGAATTGATTCTTGAAGCGTCGTTTCTAAGCGAGTGCTTGGTAGTGGGTTTGTTGGTTTTGTTCATGAAATTACACCAAGAATTTAAGTATTGAAGTCGATTAAATCTTGTGGTAAAATGTGTGTACAATTCCTTCGTAAGATTGAGATATAAATTTCGTGAGGAATTGTGAGGCAAAATACTGCGTGAGTTATTGGGTGTAATTGGGGCTTGGGAAACACTTAAAATGTTTGAGTAACTCGAATGTGGTTGTAATCTCCATTATATCGCTCGATCTATAGTGGAATTTGTTGTTGCTCTCTCTGTGGACGTAGATCATTGCGATTGAATCATGTAAATCTAGTGTCCGATTTATTTTCTTGTTCTGTCTATTTTATTGTTTGATCGTTTCTGCAACAATTTGTATCAGAGCTAGATTTGGCTGAGTTGAAGCGAATCGATGGTGACAGAAGAAGGAAAAGTGAAAATCAATAGATTTGATGAGAAGAATTTTGGTTTTTGGAAGATGCAGATTGAGGATCATTTATCTCAGATGAAACTGCACTTGCCCCTATCTGGTGAAAAGCCCAAGACGATGAAGCAATCTGACTTGGAATTGATGGATAGACGAGCTTTGAGTGTTATTTGACTAACGTTGGCACGTAACATTGCGTTTGGCATAGTGAAAGAGAATACCACTACGAGTTTGATGAAAGCCCTATCAGACATGTACGAGAAGCCCTTTATGATCAACAAGGTCTATTTGATACAATGTCTATTTAACTTGAAGGTGAGCGAAGGTGTTTTAGTTGCTGATCATATCAATGAATTCAATATGATCGTTAGTCTATTGAGTTCAGTTGAAATTATCTTTGAAGATGACGTATGTGCGTTGATTCTATTATCTTCATAACCTGATAGTTGGCATACTATTGTTACCTCTGTTAGTGATTCATATGGGTCAACAAGTTTGACGTTTGACGGTGTTCGATATTTAATTATGAGTGAGGACATCTGTAGAAGATAATCTAGTGAACATGTATCTACTACTTTAATAGGTGAAATTAGAGGAAGAACTAATACACGTGTAAGTAGAAGTAGTATAAATATGAATAGACGAAGTCAGTCTAGGATTGGTGGTGCTGTCTGTTGGAGTTATAGCAAGATGGGGCATCTTAGAAGGGATTGCTTTAAGCTGAAAAACAACAAGAGTAAAGGAATTAGAGTTGAATCTACGAATGATGTTGCAGCTATAGCTTATGGTAATTCGGATAATGTTGATTATGTCTTGTCTGTCACTGATTATTCATCGTTTGACGGATGAATTATAGATTCTGGTTGTTCTTTTCACGCTACACCAAATAGGAACTGATTTACTACTTATCAATGCACAGATAGTAGTAAAGTGCAATTAGGAAACAATTCTAACTACGATGTTATAGGTGCTAGTGATGTTGGAATCATAATGCATGATGATATTGTGTTGACATTGACTGGAGTGAGCTATGTTCCAGAGTTGAAGAAAAATTTGATTTCCTTGAGTGCCCTGAATTCAGCTGGGTGTCGGTATTCTTCATAATGTGGAGTTCTTAAAGTTCTTTGAGGTGGCATGGTGATAATAAAAGGAATCGAGCATAATGGCCTGTATGAGCTTCAAGATGAGACAGTGATGGAATTCGCTGTATAGACATTGGATGCATCAGTTCGAGAGTCTGAATTGTGACATATGCGTTTGGGGCACATTAGTGAGAGAAGCCTAAAGGTTTTAATTGAAAGAAATTTGCTATGTGGCTATGTTGCTAATGAATTGAATATATACAAGTGTTGTAATTTAAATCAACAGCGGAAAGTGCAGTTCAGTGCGACTGTCAAAGAAACCACAGATATTGTAGAATTAATTCACTTAGATGTTCGCAAGTTGTGCGATTTTCTCTGAGAAAGAATGCTAGATTTATGCTAAAAGTTGTGGATGACTACTTGAGGAAGACTTGGGTATTTGTGCTTAGGCACAAATTTGATGTTGTTGTTAGGATCAGACAGTTAAAAGCTTTGATCGAAAAGGAGGCTGGTAAGACGATCAAGCAGGTGCAGACTGATAATAGTATGGAGTTTTGCTCGAAACTGTTAAATGAATTTTGTATGAAGGAAGGCATAGTGACACACCGCACTAGTGCTATGAACCATAACATGTTGCAGAGTTAATGAGCAAAACGTTACTAGAGATGACCCATAAAATGCTATTTAGTGTTAGTATGGCTAGAAGATCTCTAGCATTTGCGCTTAGTACGGCGAACCTCCTGAAGAATAGAACCTCATTGACTCAATTGGAAGTCGGACTCCCGAAGAAATGTGGTCAGGTAACCTTGCTGATTATTTTGTTTTTAGAATATTTGGTTGTCCGTGTTATGCTTGAGCAACTGATGTTAAGCTCGATAGAAGGGCAAGGAAGTGCATGTTACTAGATAATGTACAAGGTGAGTGGGGCTAGCAGTTGTGGTGCCCAGAATAAATTTACCTGTTGTCAGTATAGAAGTCACGTTTGACGAGTCTCCAGTACTTCTAGGTAGGAGTGTTAATAGCAGTGTTCATACGGATTTGGACGATATTCAGCTTGAGGTAGAGTTGCAACTAGAAACTCTTGAGGTAGCGAGTATTAGTAAAATAATCAACACAGATGGTGCTTGTAGCGAGGTGGTGCCTATAGAGCCAATAGTTGCCGTAATTACTAAAATTTACAAGGTGCATATTCGATCGTCTGATAGATATGGATACAATGATAATTTTGCTTTATCAATTATCAACGGTTGAGGAGGTTATGTCGGAAAATCCTTATAGAGTGGTTAAAGGTACATGCGGAGTTGGTATTTTGATGAGGTCCACGACTATAGCGAAGTTCAAGTGAGGCTTGGACTTGAAAAATGTTTGTGGCTGTTGAGCCCATTGGGGGCTGTGGGAGAGTAGCAATGAAGTTCCTACAAAGCGATTGTGACTTGACTCAAACGTTGAGCTAAGATGGAAATTGTTAAAATATGTCTCGAGTTTGAGTTCGCATATGAAACCCGATCCAAAATAAATTAAAGGAAAATCTAAAAGTTGAATATCCATGGATATCCACCGTGGAAATCTATATTTCCTGTTCAGTTTTGGAGTCTGGCCAAAGTACAAAAGAAAAGGACTTTGTTGACTAATCCCACCTTGTTTCTTCTCTTGTACGTTTGGCCAACTATGAGAAAAAAAAAAGGAAAGGAAATAAAATCCTAATTAAAGTCAGGAAAGAGAACAAAAGAAAGGGAAAGTGGGAGCATGGACTTTTGTTCACTGAATCCTATTAGGATTATGTACGCGGAATTCCCTTTCTTGTATTCCTACTTGTTCACGTCGTCCAAGGAAGAAGTCCACAACACATACATATATGCTCATGGTCACGGGATGCTTTCGTGAAATTACACCAAGAATTCAAGTATTAAAGTCAATTAAATCTTGTGGTAAGATTTATGTATAAATTCCTTCGTGAGATCGAGAGATTAATTTGTGAGGAGTTATGGAGCTAAACACTGCGTGAGTTATTGGGTGTAATTGGTGCTTAAAAAACACTTAGAATGTTTTAATGACTCGAGTCTGATTGTAATCTCTGTTGTATCGCTTAATCTATAGTGAAATTCGTTGCTTCTGTCCCCGTGGACGTAGGTCACTACGATCGAACCACGTAAATCTAGTGTTCGATTTTTTTCTTGTTATGTCTATTTTATTGTTCGATCACTTCGCTTCCGCAATAATACGATCGAGTCAATTGCACCATAGTTATTAGCATAGAGGCCACATGAACTCATTGCATTGGAACAACTTGCCTCTATACCTTTAGGCTTCATGATTTTACCCTATAAGCATTTATTACCTTAACCATGGTTAAACAATTTCCTCTCTTCATTTCTTGTGTAGCCAGGTGAATAAATTAAAAGAGAAATCTCAAAGAGATACCACACTTCACTCACCTCACCAATCAACTTTTCACTTCCCTTCAACTTTTGCTTTCAACTTCCAAAGAGACATTCTCTTCTTGTTTCATTTTTCTTCAATAACCCAAGAAAAGGCAAAGGCTCCACTCATGTTTCTAAAGTTTTTGTCCCGATCTTTCGAGTAGAATAAGGTACCGCCGACTTTCATTACTTTCCATCAACGGTTTTGTCGCTTGTAAATCAAATGCTTTTAATTTTTTATTTCATCTATTTTGATTAAAGGTGACCGAAGCTTTAAATCGCTCAATTTTCTCAAGGTAAGTGAAAACTCTAGGGACTAAGTTAGGTTATTCTACTTAGTACTCTTGACTTAGTTGTATGATGATTGAGATTTAAGTTTGAATTCGAATGCTATGTGAAAAAAGTTCTCATGATCGGGTGTTGAAAGATTGGGTTTGTTTGACTTGATTTGATAAGTTCTTGCATGTTTTTTTAGGCATTTTGGTGTATTCCATAAGAATCAATAGCATATTTGATGCAAAAGTGTGAAAATGGAGAAGTTGTCAAATCATAAGTGTTGAAAACAAGTTAAAGGAACTTTTCTGAAGGTATCAGGTCATAATAATGAAGTTATTGATTTATGTGGAAAGTTGTCGAATTTAGCCAGAAGTTACTGGTTTTCTGAGTTACTGAATTTTAGAGTTGCCAAAAAATATAAATAAATAAAAATATTATAACAATAATTATTTTCTGTTTTCGATTGCTGGTCTCTGTATGTTGTCCATTCCAAGGTGTACATGAGAATATTGTTGTCTATATGAGAATGAACAAGAGGTATGTAGGTTTTATTACATGTGTAAGTAATGTATGAAAAGTCATGGTGTTCACTTTTGAATGAATCTACGTGAGAATCTCATGTTGATTTTTGGACATATTTATGTGCATGAGAAATGCAAATAATGATATGAAAATGTTCCGTCGTCTACGAGATTGTAGCAACGATGCCTCGGTGTTAAGATGACTGCGAATCGGGACGTCCTGTCGGATATCACGAGATGTCTCGAAGTTGAGAAGCCCCATGAGTTGGGAAGACCCGCAAATTGGGAAGTGATGAAATAATGAATATGATGTAGATATACATTCACAACGATAAGGTACTAGGTGATATTGGTGCATCATGATATGACATGATATGATATGATATGCCATAATTAGATACGACGCGTGTAGCACTTGGCGTACCTGGGGCATCAGACGATTCAACCTAGAGGATTTATGTCGGCCAAAGCAAGAGAACTTCCAATTCACCCAACCTATGCTTGTGCTAGATTCTTCCCTCGACTTAGCCTGAGCAGCTTTGATCACGAACTCATCGAGCAAGTCTTCCATGTCATAGGCCAAGTCCCTAACATCATCCAGCCACTGCTTCACTAGACGGTTACCATCGAGTTGCCTGTCCTCTGCATCAGCCAGCACCGCATCAATTGTGACCAGCATCTCCTTCCACTGCTCGAGCGAGGCAATGCTGATTCCTTCCCGCTGCACATAGCCCAATGCTAGAGAAGCCAACTTGTCAAACAGGACCTGAAAGAAGGAAGTCAAGATGGAACCCGAAACTATCTCTCCGATGGCCATGGGTGAATCAGTCAATGTTGTGAACCACGAAGGTGTTATGATGAAGCAAAGTGAAATGAGCTAACGGAGAGAGACAACTATGAAGCGTAGGAAGACCAACACGTTCAAGGACAAAAAATATTAAAGAAAGACTATGAAGCGTAGGAAGACCAAGACGTTCAAGGACAAAAAATATTAAAGAAAGACCAAGACTTTCCACAAGTGCTTGTTTCTTCAGTTGCTCTCCTTAATCTTCAAATCAAGACCTTTGGCTGTCGGACCTTTACTTTTGGCCAACCAAAACAGAGTCTTCGCATGACCAACTTAGTTGCACGCATATTTTCGTCGAAAGTGTTATCACCCATGACTATTTCGTTGGCTTTTTTAGCATCAGTAAATTCTCAGTATCTTTATGATTCTAATGTCTTTTATCTTTTGCTTTATTGGTGAACACACGATCCGTGTACGCTTTTATGTGATAGTTACAGAGCTAAAATTTTGCAGCAAGATGGGTGGCAATAATCCGCTGAAGGGTGCTAAGGTAGTAGCTGCTAAGGTAGCAGTTGATGACCCGGAATCGCTTAATAGGAGATTCCTGGTCCTTTGAGCATGATCTTCCCGTTCATCATTGTGTTGCCTACAATATAATTCGTGTCATTTTCACTAGATTTTACATTGTGAGTTCGTGATTTGTGACTATTTACCATAAATGGATTAGTTGGTCTGCTGACCCTTTTTCTTTTTTATGATGAATGAAGTTGACGCAGTTGTTAGGATTGGCCAATAAGCATCTCCATGCAACTTGCACCGACAAAAATAAACGATTTGAAACCTAAGATTTTGATAATACACCCAACGACGACATTTTCGGTAGTAGATCTACAAGTCATCAAAGACGGCTAACTTTGTCTTTTCAATAAGGAAAATAGAAACACGTCCTTTCGGCTAAACAAGAAAAAAGGGTCAGCCACACCAACTAATTCATTAAGCAAGTTGCTTGGGCTAACTTTTTCTATTCAAAGGACCATGGTTTTCCTATCAAGCGGTTCACTATAATCAACTATAGTTATATTTTGATGGTTCGCCTATGATTCGCCTATGATGGGGTGTGTTTGAGATGCACCTTTTAAAGAGATGTGAGTTGTTGTCTTTTAAGGAAAATTAAAATAACTTCACAAATAGACAAAAACTAAAATACCAAAAAGAACGTACAGGAAACGAACATTTTCCTCTCTATTAGAAGAACACACAAATGGTTTCCATTATTACTTTGAGAAGACAATCGACATTAATACTGTGGAACAAGAATATTTTCCTTGTGATTATATTCAGATCATTGTGAAGCTGTAGAGATTCATCCATTACTTGCTGGTGATTCAATCTATATTCCTGGGTAATTCTTTTATTGTGCATAGAAAGGTTAGTCAATTTCTTCCGTGACTTTTTCCCTACAACTACCTTAGCACCCTTTAGTAGATCATTGCTCTTCATCTTGCTTTGAATTTTTAGCACTATAATCATAAGGATACTGAGACTATACGGATGCAGAAAAAGGCAACAAAAACACTCACAAGCAATAAATTTTTTACGAAAATAGTCGTGCATTCGAAGTTGGTCAATGGAAAAAACATCACGTTTCATTTTCTGTTTTGGATGGCCACAAGAAAAGGTCTTCTCTTTTCAGATGACAGTCTGTTAAATATGTCTTGAATTTTATGTACTCGGTCCAGTTCATCACCCGACCTGACATATTTTTTGTGCGACCCAAAAATGGAGAAAAAATTAAGATTTAGTTTGTGACGCGGAGGGTTGGGCCGATAGGCCCAACTTGGAGCAAGTGAACAAATCTCTATAGTGGTCCGCCCAACCTGGAGCAAGCGAACAAATGTCTTGGGGATTTCGGGGGCGATGCCCTCGAGGAAATTTTTTGGGGAGCCCTATTTATACTGCGGCTAGGTTTTTCCATTGATTTAGAGAGATTTTCGTTTTGAGAGAGATTTGTGAGCCGTAAGATTTTGTTAAGTCGTTTTTTCGACTTCTGAAAACTGTACTTTTTTTTTTATTATAGTGGAATCTTGTTTTGCCTCGCCCGTGGACATAGATCACTTTGTTATCGAACCACGTAAATCCTTGTGTTTTGTCTCTGTTTTTCCGCGTTTGTTTCCAACACAGCCAAAAGTCTTGATTTGGAGAAAAAGGAGAATAATTGATTTATCTAACTCAAGGACATAATGTGCATCAAAACAATTGCTCTTTGGTCTAACCCATACTACGTGTCGTAATAATATACTCAAATAAAATACTTTTCATTAGGAAGACCCAAACTTTACTGGATGTCATGTACCTTTTTTTCTCTAGAAAGTGAAGCAAATGTGAAAAAGAGCTGATGGGAACGTAACTTGACTACGATCCAGGAAGACCAAGACTTTCCGGGATGCAAATGGCTCCGTCGCTTCACTTTTTACATCCCTTCTCTTCCATCCCTATGTGGATGTCTCTTTTTTCATTAATAGTAGAATTTCCACGTGTTACATGTCTTTCTTAATTTTGACAATACTAGAAAAAAGTATGAGAAGAAAGCCAAGAAGGAACGAAAAACATCTCTCAAATGGCCATGGGTGAATCAGTCACCATTAAGAACAACTTGAGTTATGGTGAAGAAGACATTGGGGAGAGAAAACTATAAAAGTCCAGGAAGACCGAGACTTTCACCTATCAGGAAGACCAAGACTATCAAAGATAAACATCAGAGGCTAGAGAAATCAATTTAAAATACATTTTGTCCACGAGTGCTTGTTTCATAATATCTTGAGAATACTCCCGGAGACTTTACTGGATGTCGTGTGCTGTTTTGCCGGGAAGGTGAAGCAAAAGTGAAGAATTTCCACGCGTGACGTGTGAAGCAAAAGTGAAGCAAAAGTGAAGCAGCTTAAGAAAAACTGGAAAGAAACTTTAATCAATTCCATGAAGACCAAGACTTCGCATGAGGAAATTGATTCGGTTGCTTCACTTTTCACATTCCTCAACCATCCCTATCTGGACGTCTCTTTTTCCAATGCTAGTAGAATTTCCACGCGTTACATATAATTAACAATACTACTTTTGTTCAACTGTTTTCATGTTTAATCATATTGGGGTTTTTCATTCATTAAACCCTATTGTACGTGTCTATTAGAATTATGTCTAGGTTTTCATTTATGTTTACAAGTTAAAGTTTAATAAAATAAAAAAAGGCAAACTAAGAAACGAAAAAGAAAAAAAAGCAAAAAACTGAAAAAGATTAAAAAAAAGGCAGGAATGGAGCGATAGAGAGAGCGTCACCAATCCCACGGCCACTGCCACGCCGTGGTTGTCGGCACCACCGCTAGGACAACTTACTCCAATGCCGCCACCTCTGTCGCAGCTGGTGCTGCGAGCTGGACTAACCATCACGACCAACCACCTTTAGTTAGCCAACTACTAACCTAACTTAATCTAAAGGGGGATTCACAGCGTAAAGAATGAATTCTAGGATTAACAATTTCCCAGGTGCACTGTGAAATGTTGGGTTCTACGTGGAGCCTGCATCATACAATGGTCGATTTGAGCCGAGCTCGCGTGCTCTGGGTTCATTCAATATCGTTCTGTGTCTACGACTTTATTAGTGGGTGGCCACCGTAAAAAATGGGTTTAGGCCCAAGTGAACCAATTCTGATTTCTTACGCCCATGAAGTCCACAAATGAAGCCCAACAGACTAACTTCCTTCAACTGATTTATAATTGTTGTAGCTAGCTTTACAAGGGAAAGTAGAATAGTTAAGAGAGAGAAAGAAAATCAAGAAAACCAGAAAAGAGAAGTGACCGAGGAGAGAGAGTTTTAGTTCAAGCTTGCCGCCCTGCCGGACACATGTTACGCGTCGGATTAACTTCATTGCAAAGCGCTCAATAAGAATCAAAGACTTACATTTATCCAATTGAAGAAATTTTCTTGGATAAGCTATAATTTCAATTCTTTGGGTTTTGGGTTGCTGGGTCGATTGTAAAGGTTGTCGAGCTTTGAAATCATGTTGTAATGAAACTTAAAGTGTCGTGGAACGGTGGGATTTTATGGAAGTAAACTTGGGGTTACTATTTGGTCGGGGTGAAATTTTAAAGATTATTGCGCCCTGTTGGAACTAGATTTGTGTTGGGTTAACAATACAACCTAGAGAGAGATGAATAGGTTTTTTGGGAACTATGAAGAACATTTGTGAAATATAACAAGTTAAATTTCAAATAGCAGCGTATACAGATTATGAAAATCAAGTGCGCATGCTACCGATGAATAGGTGGTGATGCTAATGAATAGGTAATGCTAATTGTGAAGAGATAAAAGATATTGCAAGCAGATATGTAGAGGTTCGGCTTTATCTCCAAACCTATGCCCACTCTTAATACTAACGGCTACAATAAGGTTGGAATCCGCTAGTAATTTTCCAGAAAAGTTACGATAGCAAGTATCGCCTTTCCAATAAATCACACTATCAAGACTCACTTACTGCTATCACACTTGTACACTTGCTCTTATCTCTGATTACAAACATTAGCACCACAAACATTGACATCAAGAATACACAACACCTAACAACAAAAACAAAGCAAAGAAGAACACTCAAAGCACATGACTTGTTTTGTTTATTTCCACCCAACATAATTACTTCTCTTTGACTCAATATATAGCCATCCATCCTCATATGACCGTTCCCCATTGAAATCCTCAATTAGCCATTGGTTCTACCAATAACAAAAGTAAAACGTCGCTCAAAATAGTCAAAACGGCTTTCTAACATCGGCAACATCTCTTTGACAATGGTAATCTCCTTAAATAGTGTCATTGTACTTTTGTCAAAGTTTGTCCCTTGCGCATAAATGCCAGAACCGCTCCTGATCAACTCAAGTGCTCTTTTTTGAATTCCAAACCTTGAAAATAACCATTAGACAATAGATTGAGGTTGGAAAGAGGATGCCACAATCTGTTGCTCCTGCCGGCAATCCGTTGGTCCTAATAACAATGCCGATATTTCTTTTGGTCCTTCCAAGTATATTGGCAATTTCGATTTTACCAAGCTATTCATCTTCACCCAATCTTGGTACCCTTAAAACATTCCAAACATTCCCGTTCTTCTCGACTTGTTCACCCTCAATTATAGTCCTTCCAGATGTTCACCTTATCTTAAGATCATTCCAACTTGAGATATCTTCAGCACCCAATATTCTGTTCACCTCAATTATCAGCAGCGATTCCTCGATATCAATAGAACACTTCTCATATTAGAATCTCTTGATGCTCATTATGACATCATCCGTATATTGGCTTGTGCATATATTACCTAGTAATACTCAACCAATATACACATTAGTAGCCTTTGATTATCTTTGTCATCGTCAATATAACATTGGGGATTAGCCCAACAATCTCCCCCTTTTTTATTATGACAAAAAAAATCTGAATATGCATATGTTTTATCACGCAATAAAAGATATTGAATTTTGTACATGTGAAAAGTAAAACACATTTGCTTATCTTGCAAAAAAAGAAGGAATTCAGATCAGGGCATAATAAGCACACAATGCAATCTTCAAACATCAAAATATTCAATGAATATAATCAAGAGATAGCAAGTAGAATCAATATGAGCTAAGAATAAGAATTATTAATAGCTCATGCTTCTACAAGTTAATCATATGAGTTGCAAATAGGAATGAAATTCATCAAGTGAACTAATACTCCCTCAAACACATATGTATATTCATCAAACATCTCCCCTTTTTATCATAATAAAAAAGGCATTAATAATGTATATGTAATTCAACTCATTTTTGCATAAGTTCACTACAAATATTAGGCATGAAACATAATTTCAAACAACCTATCCGACATGCACATGTGAACAGAAAAAATGTGCAATAAAGCTTGAGTTGGGTAGATCAAACATCATATGCATTGACAAATACATACATCAAGGAACATAGATGCGTACAATTATTATCGTAATAGAGAAAATATAATCATTATCCGCACATATAATGAACAGTCATCTCAATCATCAATATCAGCAAGAGATTTTATCTAATGATAAAAGGTAAGTGATATAGAAGAAATACGGGATAAGAATTGCACAAGTATAATAACTTTCGTATGGTGCTCACTTGAGGGCCACAACTTTTTTTTCATTCACTTAAGCACCACATTGGAGTAAAATCAATCATTTGGTGCCACTTCCCGCAAATTGTCCTATGAGAATTTTTTGTATTTTTTTAAAATTGTTTTATTATTATTTTTGAATTTTTTATTTTCCCTTTTTCTCTTTGTTTTTTTTTTCGCCAACCGTAAAGGCCTCACCCTCTCCGCCAGGCTTGTGAAGGCCCTGGGCAAGGCCATCGCCAGCTGCGGGAGAAGGCCTTCGTGACGAGGCCACCATGGCCCTAGGCGAGCAAGCCATGGCAACCGCTATGCCCGTAGCCAGCGAGACCCCAATAGCCATGGGGCCCTTGCCTAGGGCTATCGCGCCCTCGCCAAATCTGGGCAAGGCCAGCGACAGATTTTCTAGTGAGACAAATTATCGATGGCACTTAAGTGATTGATTTTTTAAATTTGTGGTCATTAAGTGATCAATTTTTCAAATTTGTGACACTTAAGTGAACGAAAAAAATTACAAAAATTATCTACGTAAGCGCCAACAGTGCCACATAGGACGATTAGCATCCACATCGGATTTTCCGACGAGGTAAATCACCGATGGCACTTAAGGGTGCGTATGGTAACATTTCCATTCCCAAAAACAATTTCTGTTCATAAATAGTTTTTTCTATTTTTATTCCCTAGACGAGTTTCTGAGTAGAATAATGCGTTTGGTAACTGCACAAAATTTCTGTTCCTGGAATAGAAAAAGAACAAAAATTTGTTTGGTACAATCCTAAAAATTTCTATTCCCAATTTTTTTTCATTTAATTATGAAAATATCAATGAAGACTTAACAATTCATGTTTGGATAAAACTAGACTAGAAATATAGTCAAAATATATTATGATATTGAATTGGATGACCTTAATACAATCATAAAGAAAATTACTCCTTATAGACAAAGCAAATACTGGGCGGTGCTCGAGGAAATTGGGGTTTGGGGTTTAGGGTTTAGCATTTATGGTTTAGGTTTTTAGGGTTTTAGGATTTGGGGTTTGAGGTTTGAGGTTTGGGTTTGGTTTGGGGTTAGGGTTATTGAGGTTTCGGGTTTCGGGTTTTGGGCTTGGGTTTTGGGTTTTGGTGTTCGAGGTCAGGGTTTGGGGTTTGGGTTTTTGGGTTTTAGGGATTGGATTTTGGGGTTTCGGGCATTAGGTTTTAGGGTTTTTTGGTTTTAGGTTTTTGGTTTAGGATTTTAGGATTTCGGGTTTTAGGGTTTGGGGTTTAGAGTTTTAGGATTTAGGGTTTCGATTTTTGGTTTTGGGTTATAGGGTTTTGGGGTTTGGATTTATGATTTAGGGTTTTGGGGTTTTGGATTTCGGGTTTGGCTTTTGGGGTTTAGGGTTTGGGGCTAGGGTTTTTGGGTTTTAGGGGATTTTGGGGTTTTAGGTATTAGGTTTTAGGGTTTCGAGTTTAGGGTTTTAGGATTTTGAGTTTTAAGTTTTGGGGTTTAGAGTTTTAAGATTTAGGGTTTCGGTTTTTGGGTTTAAAGATTTTAGGGTTTGGGGTTTTAGGGTTTAGGATTTTGTGTTTTAAGGTTTGAGGTTTTGGGATTTAATGGTTTATGAAATTGTTTCTCCAAAATAAAATCGTTTCTCTTTTTTTTTCCTGGAACAGAAAAGTAGATTTTTTTACTTCTTGTTTATGTTCCAAATCTATTCCTTAGTCATTTTTCTATTCTGGGGAATAGAAAAATTAACTGATGTACACAAACGGATTTCTTTTTTTTTTTTTTGTTTCGGGGAACAAAAGAACCGAAAAATAGAGAAATAGAAACGTCACCAAACACGCCTTAAATGTGTTTTTTTGCTCATAAAATTATCTAGGGAATAGAAATAGCAAAAACTATTTATGAACAAAAATTGTTTATGGGAATAGAAATATTACTAAATAAACCCTAAGTGATTGATTTTTCAATTTGGTGGCACTTAAGTAATTTTGTGGTATTTAACCTTGAGCAATAGGGAGTCGAGGCAAACTGTTACCGGTGGTATAGCAAGGATCAAGTTGATTCCTTGTACGCACCATCATATCTCGTCAAATCAGCCGCACTAGTCCCATCTTGAATGCCAAAAAGATGTTCCACCGGAATTTCTCCCGCGACAAAATATCTTTCACCGAAAATAATTCTTTGGCTTTTAATTAAAGGGTCATGTGCTTACTCCGGACAGAAAATATCTAGACTAATGAGGGAATCGACAACTTTATATAGGTCGGGACTATACAGATGCAAATTGTGCCGGAATCCAATCGACAACACAAATTAGAAAATGTAGACTCAAGAAAGTGACCAAATGTAAACAAACGATGCCGGAATTTAATCGACGACACAACACCCATGATAAAGATTACATGCTGGAATTCAATCAACTATGCGAATCATAAAGCTACAACTATAAAAATAAAATACAACGCAGGAAAGTAAAGTACTGAAAGATAAATTTGTTATATTTGTGTGGTGGAGGGGGGGGGGGGTGCTTCTAGCAGATGACTGGTCGTATTTATAGTGATCTAGTGGTAATTGCTTTATGGCAGTTCCCAACAGCTGCATTTCCCCAAGAGATTTCTATCGATTGCTTCCATGTTCTCCGTCTCCGAAAATTTTGTTCCCATGCTCTTATGGTGCCATGATTCTGCTTCTAAGCAGTTGCTTTTACCAACTGTGTGCCAACTGCTCTATGATTACCCTCTGGACAGTTGTTGTCCCGCGCTTCGAATAATGATCGTCCCACGATCTTGTAACTGTTCCCTTAAAAAATGTACACCCATTCCTCCTTGATCTCAATTACTTTGCTGATTTTGAACTTTGCAATCATGCTTCTATGCCCCTTGAGTGAACATCTGCCAATTACTCTGTTATTTCAATCGCTTCATCTCGAACCGGTGACCACATTTCTGGATTTCTCTTCCTTTAGAAGAACTTAGATAGCATTTTGCTATTTGCCCACTGCTAGTATCCATATTAATATCAGCTAGGATTCCGTCATTGTGCATCGACAATTGAATACGTGCCACCGATGTGTATCAATATCGATAAGCTAATAGCTATGTTTGTAGCCGTCAACAAGATGTCACTTGCGTGGTGATGTCCACGTATTTCTCATGTATCTGCCTATGCTCACGTGTCAAGCACATGCTTACTCATGACGACGACTCGATTATTTTTTGTGTAAACAATTTGTTTAAACTTTAACCATCATCTTCTTTACTTTGCAGCGTCTTGCACGGTGGCCGATGCTCGAACAAGGTTTTTCCTTGACAATGTTCGTGCTCGGTGCTCCCCATTGACGTGCAAGTCCAGGAAGAGCAGAAGCTCCATGGAAGGCATTCAACATGTTGGGCCATCCTCTCGTGGGTGGCGCGTCATGATAGGAACGCGGCTCTGTTAAGGGAGAATACGCTGGAGACTTCCCGGACAGCTTCGTAGGAGAAGGAAGTAAGGTCCGAATAAGCTTTTATATCATAGAGAATGTGCAAAACTTAAGGTATATTTTTCATCTAGGCTCTGTTTGTTTAATTGAAATTTCATTTTTTTTATAGTGTTTGATGCTAGTAATTTAGTTGGTCTAGGGAAATACTTTCCATTGGGAGGAAAAGCCAAGCTAAAAAATTAGGAGAATGATTTCAGATCTTAGAATCGAGAAGCCTTCTCACCATCATAGACCAGTTCATTATCATCTTTCTCCTCTTCTCTGGAAACATACACGAATGTCATCCTACATTTACACATCATTGTCATCCACCGCCAAAATCGATTACCAAACAGAACCAAATCGCCACCGCCATTGAACCCTCCTTCTTCACAACCATGCCCAACCACAGTAACAAGCACCACCACAAACACCATCACAACCACAACCGCCACCATTCACAACCAGCAAAAATTAAGGAAAAAAGAAATGGCGGCGCGAAGCTTCACCAGTCAAGTGGTCAAGTAATCAAGATATGTCGGTAGGAGGGGCTTCTCGAGCTTTTCCACCACCTAATCGCCACCATTTGACTTGTATTCTGTGACTACCGTTGCTGCGTTGTAAATGAACGCTGTCAGCTGTTCACGGTGTCCGGCGGAGAACAAGGAAAAATAACACAAATAATCCCTGAATTTTGATCCAATGTGTAATATGGCCCATGGACTTTTAATTTATGCAATGTGATCCCCAAACTTGAGCCAATGTGTAATGTCGTCTCTGAACTTTTAATTTATTCCATATAGTTCCTAAACTATTGAAAAATGTTCAATTTAATTCCTAAATTATGTGAAAATAAAGCAAATGGAATAACTACATTGAATATTTATTAATAATTCAGGGATTACATTGAATAAATAAAAGTCTACAGATGACATTGCACATTAAGCCAAAGTTGAGATATCTCATTGCATAAATTAAAAGTTCAAGGACAACATTGCACATAAAACCAAAGTTCATAGACTTTTTGTGTTATCATCCCAAAAAAGAAAGTAGTCAGAAGAAGAAAATGAGTAAGTTGGACCCAAAAAGTGAAGAAATATATGGCCCAAACCACTTTCCCTGCCCATATTAGAAAATGATATCTAATTTTCTATCCAAACAGCCTAAAGTAATGTTCAACTAGACGCCAGAAAAAACTATCATCTACTTGAAAATAAATTATTAGAAATCATTTTCTGAAAACACTAAATTGTCGGTGAAACAAGTAGAACCCTTGTCAATTGAGAGTTTATTTCTTCAAGTAGTTGCAACAGTATACTTAGAGGTTTTCCCAACTCTAAAGGGTCCGGTAAAAAAAAGGTATATTTGAATAAAAAACTAAAAAGCACTTTATACCACTCAAAATAATAATTAGGCCCTAGAATTTTTTTTAAATTGTTGACACCTGATTTTTAGCCGACATGTCCTAAAGGTAAAATCTTAAGATTAGGGTTTCTGATTGCGACGGGACCCAATCCTCAACTAAAAAGAGTCATTTAGCATTTAAATTAGCATTAATCATTCATTTTCTAGATTTTTACATTTCAATTTTAAAAAGTCAAAGAGTTGACTTTTTTGTAAAACTTTGACCAAAAGTCAACCCAAAGTCAAATTTTGGTTTTTTGCATAAAAAACCCCAAAATAGTGTCAATTTCACTTTTGCACAATCAATTTTAAAAAAATTCAAAGTTTGACCCATTAATTGACATTTTAGTACATAAGTACTAAAATGTTGACTTTTTCTCAACACTTTGTCCAAAAAAATTCTAAAATTTCAAAACCCCTAAATCAACTCATTTTCAGCTTAACTTCACTTTGGCATCATCAATTTTGCAAAAATCGGTTTAGAATCAACTTTTCCTCAATTTGCGAAATTTGGTTCAAATCGACTAAAAATGAAATTACTTCATTTCTAATCATTTTTTAGGATGATTTCCTTCACGACATTTGATCTAGAGGTCGTATTACATTCAATTTTTAAGTCAATTTTAGAATTCCAAGCCAAGAATGAAAACCCACAATTTAGGCCCTAATCAATGATTCCGGTCGGTTCTTCATAATTTGCACATTTGAGACACAAATGAGCCTAATTTCTGATATGAAATTTAAATTCGAAATCAATTTTGGAAGATTCACATGAATTTGAGCCAATTTAATCAATTTAGTGATCCAATGATTGAGAAATCTAAGAGTAATTGGTCCAATTAGTGCAATTAAATTTGATCCATTCTAGACTAGCATGCAATTTGATGAATTGAAGCTCAATTTGGCCAATTGGACTTGAATTAAATTCATTAGTCTAGCTTGGCCATACAATTTAACTCAAATTAAAGAACAAATAGGTCAAACAAGTTAAATTGGATCATTGGTTCGAGAATTGAACCGGTTCAGCCTGGTCAAAATCGAGTTAAATCGGTCTAACCAGTTTAACCCGATTTGACTAGAATTGAACCGGTCCGATCAAACCGGCCATTTTCTAATAAAAAATCCGGTAGCCGGCGGTCCATTTCGACCAGCCAAGGCCGGCCACAACCCTTTGTACCCGAGATGAAAAAAATGCCCTTAAATGGAAATTAACAAATGCCTTAAAAGCAAAATTACCAAAATACCCTTACTTAAGGATTAAGCAAATCACTTAGGGGTTAAGCAAATCAATCATAGCTATTCATTTATATCAGATCATGGCCATCCATAATGCCATGTCACCTATCCTTAGCCCTTAAAGAATATTCTTAATAATTAAGGATATATTCTAGGCCATTAGATTAATCTAAGGGCTAGGATTCAAAGTTATGGCGTATATAAGCGTTTTTCCTCCAAAATTGGAGAAGGAACTCTTATTTTCATATCTGCTTTCTCTCTCTATGTCACGTTCTCTCCTTCTCTACTCTTGGCCATTTGCTCTCCTTGCTCGCGTCGACCATTTGTCGACCGATTTCCGGCACACCGTCGCTACTCCAACAACCCCTGAATGTCCTGGAGCCAGTCGCAAGGCCAGCCGCCATCTCTGGCGGTCGAAGCTTCCTCTCCGGCCTTGTTTTCATCTCGACACAATCACCGGTGCTACTGCCGGTGATCTGTCCAGCCAGTGATTCCAACTATTCCGACATCCCGGTGTCCTTCCTAGGTGGTCCGAGACTTATAATCAGCATCCTCATCTTCATCTCGAAGCTATGGTGGCCGGCTTCCACCGGAAAAGCCACCGGTGTTCCATTTTAAACTTGATTTTACTTCTTTTTCTTTGGATCACAATCTTACGTCAATTTTTTTACCTTGTGACATAGATATCAAGAGCTATATTTGGCACCATTTCGGAGTTCATTGATGGCCAAAATAGCTCGTTTGAGCTCAGTAACATCATTGAACAAGGCAGGTACTCTTGGATTTTATCCTGTAAAATCATATACAGAGAGATCTGCATGCTTGAAATGTTGATTTCAGTTCGTAAATGTCAAAATCTTGCGAAGTGATGAACTAGAGAGTCGTAGAATATGTCTCGAGCTTCTATTTGATATGCTCCACGCCTTAAACGGATATCATTTGCTGGAACAAAACTTCTTCGAAAGTCGAGATCAGTAACTGGAATGAGAATGTTGTATTCTGTTCTTCTGTGATACTGAATGACCTTGCTCGGTTTGATGATTTTTTTGATTTTCTACGTTCGTTATTTGAGAAAATTTCCTTCATAAAAGTTGTCAAGAACATTCATATCTATCCACTGTAAAACTTTCATAAAATTCCAAGCATGTTAGATTAGGACGATTAGCAACGTCATCTAGCCTCAATTCTTGTAATAGATGAGTTTCTAACTGACCTTCATGTGTTCTTTGATTTTTATAAATTCCTGTATTCAAAATCTGGAAAAGTGTTCCTCATAAAATTTTATACTGAGATCTAGAGATTTTCTTTGACATCAATTTCATAAAAATTGGAGTTCATTTGGGTTTTCAAACTAATTTTTATGATTTAGTCAATATTCGTGTTTAGAACTAATTTTCCTTTCTCTGAAATCCAAAATATGTTTATCCGAATTTGATAAAGTTAAAGTCCTCTTTTTTTTTTTGGTAAGGAAGTTAAAGTCCTCTTTTACTAAAACTAAAAACTATAAAGTTGTTCATTAGGGTCTTATTATGTAGATCAGAAAGTTTGGGGATCCAATAGAAATTTTTAGGGAGTCAAATTGCTAAAAGTCTCAGATAAGATCCTCCCAGGCTAAAATTTGATTTGTAAATGAGTCCTTAGTGAAAACTGAATTTTATAAAAATTTAGAGGGATTTTTAGCAAAAATTAAAAACATGAAAGCTGTCACACACGGAGAATCCTAACTACCAAAAAATTTTGGTGGAGTTTTGATAACAGTCACTATTTTTCCCACAATTTTTTTTGAATTCAAATTCAAACTGGGTCCAGACTATTCCTGAAGGTAAATTTGTCATTTTCGTGAAAATCGGTGGAGAATTAGAAAAGTGATATTCTTGACTTTTGATCCTCATGACATAAGCTTTCTAATGACGCATTAATCACTTCATTTGGACATCATTAGGTTGATTAATCACAAATGAACAGAAAGGGCCCGAATTTGATAACAATAATTGAATAAGTGATCCTCTTATAAAGCCCGCTTCCCATTACTTGATTGGTTGAGAAACAAGGCCCATGGGCCTAAGTGCATGCATTATCCATTGTCTTGTATGTGTTTGATAGACGTATGTTAGGCTCTGTGCATGTTCGGTGGGTAGCCCATGGTGGTCACTTAGAACCCGACTTTAGGGGTTAACCGATACAAGTTGTCATTTTGTGAATGCAAATGGTAACTCGTTATCATTAATCATTAATCAAACAATGTTAGATGATTAAGTGGGTGGGTAAATCGAAATATATGCAAAGCAAAGGCCGATCCCGAGGCCTGTGTTTGATTAGTGAATTACTTGCATCATTGCCTTGCTTTGTTGTTCCTTTGTGCATTGTTTGTCGCGAATGTATCATATGGATGTAAACACCGACACCCGAGAGGCGGTCCATGGAGGCGATAGTCCAAAATTATAAAAAACCAAGGTGATAGACCGATGTCCAATCCGGTCTCAATTTGTGTTCAATTGACGGAGGCGATAGATCGATGTCTGATCCGGTTTCAATTTATATTCAATTCATTCATTCCTGATCATGTCTCGAGTTTTCAATTCGTGTTGTAATAAACACCCGACGAATTACGGGTTTTAATTTCTTGCACTTAGAATTAGCTTGTTTTTTCAATACCTTGGTTGTTTACTTATGCAATGCCCTTCAATACAATTGATTGTTTCTTTCTTTTCTAGACTAAGATAGGATTAGTTTAGAATTTTAAAAGAAAACACAAAAACAAGATGCATGATCACCTAGTGGACTAAGACTTTTGGCATGAAAAATGGTAAAAAACAAATGCATGACAACTTAGATAATAACTATGATAAGTTTAGCGGTACCAAAAGGATGTTAATAGAAATATTAACGTAAGCTAGTCCCTGAACCCATAATCTCTGGTTTTCGTAAAAACTGAAACGAAACTCTCGCATTTCAGTTGGGTATTCTAGTCAACTCCCGACTTAGGCTAGTGGCGACTCCTAAAAATGATAAAATCGATTCGCTGTCACACGAAGTATGGATTTGGGGAAAATCGACATTCATGATCAATGGACCATATGAATGACCAAAAGATTGATGTTTTGGTAAGCTGTCTTTTATGGTATGCCATAGGACCATTTCATAAACACTTACCTCTAAACCCGCTTCATCGAGTTCGGCCCTCGTGAGGTAGGTCGCGACATTAATTCCCTGTCTTTCGCCAATTGCCATCATTAATACAAAAATTTCATATGAATCACAGTCATTTTGGACTCTTCAAGTTCCACCTAAAAATTGCTATATGGTGTGTGAGATGAAAATGAGAACAAATAAAGAATCTAGGATGAGAAAATCAAGTAGCCCCCAGTAAAAATTAGTTTTTCATGTGAAATAAACAATTATAAGAGTAATTAGACAAAAAAATGGCATTCATACTCACACGAAAGCATCCAAAAATCTATGAACAATACATATCAGGGTACTTCCTATTCCAAGTCTCATAAACAAATGACCCTTTTAATGATTCCTGAATGGCCATGTTAATATAGAACTTTGGGGACTATAGATCACCAGCATGACCTAATGGTACAACCTGATATTTCATAAATGCCAGGTCATGAGGATAACCTGTAACATCCTGAATTTTGACCCATTATCGGGACCAATAAAGTGTATATTTATTCTCGTGTAATTTTAGTAAGTCTCGCCTGGACCTGATCAGTCTCGGGATACTAACCATATGAGAAAGGCTAAACAGGAACAGGTACGTGGACCGAGAACCCAATCGCGACTGAACGCTGATTTTGAAGAACGTTGAGGAAATATTTTGAGCCAATATAGGCCGATCTTAGGAAAATGATTGGTTGATATTGTCAGTAATGTACGATCGGATAGCGAGTGATTTCGCACGACCGAAAGTACACCTGACGAATGAAACCTGATTGTAATCCAAACGATCGCGACCCTGGTACTAGTGATAATTCCTCTCGTTCTCTCGAAATTTAGACCATCACGATTTGGACAATCTTAGGTCGATACGCGTAACGCCTAAACAGCCGCTCGTTAGTAAGAGACCCTAAAACTGCGAAACGAGCATATTGAGATTACAATATTGGACCCGAGTTTCGATATCAAAATCTCAAGGGTAATTACGACTATTTTGCAAGACGGACGTCAATTGGTAATGGCCATTCATGTTTGAGATTTAAAACAGTTGAAAACTGAAGATTCGGCAGAAAGTGAGAAAAAGACCATTTTGCCCCTGAGAACGCCGAGGCCGATTTCGGAGGCCGTTTGAGGTTAATTTTCGCGGCCAACGTCATTTTGGGGTATCCGAGTGTGTTTGGAATGATTCTGGACAGAAAGTGGAATTTCGGCAAAAATTGGAAAATAATATTATTTTATTCCCAGAAGCTTCGCAGACTATTTTCGAGGACTTAGAAAGCGAATTTCGCGATTCCGACTCTGGATTAGGTATCACATGAATATTTAGGACCGGTATGAGCGAAAATTGGAATTTCAGTTCCGGATGGAAAAATGACGGAATTGCCCCTAGGCCATTTTGATTTATTTCGAATTTTTATTTAATTTTGGAGATTAACCAAGGTTGGTTAAGGTTAACTAGGGTTGGTTAACCATGGTTAGGGGCAAATGACCATTCTACCCTTGCATTATTGATTTTGAAGCATTTCTAGCCATTGGATTAAGGGTATTTTGGGCATAATGGCTAAGATCTTGACATGTGGCATCCACTATGGATAATGTTGACCACCCTTGACCCACTCTCTCTCCTCAGTTCACTCTCTCTCTTCCCCGGCGATCATCTCTCTCTCTCTTCTCCCGAAATCCTCTCGGCAGCTGCTCCTTTCCAGCCGATCAGCACCGCCGGTCACTGTGCTCGCCGGAACAGTGGGCTTCGCCGGAGCTGCTGGCCGCCGACCGCCAAGTGCCGACCCCTGGTGCCTACCCCAGCCCAGTCGCAACACTTTCCCCCTCCTCCGCCGTCCACAGCCGCCCGTCCACAGCTGCTCCCGCCGGACGTGCAAGGACGCCGTCACCGGCGCTGGGAGTGTTCCGCCGGTGCCGCGCCTCTGTGCGCCGCCCCAGCTGACCTGCTTCGCCTCACCGTCCTCCTCTCCGTCACCTCAGCCCCACTCAGCTGACTCCTCCCCTGTTTTGGCCGTGAGGTTGCCGTGGGCCTTGCCGGAGCCGCCGTGTCCGCCGGCTTGCATTTGGGACGCCGCCGTCGATTGAACCGCTTGCCGGTGATCGGCCGCGTGTCTCCGTCGTCTCGCGTCGTCATTAGGCGAGTAAATCCACTAATCGCTGAATTAGTTTTAATTGTGCTTGATTAGGGGTTTAATTATGTTAATTAGGGCCTAATTAAGTATATTTTGTGCAAGGGTTAATTAGTGGAATTAATTAGGCCTAATTATATTGGTTTAGTGGTAATTAGTGAAGGAATAGTGGGCTGAATTGAGGTGGGCCTCATGGGCTCCGAATTTGCATGAATTGAGCCCAATTAGATTTTAAATAGGCCCAATTGGAATTAATTGGCCCAGTTAGAATTTAAATGGGCCCCATTGGAAATTAAATGAGCCCAAATTAGAAAATGAAATGGGCCCTTGAGTGAGAAGTTGAGTTGGGCTTGTTGAGGCCCATTGGAGAAAATTAGAAATTTAATGGGCCTTGATGTGGATTGATTTGAATTGGTTTAAGCCCATTGGAAATTAAACGGGCCTTTGGTTTTGAAATTTCATGTTGATTTTGATATGAATTATAAGTGCAACTGTGGACCGACGGGTCAGGCCTACGGGTCGATTTATAATTGTGGGCCGACGGGTCGGGCCTTCGGGTCGAATAATTGATGACCACTGGGTCATGGCCTTCGGGTCGAGTTATACAGCTGTGGGCCTTCGGGTCGGGCCTTCGGGTCGAGTGATTGATGACCATTGGGTCATGGCCTTCGGGTCGATTAAACTGTCAATGAATTATATCGATGTTGGAAGCCTAACCTGCAGGGCTGGAGAGTGAAATTAGGGCTAAGGGCCCGAGTGAAAATAATGTGAATTAATTACTGGTTCAGCGTATTATGTGTTTTATTTACTTCTGGAGGTGCACGTTAGCCTAATTTAGGATTAGAGTTTTTACTTGCTGAGTTTATCTCACAGTTGTGGTAAAACCGGATTTTCAGACCCCCGTCAGTAGAATGCCGAGGAAAAGTCCTCTTTTTGGATACCCGTACCGGATTCAGCGAGGTGTTAGTGAGCATCCTTGCGGGGACGGATCAGCATACATTAGGCGCCAGTCAGTGGTGTTTATAGATGTGGGAGAGGCTTACCCAGAGACACAGGAGTACGTGGCCTGGTATTTGAGGGGAGTTGATGGTGTTACTGGACCTCCGATGAGGACTTTTGATGTTCCAGTAGATATTAATGGCGTCATGATTCCCCAAATGGTGAGTGGAGAAGTCTCTGATCCTCCAGCCTCCCTTAGTGTAAGTAGCGTGGGCGACACGGTGGATGGACCGATACCGATGGACGAGGTGCAAGGCGGTGAACAAGTCATAGCTGACGATAATATTGAGGAGGAAGAGGAAGAACTGAATCTGGAAGTAGTGGGAGAGATTGGTGAGCCAGCAGGAGAAGTGGCAGAAGTTGGATCAGATATGGAAATCCTGACGGATGAAGACTCATCTGAGGAGTCAGCAGCATCATCCAAACCAGGTCGGGATCCTTAGAATAGATCGGCTTGATAGGAGTTTAGACTAACCCCTCTTTTTGATGTAACTCTCCCGAAGCATCTAGATGACACCCTAGACCACCGATCCTTTTTGCTTAGTGGTCTTTTGATGTATTTCCTTTGTTTGTAAATAAATAGTTTGTATAAGCTTTGTAAAGACATGTGTATATATGTTAATATTATCTATAGTTTGTTGATATCTATTTTTGCTCATGGTTATGTTTGTTTTTATGTCTGGGTGTATATATATATAAATATATACGTGTTTCCGCATGTGACGTGTATCTACTCTGATTTGGATTTTGGGTCGGTGATGCAATCCTGGGAGCGTCACATTTTATTTCGACCTACGCGGATGATCATGCTTCGTGGGGTACGGGGCGTGACATCCCCGTTCGAATTGGTATCAGAGCAAGGACAGCTCTGTTTGACCTAGTCGAGCCTTGGAGTGATAAGGAGAAATGACCATGGGTAGCTATAGGGTGACTAAGCGTGCTAGGTGTACCTCCAGAATGTTTGTGTTTGACTATTGTGGGTGATTGATTGAACCAGTATTGTGCAGGTGCGGCAGGACCCAAGGTAAGTTTGTAAGTCCTTGGGTGAAAATCATGTGTTGTGGTATTGGCCGCATGCTGAGTGCTTAATTGTTTCTGTGTTTATACCTGCCTAGGACTTAGACCGGTTAGTTGGTTTAGGTCTCTAATTCCCAGATGGAATTATAGCAGGTAGTTGAGCACTCAGAGTTCTAGATGAGCAGTGAAAGAGGAAGAGTGAGAGGAGCCCCAAGGAGGGGCGCAGGCAGAGAAGCTCGTGGTAGAGGTCGCGCTAGAGCGAGAGCGATAGAGAATATAGTTGCGGGTGCTAGAGAAGAAGAGAACCCTAGAGTGGGTGTTGGGGCTGCAGCAGACCCCAGAGCCGATGTTAGGCAGGCGGAAGATCCGCGTATGGAAGGAGTCCTTCGAGCTTTAGACAGAATCGGTAATGTGATGGATAGGCAGGCGCAGGAAAGAGAGAATGCGACCGCTCAGGCTGCTGAGGCCGCAGCCGTTGCTGCCGTCCATGAGAACCAAGCTCAAGCTCAGCCAGTGCAAGCTCAACCGGTAGTGGCACCGAGACCAATGCATCAGTTGGTGGAGCATTTTCTTAAGCTGAAACCGCCCAAGTTTACGGGCAGAGGTGACCCAGAAACCGCTCCGCGTTGGGTAGAGGAGCTAGAGAAAGCGTTTGATCTGTTAGAATGTACTGAGAGGGAAAAGATTTCCTTGGCATCGTACCAATTGCAGGACAATGCCCATGACTGGTGGAAGGCGGTTAAAGATAGAGTGTTTCCAGAGTTTATGGAACCGACCTGGGCGATATTCGTCGAGCATTTCTATGGACAGTTTTTCTCTGAGAGTGCCCAGGAAAAGAAAATGGCGGAGTTTATGAGATTACGTCAGGGATCGATGACAGTGGTGCAGTATGAGGCAGAGTTCATTAGATTATCTAAGTTTGCCCCGAGAATGGTTGAGAATCCCCTGGATAAGGCTCGGAGGTTCCGGGATGGATTGAAACCGGAACTTCGCACCCAGATGTTGTTATTGAATATCAGGGATTATCGAGAGTTATATGAGCGTGCCCAGACTATGGAACGAGATCAGATTGAAAGGGCATCAGCATCGGGTTCGAGGTTTATTCCTAACCGGGACAATCGTCGCTTTGTAAGGAGACCAATGGCCAGTAATAGACGATTTGTTCCGCCCCCGAGAAGGATTATCGGGAAGCCCAGTCAGACACAACATAGGATTGGAGCTTGTTTTCGTTGTGGGAGTTTAGGTCATCAGATAAAGAATTGTCCCCAACAACGAGTTTTGGGACCCCCAGGTCAACCACAACAGCCGCTCAGAATTGGAAATCAGACCGGGAATTCCCCACCGGCTATTCAGGGCAGACCGCCTGCACAAGGACGAGTTTATGCATTGGCGCGAAAGGATGCTGAGGAAGCGCCGGGTGTGGTCACAGGTACGGTTTCTCTCTGCAATCATGCAGCTTATGCGTTATTTGATCCCGGGGCAACCCATTCGTTTATTTCAGAGCAGTTTGTTAGATTGGTTGGTCTGGAGCCTGTTTTACTTGAAATTATGTTATGTGTGACGACCCCACTGCATGATAGGGTGCTAGTATCATTGGGGTGTCTGGACTGTAAAATTGTGATTGGAAATGTTGAGGAAAGGATTGATTTAGCTGTGTTAGCCATGTATGACTTTGATGTGATCATTGGGATGGATTGGCTGACTAAACAGAAAGCCGTTATGGATTGCGGCAGTAGGACGATCCAATTTAATCCGATTGGTCGTCCTAAGTTTGAATTTCAGGGAAATCGAGGAGGAACCTCGATCCCTTGGATTTCCTCAGTGGAGGCAACAGAGATGCTTGAAGAAGGTTGTGAGGGGTATTTAGTTAACGTCAAGGATCCGACGTTGGTGGAGCCTAAGTTGGAAGAAATTTCTGTAGTGTGTAATTTTCCCGAGGTTTTTCCTCAAGAGTTGCCGGGCTTGCCGCCAGAACGAGAAGTGGAATTTGTAATAGAGTTGGCTCCAGGAACTGAGCCAATTTCTAAGGCTCCGTATCGGATGTCGTTGTCGGAACTGAAGGAATTGAAAGTGCAGATGCAGGAGTTGTTGGACAAAGGATTCATTCGTCCTAGTGCGTCTCCATGGGGAGCGCCAGTCCTATTTGTGAAGAAAAAGGACGGGACGTTGAGGTTATGTATAGACTACCGGCAGTTGAATCAGGTGACTGTGAAGAATAAGTATCCACTGCCAAGGATCGATGACTTGTTCGATCAGTTGCAAGGAGCGTCAGTATTCTCTAAGATTGATCTACGGACAGGGTATCATCAGTTGAGAATTCGGAAAGAGGATATACCCAAGACTGCATTCAGAACGAGGTACGGGCATTATGAGTTTACAGTCATGCCCTTTGGTTTGACGAATGCTCCTGCAGCTTTTATGGATTTGATGAACAGAGTCTTTAAAGAATTTCTGGATCAGTTCGTCATCGTGTTCATTGATGATATCCTAGTGTATTCGAAGAGTTCAGGGGAGCATGAAGTGCATTTGACGGAAGTTCTACGGACGTTAAGGGAACATGCGCTTTATGCGAAGTTCAGCAAATGTGAATTCTGGCTTAGCAAGGTAGCCTTTCTTGGACATATCGTGTCGGGAGAAGGAATATCCGTGGATCCGACTAAGATTGAGGCAGTGCTTAAGTGGCCCAGGCCGACGTCAGTGACAGAGATCAGAAGTTTCTTGGGACTGGCTGGCTATTATCGACGTTTCGTGGAAGGATTCTCGTCGATAGCCACGCCATTGACGCGACTGTTGAAAAAGGAAACTAAATTTGAATGGGACGATAAGTGCGAACGAAGTTTTCAGGAGCTTAAGCACAGACTGACGACAGCTCCAGTTTTAACTATTCCCTCTGGACCGGGTGGATTTGAAGTATACAGTGATGCTTCGTTCAAAGGACTGGGTTGTGTGTTAATGCAACATGGAAAGGTAGTGGCTTATGCCTCTCGTCAGTTGAGACCACATGAAGTGAACTATCCGACACATGATTTAGAGTTGGCTGCTATTGTGTTTGCACTTAAAATCTGGAGGCATTATTTATGTGGGGAAAAGTTTCAGATTTATACAGATCATCAGAGCCTCAAATATCTGTTCTCGCAGAAAGAGCTGAATATGAGGCAGCGTAGATGGATGGAACTTCTAAAGGATTATGATTGCGACATCCTGTATCACCCTGGAAAAGCGAATAGAGTGGCAGATGCACTGAGTCGCAAGTCTAGCATGGCGCACTTGATGATCAAGGAGTGGACGTTATTGGAAAAGCTCCGAGATTCGGAATTTAAATTGGAATTAAGCCATGTATCGAATCTGCTGGCTACTTTGAGGATAGAGCCGGAGATTCAAACTAAGATTAAAGCTTTGCAATCTACGGATCAAGAGATTCAGAAGATGGTGGAAATGGATGCCTCGGCAAGAAAGCCAGATTTCCAGGTATCAGAGGATGGAGTCCTGAAGTATAGGGGACGATGGTGTGTGCCGGATGATATTGAGCTTAAAGAAGAGATATTAAGAGAAGCTCATCGGAGCAATTATAGCATCCACCCTGGCAGTACGAAAATGTATCAGAATCTACGGCAACATTATTGGTGGAACGGATTGAAAGCAGATGTAGCCAGGCATGTGGCTAAGTGTTTGACGTGCCAACAGGTAAAGGCACAACACTGTAAACCTGGAGGATTGCTGCGACCATTGGAAATTCCCGAGTGGAAATGGGAACATATTACCATGGACTTTGTAACGGGACTACCAAGGAGTCAGAGAGGGCACGATTCCATTTGGGTGATAGTGGATAGACTGACTAAATCGGCGCATTTTCTGGCAGTGCGTAAGGATCTGGAGTTGGAAAAGTATGCAGAGCTGTACGTAAGACAGATTGTTAGGCTTCATGGAGTGCCAGTAACGATTACGTCAGATCGTGATCCAAGGTTTACAGCGAACTTCTGGAAAAGTCTGCAGACAGCTTTGGGGACAAAGGTGCAGTTCAGTACGGCTTATCATCCGCAGACTGATGGACAATCAGAAAGAACAATCCAGACCCTTGAGGATATGTTGAGGGCTTGCGTGGTGGATTTTCAGGGCAAATGGGAAGAACAGTTGCATCTGGTAGAGTTTGCATACAATAACAGTTATCAGCAGAGTATCCAGATGGCCCCATTTGAAGCTTTGTATGGCAGAGCATGTAGGACTCCCGTGTGCTGGGATGAAGTGGGAGAACGGAGCATTACAGGCCCAGAGTTAGTACAGCAAACAGTGGAAGCTGTTGAGATCATTAGAGAAAGGTTAAAGACAGCACAAAGTCGACAGAAAAGTTATGCCGATCGGAGACGACGACATCTGGAATTTCAAGTTGGGGATCATGTGTTTCTTAAGGTGTCGCCTATGAAGGGATTATCCCGATTTGGCAAGAAAGGAAAGTTGAGTCCGAGATTTGTTGGGCCGTTTGAGATTTTGGAAAAGATTGGCGACATGGCATACAGACTGGCCCTGCCACCGAATTTGTCCCAGATACACAATGTCTTCCACGTGTCGATGTTGAGAAAATATGAACCGGATCCGACACATGTTCTAAGATATGAAGAAATAGACGTGGACGACAGGGTGTCGTACGTGGAGAGACCAGTCAGAATCGAAGACAGAAAGGATCGAGTACTTCGGAACAAGACAATCCCAATGGTGAAGGTAGTTTGGGAACACCACGGAACAGAGGGCGCTACTTGGGAAAGCGAGGAAGCCATGCGACGTCAACACCCCCAGTTGTTTGAAGAGCAGGGTTGAAGTGCAAATTTCGAGGACGAAATTTTTGTAAGGGGGGAAGAGTTGTAACATCCTGAATTTTGACCCATTATCGGGACCAATAAAGTGTATATTTATTCTCGTGTAATTTTAGTAAGTCTCGCCTGGACCTGATCAGTCTCGGGATACTAACCATATGAGAAAGGCTAAACAGGAACAGGTACGTGGACCGAGAACCCAATCGCGACTGAACGCTGATTTTGAAGAACGTTGAGGAAATATTTTGAGCCAATATAGGCCGATCTTAGGAAAATGATTGGTTGATATTGTCAGTAATGTACGATCGGATAGCGAGTGATTTCGCACGACCGAAAGTACACCTGACGAATGAAACCTGATTGTAATCCAAACGATCGCGACCCTGGTACTAGTGATAATTCCTCTCGTTCTCTCGAAATTTAGACCATCACGATTTGGACAATCTTAGGTCGATACGCGTAACGCCTAAACAGCCGCTCGTTAGTAAGAGACCCTAAAACTGCGAAACGAGCATATTGAGATTACAATATTGGACCCGAGTTTCGATATCAAAATCTCAAGGGTAATTACGACTATTTTGCAAGACGGACGTCAATTGGTAATGGCCATTCATGTTTGAGATTTAAAACAGTTGAAAACTGAAGATTCGGCAGAAAGTGAGAAAAAGACCATTTTGCCCCTGAGAACGCCGAGGCCGATTTCGGAGGCCGTTTGAGGTTAATTTTCGCGGCCAACGTCATTTTGGGGTATCCGAGTGTGTTTGGAATGATTCTGGACAGAAAGTGGAATTTCGGCAAAAATTGGAAAATAATATTATTTTATTCCCAGAAGCTTCGCAGACTATTTTCGAGGACTTAGAAAGCGAATTTCGCGATTCCGACTCTGGATTAGGTATCACATGAATATTTAGGACCGGTATGAGCGAAAATTGGAATTTCAGTTCCGGATGGAAAAATGACGGAATTGCCCCTAGGCCATTTTGATTTATTTCGAATTTTTATTTAATTTTGGAGATTAACCAAGGTTGGTTAAGGTTAACTAGGGTTGGTTAACCATGGTTAGGGGCAAATGACCATTCTACCCTTGCATTATTGATTTTGAAGCATTTCTAGCCATTGGATTAAGGGTATTTTGGGCATAATGGCTAAGATCTTGACATGTGGCATCCACTATGGATAATGTTGACCACCCTTGACCCACTCTCTCTCCTCAGTTCACTCTCTCTCTTCCCCGGCGATCATCTCTCTCTCTCTTCTCCCGAAATCCTCTCGGCAGCTGCTCCTTTCCAGCCGATCAGCACCGCCGGTCACTGTGCTCGCCGGAACAGTGGGCTTCGCCGGAGCTGCTGGCCGCCGACCGCCAAGTGCCGACCCCTGGTGCCTACCCCAGCCCAGTCGCAACACTTTCCCCCTCCTCCGCCGTCCACAGCCGCCCGTCCACAGCTGCTCCCGCCGGACGTGCAAGGACGCCGTCACCGGCGCTGGGAGTGTTCCGCCGGTGCCGCGCCTCTGTGCGCCGCCCCAGCTGACCTGCTTCGCCTCACCGTCCTCCTCTCCGTCACCTCAGCCCCACTCAGCTGACTCCTCCCCTGTTTTGGCCGTGAGGTTGCCGTGGGCCTTGCCGGAGCCGCCGTGTCCGCCGGCTTGCATTTGGGACGCCGCCGTCGATTGAACCGCTTGCCGGTGATCGGCCGCTCGTCTCCGTCGTCTCGCGTCGTCATTAGGCGAGTAAATCCACTAATCGCTGAATTAGTTTTAATTGTGCTTGATTAGGGGTTTAATTATGTTAATTAGGGCCTAATTAAGTATATTTTGTGCAAGGGTTAATTAGTGGAATTAATTAGGCCTAATTATATTGGTTTAGTGGTAATTAGTGAAGGAATAGTGGGCTGAATTGAGGTGGGCCTCATGGGCTCCGAATTTGCATGAATTGAGCCCAATTAGATTTTAAATAGGCCCAATTGGAATTAATTGGCCCAGTTAGAATTTAAATGGGCCCCATTGGAAATTAAATGAGCCCAAATTAGAAAATGAAATGGGCCCTTGAGTGAGAAGTTGAGTTGGGCTTGTTGAGGCCCATTGGAGAAAATTAGAAATTTAATGGGCCTTGATGTGGATTGATTTGAATTGGTTTAAGCCCATTGGAAATTAAACGGGCCTTTGGTTTTGAAATTTCATGTTGATTTTGATATGAATTATAAGTGCAACTGTGGACCGACGGGTCAGGCCTACGGGTCGATTTATAATTGTGGGCCGACGGGTCGGGCCTTCGGGTCGAATAATTGATGACCACTGGGTCATGGCCTTCGGGTCGAGTTATACAGCTGTGGGCCTTCGGGTCGGGCCTTCGGGTCGAGTGATTGATGACCATTGGGTCATGGCCTTCGGGTCGATTAAACTGTCAATGAATTATATCGATGTTGGAAGCCTAACCTGCAGGGCTGGAGAGTGAAATTAGGGCTAAGGGCCCGAGTGAAAATAATGTGAATTAATTACTGGTTCAGCGTATTATGTGTTTTATTTACTTCTGGAGGTGCACGTTAGCCTAATTTAGGATTAGAGTTTTTACTTGCTGAGTTTATCTCACGGTTGTGGTAAAACCGGATTTTCAGACCCCCGTCAGTAGAATGCCGAGGAAAAGTCCTCTTTTTGGATACCCGTACCGGATTCAGCGAGGTGTTAGTGAGCATCCTTGCGGGGACGGATCAGCATACATTAGGCGCCAGTCAGTGGTGTTTATAGATGTGGGAGAGGCTTACCCAGAGACACAGGAGTACGTGGCCTGGTATTTGAGGGGAGTTGATGGGGTTACTGGACCTCCGATGAGGACTTTTGATGTTCCAGTAGATATTAATGGCGTCATGATTCCCCAAATGGTGAGTGGAGAAGTCTCTGATCCTCCAGCCTCCCTTAGTGTAAGTAGCGTGGGCGACACGGTGGATGGACCGATACCGATGGACGAGGTGCAAGGCGGTGAACAAGTCATAGCTGACGATAATATTGAGGAGGAAGAGGAAGAACTGAATCTGGAAGTAGTGGGAGAGATTGGTGAGCCAGCAGGAGAAGTGGCAGAAGTTGGATCAGATATGGAAATCCTGACGGATGAAGACTCATCTGAGGAGTCAGCAGCATCATCCAACCCAGGTCGGGATCCTTAGAATAGATCGGCTTGATAGGAGTTTAGACTAACCCCTCTTTTTGATGTAACTCTCCCGAAGCATCTAGATGACACCCTAGACCACCGATCCTTTTTGCTTAGTGGTCTTTTGATGTATTTCCTTTGTTTGTAAATAAATAGTTTGTATAAGCTTTGTAAAGACATGTGTATATATGTTAATATTATCTATAGTTTGTTGATATCTATTTTTGCTCATGGTTATGTTTGTTTTTATGTCTGGGTGTATATATATATAAATATATACGTGTTTCCGCATGTGACGTGTATCTACTCTGATTTGGATTTTGGGTCGGTGATGCAATCCTGGGAGCGTCACATTTTATTTCGACCTACGCGGATGATCATGCTTCGTGGGGTACGGGGCGTGACATCCCCGTTCGAATTGGTATCAGAGCAAGGACAGCTCTGTTTGACCTAGTCGAGCCTTGGAGTGATAAGGAGAAATGACCATGGGTAGCTATAGGGTGACTAAGCGTGCTAGGTGTACCTCCAGAATGTTTGTGTTTGACTATTGTGGGTGATTGATTGAACCAGTATTGTGCAGGTGCGGCAGGACCCAAGGTAAGTTTGTAAGTCCTTGGGTGAAAATCATGTGTTGTGGTATTGGCCGCATGCTGAGTGCTTAATTGTTTCTGTGTTTATACCTGCCTAGGACTTAGACCGGTTAGTTGGTTTAGGTCTCTAATTCCCAGATGGAATTATAGCAGGTAGTTGAGCACTCAGAGTTCTAGATGAGCAGTGAAAGAGGAAGAGTGAGAGGAGCCCCAAGGAGGGGCGCAGGCAGAGAAGCTCGTGGTAGAGGTCGCGCTAGAGCGAGAGCGATAGAGAATATAGTTGCGGGTGCTAGAGAAGAAGAGAACCCTAGAGTGGGTGTTGGGGCTGCAGCAGACCCCAGAGCCGATGTTAGGCAGGCGGAAGATCCGCGTATGGAAGGAGTCCTTCGAGCTTTAGACAGAATCGGTAATGTGATGGATAGGCAGGCGCAGGAAAGAGAGAATGCGACCGCTCAGGCTGCTGAGGCCGCAGCCGTTGCTGCCGTCCATGAGAACCAAGCTCAAGCTCAGCCAGTGCAAGCTCAACCGGTAGTGGCACCGAGACCAATGCATCAGTTGGTGGAGCATTTTCTTAAGCTGAAACCGCCCAAGTTTACGGGCAGAGGTGACCCAGAAACCGCTCCGCGTTGGGTAGAGGAGCTAGAGAAAGCGTTTGATCTGTTAGAATGTACTGAGAGGGAAAAGATTTCCTTGGCATCGTACCAATTGCAGGACAATGCCCATGACTGGTGGAAGGCGGTTAAAGATAGAGTGTTTCCAGAGTTTATGGAACCGACCTGGGCGATATTCGTCGAGCATTTCTATGGACAGTTTTTCTCTGAGAGTGCCCAGGAAAAGAAAATGGCGGAGTTTATGAGATTACGTCAGGGATCGATGACAGTGGTGCAGTATGAGGCAGAGTTCATTAGATTATCTAAGTTTGCCCCGAGAATGGTTGAGAATCCCCTGGATAAGGCTCGGAGGTTCCGGGATGGATTGAAACCGGAACTTCGCACCCAGATGTTGTTATTGAATATCAGGGATTATCGAGAGTTATATGAGCGTGCCCAGACTATGGAACGAGATCAGATTGAAAGGGCATCAGCATCGGGTTCGAGGTTTATTCCTAACCGGGACAATCGTCGCTTTGTAAGGAGACCAATGGCCAGTAATAGACGATTTGTTCCGCCCCCGAGAAGGATTATCGGGAAGCCCAGTCAGACACAACATAGGATTGGAGCTTGTTTTCGTTGTGGGAGTTTAGGTCATCAGATAAAGAATTGTCCCCAACAACGAGTTTTGGGACCCCCAGGTCAACCACAACAGCCGCTCAGAATTGGAAATCAGACCGGGAATTCCCCACCGGCTATTCAGGGCAGACCGCCTGCACAAGGACGAGTTTATGCATTGGCGCGAAAGGATGCTGAGGAAGCGCCGGGTGTGGTCACAGGTACGGTTTCTCTCTGCAATCATGCAGCTTATGCGTTATTTGATCCCGGGGCAACCCATTCGTTTATTTCAGAGCAGTTTGTTAGATTGGTTGGTCTGGAGCCTGTTTTACTTGAAATTATGTTATGTGTGACGACCCCACTGCATGATAGGGTGCTAGTATCATTGGGGTGTCTGGACTGTAAAATTGTGATTGGAAATGTTGAGGAAAGGATTGATTTAGCTGTGTTAGCCATGTATGACTTTGATGTGATCATTGGGATGGATTGGCTGACTAAACAGAAAGCCGTTATGGATTGCGGCAGTAGGACGATCCAATTTAATCCGATTGGTCGTCCTAAGTTTGAATTTCAGGGAAATCGAGGAGGAACCTCGATCCCTTGGATTTCCTCAGTGGAGGCAACAGAGATGCTTGAAGAAGGTTGTGAGGGGTATTTGGTTAACGTCAAGGATCCGACGTTGGTGGAGCCTAAGTTGGAAGAAATTTCTGTAGTGTGTAATTTTCCCGAGGTTTTTCCTCAAGAGTTGCCGGGCTTGCCGCCAGAACGAGAAGTGGAATTTGTAATAGAGTTGGCTCCAGGAACTGAGCCAATTTCTAAGGCTCCGTATCGGATGTCGTTGTCGGAACTGAAGGAATTGAAAGTGCAGATGCAGGAGTTGTTGGACAAAGGATTCATTCGTCCTAGTGCGTCTCCATGGGGAGCGCCAGTCCTATTTGTGAAGAAAAAGGACGGGACGTTGAGGTTATGTATAGACTACCGGCAGTTGAATCAGGTGACTGTGAAGAATAAGTATCCACTGCCAAGGATCGATGACTTGTTCGATCAGTTGCAAGGAGCGTCAGTATTCTCTAAGATTGATCTACGGACAGGGTATCATCAGTTGAGAATTCGGAAAGAGGATATACCCAAGACTGCATTCAGAACGAGGTACGGGCATTATGAGTTTACAGTCATGCCCTTTGGTTTGACGAATGCTCCTGCAGCTTTTATGGATTTGATGAACAGAGTCTTTAAAGAATTTCTGGATCAGTTCGTCATCGTGTTCATTGATGATATCCTAGTGTATTCGAAGAGTTCAGGGGAGCATGAAGTGCATTTGACGGAAGTTCTACGGACGTTAAGGGAACATGCGCTTTATGCGAAGTTCAGCAAATGTGAATTCTGGCTTAGCAAGGTAGCCTTTCTTGGACATATCGTGTCGGGAGAAGGAATATCCGTGGATCCGACTAAGATTGAGGCAGTGCTTAAGTGGCCCAGGCCGACGTCAGTGACAGAGATCAGAAGTTTCTTGGGACTGGCTGGCTATTATCGACGTTTCGTGGAAGGATTCTCGTCGATAGCCACGCCATTGACGCGACTGTTGAAAAAGGAAACTAAATTTGAATGGGACGATAAGTGCGAACGAAGTTTTCAGGAGCTTAAGCACAGACTGACGACAGCTCCAGTTTTAACTATTCCCTCTGGACCGGGTGGATTTGAAGTATACAGTGATGCTTCGTTCAAAGGACTGGGTTGTGTGTTAATGCAACATGGAAAGGTAGTGGCTTATGCCTCTCGTCAGTTGAGACCACATGAAGTGAACTATCCGACACATGATTTAGAGTTGGCTGCTATTGTGTTTGCACTTAAAATCTGGAGGCATTATTTATGTGGGGAAAAGTTTCAGATTTATACAGATCATCAGAGCCTCAAATATCTGTTCTCGCAGAAAGAGCTGAATATGAGGCAGCGTAGATGGATGGAACTTCTAAAGGATTATGATTGCGACATCCTGTATCACCCTGGAAAAGCGAATAGAGTGGCAGATGCACTGAGTCGCAAGTCTAGCATGGCGCACTTGATGATCAAGGAGTGGACGTTATTGGAAAAGCTCCGAGATTCGGAATTTAAATTGGAATTAAGCCATGTATCGAATCTGCTGGCTACTTTGAGGATAGAGCCGGAGATTCAAACTAAGATTAAAGCTTTGCAATCTACGGATCAAGAGATTCAGAAGATGGTGGAAATGGATGCCTCGGCAAGAAAGCCAGATTTCCAGGTATCAGAGGATGGAGTCCTGAAGTATAGGGGACGATGGTGTGTGCCGGATGATATTGAGCTTAAAGAAGAGATATTAAGAGAAGCTCATCGGAGCAATTATAGCATCCACCCTGGCAGTACGAAAATGTATCAGAATCTACGGCAACATTATTGGTGGAACGGATTGAAAGCAGATGTAGCCAGGCATGTGGCTAAGTGTTTGACGTGCCAACAGGTAAAGGCACAACACTGTAAACCTGGAGGATTGCTGCGACCATTGGAAATTCCCGAGTGGAAATGGGAACATATTACCATGGACTTTGTAACGGGACTACCAAGGAGTCAGAGAGGGCACGATTCCATTTGGGTGATAGTGGATAGACTGACTAAATCGGCGCATTTTCTGGCAGTGCGTAAGGATCTGGAGTTGGAAAAGTATGCAGAGCTGTACGTAAGACAGATTGTTAGGCTTCATGGAGTGCCAGTAACGATTACGTCAGATCGTGATCCAAGGTTTACAGCGAACTTCTGGAAAAGTCTGCAGACAGCTTTGGGGACAAAGGTGCAGTTCAGTACGGCTTATCATCCGCAGACTGATGGACAATCAGAAAGAACAATCCAGACCCTTGAGGATATGTTGAGGGCTTGCGTGGTGGATTTTCAGGGCAAATGGGAAGAACAGTTGCATCTGGTAGAGTTTGCATACAATAACAGTTATCAGCAGAGTATCCAGATGGCCCCATTTGAAGCTTTGTATGGCAGAGCATGTAGGACTCCCGTGTGCTGGGATGAAGTGGGAGAACGGAGCATTACAGGCCCAGAGTTAGTACAGCAAACAGTGGAAGCTGTTGAGATCATTAGAGAAAGGTTAAAGACAGCACAAAGTCGACAGAAAAGTTATGCCGATCGGAGACGACGACATCTGGAATTTCAAGTTGGGGATCATGTGTTTCTTAAGGTGTCGCCTATGAAGGGATTATCCCGATTTGGCAAGAAAGGAAAGTTGAGTCCGAGATTTGTTGGGCCGTTTGAGATTTTGGAAAAGATTGGCGACATGGCATACAGACTGGCCCTGCCACCGAATTTGTCCCAGATACACAATGTCTTCCACGTGTCGATGTTGAGAAAATATGAACCGGATCCGACACATGTTCTAAGATATGAAGAAATAGACGTGGACGACAGGGTGTCGTACGTGGAGAGACCAGTCAGAATCGAAGACAGAAAGGATCGAGTACTTCGGAACAAGACAATCCCAATGGTGAAGGTAGTTTGGGAACACCACGGAACAGAGGGCGCTACTTGGGAAAGCGAGGAAGCCATGCGACGTCAACACCCCCAGTTGTTTGAAGAGCAGGGTTGAAGTGCAAATTTCGAGGACGAAATTTTTGTAAGGGGGGAAGAGTTGTAACATCCTGAATTTTGACCCATTATCGGGACCAATAAAGTGTATATTTATTCTCGTGTAATTTTAGTAAGTCTCGCCTGGACCTGATCAGTCTCGGGATACTAACCATATGAGAAAGGCTAAACAGGAACAGGTACGTGGACCGAGAACCCAATCGCGACTGAACGCTGATTTTGAAGAACGTTGAGGAAATATTTTGAGCCAATATAGGCCGATCTTAGGAAAATGATTGGTTGATATTGTCAGTAATGTACGATCGGATAGCGAGTGATTTCGCACGACCGAAAGTACACCTGACGAATGAAACCTGATTGTAATCCAAACGATCGCGACCCTGGTACTAGTGATAATTCCTCTCGTTCTCTCGAAATTTAGACCATCACGATTTGGACAATCTTAGGTCGATACGCGTAACGCCTAAACAGCCGCTCGTTAGTAAGAGACCCTAAAACTGCGAAACGAGCATATTGAGATTACAATATTGGACCCGAGTTTCGATATCAAAATCTCAAGGGTAATTACGACTATTTTGCAAGACGGACGTCAATTGGTAATGGCCATTCATGTTTGAGATTTAAAACAGTTGAAAACTGAAGATTCGGCAGAAAGTGAGAAAAAGACCATTTTGCCCCTGAGAACGCCGAGGCCGATTTCGGAGGCCGTTTGAGGTTAATTTTCGCGGCCAACGTCATTTTGGGGTATCCGAGTGTGTTTGGAATGATTCTGGACAGAAAGTGGAATTTCGGCAAAAATTGGAAAATAATATTATTTTATTCCCAGAAGCTTCGCAGACTATTTTCGAGGACTTAGAAAGCGAATTTCGCGATTCCGACTCTGGATTAGGTATCACATGAATATTTAGGACCGGTATGAGCGAAAATTGGAATTTCAGTTCCGGATGGAAAAATGACGGAATTGCCCCTAGGCCATTTTGATTTATTTCGAATTTTTATTTAATTTTGGAGATTAACCAAGGTTGGTTAAGGTTAACTAGGGTTGGTTAACCATGGTTAGGGGCAAATGACCATTCTACCCTTGCATTATTGATTTTGAAGCATTTCTAGCCATTGGATTAAGGGTATTTTGGGCATAATGGCTAAGATCTTGACATGTGGCATCCACTATGGATAATGTTGACCACCCTTGACCCACTCTCTCTCCTCAGTTCACTCTCTCTCTTCCCCGGCGATCATCTCTCTCTCTCTTCTCCCGAAATCCTCTCGGCAGCTGCTCCTTTCCAGCCGATCAGCACCGCCGGTCACTGTGCTCGCCGGAACAGTGGGCTTCGCCGGAGCTGCTGGCCGCCGACCGCCAAGTGCCGACCCCTGGTGCCTACCCCAGCCCAGTCGCAACACTTTCCCCCTCCTCCGCCGTCCACAGCCGCCCGTCCACAGCTGCTCCCGCCGGACGTGCAAGGACGCCGTCACCGGCGCTGGGAGTGTTCCGCCGGTGCCGCGCCTCTGTGCGCCGCCCCAGCTGACCTGCTTCGCCTCACCGTCCTCCTCTCCGTCACCTCAGCCCCACTCAGCTGACTCCTCCCCTGTTTTGGCCGTGAGGTTGCCGTGGGCCTTGCCGGAGCCGCCGTGTCCGCCGGCTTGCATTTGGGACGCCGCCGTCGATTGAACCGCTTGCCGGTGATCGGCCGCTCGTCTCCGTCGTCTCGCGTCGTCATTAGGCGAGTAAATCCACTAATCGCTGAATTAGTTTTAATTGTGCTTGATTAGGGGTTTAATTATGTTAATTAGGGCCTAATTAAGTATATTTTGTGCAAGGGTTAATTAGTGGAATTAATTAGGCCTAATTATATTGGTTTAGTGGTAATTAGTGAAGGAATAGTGGGCTGAATTGAGGTGGGCCTCATGGGCTCCGAATTTGCATGAATTGAGCCCAATTAGATTTTAAATAGGCCCAATTGGAATTAATTGGCCCAGTTAGAATTTAAATGGGCCCCATTGGAAATTAAATGAGCCCAAATTAGAAAATGAAATGGGCCCTTGAGTGAGAAGTTGAGTTGGGCTTGTTGAGGCCCATTGGAGAAAATTAGAAATTTAATGGGCCTTGATGTGGATTGATTTGAATTGGTTTAAGCCCATTGGAAATTAAACGGGCCTTTGGTTTTGAAATTTCATGTTGATTTTGATATGAATTATAAGTGCAACTGTGGACCGACGGGTCAGGCCTACGGGTCGATTTATAATTGTGGGCCGACGGGTCGGGCCTTCGGGTCGAATAATTGATGACCACTGGGTCATGGCCTTCGGGTCGAGTTATACAGCTGTGGGCCTTCGGGTCGGGCCTTCGGGTCGAGTGATTGATGACCATTGGGTCATGGCCTTCGGGTCGATTAAACTGTCAATGAATTATATCGATGTTGGAAGCCTAACCTGCAGGGCTGGAGAGTGAAATTAGGGCTAAGGGCCCGAGTGAAAATAATGTGAATTAATTACTGGTTCAGCGTATTATGTGTTTTATTTACTTCTGGAGGTGCACGTTAGCCTAATTTAGGATTAGAGTTTTTACTTGCTGAGTTTATCTCACGGTTGTGGTAAAACCGGATTTTCAGACCCCCGTCAGTAGAATGCCGAGGAAAAGTCCTCTTTTTGGATACCCGTACCGGATTCAGCGAGGTGTTAGTGAGCATCCTTGCGGGGACGGATCAGCATACATTAGGCGCCAGTCAGTGGTGTTTATAGATGTGGGAGAGGCTTACCCAGAGACACAGGAGTACGTGGCCTGGTATTTGAGGGGAGTTGATGGGGTTACTGGACCTCCGATGAGGACTTTTGATGTTCCAGTAGATATTAATGGCGTCATGATTCCCCAAATGGTGAGTGGAGAAGTCTCTGATCCTCCAGCCTCCCTTAGTGTAAGTAGCGTGGGCGACACGGTGGATGGACCGATACCGATGGACGAGGTGCAAGGCGGTGAACAAGTCATAGCTGACGATAATATTGAGGAGGAAGAGGAAGAACTGAATCTGGAAGTAGTGGGAGAGATTGGTGAGCCAGCAGGAGAAGTGGCAGAAGTTGGATCAGATATGGAAATCCTGACGGATGAAGACTCATCTGAGGAGTCAGCAGCATCATCCAAACCAGGTCGGGATCCTTAGAATAGATCGGCTTGATAGGAGTTTAGACTAACCCCTCTTTTTGATGTAACTCTCCCGAAGCATCTAGATGACACCCTAGACCACCGATCCTTTTTGCTTAGTGGTCTTTTGATGTATTTCCTTTGTTTGTAAATAAATAGTTTGTATAAGCTTTGTAAAGACATGTGTATATATGTTAATATTATCTATAGTTTGTTGATATCTATTTTTGCTCATGGTTATGTTTGTTTTTATGTCTGGGTGTATATATATATAAATATATACGTGTTTCCGCATGTGACGTGTATCTACTCTGATTTGGATTTTGGGTCGGTGATGCAATCCTGGGAGCGTCACATTTTATTTCGACCTACGCGGATGATCATGCTTCGTGGGGTACGGGGCGTGACATAACCTGCTAGTGAGGGTAGAGCATGTGTCTTGTCTTGTCTGAATGACAGGACCTCTGGCAATTTAGTGTGCTTCTAGTGAGGGGACTTGGCTATTGTCGCGACCTAAATTTTCTCTCAGGCTAATGGATTATTAGGACTAAGCCTAACTCGGGCCCTCCCAAGCCCTACCAATTCGCAACTTAGGATTTAAGTTCTTAACGTGTAAATGTTTTCATGCTTGGAGTCGCCATTAATCTATTTGTGGTAGGTCGATTAGAAACCTAAATAAAACATAGGGAGATATGTTTTATTCCTACGAACCAGAGATTCTAAGTACGGGGACTTGATTACGTTAGATCTAGTCTAACGCCCTTTCGATACCTTTTCTTTTCAAAAAATGTTTTGCATGCAGTCTAGATCCATTTTATAGCCTAATCACTAACATGTGAGGTGTTCATGCGGGTGCACAAACCACCAAAGTAACACCCAATAATCAAAACATTAAATAAATTGTAAAATTGGGAGAATTACTTACCTCGAAGCAACGTAAGCATCTGCATGATTAGCTAGAAAATCACATCAACAATCCTAATACGATTTCTAATTAACACGCAATTCACTCAATATTTTTTAGGATTTTCACTTATTTAAATGAGAGCTAACATATATGTAATGACGTGCAAAAATTAACATGTAATTAATGTAGCCTAACATGCAAACTGTATGTCATGCGACGACGTGACCTAATTAATGACGGAAAAATGATTTATTTTTGGTATTTTTTCAATGAAATTCGGAATTAAAAAAAATACCTGAATTTACATGCAATCTATTCTAATAAAAATGATTTGATCTATCCTAAAGTGATTCTTTTTGGTATTTTATGAAAATTCGAAATAATTAAATATCCTAAATAATCCATAAAGATTAAAACAATTTCTAATTTAAACTAGGAAATATGCTACCCTAAATCCCAATTTAAATCAAATAATTATTTTATTCTTTTGGATATATTTAAGATTCCCTAGACATGCAAAATTTTTAATTTAAATCCTAACTAACATATTTTTGGATTTTCTTTATTTAAAAGGAAAACAATTAAACAAAGATAAAACCATGTTCACACAATCCACACAATCCGCAAGATTTTTCGAATTCAGATAAGGCAAAAAATCAAACTAACGGTCATATCTATAGGGTTATAGATATCGACAGAAAGTTGATTGTTTAAATTTGGAAAGCAAATAAAATCTATTATCGTATCCAAGTGATCATGGATAAGATAACGATTTTCCGTATCGCCGCGTATCGTACCTTAAGGATAAGGTCGGATAGTCATCCAGATACGTTGCCAAATTAGGTTTTTTTTAAATATTGCGGATATAGCACACATTATCCTAAGATATCTAGCAATCCACCAAAGAATATCCACGAAATATTCAAACATCGAAAACTTAGGAAATTAAATATTTCGAAAAATATTCGGATAATGATCTTACCTAATTTGCGGATATCTTCCAAATTCGAACTCGGTTCCGGATTGAGGCTTGCGGATCGGGATGGTGTGGCTAGCGGAGGGCGCGGCCACAAGGACGGCAGCGGCGGTGACCTTGCGTGGGATGTCGAGGAGCAACTTGGTTCGCGGTGATTCTCAACTGTGGATGGTAATGCACGATGGTAGTGCTCAGCCGGCGATGGTGCACGGTGGTCTCGGTGCAGTTTGGACGTGACGATCTAGCTCGATGGCTTCCACGATGATGTTTTGCTACGACTTTGGAAACCCAACCTCACGTGTCTCTTGCGTTGAGGGCGTAGATTCTTCTCTCTGGCCTTTTCTCTTGTGGACGTCTTCTCTTTGCAGAGGAAGAAAAATCCCTTCTGGACAAAGATGCGAGAGAGGGACTCCTTCGTGCAATCAGGGGAGATAGAGAAAGAAAAGATTCTTTTTTTCCCTTGGTGAAAGCTTCCTCCGTCTTTCTCTCGGCTTGGACCACTCCAGACAAAGACCACCGCTTGAAAGTCTTCTCCTTTTTTGCTCTTTTGGTTGCTCTCTTTCTTTCTCCGAATTGGCTCTTGCGAAGTAATGGAATACTAATCGTGAATTTTCTGATGAAGACCACCCCAGACCAGCAACGTTAGACACGACACAAATAACTCATCTACTGGCCGACCTCCCTCTCTATTTTTCTCTCTCGCTTTCTTGTCATGCTCTCAGGAATTGTTTTCTGAAAATTATGAGAGCTCCCCTTGATTATGATGCATAACGACGTATTTATATCGCAACCCTAGGTTAATTTACCGGATTTCCTAGTTCTAATGGGCTTTGGCTTAGGCTTTATCCTTTAATTTTTATTTAATTCCAAATGGGCTAAATTAATTCAGGCTGATTTAAGCTCAAATTAAAATAACCAAAGCCTTCTGGACTTATGAATTTTGGCCTCCAATCGCGATGAATTCTCAGCTTTCTTTCCAGCGCCGGTCCGATGCGGAATGCAATTAATATATATGAACCTAAATTATATGCTATGCAAATTTAATATTTTTGTTTAGGGGTTAAAATTTAATCCCTAATTTTTCTATGCAATATTACCTAACGGGATTGCCAAAATTTAGGTGTCAACAGCTATACAATATAAATGGGTTGCAAGTGATACTGGATGATAACCTTCTCAGAGTACTATATCAAAATACCTCGTGGCAGACATTTTTTTTATGATAACTCAGTAGAGTCAATATAGCATGCTCACCTTGATTGCTACTCTCGACCTTTCCTTTACATTTAAGAAAAAGACAGTGTGGGACCAATAAAATTATTCCTATGAGATTACGTAGGAAATTTGTTGTAATTACAGGTGTTAATGGCTCAACATTAGTTCACATGTAACCATTATGTCCCAAGGGTTAATGACTCTACTTATGTGAGCATTTAATATCGACGTTAATTGTGGGTTAATGGCTCTACTAATGTGAGTATAATCGACATGACTCTTGAATTCATGTTCCTTCAGTTTTTTGCAGTTATTTTCCCTTGTCAATAAATAGACGTGTCTTCTTAGTCCTAACGAGAGACAAAAAAAGAACTCCTCGAAGTCCTACTAGAGCGTCTCTTAAGTTTTCTCTTCAACAATATTCCTATAAGTGTGCCGGTTTCGAGAAAAGTTTGACAAAGTCCTATTCGTATAGTACTAATACAAATGGGTTCGAGGCCTTGTATTTTGAGAGGCATAGTTTGTGAAGCTGCTTGGTACCATTGGCAGGAACTAATTACCTTAAGGAGATTCAGATAGCCGTACCTCACCTCCTGTTTTATTTTTATTATCACTTTCTCGAACTTATTCTGCTTACAACAAATAGCGTTACGTATTTTCCTCTAATACATAATTTCTTCTTACTCATCTCCAACAATCTTAAGTCAATTAGCTTACTATTTGTTGTTTTAGCCAAATTCGCAATGGTTGATAACAATGGGATACCCAATGATGTCCAAAATGTTTCTAGAAACTTTCTTATGGTCATTTCGACTTGTGACGTTCAAACCTCGTGGCCTGGTGTTGTGGCAGCAAATACTATGAGCCTTCGGGTTGAAACCATCTATGATGGTACAGGTGCAAGGCGTTTGACTGACATAGACTGTTTCAAATAGTATAGGCCAAATGGCATATGGTTCATTTTCTGGAGAGATGGTTCAATGGATTTGCCTAATTTGATGGTACCATCTCCAGGAACACCGAATGAGAAACTGGAGAAATTCGCCGGTGCAAGCTTTAAGCAGTGTTAGAAGAAGATGTTCTTTTATTTGACTACGCTGACTCTGGTCAAGTACTTATCAGAGCTGTACCCAATAATTAGTCCAAACAAGCAAGATGTTATGACGCTTGATGTGTTGGAGGCTTGGAAGCATGGGGACCCTTTATGCGAAAACTATATCTTTAACTATTTGATAAATTCTCTATACAATGTTTATTGTAACATTGAAACTGCTAAACAGTTATGGGAGTCTTTAGAAAAGAAATACAAAACTAAGGGCACGGGCACCAAGAAATTCGTGATTGCCATAATGTGAGCATAACCAACATGACTCTCAACTTATAGCTGTTAATTGTGGATTGATGGCTCTACTAATATGAGTATAACCGACATAACTCTTGAGTTCATGTCTCATTATTTTTCTGCAGTTACTTCCTTTGTCTATAAATAGATGTGTCTTCTTAGTTCTAACGAGAAATAGAAAAAGAACTTATCGAAGTACTCCTAGAGTGTCTCTTGAGTTTTCTCTTCAACAATAATCCTGTAAGTGTGCCAGTTTCGAGAAGGGTTCGACAGAGTCCTGTTTGTATATTGCTGATACAAACAGGTTTGAAGTGTTGTATCTTGAGGGGCATAGTTCGTGAATCTGCTTGGTATCATTGGCAAGAACTAATTGCCTTAAAGAGATTCAGATAGTCGTACCTCACCTACTATTTTATTTTTATTATCACTTTCTCGAACTTATTCCAGTTACAACAAACCATGTTACGTATCTTCCACTAATAAGTAATTTCTTCTTAGTCATCTCCAACAAATTTAAATAGAAGAAAGATGGGCTGCAAACTTTAACAAGGAAGTCATATTTACATGGATTATAATCTGTGGGGTTAATTCAAACTTAGCTATTAGGTTTGCCAGCTCGAGAACCCCTATTTTAAATTCTATTTTCGAAGTAGCTGTTGTTATTGGAGGTAAGAAATATTCTTAGATTTACTTTGAATGTAGACCTCTATAATCGATATCATCATATAAATTAATCTTATTTAGAGCATGTCACCCCTAAATATTAACTTTGGACCTTTAGTAGCTGGTTTGTGAAAATTTATGGGAAGCATGTCCATGGAAAAACATGAACTTTTTTTTTGTTAGCCGCGAAAATGGCACCCCATAAGCAACATAGCTAGAATGTAGAATATAATAATGGAGAAAGAAAAGGTTTTGTCACGTCCTGACTCGAAATCACGATCTATACTTAATGACCAAATATGAATCGAACGGAACCGTGACTCGCGGAAATGTATTAGCGCGTCCCGTTCATTTTAATTAATACGCACGCGGAAGCAAATACAAATAAACAAGACAACACGAGTTGAGATAAGCAAATATCGCACGTTATATTTACATGATACATGCTTATTTTGTCAAGCCCTTCTTTCGGGCCCTTACAAACCACATTTATATTTTACATGCCCATTTCAAGGTCGATTCCGCAAAATGAGCCAACTATCGAACAACAAAACTTTAGCTTGGATTCCTATCTTCACTACGACTTCTCTCTTCTCTCGCTCCTCCTGCTTCTCATCCGTCCGGCCATCTCACGCCCCACCCCCGGCTTGCCCCAAAGCCAGCCCGCCCATGCCGATGAATGGACCATTGAACCTGCATAGGGTCCAACCCAATCTCCGTTAGCCAAATGGTACCAAGCCACGTACGCATGAGGACTAACTCCTCTCGACCCTCATCCATCATCACGCACGTGGTGATCCTACGATAGGTTCGGCCTTCACGGACATCAATGATGGTGAGCAGCTCCGCTCTCATCTTGGTGGGGTTTTTGAACCGAGTCGAGGGAGACGTCATGCTACGAACTTGAAAAGAGGAAAAACAATAGGGAGTGAGTCGGGGAGACTCAATAAGTGAAAACACTAATATCAAAAGATGATGAGATAATTGCTGTTCACATAAGTTGGCTCTTATCGTACCGGCATTGATGGAAAATCAACAACAAAGTTCATGCTACGAAACAACAAAAGAACATCAAACATGATTGTCACACGTGAGCATCACTTGTCAAATAAGAACAAGCTATAATCGACCAAGAAACCAAGAAATGGGCCAAGCAAATCATGTTATAACGTATCGCATCTTCCTTTCTCGATATTAGGGAATTCACTTACTAAACGAAATACTAGAACACGAGATACTAAAGAAAGCACGCGGCTATCAGCTTGGTCTTGAGCACGGAAAGGCTTGAGTTCGGGAAAAACGAGTCCTCGGGCGATTCTCAGGTGTGACTTTCTAGTTGGCCGAACAAGCAAGGAGGAAGAAGAAGGTTGGCCGATGTGTGTTTGGGTGTGAACAAGGGAGCAATAAGGCAAGAGGAGAAGATGATGGCTGGTTTTTTTTTTTGGAAGCTTCTCACGTGAGCTTCTTGCTCATTTATAGCCAAGCTAGGCTTGAAGAGGAAACCAAGCTTGGCTTGAATGCATTAATGCACTAAGGCCAAAAGAAATGATGCATGGCAATTAAGACCCTTAAATGTGAACTTATCCCTTGGTCTCTCTCTCTCTCTCTCTCTCTCTCTCTCTCTCTCTCTCTCTCTCTCTCTCTCTCTCTCTCTCTCTCTCTCTCTCTCTCTCTCTCTCTCTCTCTCTCGGCTTTTCCTTTGGCCGATTGCCACTCTCGATTTTCCTCTTCACTTGGCCGATTATCCCTTGGTTTGTGCCTATAATTGGTGGCCATTGAGTTATCAAACTTCCTTTAATGCCATGCACAACTTAGCTGGTCAAAAATAATTGAAGGGGACACCTAAGGAGGGTTTAATTATGGTGGCCTTAAATGGTTTTAATGGGGCCTTTGACCAAGTCAACAATTTGTCTTCTTGTCCTCCTCAATTTTGAACCGTGAGGGACCTCTTAAGTATGCTGGTTCATTCCCAACTACTTGGGCCAATCGATTTGCACAAAATCAACTAATTGACACCACCTTGGTAACCCCGCATCATACTTGTTCAACTTATTTTCCAAGGATTTTTCACATTTGATATACCCATTCAACCCGAGGTTCGGTGCGAGAATGTTCTTAAATATCACCTAACACAACCAAACCAAGGCCCAAGCAAAATGGAATAAACCCAAGCTAACCGGCTAACTGGGCGCGGGGCCTGGCACATTGCCGGGCTATATAGGCACGCAACTGGGTCACATAGGCACAGGGCCGGGTACATGGCGGGGCCACACTGGCGTTGTGCTAGGCCGCACAAGCGTTGCGCCGGGCCACACGAGCGACTTGCCGAGCATCATGCCGGCTGCATGTGCAACGTGCCAAGCACCATGCCGGCCACAAGAGCAACGTGCCGAGCATCACGCTTGGTTACACGAGCGACGTGCCGAGCACCACGCCACGAGCGACATGCCGAGCACCATGCATAGTCACACCAGTAAGGGATTGGTTCACGACCAAACATGCATAATGGCTTATGAATGGTATGATGCACGGCTCATGGCCATATTTCTTGGGCACGGGACTAGATCGGAACCGGATCTTATGGGCACAATGCCTGGCATAAGGGTCAAGCACAATGACCGGCACACGACCGGGCACGTAACCGGTCCGTGGCCTAGCTGATGGGCACAATAGTCGATCACGTCCGAACACACGGCCTGGTCAACGCGGCTAGCACATAGCCTAGTCCGCGGCCAAGCCATTGGGCTTGTGGCCTAGTACATGGCTCGTCTATGGCCTACCCGACTGGGCGTAATGATTCGTGGTCGATTCGCAATCGGTCCAGTGTATCAACGACTCGTGATCGACCCTCAGTTATCATATGACCTTGTGGAATTCAGTATCCCGAAATTAACTCATGATCATCCGTGACCAATGCATGGCCGTGCAGTATCGGTCGTGGTCACCCGCAACCGACACATGCCGATACCGGACTTATCCATAGCTATCTCGGACCGTTCCACTAATGGCCCTTATGGTCAAATGGTCAATCCATAGTCATATTACTCTACTTATCTGGCTAAATCAGTGAGTCATTCCACTGTTAATCCCTAGGCCAATTCATGGATAATCTTTCGATCGAACCACAACCAACCCTTAGTACACTCATTCCGATCATATTATCCGTTCTATTACCGACCCTCGGCTCGACTTACCCGCTCATTCATCTATCACTTGCCCTCGCTTACTAGGCCCAAAATTGGGATGTCACAGGTTTTGCGTACCTGATTTTGAATTCAACATTCCTGATACGAAATAGCGATAGTCCCAAGCACTTTTCCTTTATTGCCCTCTTTCACACTGGTTCAATGAAACTGCCCTCATGCTCTTTATGTGAGATTGTTTGTGTATCATCCGGGTTATGAAAAAACTTGAGCACTATTTATAGATTTTTCAACCACATGCCCTCTCATCACAGGTTGGGTTTTACTTGGCCTACACTAGCTAACCCAATATTAGACTACTTAAGAATCTTTATATCTCACCTTATTACTCCAAGCTTGTAAAATGGTAAATTACAATCTCAATTAATGTAACCTATATCAGAAAAACTCTTACATTTATTGGATTGCAATGAGGAAGAAAAAAAGAAGTCCAAATCATTACTTGAAGTAAATAATTAGACAGCGGAGAGAAATTTTCTTATTAAATCCGAGCTTGATCAATTCCAATGAGTGTGATTTCTTAGATGAGCTGCCAATAGTCGCCAGTCAGTTTTGAGCTTTGGTATTTCGGAATCTCATAATGAATTATGCGGGATACTTTGAGGGAGGGAAGGAAGTCATTGTCTGGCGAGCACCTCTCAACTTATAAATGTCTATCATAATTTACCATGTAGGCACCAATTTTAAGTAAGTTTCGTAAAAGAAGTTTCCTATTTTGAATCAAAATCATTGCTACGTAAAAAGGGGGTCTTCTTCATAAAGAGTATCCAAAAGGAACTTTTGGCGTAGACAATTAATTGTGCAGTGTGTCTATGAATTACCTTTTGTAGAAATTACAAGTGTTTTGAAACAAATATATCTTGTGGTAAGATTTGTAAATTCCTCTGTGAAATTGAGATATTATTTCATGAGAAATGTACAACCGGACCAGGTTTACGCAGAAACCAAATTGGTCCACCCGGAAAATAAGTCCGGGAATCAGTTCTTGTTTGAACCGGTCCAAAAACCGGTTCTATTTTTTGGGAGCCGGTTATAACCGATCCGGTTCGCAGTTTCTAATAATGTAAAAAAACCCTAGCATTTGTCTCTCCTAGTCTTTCTCTTGAGTCTCTTCTAGTTCATGAGTCCCCTCCCTTTTGACCCTTCTCAGTTTGGTCGCAACTTGCAAGAACTCGTCACTGCCACTGATCACCGCTTGTCATGCAGCTACTCGCCACCTCAATCGCCGCAACCCAGCTTATAGCATCTTGTTGCCGTGGCTACTCACCGCATTAGTCGGCGCAACCCAACTTGTCACATCTCATCGCCACGACTGCTCGTCGCCACGGCTGCTCGCCGCCTCAATCACCACAACCCAGCTTATCGTATCTCGTCGCGACTTGTTGCTGCCTTAGTTACCACAACCCAACTCGTCACCACTTGTTGCTGCCTTACTCACCGCAACCCAACTTGTCACATCTCATCGTCGCAGTTGCTTGCCACAACTCATCTCATCGTATCTCGTCGCCATGGCTACTTGCCACAATCCATCTCATCGCCACTCGTCACCGCGGCTGCTTGCCGCCTCAGTCGCCGCAACCCAGCTCGTTGCCTCTCGTCGCCACGGCCCGCAAGAATGCAACCCCTCTCATCGCATCTCATCTTGTTGTCGCCAACTCCGACACAACTATCTAGGGCAAGGTGAGTCCGAAATTGAATTTTTAGGTACTTTTTTGGGCAATCGAGCTCGTCTCGCCTATTGTCTCTATGCTTTTTTGTTTTTGTCTTTGGCCTATGGTAGCAGTACCATCGTGCTCGTTGTTAGGTGATGAGGTTTTTGTTGTTTGCATCGTATCGGAGTCAACGCAGGTCGATCACGTGGTCTAGTGTTGAGCACGGTTCTGATAATGGAATCTGGTAGATTTGTGATATTGAGTCTGGTCTTGAGCATAGTTCTAATAAAGGGCCGAAGAGTTTGTCAAAAAAATCTCTATGGAGAATTCATATATGTGTCTTGAGCGCGGTTTTGTATGCGTTTAATAAGGGGCTCGAGAGGTTTTTGTTCTCAGCTCTCTGTTTCTTTCCTGTTCTCATCTAGCTTTGACATATTCTGATGCATGCCCTTTGATTTGGATCAATAAGAGCAATCCACCGCAAAAAAGAATGAAGAGTTTGACTTTAGTTTGCTATGCTTGTGGTGTAAGCGTTAAATGTAATACTTTTATGCGGAAAAATTCTGAAATCTAGAATCTTAGATCTTTATGATTTTCATAATAAAAGGGATGAAGACATACCTTTATTCATAGTGTTACCCTTGAAGATAATTGTTGCAGAAACATGAGAAATGTAGAAATCTAATTTCTCTCCCTTAACCCACTTTTCTCTTTAACGTATTTTATCTGATGGAGGATAAACTACAACATTTGTTCATGCGCGGGTGGAGAGGGGACCATACTCTATTTATATGGGCTGTCAATAGGTGCCTTCCATCAATACACATCTTTTATTTCGTAAGAGTCGCATCTCTTCATAGCTAATACAGTTATTATAGCATAATAATTATTAAACCATTAATTTAATAACATCATGTGGACCACAATTATTCTTACATTCTCCCACTTGGCCCATATGACATTCCTTTCATGGTTTAATAAAGACCATAATGTGCACAACAACATTATGCTAAAACCTTTCTTAAATTGGCTACCACATAATGATCACAATTAAATAAAGAGACTAATACAAGTCATAGTGGTTGTATGTTATTAATCAACATAGTCCCTTCTATGTACTACAACTATAAGTCTCTACTTAACATGATTCATAAATAAAAAGTATAGTAATGGTCTAACTATAATATCTCTATTAGAGACTATCCTGTTGAACATTCATCTATTTCCATCATGTATACTAAATAGATAACAGCTATTAGAAACACATAATTGAGCTCGGAGTGTCAAATAAATAAACTTAATGCACTCATAATACAATCATTAATGATGTCCAATAATGCCCATCATTTCAACATGTTCATTAAATGTTTTGGGCTGCAATCCTTTTGTTAAGGGATCTGCAATCATAAGGTTGGTGATAATATGCTCAATTGACACTCTTTGTTTCTGAACTTCTTCTTTAACAGACAAGTATTTAATCTGCATATATTTAGCACCCTTGGAGTACTTGTCGTTCTTAGAGAAGAAAACTGCTGCAAAGTTATCACAATAAATTTTCAGCAGTCTGGCAATACTGTCAACAATCACAAGCCCAGAAATAAAGTTCCGCAGCTATAACCCATCAATAGTGGCCTCAAAGCATGCCACAAACTCAGCCTCTATAATAGATGTAGCAATAACTGACTACATTGCACTTTTCCATGAAATTGCATCTCCAACCAAAAGATACAAGTAACCAAAAGTTGATTTTCTTGTATCGGCACATCCGGCTAAGTCTGAATCTGAATATCCAATCAACTCTAGATGATCATATCTTTTTATAAGTGAGCATGTGATTCTTTGATCCTTACAAGTATCTCAGAACTTTCTTTGCAGCTTTCCAATGATATAATCCTAGGTTACTTTGATACCTGCCTAGCATTCCGACAGAAAACTGATGTCTGGTTTGGTGTAAGTTTGAGCATACATTAAGCTCCCAACAACAACTACATAAGAAATACTTTTCATTCGTTCTCGTTCTAATTCACTTTTTGGGCATTGCATAAGGTTAAATTTGTCATCTTTCTGAATTGGAGCTACTCATGCTGAACATTTATCCATACTAAATCTCTCTAAAATTTTATCAATATAGGCTTTCTGAGACAACCCTAATAATCATTGTGATCTGGCACGGAATATTTCTATCCCTATCACATACATTGCCTCTCCCTTATCTTTCATTTCAAAATTCTTAGAGAGAAATTTCTTGGTTTCATTTAACAAACCAATATCATTAGTAGCAAGCAAAATGTCATCAACATATAGAACTAGAAAAATAAATTTGCTCCCACTGACCTTCATGTATATGCACCGATCAACAGTGTTTTCCTTAAATCCAAAAGAAGTTATGGTATCATTAAAACTTAAGATACCATTGTCGGGAAGCTTGTTTAAGTCCATTCATTGACTTCTTTAATTTACACACCATGTGTTCCTTTCCTTTAGTTGAAAAGCCCTCGGGTTGGTCCATGTAAACCTCTTCCTCTAAATTCCCATTAAGAAAGTCAATTTTGGCATCCATTTGGTGTAACTCTAAATCGTAATGAGCCACCAAAGCCATAATGATTCTAAGTGAGTCTTTCTTGGAGACTAGTGAAAATGTCTCCTTATAGTCAATGCCTTCTTTCTGAGTAAAATCTTTAGCAACAAGTCTGGCCTTATATTGTTCGATATTACCTTTTGAGTCTCGCTTGGTCTTAAAGACCCATTTACACCCAACCTTTTGCATCCTTCAGGCAATTCAACGAGATTCCAAACTTGATTTTGATCCATAGTAACTCTTCTTCCATGGCATTTAACCATCCAGTAGAATCATCACATTCCATGGCTTCTGAAAATGAATCTGGATCATTACCAATTCCTACGTCAATTTCTAACTCTTGCAGATAAACCACATAGTCATTAGAAATAGCCGACCTCCTTTCTCTTTGAGATCTTCTTAATGACATTTCTTGTGGCTCAACTAGTCTAGGTTCAATATTGACATTTTCATTATGGAGTGTTTGATCATTTATTTGTTGATCTTGATTATTGTTGGGTTGAACTATAATATCAGGAACAACAACTTTAGAAGTTTTGGGTAAAGGAACTTCCATCCTAACTTCTTGAATGCAAACATCACGCATTCTTTCACTCCCACTAATGTCAATATTTTCAATGAACGTAGCATTTCCAGATTTAACAATTCTTGTACGGCAAAAGTACACTACAAGTGCCATAACTTGTGTACGGCGATCACTTTGGTTCTATAACTTTTTTTCGGATCACTTTGGTGCCACAATCGGAGAAAAAAGATCACTTTAGTGCCAATTTGGCCGGAAATCCGACGTGGCATTTTTTATTAATTTTTGACGCCGACGTGGCTTGCCGGAGGGCTAAGTCAGCGTGTACAGTCAGCATTTTTTATTTTAAATAATTTTTTTCAACGTGTACAGTCAGCATTTTTAATTTTAAATATTTTTTTATTTTTTTTCCTTTTTCTTTTCTTTTCTTTTCTTTTTCTCCTCTCGCCGGCCGGTTGCCGGTGGCCGGCCGGCCACCGGCGAAGCCCTACAAGGGCTGGGCGAGGGCGGCCTTGCCCATGGCCGGCGAGGGGCGGCCGACCCTCGCCGGCGACGGGCGAGGCCGGCCCTCGCCGGCATTGGGCGAGGCCGGCCCTCGCCGGCCCAGGCGAGGGTCACCCTCGCCAGATCCGGCGAGGGCGACCCTCGCCGGCGTCGAGCAAGGGTCGCCCGCTCCCGACTCAGGTGAGGGCGGCCCTCGCCGGCCCAGGCGAGGGCTGCCCTCGCCCGACGCCGGCGAGGGCGACCCTCGCCCGACGCCGGCGAGGGTCACCCTCGCTCGACGCCGACGAGGGCAGCCCTCGCCTGGGCCGCCGAAGGTCGCCCTCGCCTGAGTTGGGCGCGGGCGACCCTCGCCCGACGCCGGCGAGGGCCGGCCTCGCCCGTCGCCGGCGAGGGCCGGCCTCGCCCGTCGCCGGCGAGGGCCGGCCTCGCCCGTCGCCCCTCGCCAGCCATGGGCAAGGCCGCCCTCGCCCAGCCCTTGTCGGGCTTCGCCGGTGGTCGGCCGGCGAGGGGAGAAAAAAGAAAAGAAAAGAAAAGAAAAAGGAAAAAATATTTAAAATAAAAAATGCTGACTGTACACGTTGAAAAAAATTATTTAAAATAAAAAATGCTGACTGTACACGTTGACTCAGCCTCCGGCGAGCCACGTCGGCGTCAAAAATTAATAAAAAATGCCACGTCGGATTTCCGGCCAAATTGGCACTAAAGTGATCTTTTTTCTCCGATTTTGGCACCAAAGTGATCCGAAAAAAGTTATGGCACCAAAGTGATCGCCGTACACAAGTTATGACACTTGTGGTGTACTTTTGCCATTCTTGTACTATGATTAGCATAGTAAAATCTATACCCTTTGGATTTCTCTGCATAACCAATGAAGTAAGCACTGGCTGTTCTTAAATCCAATTTCTTTTCATGTAGATTGTAAATTCTTACTTCTGCTGGACAACCCCAAACATGCAGGTATCATAAACTAGATTTTCTTTTCGTCCATAGTTCAAAGGGAGTCTTTGGAACTGCCTTACTAGGAACTCTGTTTAATAAATACATGAAAGTCTTTAATGCATACATCCACAATGATAAGGGTAGAGATGAATGACTCATCATACTCCTAACAATTTCCATTAAAGTATGATTACGTCTTTTTGCTACATCATTTTGTTGTGGTGTACTTGGCATTGTGTATTGAGCACAAATACCATGTCTTTCAAGGAATTTAGCAAATGGACTTAAACATTGTCCTAATTCATCATACTTTCCATAATATTCACCACCTCCATATGACCTTACTACTTTCACCTTTCTATCTAATTGCCTTTCAACCTTTTTAATATACATCTCAAGTGCATTCACTGATTGAGATTTATCATGCAATAAATAATATAACCACAATGTGTAAAATCATCAATAAAGGTGACAAAATAACTTTTTCCACCAAAAGATGGAATATCAAAGGGACCACATATATCAGTGTGTTAATTTCAAGAAGCTTTGTGCTTCTTGTGGCACATTTCTTAGTGTGTTTTGTTTGTTTTCCCTTAATACAATCAATACACACTCCAAGATCAGTAAAATCCAAATTTGGAAAAATTTCATTCTTAACTCATCTTTGTATTCTTTCTTTGCATATGTGACCCAAACGTTTATACCACAAGCAAGCAAAATTCTCATTCACTAAACTGCATTTAGTGCCAACATTATGATGCAAGGTCATTAAGGTCTCAACAAAAGCATTATCAAGTTTAAACTTGTAGAGACCATCACATAAAATTTCAATTCCAATAAGATTATTATTCTTATATAAAATGAAAGATCCACAACCAAACTTAAAAGAGAATCCCGCTACATCAAGTTTTGGCAAAGCAACTAAATTGTGAGAAAATATAGGTACATAAAGGGTTCGAAACAAATCTAAATAATGCCCAATATCTAAGATTAAACGATAAGTGCCAATGCCTTCAACTGGAACTTTGTTTCTATTTCCCGTGGGCAAATAATTCTCATTTGGCTTTATGATTTGGATCTAAAGAAATCTCTGTATCGTATTTAAAACATGAGTAGTGGCACCATAATCAATCTACCAAGTATTATGAGGAACTTCAGTAAAGTTTGATTCAAAAAATACTAAAGCATAAGGCTTACCTTTCTTTTCGAACCAAGCTTTACGTTTAACACAATCTTTCTTGAAGTGTCTAATTTTATTACAAAAGTGACACTTAATAAGATTGTGTTCCTTCTTGTGGATTTGAGAAGCCTTGGAAGAGTCATTCAGGTTGTGTAAACCTTTCTTCTTGCTCCTTCCACCTTTCCTCTTGGAATTCTTCTTAGCTTCTTGATGAATTAAGAGATGAATAGAATGAGCCTTTTGATTCTTTATCATTGTTTTCTCTTGAACAAGCATACTGGCCTATTCATTTACATTCCACTTATCCTTTATAGTGTTGTAATTCATTTCAAATGACCCATATTGTTCATGAGGAAAGGAATTAAGTATGGATTGTACTAAAAAGTTGTTGACACCTAAATTTTGGCACATCATTTAGTGATTAATTGCATAGAAAATTAGGGATTAAATTTTAACCACTAAACAAAAATATCAAAATCGCATAGCACATATTTTACAATCATATATTTTAATTGCATTCCACATTGGACCGGCAGCTGTGAGTAAGTTGAAAATCCATTGCATAAATCAAGCTCGAGTACCGAGCAAAGCTCGGCTCACCTAGGGGATAGGGGCCAAAGATCATCAGTTCAAAAGGCCTTGATTATCATAGTTTGAGCTTAAATCAACCCATTAAGCTTAATTAAAGAAAAGCCCAAATTAATTCAGCCCATTTGGAATTAAATGAAAATTAAAGGATGAAGCCAAAGCCAAAGCCTATTAGGTCTTGAAAGCCCGGCCAATTAACCTAGGGTTGCGATATAAATATGTGACTATACTCCTTAATCAGAGGGGGACTCTTATAATTTTCCAGAACGCAACTCCTGAGAGTGCAAGGACATACAACATTGAATACACAGCCATCAAACTCCACGATTGCCACTGTGCCTGTGTTGATATTACCGCTTCCCACGTGGTGAAGAGGAGCACTTCCAGATGGAGCCCCTTCGACGAAGTTCAATTTGATTCAAGCCTCAACGACGAGGCATTCTATTCTTGGAGACGAGCCGATCCCATCGACGCTAGCAATTTTCCTCTGATACGCTTGCTGTTTCTAGATGAGTTCCCGCGACGATCGGCATTGCTCACTGAAGTCCAACCCAACTTTGAGTCATTTGGTGGTCAAAGAAATAGGCATCCAACCGAGAGAGGTGCAAGTGAAAACCGTGAGCCAAGGTGGTGGGTTGCATGACTAAAGTAAAACAGAGAGTTTCGTCAGCGAATAGAGAATCCCAAGGTGTTGACCAGTGAGTTGTTGCTTTGTTACCTCACCTCGACGCCGATGAGCCAATCGTGAACCACTGCAAGCTCGACGCCAAGCCTGGTCACCGCCGATCCCGTGCCGTCCGTCGCCGTGCCCTTGCCTCATCGTCGTCCATTGCCGCTGGTCCACCGTTGTCGGTCACTCGCCATTGGCCATTCCACTATCCCGATCTACCGGTGATTCAAATTTGGAAAGTAATCTGCAAATCAGGTAAAAATCTCTATCTCGTATATTTTCAAAATATTTAAATTCTTAGTTTGAATATTTTGAATATTCTGTGATTATTGCGTGGTTGATTAGATATCTTAGGATAATATTTGTGATATATGCAACATTCTAAGATACCCTAAATTAGGAATTTTTTCTAATTTGACAACGTCTATGGACGACTATCTGACCTTATCCATAAGGTACGATACGCAGCGATACGGAAAATCGTTATCTTATCCATAATCACTTGGATGCGATAATATATTTTATTCGCTTTCTAAATTCGAATAATCAGTTTTTCGTCAATATCTATAACCCTATAGATATGACTGTTAACTTGATTCCTTTTCCTAATTCAAATTTGATAAGAAGAATCTTGCGGATTGCGTGGATTATTGAATGCGGTTGTTATATTTTTTTGATTGTTTTTTTTAAAGAAAATCAAAAATATGTTAGTTAGTATTTAAATTATAGGTTTTGCATGTTTAGGGAATCCTAAATGTATCTAGAAGGTGGGATAATTATTTAATTTAAATTAGGACTTAAGATAATTTATTTCCTCGTTTAAATTAGGTATTATTCTAATCTTAATAGATTGTTTAGGTTATTTTTAGATTCCGAATTTCCATGAAAATCCCAAAAAGAATGATGCATGTTTAGGATAGGTTTAGGATAGCTTTCTTTGAATAAGTCGACATGATAACCTTTTTATTTAAATTAGGAATTAGAGTAATTTATTTCCTAGTTTAATTTAGATATTATCCTGATCTCGATGGTTCGTTTTGGGGTGATTTTAATTTCGAATTATCATAAAAATACCCAAAAGAAGTCACTTTAGCATAGGTTAAATTACGTTTTCTAGAATTGATTGCATGTAAATTTAGGCATTTTTTTTTAATTTCGAATTTCATTGGGAAAAAATCAAAAATAAATCATTTGCCCGTCATTAGAAATAGGTCATATTGTTGCATGTCATATAGTTCGCATGCTAGGTCGCATTAATCGCATGTCATTTTTTGCACGTCATTACATATAGGTTAGTTTTCATTTTAATAAAGTGCAAACCCTAAAGAACACCTTGAGTGCCTTGATTTGTTAATTAGAAATCATATTAGAATTGCCTGTGTGATTTTCTACTAACAATGCAGACGCTAGCGTTGCTTTAAGGTACGTCATTCTCCCAATCTTGCAATCTATTTACTATTTTCTTGGGTGTTAAATTGATGATTTGCACGCCCACATGAACACTTTACATGTTAGTGATTAGGTAATAAAATGGATCCAGACTATATGCTTACATATTTTTCTTGAAAAGAAAAAGTACCGAAAGGGCGTTAGACTAGATCTAGCATAATCAAGTCCCCAAGCCTAGAATCTCTGGTTCATAGGAATAAAACATATCTCCATATGTTTTATTTAGGTTTCTAATCAACCTACCACAAATAGATTAGTGGCGACTCTAGGCATGAAAACTTTTATACATTAAAAACTTAAATCCTAAGTCGCGAATTGATGGGGCTTAGGCGGGTCCGAGTTAAGCTTAATGTTAATAATCCATTAGCTTGAGAAATTTAGGTCACGATAGCTTAGCGACTCCGCTGGGGATTAGGTTAAAACTCTTTGTGGACTTAGGCCAGTTTTTCTTTTTAAAAAGTATTTTTATTTGGCAGCGAGGATCCCAGGTACGTCCCTAACGTTTAAGGTGTTAAATGTTTTTGCAGAATGGAAGGTATAAGGGGAGGCGTGATTGTTAACCCTTGTTTTGCAGGGACATGTTTGAATGTATGGTTTATTTTATGAACGAAGCGATGTATGATATAACCTGTTGTGCGTGCCTTGCATTTACACTACACCGCACACACTACCCGCTGCCTGACCTGGGTGGCACAGGTTTAGGATAATACTGAGACAGTGGACACCCCGATCACACCCGCCTGGTATGGGTTACCCTCCTTGATCCCGAAAGTTCTTTCATGGTCTCATTGAGTTCCCACCATGGTTACACCTTTTGCAACCCGGGTCGGCTCCTTGACTAAGCCGGAGTCAGGAGAATCCCAACCTAACCACCACCATGACTAGTTTAGCTCGGCAATTCTCGCGTCTCCACTTTGTAAGCTAGAGTTTAGATAGAAATCAAACCTCACATTTCATGCGCATGTCTATGTGGTTTGCATGGTCCTACTGGGTGAAGTAAGTCTTCTGAACTCTCCTTTTTGCAATTAACTTAGTTATTACAATTTTCGGGTCGGTCCATGATAGGTCTAAGTTGGTTTTAAATTTGAAAGTAATAATCATTGAGTCCTTTTTAACCAAAAAAAAAGAAGAAAGAAAGCTCTTTTGGAGAATTTATTTTCAATCTATGTCTTTATTTTTCTAGATGTATCATAGGTCATTATTTCCTGAGAAGTTTGCCATCATTTTCGCAAGTACAAGGAATAATGAAAAATGTCATAAAAAAATGGGAATAAAAGGGAACAATTAGACTGAGTCATGGACCGATCATTTTGAGGTCGTGTACTTACCATGCTCCCTTTTCAAATCAGGTTATTATGGACCGTCAACGTTCCCTAATCCGTACTCGCTCAAGAGCAAGAATGACTGACCAAAATGAGCAGGCTCGTGTTGATGTCCTTGAAACTGAGATGAAGCAAATCCTGAATGTGCTCGAGAATCCAACCAAACAAGTTGCTTCCCTACAGACAAGCATGTCCACACTATTTGCACCCGCTCAATCAAGTGTAGAGATCGTACTGCCCCATGACTCTCCTCCTATCGAGTCAAAAGATAAGGAAAAAAGCATTGCCATTGGCACTTCCTCGATCGAGAATGGTGCAACTTCAACTGACAAAGTCCGTCCGATGGTTACAAATGGAGGCGATGCATCTTCTAAGCCACCAAAGAGTGATGACGCTGAGCGTATTGATAAGCTTGAAGAAAAATTCTGTCAAATGCAAGGCTTTGATGATCAATTCTCACGAGGTCTTGCTCACATTGTCAAGGTTCAAGTCCCTAAGAAGTTCAAGGCACCTGAGTTTAATAAGTTCGATGGCCTTTCCTGTCCTAAGATCCATTTACAATACTACATGACTAGGATGGCCCCGTATGCTGATAATGTGCCACTCATGATCCACACTTTCCAAGATAGCTTAACTGGACCCCCCTTACAATGATTCGTTTTGAAGAAGATTCACTCGCTCAAGACATGGGAGGATTTATCTGATGCTTCCATCCGTCAATACAAATTCAATATTGACGTGGCCCCGTCACGTGAGGATTTGATTCGCACTGAGAAGAAAAAGACTATGACCTTCAAGGCCTATGCCACTAGGTGGAGAGCTCTAACTGTGCAAATTACCCCCGAGTTGATTGAGAAGAAGATGCTCGATACCTTCATGAAGACTTTATCGTTCGAGTTTCGTAATCGAATGTTGGGTTCTAATTTCAATTCTTTAGTTGGGTTGATACCTGCAGGAGAACACATTGAGATCGCTCTGCGCAATGGTTAGGCCACTGAGCAGGCTACCTCCGCTAAGAAGTTCATCCTCAAGAAAAATAAGGAACCGACACCTGAAGTGAATGTAGCTTACTCTCAACAAAGCCATGATACTGCCCCGACAATGCAGTCTGTTAGCAAACAACAAAGTGGATGCCAATTCACTAGTCGGCAACAAGGTACTAAAAGGAACTTCACGCCTCTACTTGGGCCGTTATCCAAAGTTCTGCTTGTTCTCCAAAAGAAAAATTTGCTTTCAAGTGAGCCGAAACGCCCGAACCCTAAGTGGTTCTCTGGTTGTGACTCTTCTAAGAAAAGTGAGTATCATATGGGGGAGGCCGGTCATTCTACTGATGATTGTTACGTACTAAAGCATAGAATTCAAGACCTCTTGGACACAAAGGCATTCTCTTTCTGCAGTGATCAACCAAATGTCTAGCGGAACCCTCTACCCAACCATGCTGGAAGCACGAATGCTGTTATTGAGTAGAGAAATTTCTGTCTTTTATACTCCTTTGCAAAGGAGTCTTTCATGCTTTCTAGGATTTCAAGTGTTTTCTAGGATTTCAATTCATGTTTATGTTTTGATTCGTAGGGCTTTGATTATTTGCATTTCCCTTCCAATAATGTAATTCATTTGATTTTATTCAATGAAATTACAAGTTTGTTTTCATTTTGAGGGCATGTTAAAGTATATTAAACTAGCCTGGTGATAATATCCAACCATGAAAAGAAAATATCATCTAAGGAGAAATTTTGAGGGCTGGGCTTTCTCATGCTCCCTCCAAAAAAAAAGACTTTTCAAAAATAAAAAGCATTTCATTGCTTTTAAAAAAAATTCCAAAGTGTGCATCAAATAAACCCTGTTTGTTTGTCTGAATCATTTACTTCATGTCTCATAGCATAATTCTCCAGCTTATTGTGATGAGGAATTGACACATCGAGTTCTATTGATGATGAACCTATGGGGCAAAAGATCAACACCTACTTAGGCATGATGCTATCTTCGAAGAACGAAAATGAGTGCTCAATAGTAGGGGATAACGAACTGAGGGGCATGTCGAACTTTGATGATGATAATGGACTGACGAATCCGATTGAAATAATGTCATAGTTCTAATTGGAATCTTTTGAGTCTCAATTCACATTTGCTTAGTATCCTATTCATACACGCTTTTTTATACAGGGGCAAAAGCAACAATGGAGCATTCATGTGTCCATTCCTTCTAAATAGGGGTAATCAAAGGGCTCCCATTCCAAAAAAATGTCTCTTTATGTTGATGTTCTCACACCTTTTGTAGGGACCATTTATTTTGAATGCTCAATGCCATATTTTTCATGTTTATGATGAGATTTTTGAGTATGATAAATATGTTAGGAAGTTGCAAACTTTTTTGTGCTTGAAGTTGATAAGCTTGTGAATGTTCACATCTTTCAAGGAAAAGAAATTTTGCTTGGTAAGTTTACCTATTTGACCCATCAATTTCATGTTGAAATTTGTCAAGATGGACAATTCAATGAATGATGTGGAATTGCTTGAGTATGCTAAATGAGATATGTTGGGATGATGAAAGGCAAGCCATATCCTATACACCATCCCCCATTCATACACTTGTGAGATGAGTGAAAAATTTCATTTCCACAAGATAAAGGGTTATCTCGCGAAAGGTACGACTACCGAAATGACGAGAGACAATTCACTTCTCTATCCTAAACAATACAGGTTATCCATTGTTTTGCCACTTTGAGCCTAAACACTTGGAGAAGTTTTTTCAAATTACCCCTATCAAGAATCACTCCACATTGGGGTAAACTGGAGATAAGTCGACATCGCAAGGTGAGAAAAATGGATGAAAATTTTCTTGCTCACACTTGCATCAATCTTCAAGTGTTGCTATTGCAAATGAACTCAAACATTAATTCAAGTGCCTTAGAATGATGAAGAGCGGTTCTTTCTCTATCCTACACACTTTATCCATTGCTTAGCACACTTGAACCTACAACTTCATTTCATAAAAACTCAATTGGTGATCATCCCCCCACTGGGATAAGGTAAAAGCCATCACTGTCCATGCAGCATATATAGAGCGTCGATAGAAGACAAAGACCCTGAGAGTCCAAATGTTAGTCATTCGGTCAAAATAAGCCAAAGTATGGCTAGCCAATGTATGCATTGTAGATAGTGTGCGTCAAACATCAAAAAAAAAAATTAAGGGGCATGAAAAAGCAGTGTGCCTGGTAAAAGCAAGGTCAATGCCCATGAAAAAAAAAGAAGAGAAAGAAAAAAAATGAAGAAAAAGGAGAGGACTTCGGAATAGAAAATGTCGAGATATGATGTGTCAAAGTCACAAAGATATCCATAGTCTTAAGGAGTCAAGTGACAAGCTCTCGAGGCCAATGGAGCATCTACCAAGAAGACAATCCCTGGAGAAAAAAAGGATCAGTGATAATGCCTAGATGATCACCAACTCTCACCCTATTTATACACATCTTTGAGCCTGATGTGTCCTTTCATTTCTTAACTAATGAACCCAGCCTACGTTACGTTCTTTGCAAAGTCTCTTCGGATTAGGGCAATCAAATTAACGTAGAATTCATATGTTTATAAGCTTAGCTTGAAGAAGTGCGAGCAAGTCTATTTCTATCTCATTTTATAGGGTTCTTGACTTGTAAACTCGGAGACGATTGTGGAGTATTTTCTTTCAATAGCCTCGACTCAAAGAATCTCCTTTGTTAAGCCATTGACCAAACCGACGCTACAGTCTTGATAAAGACCTCTTAGATTGGTAAGGTCGTACCGCTTGCGAGAATAATTGGATCCTTTCGACATGATGATGGTGAGATGGAGTGATTCTCATAAAATAGCCCTTTTGAATAAGAGTGAGTGAAAGCCCTTTCTAACTGAAAGTCTCTCATTTAGCACTCTTAAGAAATCCACGTTATGAGTGAAAATTCTCTTAATTAATGATTCTCCACAGTGAAAATTTGGTGATGCAAATATGGTAAAACCATCATGCATAAATCTCAATTTGAAATGTGAGTTCTAAAATAGCCGTGATTGCTAATCTCTTTGATGAATGCATATGTGTTTTGCTCTAGTCATGTCTAACAGGTAATGTTTCCTTAAAGACTGAAGAGTTCCCAATGCTACAGTTGCTTTTTGAAGCTTGGTATCCGTCTAAATATTTTTGAATATTCAATTACCTGATTGTAGTTTCAAGTATCATTTCTGAAAATTCGAAGGGAATTTTTTATCCTATTAATTATATCTGATTACAGTTTCAGATATCTTCTTGAAAATCTAAAGAGAATCATCGAGCCTATTCAAATATCTAATTGAAGTTTCAGATATCTTCTCGGAGACCCGAAGGGAATCATCAAGCCCATTCAAATATCTGATTGAAGTTTCATGTATTATTTCCGGAAATCCGAAGAGAATTTTCAATCCTATTAATTATATATGATTGCAGTTTCAGAAATCTTTCTTGAAAATCCGAAGGGAATTTTCGAGCCTATTCAAATATCTATTGAAGTTTCAGATATCTTTCTCGAAGATCCAAAGGGAATTTTCGAGCATATTCATATTTGATTGCAGTTTTAGTTTCAAGTATCTTTCTCAAAGATCCGAAGGGAATTTTTGAGGCCATTCAAATACCTTATTGGAGTTTCAGGAATCTTTCTTGAAAGTCTGAAGGGAATTATTCGATACCTTTTATCGAAAATCCGAAGGGAATTTTCGAGCCCATCTCATCTCAAGCATCTTCTCTGAAAAACCGAAGGGAGTTTTCGAGCTTATTTTAGGTCTTATTTCTAAAATCCGAAGAGAATTTTCAAGCTTTCAAATACTATTGGGAATTCTAGATACTTGGCGGGTTTTCAAAAGTTGTTCCACACCTCAAGTTTGCTTTCCCAAATCTTCATGTAAATAAGTGCAAGTATGTTTTCTATTTTTGCACTAGCATCTGCATATCGCATTAGAAAATGGGTGTGGGCTCATTGAGATCCCGTTTACTCAACAAAAAGATTAATGTTTCTCATTGCATTTCCATAGTCAAAATTTAGGTATTATTTTGTCTTCGAATGAAACCTCTTCGAGCTCCCCTTCAAAGAGGGGCAGTTGTTAACACCTAAATTTTGGCACATCATTCAATGATTAATTACACAGAAAATTAGGGATTAAATTTTAACCCCTAAACAAAAATATCAAAATTGCATAGCATATAGTTTAGGATCAAATAGTTTAATTGCATTCCACATTGGACCGGCGGCAGTAAGTAAGTTGAAAATCCATTGCATAAATCAAGCTCGAGTACCAAACAAAGCTCGGCTGACCTAGGGGATAGGGGCCGAAGATCATGAGTCCAAAAGGCCTTGATTATCTTAATTTGAGCTTAAATCAACCCATTAAGCTTAATTAAAGAAAAGCCCAAATTAATTTAGCCCATTTGGAATTAAATGAAAATTAAAGGATGAAGCCAAAGCCAAAGCCTATTAGGTCTTGAAAGCCCGGCCAATTAACCTAGGGTTGCGATATAAATATGTGATTATACTCCTTAATCAGAGGGGGACTCTCATAATTTTCCAGAACGCAACTCCTGAGAGCACAAGGACACACAACATTGAATACACAGCCATCAAGCTCCACAATTGCCACTGTGCCTGTGTTGCTGTTACCGCTTCCCACGTGGTGAAGAGCAGCACGTCCAGTTGGAGCCCCTTCGACGAAGTTCAATTTGATCCGAGCCTCAACGACGAGGCATTCTATTCTTGGAGACAAGCCGATCCCATCAACGCTAGCGACTTTCCTTCGACGCGCTTGCTGTTTCCCGATGAGTTCCCACGACGATCGGCATTGCTCGCTGAAGTCCAACCCAACTTTGAGTCATTCGGTGGTCAAAGAAATAGGAATCCAACCGAGAGAGGTGCAAGTGAAAACCGTGAGCCAAGGGGGTGAGATGCATGACTAAAGTAAAACAGAGAGTTTCGTCAGCGAATAGAGAATCCCAAGGTGTTCACTAGTGAGTTGTTGCTTTGTTACCTTACCTCGACGCCGATGAGCCAATCGTGACCCACCGTAAGCTCGACGCCAAGCCTGGTCACCGCCGATCCCGTGCCGTCCGTCGCCTTACCCTTGCCTCGCCGCCGTCCATCACCGTCGATCCACCGTTGTCGGTCACCCGCCATTGGCCATTCCGCGATCCCGATCCGCCGGTGATTCAAATTTGGAAAGTAATCAGCAAATCAGATAAAAATCTCTATCTCGTATATTTTCAAAATATTTAAATTCTTAGTTTGAATATTTTGAATATTCTGTGATTATTGCGTGGTTGATTAGATATCTTAGGATAATATTTGTGATATATGCAACATTCTAAGATACCCTAAATTAGGAATTTTTTCTAATTTGACAACGTATATGGACGACTATCTGACCTTATCCATAAGGTACGATACGCAGCGATACGGAAAATCGTTATCTTATCCATAATCACTTGGATGCGATAATAGATTTTATTCGCTTTCTAAATTCGAATAATCAGTTTTTCGTCAATATCTATAACCCTATAGATATGACTGTTAACTTGATTTCTTTTCCTAATTCAAATTTGATAAGAAGAATCTTGCGGATTGCGTAGATTGTTGAATGCGGTTGTTATATTTTTTTTGATTGTTTTTTTTAAAGAAAATCAAAAATATGTTAGTTAGTATTTAAATTATAGGTTTTGCATGTTTAGGGAATCCTAAATGTATCTAGAAGGTGGGATAATTATTTAATTTAAATTAGGACTTAAGATAATTTATTTCCTCGTTTAAATTAGGTATTATTCTAATCTTAATAGATTGTTTAGGTTATTTTTAGATTCCGAATTTCCATGAAAATCCCAAAAAGAATGATGCATGTTTAGGATAGGTTTAGGATAGCTTTCTTTGAATAAGTCGACATGATAACCTTTTTATTTAAATTAGGAATTAGAGTAATTTATTTCCTAGTTTAATTTAGATATTATCCTGATCTCGATGGTTCGTTTTGGGGTGATTTTAATTTCGAATTATCATAAAAAATACCCAAAAGAAGTCACTTTAGCATAGGTTAAATTACGTTTTCTAGAATTGATTGCATGTAAATTTAGGCATTTTTTTTTAATTACGAATTTCATTGGGAAAAAATCAAAAATAAATCATTTGCCCGTCATTAGAAATAGGTCATATTGTCGCATGTCATATAGTTCGCATGCTAGGTCGCATTAATCACATGTCATTTTTTGCACGTCATTACATATAGGTTAGTTTTCATTTCAATAAAGCGCAAACTCTAAAGAACACCTTGAGTGCCTTGCTTTGTTAATTAGAAATCATATTAGAATTGTCTGTGTGATTTTCTATTAACAATGCAGACGCTTTCGTTGCTTTAAGTTACGTCATTATCCCAATCTTGCAATCTATTTATTATTTTCTTGGGTGTTAAATTAGTGGTTTGCACGCCCGCATGAACACTTTACATGTTAGTGATTAGGTAATAAAATGGATCCAAACTGCATGCTTAAATATTTTTTTTGAAAAGAAAAAGTACCGAAAGGGCGTTAGACTAGATCTAGCGTAATCAAGTCTCCAAGCTTAGAATCTCTGATTCGTAGGAATAAAACATATCTCCCTATGTTTTATTTAGGTTTCTAATCGACCTGCCACAAATAGATTAGTGGCGACTCCAAGCATGAAAACTTTTGCACGTTAAAAACTTAAGCCCTAAGTCGCGAATTGGTAGGACTTGAGAGGGTCGAGTTAGGCTTAGTCTTAATAATCCATTAGCTTGAGAAATTTAGGTTGCGACAACAGTACTCATCCATGTTCATTCCCAAAGTCCTTAATTTTAACTCTAAGTTTGTCATCTCTAGAATATGTTCATGCATGGTACGTGAACCATCATATTTCATGGTGGTCAAAGTACTTGTCAATGTACCAGCAAGTAACTTATCAGTAGTTTGAGAACGCTCTTCCACAAATTTCATAAATTTCTTTGCACTGTTAGTTTTGGAAAGAGTTATCTTTAAGTTGTTTACAACTGTCATTCGCATAAACATTAAGCTTAATATGTTCGATCTTTCCCCAGTTTTATGGAAAGACTTTTCATTATCGCTTTTCTCATCAGTAATAGCAGTCGGTTTCTCAACTTAAAGTGCTAAATTAAGATCCAAGACACCTAGGTGAAATTGGACTTGTTCACTCCAATCAGGGAAATTCATTCCATTGAGCAAAGGAATAGCGAAGCATGCAAATGAAGAGAAACAGGTACAAATACTGCAAATATACAAGAATATACTCATACATTAATGCTTTGAGAATATGACATTATCATATTCAAATTAAACAATACATGTATATCATAGTTCTCCTTTGGGTGGTCCTATGATATACAAACATACAATAAACCATAATGATGCTAATAACTTTAATTTAGTAATTATAAATACACCTCGTTAAAATTTATTTGATATCTTTGGATATACAACCAAATTTAACAAGACATATTAATTACCAACTATTATGTTCATAAATTATAGGAAATTAATTAACCTTTGGGTCAATCCCCAAGTTCTTATAATAAATGAACTTCAATAAACCCGTGACACCAATAAGAATATGCAATATATCAATTTCTATCATAGCATCAATTAGTCATGGGTAATTGAATGAAATATTTATACAATTTCAAAAAATTCTATACATTATGGTTCGGTCACTTTGGTAACTAACAAACCACTCAAAATTGAATTCTTGAAATTGTAAAACACAATAATTATTTTATTCACAAACATTCACCAAATTGCATGTAAGGGCAAAATCGTAAATTAATGCATAAGGGCAAAACTGTAAAATCATAATTCGATAGGGGACAAAACCATAAATTCAGTAGCCAGTGGGAAAATGGTAAATAAATCGGTCAATGACAAAACAGTAAATAAAATGGTCAAGGGTAGAACTGTAAAATCATGCAGGAAAGGGCATAACCGTAAATAATTGGCGGAGAGGGGTGCACGCGCCTCAACTGCCATGCGAGCACATGGGGCCCATGCGCTTATGCATGCGCAAGCGCGTACGTGACACGCGCTTGTTCCTTCACCGCACGCATCATGCACCTGCAATCGTAGGGCGTGCATCCTTTCCACGCGTCTTCTTCATCACGTCCATTCATGCTTTTTTTTTCACCCCATTCTGCCACGCCTTCCATCATCAGGGTCTCCTCAAGCAGCCCATCTCCGACCAAATTAACGAGTGGGTTTTGGAGACCACGCCGGCACCATCACACAAGTCCAAGATTCGACGAAATGAATTGGAACAAGAAATCATTTCAACAAACAAGCAAATAACAAGAAAAGAGCAACATGAATCTTTATCCCAGAAACCATAATCGGAAAAACCATGAGATCCTAAACCACGCTATAATGCCAACTGTAAGCGAGCGTAGTACTTTTATGCGAAAAAAATTCTGAAATCTAAAATCTTAGATTTTCATGAATTTCACAATAAGAAGGACGAAGACATACATTTTATCTATAGTGTTGTCCTTGAAGATAATTGCTGCAGAAACAGAAGAAACCTAGAAATCTAATTTCTCTCCCTTAACCCACTTTTCTTTTTAACATATCTTATCTGATGGAGGATAAAATACAATGTTTGTTCACGCGCGGGTGAAGAGGGGACCAAACTCTATTTATATGGGCTATCAATAGGTGCCTTCCATCAAAGCATATCTTTCATTTCGTAAGAGTCGCACCTCTTCGTAACCAATATGGTTATTATCGCATAATAATTATTAAACCGTTAATTTAATAACATCATATGGGCCACAATTATTCTTACACGTGGCTATAACTGTTGTTGCACAAATGAAGAGTTACAAACTTCTTATTCTATAATTGTTGGTCCTATATTGTTATAAAATTTATTTTCTATAGAATTCTAACATTGTTGTATAATTTGATTTCAATTAATGGATCAAGACAAAGACATATCAATGGAAGTGGATGGATGTAATGAAATGAGTTGTGGCATCCCAGGCACGCCCCTTCCTATATGTCATTCTAACCTCACGCGAATATAAGAGTTCGCACGCGGAAACGTTTCTTTTTAAAAATAGCATTTAAAACTTGAATTTATAATTAATAAAAAAATATAAAGATATCACTGGCACTAAACTTCGACATTTCTTTATTTATATACATGGATGATACAAGGGTGAGTTCATACTAGGGAGGCTATGTACATTGCTCCTCTCATCACTATCCTATCAACATGAGACTCACCATTTCATCTATCAAAAGCGTATCACCTATCACGTGACCCTACACCAAAAAGTGTCGGTCACATGTCTCAAAAATGATCCTCCCCATCCTCCAACTACAAGTCACTCCACCCTGCTAGAAGCATCGTCATCCCCGTCGTCAGACATGTACAGTAGGGGCCCTATCAGTCGCCACCAATACGAGCATACATTGCCAAAAAACCTAACAATATTGATCCGACAAGGGGCCCAACATCTACGGTCAATACTGAGATACATCACACGAACACTATCCCGGGGACATCAGGAATCTCGAACTCTGACAGGTGTCCCGAGAAGTCGATCGGGGCCCCATAGCTAACTAAGGAGGAGGCGGGTAGGATAAGCATAGATAAAAATCTGTAAAAGTTGTCAACAACAACAGTGAGCTAGGCTCAACAAGTAAAATATTTGTCAACCTATATTAACAAGAATAGAATGCATATCAATAGGCATAGGTATAACAATTTCTAGCTGGATTCACTAATCACAATAAACACATTTTGTTGTGCCTATGTTAGTAACCATCTCAAGTGAGATACTTTACTCCACAATCGTAATTAATAGCACGATTCAACACACACACACATAATTTCACTCTTGCTTGAGTATCATTATCTCACTCCAAGTCACATGCCCGGTGCGCTTGCTGGACACGTAAGGAGGAAAACTCCTGTCTAGCGGGATTCGGTGCGCACTCCGATCTGTCGCGGTGTACGCTGGAATTTTCAACGGCCCGCACAAGCTTCGTGATCCACTGACCACGGCATCCCGATCAAACTCCCGGGGCATCTAGGGCATTCTCATCCTAGGCATTGTAGTCCACTGACCACAGCATCTCGCATTCCCTACGACTCGTCAAGGCATCGTCGGTTCATTGACCGACAACATTTAATAACCCAGCAAGCCCACACAAACTAATCATTTCATGCAGTACACAGCTCGTCAACAACAATCATCCTTTCTCAATATCACATAATTCACAGTTTACCACTTTAGTAGGACATATCGTAAGTCGCATTCGCGATCTCGTTCACTAGAGCACAGCCTTGACTAATCGTCAACAACACATCCCACGACACGTGGCTAACCACATCAAGGTCTAGCATGACTCATCGGAAAGATCAGAGTTTATACATTTCATCTCCAGAAGACATCAAATTGAGATTCCAGCAATTTCATATGGAAAATAGTAAGTCTTTATAAATTGGTAAAACTGGGCAGCCTTGCACCAATTTTAAAATCGGACTTAAATAAATAGTGAATGAACTTTAAAAATTCTAAATTTTGGATATATCACCGAAGACACCTTGATAAACATTTTTCATGAAGGATTCAAAGTCTAATTATTTCTTAAATGCCTCGTTCGGGAGCTTAAAGTCAGACTAAAAACTGTTCATCGGGACAGAATCCTTGCCTCTAAAAATGAGTTCATTTCAGTATCCAAATCCTCTCCAAAAATTATAAAATTTAAATATGTTGTAGAAAAATACATCCTCAAAAAATTTTGTGAAGGAAGTTTGTTCAAAATCATTCTATAATATTTTATGAAAATTCAAGAATATGGAAAGGACACTAAAACAGAGCACCAGGGCAGGCAAGCATGGGTTAGAGATTTGGCATTCGTGCTACCCAAAACAACTCCAAAAATTCTGAAATTAAAATATGTTATACTTACAGATGTTTTGAACAACTTTCATGAAGAAAGTCTTGCAAAATTCTAACGACAGAAATCTCTACAAAACTGGAAAGCAGTAAAGGTCCAATAGAAACTGAATCTGGAAATCACAACTCAAGTTCAAGAATAACTCATGACCTGGTCTACACGAATTTGGTGTTCAAAAACACCCAACCAGCAGCTAAATTCCATCACCACCATCCATTTCCATCAATATCCTAAAGCCACGCCAACATGCTGTTGATTTTCTATGGAACATGCATAGTTAAAATTAAATATAAACGTAGCAGAAAGATATAACCACACATGTATCTCCAAAGGCATTGTTCGTACGTTTCAATTAAAAATCGGAAGACCATAGGGGGTTAATCGGATTACCTCTTGTAACGTGCCCAAAATGATTTTGATTTGGATGTTCTTCAGTTCGAGCTCCACAACCGTCGGACCTCTAGTTCAGACACGTCACCAATCGCACGACAAACGGAAGGAAGAACTTGCGGATAATCACCAATAGAATTGTGCTAGCAATCTTGTGGTGACAATTCTTCGCACTCTTGATATTTCAGTCACGACGTCGAAAGAGAGAAAAACCATTTTTAACTCTCACGCACACACCTTGCACTGTTTCTTTTCTGTATATTTCTTTTTCAGCAACTGTTGCTGATCACAAATTTTGTTTTTATTGTGCTATCAGCAAAAGTTGCTGATCGCATGGATAATCACCACACGAACAGCAATCGTTGTTGATTGTGTGTGCATATAGCACACGACCAGCAACAATTGCTGGTCGTGGATGATGCCCACGATCAGCAACAATTGCTGACCGTGGGTGATGCACACGGTCAACTGCTGACCGTGTGCATGCACCACCATCATCATCATTTTTTTTAATAAATTAAAACACACACGATCAGTAACGAGCTGATCATGTACTGCACACGGTCAACAAATGTTGACCGTGTACACTTTTAATTTTATAAAATTAAGAGTGCAAGATCATTTGGTACATTAACATGTGTCCACTTTAGGTTTGCATGTGCATCATATGCACGCACGCTCATGATTGAAAATAAAATGAAATTAAATCACATTTAATTTAATTACAATCTCACTAATCGATTGCTATAATTGCAAACATATTTGCAATATTGCATCCTCCGTACAACGTCATTCTAAATTGGTTATGGTGCGTGACATCTCTAGGTTCATCACTGATCTAGCAGTAGGACTTGCACTAACACGTTAGTACACTCAAGAGAATTGATTGTCCTGATCAACCTCTAGGCCCTGCAAGCCATGATTGACATCTAGCAATATGTCATGGCTACCCAGACAGTGTGAATGTTTTAAGAATATAATGAACCTTTCAGCTTCGGTTATAGTGTAATTCAATGCCTCTGCCTTACTATGTCCCGATCGAACAAAGACCATGTAATATTAGTCAAGTTACCAATTCGATCATATGCACAAATCTAATTGACATGCATTTTATATGAGACATGAACAGTTAATTCTCAATTACAACCCCGGCCGAGGATTTTAATGCAATGTCAAGATTAGATTGCATAGGACATCATTATTCTACCTTGTGTATAACAAGGAGATAGATTCCATTTTGCGCACACATGTAACTTCGTATGTGAACGAACTATGGCCATCAAGTACAGAGACGTATCAACGAACCAGCAATATACGCAACTGTGAACCATAGCCACCCAACACACAAGTCAACACTGTGCCTCAGGTCTAAGGATTATTTACACAAGACTAAAGCACGAACGATTAGGCATTAACCACGCTAAAAGCTTCCATATTGCTAATCATTAAATGAGTGTCACGTTCAGTGAACTTGTCTGGTACAAGCACCTGTGTTCTAACTCGGGTATCGCAATATCCAATGACTCGTGACTCATCATTCTCTTAAGTATCCAATACTTATTGGTGAAGCTAAGAACACACCAGTCTCAACAGGATAATTGATATCTACTCAATGATCCATCGACCGGGAACAATTTAAAGATTCAGTTTAACTATGAACCTGTCACATATATTCTTAACGTCTCAAGAACAGGTCCAGTCACAACTGATCTTATGGAATCATTCGTATATTTAAATAATTGGACAAATAAATGAATACGTCCTTGCCATTAAATAAATAATGTAATTGAAAATACAACTTAAATCCCTAACATGTAACTGTTACATGGTAACTTTAGGGCATACATCTAACACATACAACTCATTCCGATCTATTATAGGGAGGCAGAATTTCACTTGCCTTAACGGCTGAATACGGCACGGCATGGTTCGGAAATGGAAAGAGGACCACAGAAAATTCTTCTCAAGCCTTTCGTCACACCTCAAGCCCACGGTGAGAAGGAACTTGGCGGCGTGAAGGTCTGGAAACGGCTCGCGAGGATGGACAGCAAGCTGGTGGTGTCGGGCAATGAACTTGATTCAGAACAGAAGAAAAACAACAGAGGAAGAGGTTCTGTTTGGGCGGTACAGAATGAGAAGGGAAGAAGAAGAAGAAGAATAGGTCGGCAAGAGTGAAGAAAAATCAGAGGCTTGGGGGCTTTGCTGGACGATTCTCCTTCGCCGGTTGACTGAGGAAGGGCAAAATTTTGTTGACTGAAGAAAAAATGGGCAGCTGGCGGTGGTGATGCAAGGGGCAGAACAGCTAGTGTTGGAGGCGTGAGAGGGAGGGACATCTGGCAAAAAACATGCAATGGCAAGAAGGAAGAAGGAAGTAGGAATGTCAGTCAACGGTGGAAAGGTGCTGGTGTGGTGATGGAAAACTGAAGGTATTAGCATTCATGAATATTAGCATTCATGAATCCGGCACAAATGGGAAATGATGTGCATGATTTCGGCGAAAATAAAATAGCAACGGGAATTCAGTGCAGTGGAATATGTAACTAGAATTTATAATGTGAACAAAAGACATCGTAAGGTCAGAATGGTTAGTCCATAAGATGACATTGCTGACGAAAAGATAGGTAGTTGAAGAAGGATCTTGCGGGGGTTGCTATGGTGATGGTACGGTGGTTTCGTAATAATATTCAAGTCTTCCAAAGTTGACACTTCTGTAGCTCATCGACGGTTATTTAAATTCCCACGTAACATTCCGTTATGTATGCTCGTTAAACTAACGGACAAAATTTTTGGGATGTCACATGAGTCCTCTCGTGGAATTGCCATTCCATGGAGGTGTTAAAGTGCACTCTACAACCATAAGTGCGACAAACAAGGTAGGGTACCTAACTCCCGTGCTCCTTTTGGTAAAAAGCGAGCTAATCAATTAGAGACCTGGGATAATTTTTCGAAAGCCATAAATAAGAACACAAGCAAAACAAAGGTAAAGTGCATTCACTGTGGGACTAAGTATAAATACTCTGTTGATCATGGGACATCCTCTATGTGGAAGCACTTGAGAAGCTACAAAAAGTATCCTTATACTGATAAGAAGCAAATGTTGTTTGCACCAAGTAACAAAAATGTAGTTGGCAAGGTTGGGCAAAATACTGGTGATGGTAGTGTCTTAACAACGTGAAAGTTTAATCAAGAACATTGTAGGCACATGCTTGCTAGGATGATCATTATCGATGAACAACCTTTTTCCACGGTTGAGCGTGTCGATTTTCGTGATTTTGTCATTGAATTACAACCTCTCTTCCAACATTTATCACAGTTTATGGTGGCTAGAGATTGTATGAAGTTGTATTTGAGTGAAAGAACTTGTTTGAAAGCTTACTTTGGTAATCTTAATTCTAGGATTGCACTCACAACTTGTGACATTCTGAAATCCGACCCACTCAAAATTTATGAAATGAATAATTTATGAACGTGCTTGTAGTTAGATCTCGCCCAGAATTGATCGCTTCGAGAATACTAACCGTTAAGGAAAGGCTAATTAGGGATTTAAATTCCCGCGACCAAAGAAATCGATCATGAACCGACTTTCAACCATGAAAATCGTCGAGGTGACATTTTGCGCCACTGTAGGCCGATCCAAGGATAGCCAGGGATCAGTTCGCCACTATCATATTAGTAAATCACGGGTGATTTCGCTGGACTACGAAATGAATTGACAAACGACCTAAACCTATACCAAACGATCGTGTCCGTCGGAACTAGCGATTGATCCTCGCAATTAAGTGACAACCGAGGTCGGCACGACCCAAGTAAATTTGTACGTGGCATGATTCAGTATCAGCCACGGGTCAAATATGCGAATTTTCCCAAAAGCCACCCGTTAGTCTGAGATACGCACAAGTTACGTTATTTAGAACTCAGTCATTAATTAGAGATCGAGTTGGGCATTGGAAATTTAGAAAGTCACGACAGATTATTTAGATAATGTTGTCATTTGCTCGGGTGGCCTTGGATTTGTCCGAATCCTTCAGAAAAACTGAATTTTGGCAAGAAATGGAAAATGACCATTTTACCCCTGGAAATTTGTTAAGGCCAATGTAATTTGGGAAGGGCATTTTGGTAATTTCACCCTAGAATTAGAATTATAAATTTTTGGACAATTTTTCCCTTGGACTTTTTGAAAAATTCCCAAATTGCCCTTGGATATTTTGGAAAAGATTCGATCCAGACCCTCGATCTCAAGATAAGATTGAATCTAGGCCGTCAATTTGGATTGTGAGAGAGCGGCATGATGGTCAATGGGCCCCTAATAATTGATTTTGGACTATTTAAGTCCAACTCTTTCTCTCTCTCCTCTCTCTCTCTCTCTCTCTCACCCCTCTCAGCAACTCTCTCTCCCTCTTACTCTCTCCGGCCGAGACTCCCTCCCTTTCCCACCGTGAGCGTCGCCGGCAGCCTAGGCCAGTCGTCATCGCCGCCCTCCCATCCAAGCCGGAGCAGCAGCGCCAGAGCAAGCCTCCGCTCACCGTGGCCGCTCGCCTAGCCCAGCCGCTTCCCTACCGTCCCTTTCTCTCTCTCCCCTGTTCTGCCTCACCGAGCACCACCACCAGCCCACCCTTGCCATTCTGTTCAGCCATGGACAGCCAGCAGACCGCCAGCCACCGCCGCTCGCCGTGCGCCATCCGCCGGAGCCGCTCGCCGTCGCCGCTTGCCACCGCTTGCCACCGCTTGCCACCATTTGGCCGCCGGCCTGCCACCCCTTCCCACTATAGCCGAGCTAGTCTAGAGTTCATGTAAGTCATGCCCTAAACTCTATTTAGGATGTCGGGTATCGATAGACACGATTAGGGGTGGAATCGAATTTAATTAGACGCGATTTTGGCTAAATTAGGGATTGCTTTAGGATTAATTTAGTGGATCGGTTTGAGGATTAACATTGGCCGAATCGAGGTTGAAATGATGAGGTTTCAGAACTGATTTGAGGCCGAGTAAAGTGCTGGACATTGTGGATTGAATCGACGAGCATTTGGCTCAAGTTAGGGGCATATGGTGTCGATTTGATGTGTTATGAGGTGATTGGAATTGTGGTGTTTGATATGGCTTGAAATGAGTGTGGGAAGGCTAAATTTGTGCTCATTATGTAACTATGATTGTGGGCCCGTTAGTGGCCTTGTATGTTTATTGAAATGTGTGTTGGTTGATTTAAATGTGGACCGTTGTGTGCACGTACGGGCCGAATTGAAATTGACTGTCAATTGGTCATGTTGGGTGTTTATTGAGCTTGAGAAATGCGTCATTTGATGTGTGCACAGGCCGAGCGTGATTGGCCAATATGTTGGCATATGGGTGTTGAATGTGTGAATGAGTGAGAAAGCGAGTGTGGTGCGATACGTGTGATAACGGAAATCCCTGAAGAGGTATCACTACGCGGGAAATTAATCCGTCCTAAGGCGGTACGACTACGCGAAACGATGCTCGGTATTACCGGAGGACGGCCAACCTGAGGCGGTACCATTACGCGGGTTGTGTCGTAGGCAGTGGGTGTTGAACTTGAGGCGGTACCACTACGCAGGCAAGATACACGGCCTGAGGCGGTACCATTACGCGGGCCTTGAAGTGTTGTTACGAGTGAGTCGCAGTGAACTTGAAGCGATACTACTACGCGGGTCACTGGCGAGTCGAGAATGAGTTAGTCGCAATGAACCTGAGGCGGTACTATTACGCGGGTCACTGGCAAGTCAAATGTGAGATGGTCGCAGTGAACTTGAGGCGGTACCATTACGCGGGTCACTGGCGAATTGTGTGGAAACAGTGCGATGAGGCAAAAATGAGTGCGTGGAATGTAATTAGAACGTGCATGTGATTGGAAATTATACTACTGTGGCTAACGTGCAGGTTGCATGCTGAAAAGACCCAGGTAAGTATAAATTGTGTGCATACTATGTGATAGCTGAGTGTGGTTGTGTTTGTGATTGTCTGGAGGTACGTGATAGCCTAGATGGGGTTTAGGGTGTGTGCTTATTGAGATGTAATATCATGATTGTTTCAACCAATAATTTCAGAACCCCGGCCTGAGTAATGAATCTTCCACCGCCGCCACCTGAGCGTTTTGGAGTACTGATGCACACCGTCTATAATGTCGTAGAGTACCTGATAGACGATAATATGACCTGGATCAAGCATACTACAATAGTCTGGATAGACGTAGGGTTACCCCTTTGGCAGGCCCATACCTATACCGCTTGGTTCTTTCGAGACGGGGTAGATGAGTTTGGCCCCGTCCGTGGATTTGATGTCCCTTTTGACGGAGTTGGAGATTGGGACCCGGCAGCCATATCCCCTCCTGACGGCGAGATGACGAATCTAGAGACTAGCCTGGCACAATCTGGACTTCACCCCGCGCCTGCAGCACCTGAGCCTTCAAGAGCCGAGCATGAACCGGAGCCGGAAGAATCCCAGGCGGGATATGATCCTATGGACGTGGATCTCGGGGTGATACCAAAGGAAGAAGAAGATCTGGAAGCAGAACCTGAAGAGGTCCCAAAAGTGGAGCTTGAAGATGAGCCTGAAAAGGAATCAGAGGACGTACCTGAGTATGAGCCATGGTATGATCCTGAGTTTGTGCCAGAGGACGGGTCAGATGAGGAGCGGGTTGAGGAGGAGCGGGTCGAGGTTCCAGCAGAGTTGGGTGATATAAATAACCTGATCGAGATTGAGGCCAAGCCAAAATCCTCAGAGGAGCCGACAGTTCAGGGGAATTCAGAGTCGGATGATGAGGAATCAGTCTCTAAGTGGACGCCAAGCAGAGGGCGTAGGGGCTAGTGTAGGGGTTGGGGATAGGCTTTTTGAAGTGTATCATTTTTAGTGATAGGGTACCCAGGCTATCAATCCTTTTTAATGTTGGTGGTTCATAGTATAGAAGTTCGATGTGCTTGTATATATGGTGGTTTTGTAAATTATAAATATTGTATAAGTTCGGATAAGCAATGGATGGGGTTAATCTCCCCTATTTACCCTAGTTATTATTGTCCGGGTTTTGACTGTGGCTTTCGCTGATGAAAAGAAATCTCTGATAAGTTGAACTGGGTCGGCGATACCCTGGGATGTCGCATTATCCGACCAGAGAAGTGTGTTGTGAGCTCGATGGGGCTCGGGACGTGACACAACTAACATGTGGAGTTCCATTCCAAACTTGAACTATTTATATCTCACTACACATTTTATTGATAAAACTGGAAGTTACATAACAGAATCATCAATTTTGTGATGATGCATAGTCACAAAGGTAAGGAGATGGGGAAAATGGTGGAGAAGTGCATTTACGAGTGGAGAATAGAAAAGGTGTCCACAATAATCGTGGATAATGTTAGTTCCAATGATGTGGTCATTGGTTATTTGAAGGAAAAATTTTTTAGGGAAAGGTTTTTGATCTTGAATGGTAATGTTTTACATATGAGGTGCACTACTCATTTATTAAACTTGATTGTAAAAGATGAATTGAATGAGGTGTGATTCTATTACACATATTTGAAACATAATTAGGTATGTGAGGAGTTCTCCCATGAGAGCTTAAACATTTCAATCTTATATTGAGAGTGAGAGGATTACTGTCGCGACCTAAAATTCCTCAGGCTAATGGATTATTAAGACTAAGCTTAACTCGGGCCCTCCCAAACCCTACCAATTCGCAACTTAGGGTTTAAGTTTTTAACATGCAAAAGTTTTTATACTTAGAGTCGCCACTAATCTATTTGTGATAGGTCGATTAGAAACTTAAATAAAACATAGGGAGATATGTTTTATTCCTACGAACCAAAGATTCTAAGCCCGGGGACTTAGTTACGCTAGTTCTAGTCTAACACCCTTTCGGTAGCTTTTCTTTTCAAAAAATGTTTATGCATGCAGTCTAGATCCATTTTAACTTAGTCACTAGCATGTTAAATGATCATGCGGGTGCGCAAATCACCAAAGTAACACCCAATAATCAAAACATTAAATAAATTACAAAATTGAGAGAATTACTTACCTCGAAGCAACGTAAGCATCTGCATTGTTAGCTAGAAAATCACATCAACAATTCTAATATGATTTCTAATTAACAAACAGTTCACTCAATATTTTTTAGGATTTTCACTTATTTAAATGAAAACTAACATATATGTAATGACGTGCAAAAATTAACATGCGATTAATGTAGCCTAACATGCAAACTATATGACATGCGGCAACGTGACCTAATTCTAATGATGGACAAATGATTTATTTTTTGTATTTTCAAATGAAATTCGAAATTAAAAATTACTCAAATTAACATGCAATCTATCCTAGAGTAAATGATTCAATCTATCCTAAAGTGATTCTTTTTTTTGGGATTTTTATTAAAATTCGAAATTATTAAATATCCTAAATAATCCACTAAGATTAAAAAAATCTCTAATTTAAACTAGGAAATATGCTACCCTAAATACCAATTTAAATCAAATAATTATCTTATTCTTTTGGATATATTTAAGATTCCCTAAGCATGCAAAATTTCTAATTTAAATCTAAAATTTCTAATTTAAATCTAACTAACAAATTTTTAGATTTTCTTTATTTAAAAGGAAAACAATCAAACGAAGATGATAATCACATTCAAACAATCAATGCAATCCGCAAGATTCTTCAAATTCAGATAAGACAAAGAAATCAAACTAACGGTCATATCTATAGGGTTATAAATATCGACAAAAAGTTGATTGTTTAAATTTGGAAAGCAAATAAAATCTATTATCGTATCCAAGTGATTATGGATAAGATAACGATTTTCCGTATTGCCGAATATCGTACCTTAGGAATAAGGTCGGATAGTCGTCCAGATATGTTGCCAAATTAGGAATGATTCCTAATATTGGGTATTTTTGAATATTGCGGATATCGCAAACATTATCCTAAGATATCTAACAATCCACACAATATTCACGAAATATTCAAAATATTCAAACTAGGAATCTAAATATTTTGAAAATTTATCGGATAGAGATTATTACCTGGTTTGCGGATTACTTTCCAAATTTGAAACACTGGCAGATCGGGATTGCAGATCAGACGATTGGTGGCAAACGAACCGACGGCGGTGGCGGTGGCATGGCAGTGGACCGGTAGCGATGGACAGCGGCAAGGCGGCTTGCGGTAGGGCTGGTTTTATGTGGAATGACAACCAGAGGAGCAGCTGGCACTGCGGCGAGCTTCAAGACAGCAGCGGGCTTGTTAGTAGAGCAATGGAGCAGACCAGGACGGGAGAGCTCACGGCCATAGGTCCGACCATGAGTGAGTGGTGTCTAGTGTGGCGATACAGCAGGGAGGCTTCAACGTTCTTCGGAATTGAAGGAACTTGTCTGGAGTCGCTGGATGCTCATCAACTAGTCTGGTTATCGCGAGCACGACTAGGATCACTGGAAAACCTGTCACAACTTAATGAAATCGCTTGGAAGTTTGCTGCGGCGTTGGGCGAAGCAGTTTTCACGGACGTCTTCTCCCTTTGTATGCATGACTGCGTGTAGTGCTCCATGAAGACCTCAAGTGTATGCTCTCCAATACAGAGAACGTTGATCCTAGAGAAGTCCTCCAAGTGGCACCACTCAAAGCCTCAAAGACCTCCTTTTTCTGTACTCTTCTTTTCTCTCTGCCCTTTCTATCTTTTGCACAGAGACCGCCAAGGACAAAACCTACCGCTTGACCATGTCTAGTGTTGACTAGATTTTATTGCTTTGGCACTGGGTCTTCAATGGCCAATTCTCTCGAACGATGGAAGTGTTGGCATGGCGATGATGGATGATTGTCAAGCACAGGAGGAACCACCGCGGGATGAGAGGACTTCTCTTCTTTTTTAGCCATGAATCTCTCTCTCACTCTTGCTCTCGCTCACGTGTCTCTCGTGTTCTCAGGAATCATGCTCTCTGAAAATTATGAGAGCCCCTCCCGCATGATGACATATTTATATCGCAACCCTAGGTTAATTAACCGGACTTACTAATCTTAATGGACTTAGACTTAGGCTTTATCATTTAATTTTATTTTAATTCCAAATGGGCTAAATTAATTATGGCTGATTTAAGCTCAAATTAAAACAACCAAAGCCTTTTAGACTTATGAATTTTGGCCCCCAATCCCTTGAGTGAACCGAGTGCTCGAGCTCGGTTTACGCGATGAATTTTCAGCTTTCTCGCCACCGCCGGTCCTATGCGGAATGCAACTAACCTATATGAACTTAAACTATATGCTATGCAATTTTAATATTTTTGTTTAGGGGTTAAAATTCAATCCCTAATTTTCTATGCAAATTATTATTAAATGGTCGGTCGAAATTTAGGTGTCAACAATTACATACAAGGGTTCAGTTTGTCTCGATGTTGCCACTAGATGAAAGTCCACTTACCTAATGTTAGACACCGCCATAAAGTTTGGGAAAGCCTTTGAAAGGATGGAAGAATATGATTTATCTTTCTTAAGGGAGATTGACAATGATTCTTCTCGAAATGAAAATTGGGGAATCGTCATCATTCTTTCTAAATTTCTAAAACAGTTTTATGATGCCACCAAATAGATGTCGGGGAGTTCATATGTTACTTTAAATGATTATTTTGAGGATATAGCTTTTTTGTATAAATATTTGAATCATGCGGATGTAGCTTTTTTGTATAAATATTTGAATCATGCGGCGAATTCTTTTGACCCTAAGTTTCAAGGTATGGGTTTAAAAATGAAGGAGAAGTTTAACAAATATTATGGGAGCTTGGATAAAGTAAACATGATGGTGTTGATTGCAATTGCATTGGATCCTACAAAAAAGTTGAATTATGTAAAGTTCTGTTATGGACAAATTTACGATGATGAAGCAAAAATTGATGAGATGCATGATAAGGTAAAGCTTGCCTTAGAGCATTTGTATGAATTTTATGAGCAATCCTTTGTTGGTTCTAATAAACAACATTTTGGTGGTTCAAGTGTAAGTACCAGTAGTAGTGGTTCAAATGCCAACACTGATAACAATGAAAATAATAATGAGGATGACATCCAAGCTTGGCGAAAAAGCTTTCTTCACTCACGCAAAGAAAAGAGTGCTTAATGAAAACAAATCCAAGCTTGATCGGTATCTTGAAGCCAAAAGTGAATATGCCATTAATCTTGACCTTTTGATGTGGTGGAAGAGTAGTGGATTAAAGTATAAAATTTTATCTTTGATGGCTCAGGATGTTTTGTCCATTCCTGTGACTACCGTTGCTTCGGAGTCGACTTTTAGTACATCAGGACGTGTACTTAACGGCTTTCGAAGTTCTTTGACTCTTCCAACAGTGGAAGGTTTGATTTGCACTCAAGATTGATTAAGAGCCGTTCGCGTGCCGATTAATGTTGAAGAGTACATTGAGAATGCATAAAAGTTTGAGTCGGGTAAGTAGTGTACGGTTCTTTCTTGTAATTCATTCACATATTTATCTATTGAGTGAATACTTTATTTAATCTCGATTTTGGTTTTTAGATTTGGATTGTCTTACTGAGAACATTATCATTGGTAAATAAACTTTCTTTTGTGGAAACTCCGATTTTGTGGTGAGTAAATAGACTTTATTAATCGGCATATTTGCATTTGTCTTTAGAGCATGGTTTCTTGTTGATTTTTCTTTAGGTATGAATTTCAGGTTTTTTACCATGCCCGTGATGGTTCTAGATGGTCGCAACGCAAGAACTTTGTTGGGTCTTGCTGTTTCATCATTTTCATGGAGCTGTGGCTGAATTGGTCTCTTAGGATAGATCTTGTTATTGTCTTCTCCAAGGAACAGCGGTGCTTTTCATCATTTTCATTTTGTTAAAGCATTGACTTTTCAATTGTAGAAGCAAATAGTTATTGGAGGGTTGGTTGAGTTTTCCATTTTGCTAAACCGAGTTTCGATATTAAGAAACTTTAGATCCTCAAGTTGTCTTATATGAAATCTATGTGCAGTGCGTTTTTAGCATGGTTAGTTCTTTTTGGTGTTATCCATCCGCTATGAGTGAATATTTAGTGAACTTTCTTCGCTTGAAACTAATTGATAGGACTGTGCATTAGCTTATATATTTTTATCATTTTCATTTTTATTGCTTCTAGAAGCATGGAGCACTTGTGAACATATCAAGTGGAGCATTTTAATTGCTAGACATAGTGCTTTTGGATTGTTTATTTCGCTCTAAATTTCTGAAACTAGAAAAAGAAAAAAAAAATAGGCTCTTGGATAGATCTTAAAATCGGATCGAAAAAACAGGATAGGTTCCAAAACAGGATCCAGGAAAAACATGGTAAGTTCCAGATTCCAAAAACTGGAAACCGGTTATAATAGGATAAGTTCCAAATTTCAGGGCTATGCGCTACCCACCCTGAAATCGATCACCCCTAGTGTAAGTTATTGAGGGTTGGGGAATACTAAAAGGGTTTGAGTAACTTTGTGTGGTTGTAAACTCCGTTCTATCGCTTTTTATAGTGGAATCATTTGTTGCTCTCCTATGGAGTAAGTCTTAACGACCAAACCATATATTCTATTTATTTTATTGTTCAATCACCCGTTTTTCACAGTAATTGGTATCAAAGCTAAGCTTGGTTGAGTTAAAGTAAATTGACGACAAAAGAAGAAGGAAAAATGAAAATTGATAGATTTGATGGGAATGATTTTAGTTTGTAATATGAAGATTGACGATTGTTTATGCCATAGAAATCCATACTTACCCCTGTGTAGGAAGAAGTTGAGCAGGTGAAGCAACTTGATTAGGAATTGCTGGATAGATAGGCGTTGGGTATCATTTGGCTAATGTTGTCTCGTAACGCCATGTTTAACATTGTGAAATCAAAGACCATTGTTGGACCAATGAATACCCTATCAAACATGTACGAGAAGCCATCTGCGATCAACAATGTCTACTTGATGCGACATTTGTTTCACTTTAAGATAGGCGAAGATGCATGGGTTGCTATTCATATCAATAAATTCCATGTAATCGTTAGTCAATTGACTAGTTAAGATTGACTTAATGATAAGGTATGTTATTCATATTGCCTAATAATTAGAATACTACCTATTTGATGTATGATTATGTTCGTGATTTGATTCTAAAGACATCCGTGTAAGATAATTTAGTGAACCCGTGACTGTTGTTTTAGTAGGTGAAATTAGAGGAAGAAATTGTACTCATGTTAGCAAAACTAGTGTGAAACTGTACAGACGAAATCAATCTAGGATTGGTGGTGTTGTGTGTTAATTATGGCAAATGAGGCATGTTAGAAGGGATTACCCTAAGCTAAAGAACGAGAAAAGATAAGGAAATTGGAATCGAGTCTATAAATGATACTGTAGCTATTGCTCATAGTAATTTAGATAGTGCTGATTATGTTCTAGTTATACCGAAGGTTTTCGAATGGGTTATGAATGTCGGTTGTTCATTTCAATGCGCCATCGATCAGAAATCGGTATACTGCTTAAGTCCAGCTATGAATAAAATCGAGTACAATGTTGTGGGTCTTGGGATGCCAAAATCATAATACATTATGATATCGTTGAGAACATTGACCGCAACGGGGGCACGTTCCAAAATTGAACGGCACTCTTTTCCGTGCGCGCTGTCGAGTTCACCACTGAGCCCCCCACCCCAAAAGCCAAAATCAACCAGCCTCTGTTGTTTGATTAACGAAGGAAGCCGATTCTAATTGAGCCTCGCGACCGAAAGTCCATCGGCGAAAAATCTCACGAGAGGAGGACAATTCGGTCATTCCAGCCATCCGAAATCCACGAAACTGGGAGACATCAAATATGAAATAAACAAAAAAGCCATCGGAATTTCGGAGAGATTAAAGTGGAAAGCCTCTTTTCCATCTTAATGGCAATAATCCTAATGACCCCCTCCTTCTCCGAACTCCCCTCCCCAAAGATCCCACCTTTCTCCCCCTTCTCCCGCTCTCGGGCTCTCCTCATCTCGTCGCGCATCCGCAGGAGGCCGTCCAGCCTCGTCGCTCGGTCCCGGAGACGGCCTCGCCGGAGAAACCCGCCGGACCCGCCGGGTCGCGACATGTCCACCGCCGTCCAGATGCCGCCGGCGGGGGCCGGCCGCCGGTGGGACGAGGACCATGACCTGTTGCTGAATTCCGCGGGTAACTTCCATCGCGTCGGTCTTTTCCTTCTCCGATGATCAGTTTCGCCGATTTGCCCCAACCATGGACGCCGTTCGTCTTTTCTTTGAGGAATTCGTGGTTTTGATTGAGCGTAGGTCGAGGATGATAGTTGAATTTTGGGATGTTTGTTTGGTACCCAATCATGGATTGCTTCGTTGGGTTAGTGTTGCTATCTGAAGAAATTGTGAGTCTGCTTGACGTGACAGTGGCAATGTAGGTGTTGTGGGTTTACTGGTCAAGTGGTGATGGTTATAATTCAGTTCATCCTGCGGCAGATTGGTGCTCTTGGCCGATCATCTTTGCTCATGCTCATCTCTGATTTAAGTTGAGCTGATCTGTCACCTGTCTAATCTAGTTGAAGTTGCACGAGTAGAGATGAGGGTGTTCTTCCAGCGTTGTAAAATACTGTTCGAGTGAAGTGTAAAACCTGCTGCTTCTTGGTTGTGTGGAATAATTACAATTGCTATGTCAGCACATCGTGTCGATTGCTCAATCTTTTCGAACGTGGAAAAAAGTGTCGACTTGTTAAGTGATGCTAGCTTCGCAACTTATGTCAAAAGTGGACTCCTCTGTGAATGGTCACTGAGAAGTGGCTTTTTTCTTTGTTGTTCATTTTGGCAGCTGTCGGATACTACTCAGTAATGTGATTTAGCTTGTTGCAATCTTTCTCGGACATTTATCCTCAAACTTGATGCTGCTTTTTTAATGACACTACTGCTCTGATGCCGTTTTTTTCCTTATCTGTTTCCTTTAATAATTCAGGGGCAGGAAATGGGGATACGTTGACAGTAAAAACTGACAAAGAAACAAGCACTTCCAGTAAAAATGTTCTTCGCAAGAAAAACAGCTATACAAGTGCAATTAAGTTTTTTGGGGTCGAATTGTCCCCAGACAATATTGCAGTTGCGATGGTTTATTTTGTTCAAGGTGTCTTGGGCCTTGCAAGACTCGCCGTCAGTTTTTATTTAAAAGATGATTTGCATCTAGATCCTGCAGAGGTATGTCATTGTTTTTTGAGGATTCTTAACAAAAAATTAGATCTCCTTTGAGAACATTCAATTTGTATGTTCCAGTAGTATGTAGAGAGAAACTTGTGAGCTTCCTCTGATAGTCTATGCCTCTGTACTTTCCTACTTAAGAAGATTTTCTTGTCTGTTATGGCCTTGGTTAGTCTTGACTCAGCCAATTCATTAGCAAATCTATAAGTCTTTATGCATCTTAATAGCAAGGAATATCTTTTTAAGCAGCTGATTAGCTTCCATTTGCTCTGATTCTTACGGGGACTAACACTCTCTTTGCGGTTGACTAGACAGCTGTCGTATCTGGTTTTTCTGCATTACCATGGCTCGTAAAGCCTCTATATGGGTTTATCAGGTGCATTTTCTCTTTTAATCTCGTTTTAACAGATCACATTTGTTTCTCATAAGAATTGCATCTATTTTTCTATTTTTAGGGAAATTATTTACAAACTAGATTGTTGCTGCAGTGACTCTGTCCCACTTTTTGGTTACCGAAGAAGATCATACTTGGTTTTATCAGGGCTTCTGGGAGCACTTTCATGGAGTTTAATGGCCACCTTTGTTGATAGCAAATACAGTGCAGCATTCTGCATACTGCTTGGATCTCTCTCTGTTGCCTTCTCTGATGTTGTATGTATCCACCCTTAATTTCATACTTCCATAGATATGAAATGTTTTTTGGCTTCCAAAATGTTGCTTTAACTTGCCGTATAGATGCCCTATGATTTTCTATGACAGCTGAAAATGACAAATTAGCAAATGGAATGATTTAATGCCTGTGAAATGTAGAACTCTGGAAACTGGGTACCTCCGGAAATTGGTGGTTGAAATTCACATGATTCAATGAGAATCTAGTGATTGGTTTGCAGGATGCCTTCTTATATTTTACTTTTTCAGAGCATGACAGGGCTACATGGCTAATTTAAGATTTTCTTAGCTACTTGCACAAAGGGAAATTACATTACCTTGGAATTAGACAATGCACATGGCCAGCATGTACTCAACAAGCACTTTTGCATGCAAAACTATAGTGGAGTTGAGTTGTAATGGAAATGAGCAAGTATACCGGGTTTGCATTGAACCTGCTTGTTCGTAAAAAAGGTCATGTCTCGACCAGCCTTCTCATAGCCTAACCTGTCAGAGTTGTTTCCATCTTCTTGTCGCTCTTAATATATGGATTTTCCACCTGAACGTTCTCAATCGAATCATTCTAATAGAGATACTTAGCTTTAAGTTGAATATTTGCCATTCTTGTTTTCTCTGGATACATACAAATCATGCCAAACATTGAAGTATGCTGTAGGTTGTGGATTCCATGGTTGTGGAGAGGGCCCGTGGTGAATCACAAAGCATGTCTGGATCCCTTCAGTCCTTATGCTGGGGATCCTCAGCTTTTGGTGGAATTGTGAGCTCTTACTTTAGTGGGTCCCTTGTGGATGCATATGGAGTAAGGTGCTTATGGTGAATCTTTCATTTCTTGGCAAACTAATATTGAATCTTTGTTCTGGTTGCACTTTAAGCAACCTCTTCAACATCTCAAAAACTGAATTTTCCCGTGTCAATCTCGCTTCTCAGGTTTGTATTTGGTCTTACAGCTCTGCTACCTCTGATAACGTCTGCGGTAGCTGTTCTTGTTAAAGAGCAGCCAGTGGTTGGTTCAGTAAGAGCACTGAAACAGAATCTTCCTCTTCCCAATGCTGGCTTTGTGGAAAAGTCAAAAGAGGATATTATAAAGCTCTGGGGTGCAGTGAAGCAACCCAATGTACTTCTCCCCACATTATTCATCTTTCTTTGGCAGGCTACACCACAATCAGATTCGGCTATGTTTTACTTCACGTAAGTTCAGACATGATTGGTCTTTTTAATTGCGACAATTTCTTTCTAGACGATGGGGGATTCTCATCTCCTTACATGATGGCAATTTTGATGACATTTTTCGGAATTCAGCACGAACAAACTTGGTTTCACTCCGGAGTTTCTTGGACGAGTCAAACTTGTTACTTCCGTTGCGTCACTTTTAGGTGTTGGACTCTATAACGGGTTTCTGAAAAAGGTTCCACTACGGAAGATCTTTGTTGCAACGACGTTATTCGGATCAGCGCTGGGGATGACACAGGCAGGTGTCATGCTTGCATGTAGTTAAAATTAAGCTGCCTTGATTCCCAGGCTTGTTTCATCACTTGCTTTCTTTCTTCGTTAGGTTTTCCTTGTGAAAGGCTTAAACCGTCAATTCGGTATAAGCGATGAATGGTTTGCAATTGGAGACTCCTTAATATTGACCGTTCTGGGCCAGGTAATTAGTTTCTAGCACATTCAATTATGCTGGTCTATCTTAATAATGTGCCATCCTGACAACCCGGTGCACCTAACACATTAATACTTGCGTGCTAGGTCAGTCAGACTAGAAATACTGGTGTCAACCACATGTTTTGTCCTTGGTGCTGTTCTCTAAAATGGGGACTATGGTATAGGCTAATTAGTATAATATTTTATATGAAGGTACTTGGACATGAACATTAGGAAATTATCATGATATTGATAATCTGCAGCTTTGGGATATTGTCTTTTTGGTGAAAACTTGAATTCATTAATTATTTTTCAAATTTTTATCATAAAATTCATTGAGTTATAGGACCAAATACATTTCTTGAGATATCTAAGGCCAATATGTAGCATCCTATGTCCACGTATCTCTCAAATCCATGTTATGTCATGTCAACATTAGAAGTGCCTCCAATAGAACACCTGCGTCATAAAATCACTTATTTGTACACATTTGTGCAGGGTAACCAGATTTTTGTGCCTAAAATGTCCTAATATGTAGCACAAATACTGTTGCCACTTGTATATCTTGTGCTGCTTCTGAGCTTTCTTTTCTATGTTAGATCATTGTATAACGTCCTAGTATGAATCTTCCAGTGCTAGACTTCCATGTGATAGCATCAGCTATCATGCTACAACAGAAGGAACATGCATTAATTTTATTGCTTTCACACCAGTGCGTTATCCTCATCCTCTGGTGCTGACTGCTGACTTAACTAACTAGTGATTTATCCTAGAGTTACTAGGAAAGAGGGCACACATTAAAATATGATAAACAGGAAAAGGAATTACTATTACGCTGAAGTGGGGGGAGAAATGACGAGTATTAGTAGATAACGATTTCTTTTGCTAACTCTACTAAAAGGGGATCTTTTACAGTAATAGCTAATCAAACTTTTTGTCGATGGAAGCTCCTATTGCACTTGTAGTTTTTCTGATAGCGGTGAGAGAACATGTGGATTGAGTTATTTCAGGAATATATTTAAATTGTTATAGGATAAGGAAGATTACTTAAATTTAGAATTTGTATAAAAGAGATTTCTTAGATAACACGATTGGTATGTTTACATTTTAAATCACTATTTTGTCCATTGTTTAGTAATATGTAATCATTGTTTGTTTCCTTAGAATGCATGGGTATTTTGTGGAATTTCTAGGAAAAAGTTTGAGGTTGAAGGTTCCTTTTGGTTGCTTTAATATAGAGATTGGAGAGATTATTTAACCCCTCATATTTACATTGTAGGCTTCTTTCATGCCTGTCCTTGTCCTGGCGGCAAGACTATGTCCAGAGGGAATGGAAGCTACACTTTTTGCTACCCTCATGTCCATATCCAATGGGGGGAGCGTGGTAGGTGGGCTTATCGGTGCTGGACTGACACAGCTCTTTGGTATCACCAAGGACAGGTTTGACAATTTGGCCTTTTTGATAGTGCTGTGCAATCTCAGCTCGTTGTTGCCCTTGCCTCTCCTCGGCCTCCTTCCACAGGATGATTCTGATGCCACCTTAGAGGATGAAGATATTGAGATGAAGTCCAACTGAGTGGTTTGTGCCACTAGGTTTTCCAAGTTCAGGCACATCCACCGTCGGATTGTTCACCTTACTGTAGAATATGCGCACATGCGCAGAGAGAGAGAGAGAGAGAGAGAGAGAGAGAGAGAGAGAGAGAGAATCACAAGGATCCATGGTCAAGGGCAAGTTGGCCAGAACTGCAGCTTCCGCTCATTCCAATCTGTAGTTGTGAAGCCACTCTTCCTCCTAATGCAGTGACTTTTCCGAAATCTGAGCCTTACTGTAGTTAGTGGATTCGAAGGTTCTATTATGCCCAAACTGTCATGGATTCAACTTCTCAGTAGGTGCTTGAAATAATATACTCGGTGAGTTCACCTTATTCAATACGAAAGTATGACTCTTTTCCCCTACAGATATGTGTATGCTACATTGATGCAGCTTTCAGATTTTCAACTTGCAAAATAAGCTGTTCAGTGCATATTCATGTATAATAGGAAATTTTCAGATTTTGGAAAAATTCGGTTTGCAATAAATTTTGTCAGATTGTAGTATGATATTGTCTCAATGCATATGCTTTTAACTGCTGAGTCCTCAAATGTATGCTTAACAGATAGAAGAGATAATATATTATTGTCTTTCTTCTTGGGAATAAAGAGAACATGGAAACTATTTGTAGCTGTGGAAAAAGTGCAAACAGAAGCTTTTAGCTCCTGGAAAATCATGGTTTAAACTTCAAACAGAGTTGAACTCGTCCATGAACTAATGTGGTGGAACGCATTGAGCGGTCTGAGAGTTAAAAATCTCTCTTGATTTCAATCATCCGTAGTGACATCAGATTCAAAGCCGGAGTCAGTTTCAAAATAAAATAAGGCGTCGGTTCATCCTAGTAGAGCCAGAGAAATTTGTTCTCTTCAATGAAGTAGAATCTATGTAAAGATAAGCCCAATTAATAAACAACAACATTATGAGTTGAAAAAGGGGATCCGATACTTTAAACTATATACCTGTGAGCTCACCGTGAATTGCGTAAACTCGCTATCAAGCGCGAAATGGTGATTCGACGTTGTTCCCTTGGGACGAGCAATAGGAAGAACACCAGTTTCTTCTCATTCTCTATCAACTGAAGTTGCTGGAGACACGTTGAGTAAACCTCATGCCGAAGTCGAACCTTGTGCGAATGTAATCTAAGTAAGGTACTCATTCATCATCTTCTCAACCTCAACCTGAGAGACATATGTAGGAGGTCTAACGATCCAAGGAAAACATGAAGTCGAAAAGGTTGACATGTTCCCTTGAGGAGTTTAATGTCTCCCTTAATCACACGATCAATGGCTTTTACAGAGCTTATAAATGCTGTTAGTCGCTATGGAAAGAACTAATGGGGAGATCATATGAAGAATCTCAGTAATTCAAGCCCAAAATACTGAGAAAATTATCAAAAAAGTTTTAAACCTATTGTAATTGTGCTAATTCAATCCTTTTTTTTTTACCAATTGAGTCAATTGGATTGAATTGACATAATTGCAATAGGTTTATGATTTTTTTGGTAATTTTTCCTAACTTGTAATTGATTAGAGAGAGGAATAAGGGGAGATGGAGGAGAGAACTTGAACGAATTATCTCCTGGAAAATTCCTTTGAAAGCTGATGTGGGAATCTTATAAAATTTTGATATTATTTTTCCCAACAAATAGTGAGACAAGCTCATTTGCATTAGCATTAATTTAAGTTTTACATAAATATAATGTAAATTTAAGTTATAGATATATTAGCAGTCTAAAGCTTAAAAAAAAAAAGATTTGACCGAGTCAACCTCTCTCCCCTTCCATGCATCCCCTTCTGCTTGATGAGGGACAAAAGAAGTTCATGTGAATATGCATCAGAATTGGTCACTAATGTCAATAATAATGTTATTGATGAATAACGAAAAATAAATGATATGAAAAATATTTTCCTAAAAATTATTATTTGTATAGCTTGAAATAATTGGTTAATTGAATTTTTTTTCATTATTGACAATAATTTATATCTAAACATTTCATGGAGGGTGAAAATATTTTCCATTCATTCATTTTTGTAAACAATACAAAGAATCATTTTTAGAAATATTTTTTTCAAATCATTCTTTTTTTTTAAATAAATGGAGCCTTAAGTGAAGTTTATAGTTCCGGCAAAGTAAAGGCCCATTTATGTAACATATTTGGGCCTTCATTTCGTTTTTCTTCCACGGCACTGTGCAACTGGGTTCAGCCCACATTTAGGTATGCCACATGAGGTTAGTATCAACATGTTCAACTTTTCAAATTTCTACCAAGTTGATTAGGAATTTCCGTTTTGCCTCCTTTCTTTTTTATTTTTATAAATTAGGGACATGAGCACTAGACCTCGAAAAAGTGAACCCGAGCCCAATAAACCACCTTGGAAATAGTGTATTTTTTGTTTTTTTTTTCTTTCCAGTGAAAGCCTGAGTTAACAATATTTGATATTGATTTGTAGTCCACAAACTCCATCTCTTATGAGGATTATACTTTCAAAAAGAGTAGACGAAAAATGTCTTAAATTTATTTTTAAGTGATATAGTTTATTTAACTCAATCGAATTCAACTAAGAATGAAAGGAATGATATGATTCATCTAATTTAGCACAACTTATCAATCTAGAATAACCTATATTCTAGGTAATACAATTTCAGATGATCCTGCTTAATAATATGTGACAAAACCAAAGTACTCTTGATGTCGGGCATATGATTTGATTGCTTCAGTAAATTTGAGAGGAAATTAGTTAGCGATACTCTGAAGAAGATACATCAAATTAAATTGTGACATAAATTGGTTTGATTGCAAATCGGGAAAAATCGGCATCTACAAGAAGTTCTCTTTTCTACTTTTGTTGATGAGCAACAAAATCAATTGTACATCCAAAGAACAATCCACATATTGCCCACTCAGCAAGTCCATAAATGTGCAGAGCCAAGTCCATGGTGTTCACAAGCTCATAAGTCATTCTCAATAGCTTAAAATTTCAGGACACCTATCTCATTTGGATGACTCATTGGACAATCCCACATGGTGGGTCCTCCAACTTATCCATTGTATTGTCTTTTCCTCCTCTTCAATACCAACTTCTTCTCTATGTACCAAATTTGAGTTTCGAAGGACTGAATTGGACATAACTTCAAAAACTTCAACATTTGATCCACTAGGAGGGCCTCACCAAAGGCCAAACTTCGTAGAATGGCATGTTCAAGCTTTCCTTACATGTCTCATGTGCCAATGTGTTTTTGAGGTTCCCGGTCTGGCCATAGGTTCGTGCTTTGGTTATTTGTCCCATCTGTCTTCAATTTTCTTTTCTTGTTTTGTTTATGGAAGACCTGCTCGTACAAATGTTAGGTAACTGTAAACCCTATCGGACAATAAATTATTAGGCAGTTTTAGTTCACGTGTTTTCATCGTTTGTCTAATCAATTATCAAGCATTAGGAACCAAAAACAGTTCCTCGAGAGCTTGTAAAAGCACCCGTATTCTTATCAAGTACAATATGTTGGATGCGGTAATCACCATTTAAATTGTAGTTGAGCCTAATTAGCAGATGATTAAGGCTAGAGATACTGAGATTGGTATACTAAATGGGTTGATTAAGTGGTGGTCGAACAAACAGTAGATGGTTATTTAAACTAGTACGCCCATTTAAGCATCTAACAGTGTTTGCCGTATCATTTAGTAATCCAATTCTGTGCGTCGATCTTAATATCTCTAGCATTGTTCTTAGTACTTGAATAAATTTTTCTCATGCGAAAGACATGCGTTCACGCGCACGAATGATAGGCAAGAATAGATTGGTTTTGCATGGAGAAGATCACAGAGATACTGACCATTGCAGAAATTTTTCCATAATTTTCTTATATAGATCAGACCTATACTTCCAGGAATTCTCCAAATATTTTTTTATTAGTATTTCATGTAATATTAGCTATCTCATAAGATTTCACAATTGTAAAATGCTCCAAAGCTCACATGCAATGCTCTTACTTGCCATCATATAATAAATACACACTCCTCGTCTTTTGGTATTTCAGATTCTCTGATCTCTCTTTACTCCTTTTTGTTTTTGATTTTTGCAGTGCATTCAACTCTCTTCAAAAGGCCCTTCAATAGAGTTCGAACGATTATTTAAAACAATTCCATATTCAATCATAATATATAAATATATAGTACCCAAATATGCATGTAGCAAGTGATTTCGCGTTTAGGGATTCCTGGGTCAAGGCCAACATATCGCCCTTCCAAGAAGATTTAATATGGCGGGTGTCGGAAGTTACAATGGGTGGTTGAGTTTCAAATGATTGAGCCAATTTTAATAACATAAAGTTCAAGACTAGAGAATTCAGTAACTTCCAAACCGGTCCACAGAATCACAGAAGTGGAATAAATATACCGCTGTCCCAATGGGGTCCAATGGGAAGTAGGGTTTGGCCAAGAAAACATATGATATTGATGGACGGCCAATTTGAAAAAGAGACGTAGTGTTCGTCTCATATTGAAATAGCCATTCAATGAGTTTAGGTTTAGACTAATAATGCAGCACATGGATCGGATTAAGGTTCAAGCAAAAAGTAGTCAAATCTAGAGAAGATGGGTGATGATTTACAAACCAATCAATACTTGTTTAACCACATTCTCAAACAAATATATTGGAACAATGACACGTTAGACTCATCGGATTTTCCAACGTAATCAAATTCTGGCAGTGGGTTAGCGGTCGCTGATATCACATTTGCCTCAAAACTGAAAGGCGATATCGATATGTTCCAGTTATCGATACAAGGATCCAATCTGAATCAACGATAGATGAATTGTCAGCATGACATTATTTTTTGCAAATTGTACTTTGTAGATCTTTAGGGTTTTGAGTGAATAAATCATGATTTTAAAGTCAAGGTTTAATTGACATGGTTGATGGGACAGGCTTCAATTGCAATTGAGGCATCACCTTACGCTCGCGTTAAGTGAGTTGGGATGATGCTAATGATTTCACAGGTTAAGGACAACATGGTAGTGACACATTGATAGCGGCCTTCGTCTTCTTGCTATCTCTAGCTAATACCCATATTAATGTACAACCTCTATTTCTAATTTCATTTATCAGTTTTTCCTTCTGAGGACGATGTTCATATCCTGTGAGAGCCAAGGTGGACATAAACGATAGTTGCGGGCAAGCTTTCATTTTCTTTTTTAATATAGGATATCCGAACCTTTCAACTCGACTAATCTCCACATATGCATGCAGATCACTTCACTCACGTGCATCGCGTAAGACTTTACACATAGGGTCGGGAATCAACTCTGAAATCACTCTTGAGTGGTAGAACATGACGGTTCAAAAACAAAATTTGTCGCATCTGAACGAAACGCCGGATCACTCATCCAATCCTTGGATGGTTAGGGTTGAGCTTCCCATATTCAATTCGTGGCTGCTATAAATATCTAGAGCGTTGCTCATCCCCATGAACACAACACATTTTTATTCAACAAGATGCCAAGTGATTGATTGCAAGCAAGAGAAGATGTAGGAGGGGGAAGTAGTTAGATAAGTACAGAGGAAAATGCTTAAATGAGAGTCGAGACCAAGAGGCTGCATGTGGGAAGCCATGTGAGGGCTATAAATTATGATGACACCTCCAATTTTTATTTCTCTTTTTTCCTTTTGGATTTTTCGTGTCCAATTCATTTGATAATATTTTAATTTTCTTGAATTATTATCGCAGGGTATCTCTCATCACTCGTTTGATCCATGTCTTGTACATTCATTCATATGATGACGGGAGAAACAGACAAGGCCCCATGTGGGAAATCATTGACCCTGTGCACAATCAGGGCATGGAGCCAATCCAATTGAGGATATGATATCATGGTTGAAGAAAAAAGTATGTATTATATAGCAAATTCATTTGGATACATTCGCGTTATATGTGCATATATACGTGCGGCCAACCAAACTTATAGAAGAATTCGATGAGATACCTGTGAATTATGGAATAAATTATTTGATCCACATGGCATGGCTGAAACTGCTCAGCCGAGTGCCCTTGTGGCTAGAAGCCACAAGATATACACTCAATGCAAGTGTGCATTTATGTTAAAGGTAACATTCTATTTTTGGTCCCTACCTTTTCGCATGTTTTTCAATCAAGTCCTTGAACTTGCATAACTCTTGCAATAAAATCCCTAAGGTTCCCGATTTGGTCAATTGGCGCTAATGTGACCGTTAATGCTAGCAAGAGTGGTGGGAAAGTTTGCGTACAATGCTTATGTTGAGAAATCTCATTGCTCAAGGTCTGGTGGAGATCTTCATATTTTAAGTTTTTAGCTCCACATGTTAATTTCAAGACATTTTGTTGAGTGATTAAGAATAAAACATGGAATTCACATTTCTTGATGCGTGAAATCACTCTCTCTTGACAAATTTTTTAGATTATTAGCGACTTTTTTTTCTGTATAACAATAGGAGAAAGGACTATATTATTCCATCCTCCAACCAAACGTTTGATTAATGGGTTATAAATATCAACATTTTCCACATGCAAACTTCATTACAAATAAGTGTGGGTGATACCCTTCCACCAATCAAAACTTCCTCCAACCAGGGATAAAGAAAAACATCACATTAGGATAATGTTATAATGTCGACTTGCCAATTATACAATACACACTTCCACCAGCAATTAATGATGAAATGACATATTAATTCAAGGAGGCAATTTTCTCTTGACAATTCTAGACCTAGCTCTTGAAGTACTTTGCCAAATTGAACAAACTACTAATAATAGGCCGTACTCTTTATGAACTTGGATACTGACTGAATTAACTCTCTTTTGAAACCGTGACATGTCACTACTTATTTGCTTTTTTGGGAGATAAGGTCCACTACATATTATGATATCATGTTTTTATATTGCACAATGAGTGAATTTTTCATCTGCTAACTAAAAAAGGCAGATATCCTTAATTTATCATATAAATTTTGTTGAGTAAATGGTCATGTTCTAATCATTAACCCAAGACAAGACTTTGCTCTACTTCATGGGAAAATAATAATACAGAAAATCGTTGGTGGAGAAGATCTAAAACCAAATTGATGGAACTGCATAGGCTTTTGTATGAGTTTGAGTCTAGAGGGGCAGGGTTTGCCGTTGGTGAGCACAAAGAAACAGACATGAAATGCTCCTGTGGCCACGGGAAATGTGGGAGATCTACCGGACAAGCACTCACATGTAGGGAAATTGCCTTCTGATGATGACAATTACTCTTTCATAAGAAAACATGGTGTGTGTTTGTGGGGTTTCTTCAAGTTGAACACTCAAAAGAACCCACATGCTAGGGCACTTCTTGGTTTAGGTGGACCCTCTTGATGGCCAATCAATTCTTAAGATTTGTAGCTGCTTGTTTGGTTTGGAGAAATCTGTGGGGGATGTAAGAAGTGAACAAAAAGAAAGAGTTCAAAGATTTTCATGTTAATTTGAAGAGAGGGAAAGAAAATCCATTTTCAACTATTATCAATGTGCAAGAGGAGGTGCATATAATTTAAAAGTCGAATAAGATGATAAAAGAAGAACTTTTCAGGAAGAAAATTCTGAAAAAGAAAAATATAAAGGAAGATAATTTTGTGTCGCATCACGAGGTATTGTCCAATTTAACTCGTGTGCCTCATGATTTTGTCTTGAAAAGGGCATAGTGAAAGAAAAAGTGAGCCCCATAAGCCATAGCGATCGTTGATTCTCAATTAACGTGGGATTTGATTCTTTTAAGTGTTTTTTTAATTGCAATTTAGTCTTCTTGTTTAACTCATAGAATCGGTTTCTTTTGTTACCTACTTTTGGTAACTATGATTAATTTTTTATTTAAAAAAATTATAAGATTTTGTGGGATTATTGCCAACTATTCTAAAAACTTAAACTTTTAGATGAAAGCGTGATTTAATATTTAAGTGTTCTAACACTTCCCCTTATGTTTAGTTTAGTCTTTTTTACCCTATATTAAGCATGGAAGTATTTAATTAAGGAGGCAAATGAAGTTTGAAAAGACTTGAACTCAGAACTCTAGCTCTATATCATGTGAGATCTGGTAAGATCATTGCCAACTATTCTAAAAGCTTAAACTGCTAGATGAAAACGTGGTTTAATATTTAATTATTCTAACCGAAATTATTAAAAAAAAATTCGGTGTTGATGTGGCGTAGAGCTTCCTAGACATAAAAAGTTTGAGTTTGGGGAAGGGAGTTCATCATAAAGTTGCTTACCCCGGGCTAATGTCAGGGTTGTGACCATTCCCTAACCGTTGCTTGCGAGGGCCAAATGACTCACATGCATTAGTTCTAAGTCTTAGGTGGCGAGGATTGGCCATCACTTATTAACCATGGAGGAGTAGGTTTTGTATGCGTTCGATGCATGTGATCCCACTTTATCTCAATCATTAAATAGTCTCAGTCTAACCCATATGAAATCTGCACAATCTAACAATTGAGATGCAATGAACTCACATGTATTGATTGCATGTAGGAACTTTTTGCCATGGAGAGGCTCCTTCTCTTTCTTCTCCTCCCACATTAGCAGTTCTACGGAAGCGAATCAATGAAGTTGTCACCGACAAGTCACGGAAGGATTCGATTGCGTAAATTAACGAGTCAAAAGACCTGATACCACAACGAAGGTTCAGAGGATCAAGTTGCTCAGATAATAACTGAGGTTTCATGCATTTAAACCGTATTTGATTAACCTTTTTCTTTTTAAAGGAAGCACTAACCCTAAAAGGGAGAAAATCTCACATAATCTATTAGTTTGTGCATCAAACAAGCGGCAGTGATCCTTTTTTTCTTCTTCCACTTATTAATTAAAGTCTTATCTGTCGGGAGAATAGCGATGGCGTTTAGTCTAATCAATCTAAATCGCACGTTCGGCTGTATTCGCTAGCAAACATGAGGTTGAAACAGGATTTTGGATCGTCTCACTATTCTTAACCGAAAACCCTAAAATCTAATGATATGTAAATTTCAGGTGCTATGACCTGAACCCGATCATCTAGTTGTAAAATTCTATTGCATGAAAAGGCCTTGGATTTGTAGGCCTCCCACCTACTTGAATAGATGCCCACTTATCAATGAGAATTAACACAGGAAAATGAAAACTCATATTGAGTTACATTAAACTAGAAGGGATAATAGTATAAGGGCCTATGGAGACAAGGTCAAATTTGAAAAAAAGAAAAGAAAAAATAGAGAAGGCCAGGACAAAGTGGGGGCTCTCTAGAAGGGACATGTCATGAGCTGCTTCTATGTTTTTAGTACTTATTTGTCGAGACAAAGTCACAAGAAAATAATAGGATGAGGGTTCATGGAGACTAGGTCAAATTCAAGTATGTTCAGATGTTCCGTGAATGCAGATAATAATGTGAAAAGCTTATTAGGACCAATATGAACACGAAAGGATCAAAAGGTGACCTTTCTTTTGGCTTTTTTCCTTTTTTTTTTAATGATTTTGGGTAAGGTTGAAAATGGGGGGGGGGGGGTGGAGAAATGATTGGTTCTAATTGGTGAATGCAACTTGAGACCTCCAAGTGCTGAACCAAATAATATGCACATTGCATGCACATGAATAGTAAAGATGGGACCATCCTTAGATATGATAGTGACAGCATTATCAATTTGAATGCATGATTCTATGAACACCTACCTGTAGACTCTTTTCTTGGATATCACTAAGAAAAAATAAAGTGTATAAAGTTTCACATAGAAGGTGTATTGTTCATTGGAATTGTCTGTACTAACTTCTTCAAGGGACAAAAAAAAATCCTTTTTTTTTCTTTTTCTTTTTTCATGCACATGCGTTTGCGTTCTTGCTATTCAATACAAAGATAACTTTGAGATCTTTACTGGAATCTCCTTGATTACTTGACTCCATTCTTTCAAAACACGCAATTATTCAATCATACGAGTCCTTTCTCCTTCACGTGGGTCTCTTGGATAAGGTTGAGCTAAAGCATATGAAGGTCAAGAGCAACATAATTTCTCATCGTTTGTTACTCCTTTTCTCAAGAAAAGACCAAGAGAGTGCATAGTCCACATAATACCTAATGACTGCGCCCGATCATTGATCAGTCTTTTTCAATTGTTGCTTACGTTGAAATCAATCTTGATGATTAGATTGTGGTGAGATCATGCGTGGTTGTGACATTCATGGAATGATTGTGATCCATGTATTGGTGTTTCAATCAAAATCTCCAATCAATCAGTGGACCATACACATATCTCTTGTGCGTGGTTCTCTTCTGATAAATACAAGGGTTTATAGGAAAGCAAAAGGCCGCAGCTATACATGTAATAAAAATTTGGTCCATCAAGAGTCTTTTATTGGGGAAATTATCTAAAAAGTCATAAATCTATTGCACTTTTATCAATTCAGTGCTAAACCTTTCAATTTTGCTAATTAAATCCTAAACATTTTTCACATTATGCCAATTGAGTCAATCCGGCCAATTTAGCCGAAAATCACTGACGTGGAAGCCAGCCATCCTATATAGTATGGCTAACACTAACATAGATAATTTTTAATAATATTTTATTATTTTTAATTATTTTTTTCTTGTTTTTCTTGTTTTCTTTTCTTCTTCCAAGTTTGGTGAGGGTCGTCAGCTGACCCTCGCTAGCCACAAGTGAGGGCCAGCCAACCCTTGCAAGGTCTAGGCAAGGGCCGCGACCCTCGCCTGCGTCCAGCAAGGGTTTCGTGGCCCTCACCAAATCTGGGTGAGGGCCGTGACCCTTGCGCATGACCGGCAAGGGCCTCATGGCCCTCACCAAATCTAGGTGAGGGCCGTGACCCTTGCCCATGACCGGCGAGGGCCTCATGGCCCTTGCTTAGTGGTCGGCGAGGTTCGGCCGGCCCTCGCTGCAGTTGGAAGAAGAAAAAAAAAAGGAAAAAAAAAAGAAAAATAAATAAGTAAATTCAATTTTTTTAATAAAATTGTCTATGTCAACGCCAGCCATCCTATATGGCACTACTGGTATCCACATTAGCGATTTCCAATTAAAATTGACTGAATGGAATCAATCATCAAAACGTGAAAATATTTAGGACTCAATTGGCAAAATTAAAAAGTTTAGAACTGAATTGGCAAAAGTGAAATAAATTTACGACTTTTTGGACAATTTTGTTGTCCTTTATCACCTGTATCATCCCTAAAATCACTGTAAACCAGTTTCCAAAAAAATAAAAGATAAAAATAAATCTACACGGAAGGGGTAGAAGAAAGAACAAAGGGAGTCTATGTTAAACCTATCATCATCATCATCATCATCATCATCGACGGAATGCCTGTTATCACCAATGTAATTCCAACGGCCAATAAAGAAGCATACCTTAACAAAATTCATTGGCAATTGAAGAACGCAGCCGAAAGAAAAATCCTAATATTGTAACCCGTATGTAGACTCGTGTTAGGTCGATTGATGGTGCAAAAATAATTTACTGTCAAAGTGTCCCATATCGCTATTTATGGGATTTGTCGAGGCCGTATATAATGATCTCCATCCACTTAATGACTTAAATATTTAGAAAAAACTTTATACACCGTATCAGAGCCAAGTTTCAATTGTTTGCACTCTATTTAGTTAATAGTTCATTCAGATGTGATTCTGATTGCCTTATTCCCCGTTGTCAATACCATAGACTTAAGTACCAAACAAGCTTTTCCCCGTTGTCAATACCATAGACTTAAGTACCAAACATCTTACTCATATGAACAATAGTTATCGGTCAAATCGAATAGGTATGGAACCCTAAGGGAACGTCTGAGTACAAATTGGACGGACGAAAATCGCCAATGATGAAGAGCCATATCTCAAGTTGAAGAACACTCTTTTTGACAAAATTGCCAAGCAAACAATGACATGATGGAGAACTAAAGCGATGGAGAAAGCAACCCCAAGTTGCATGTGCGTTCAGTAGGCTCAAAAACCCTACTCGTAAAGCAACTCAACACGGGGCTGAAAAATTCGGGCGTTGCATTATCTATTTCCAGAATTCATTTCTCTTTACAATAATGATGCCAAAACAAGGGAAGCATCGCGTCAAAAAGAAAGTGATGCGAGATGGTCTAACATGACCAAACGCATGAATTTTCAATTTGTGTTGGAAAAGGGTTTACAAAGGAAGAAGGGTTTTACATGCACAAGTCAATGGAGAGGACAAGAGAAAATGGCGAAAGGAGGGATGTGAACAAATCGCCCGGGGGGTGGGGGGTGGGAGTTGGTTAGCTAATTGGGTATGAAATGCCCTTATGTGCAAAAGGTGGACCAAACGATTCTGACTACAAATCAAAAGTCACATGAAGCAGTATATACCTTCTACATTGAAAAACAATCATTTGCCCAATACAAGACAGAAAGCAGGTGAATGAGAGGGTCATCAATTTATTGGAAACAGATGCGGAAAAACAAAAGACAGAACACAGGAATTTACGTGGTTCGATCACAAGGTAATCTACGTCCACGGGTGAGGCAAGACAAAATTCCACTATAATCAAAGAGAGTACAGTTTTCAAAAGTCGAAATAACGACTAAAGCTCACGACTCACAAAACTCTCTGTAAACAAAATTCTTTCTGTACGACCATGAGAAAACCCCCCGAGACATTGGTTCGCTTCCTCCAGCTTGGGCTGTCCGCAATGGAAATTTGTTCACTTGCTACAGGTTGGGCCTATCGGCCCAACCCTTCGCATCGCGAACCAAATCTCAATTTTCTCTCCACTTTCAGGTCACACAAAAATATGTTGGGTCGGGTTATGAACCGGACCAAGTACATAAAATTCAAGACATATTTAACACAATTATTGTAGAATCGATACCCATTTTAGAATTACATTCAACTGTCCCAAGTGCACATCAACCTTGTTGGTTTTCTTTCCCCCTTGAGAAATCAAGATTTTGATATAAAGAATCACAGGGAAAAAAAGTTATCGCATGTACTCGAGGAGGGCTTGCCCATCCTCAGGTCCCTTTAGGGGCCAATCGCTTGAAAAATTAGTCTTCAGCAAATGTGGAATTTCAAGCTCAGAAAAGGTTACTGGCTAGGCGAACTTTCTCACCCTTTTACTTGAGAAAGAAAACATAACCTATGAATCATCCCCACATGATGCATCATTTGGAAAACCTCAAGATACAATAAAGGGTAGTTCAATATCGGTCAAAAAGTACGAACCGGTGTCCAATAAAACATTTTATTAGGTCCATCGACAATGAATTTTTTGTGGGAATATGCGCATAAAATTTGGGCATTATAAGCAACTTATCGTGTGCATGAGGGACCAAACAAAAATTGAGTTCATTAAACCCCAAGAAAGAGCAAGAAAATAGAAACATGCGTCTGAGCCAGAAGCTGGAGCCATGGCTGGCTCGGTGGAGCGAAGCCAAGACAGAAGCCAATCAACGACCGGTTCAACCGAAAGTAACCGTCAATGGGGGCGAAAGAAAAGGTGAGAATAAGAATAGCCATGGAGTTTCCAACTACCGATGCAGTAGCAAAATTACAAAGGAGAGAGAAGAAGAACATTTATTGTAAAATATGTTGCAGAGAGGCCCCCCCTGGCCACCTTGCCTCATTTTCCACTGCCCATGTCCCTTAGAACATGGAGTAAATTATGGCTGCTTGCTCCACTACGCTTCTCTCTCTCTCTCTCTCAATTATTGTTTAACATGTTGCAGGCAAGACAGGATATCATTAAAAAAAAATTGTTTATCGTGCTCTAACTATGCTTTTACTTTGCCTTTCTTCGTAGCGAAAGAGTCGAACTCCATTTCTAAAACTAAACGACCCCACTCTTACCCAATTTCCTTAACATCGGGCTGCGTGTCCCAGTGGGTAATCTTAAAATTTAACCGATACTATTTTAGAATTTCTTTCCCTATGTAATAAATGTTTGTACGAAATTTTTTTAGCATCCCAATATTCTCTAATGGATGTTCCATGTACACTGTGTGCTAACGGGAGCATACAAGTTTGTGCTCTTGATGAAGAAAAAAACTTAATAGCATGCAAAGCATGTAGCGCGAATACAGATGTTGAGCGAGGAAGACAAGTATGGTTGCTAAAATCATATATTGCACCTATTCTTTAGCTATTTTACGCTTTGCGCAACTTTAGAACCTTTTGTTTTTCCTTCAGAAAGCAATAATTAATTAAATGACATCTACTTTTCTCTTACATAGAAATAAACTGAAAAAAAGGATTTGCTAGGAAAATGATTCGAGAACTAATAAGAAGATGCAATTAAATTAATTCATTTCGATTAATCAAGTGACTTGTCAAACTCTTATGAGGTGATAATCAAGCATATCATCGTTTTGCTTGTGATTTCACTTCGGTAAATAGTAAACAACATTGCCTGGTGAACAATTTGACATCGAAAGACCAAGCTGCTGAAATTTTGACATTGTAATTTATAAACTACCTATATGGAATAGATTTTCGAAGTTTGAAGACAAAATATCAAGATCAAATATTTGAAGTTTGCAATGTAAAAGGACATATAGACAGGAGGTTTCCCTTAAAGGATAAAAGACTAATGAAAAGGTTATTAAGTCCAGGAATAAATGGTTTGGACAAGATAAATGAGTACTAAGCATCTTGTTCCATATAATCTGTACAAAATACCTTATTCATGGTTTAGGATGTGGTGTAGAGGATTGTTGAAGGGTGTAAACCATTTCATGTAAGATAAAAAATTTGGGAATCAGAACTCTCTTAGCTCTCTACAAGAATGAATATCTTAACTTGCTGTATTCAAGATTAAGAGAGAGTACATGATTCGGACAAATGTGTCAAGAGATGAAAATCAATGGTCGTTCATATAAGATGATGGAATAGTGAACAGTTAAAAAAATTATTCTACAGGGGAGTCCTTATATTTTTGTTAGAATTTCAAATCATCTTTTAATTATTATTAACAAGATGGTTAGATGTTCGTCCTTAGAGGAAGTTGATGATTGATTTTGCTAATATGATTTTAAAGATATTAAAATTTTCTAATGTGAAAACTCTCTCTGAAAACAAGGCTACCACAATCACATGCTCTCTCTCTCTCTCTCTCTCTCTCTCTCTCTCTCTCTCTCTCTCTCTCTCTCTCTCTCTCTCTCTCTCTCTCTCTCTCTCTCTCTCTCTCTCTCTCTCTCTCTCTCTCTCTCTCTCTCTCTCTCTCTCCGCCCATACAGCAATGCGGTCACACCCCTCAAGTGACAACAATCACCACTACCTTGAGGTGGTGCCGTGTCTACGGTGATTGTTGTGGCCTCTCTCTCTCTCTATTGCTTTTTATTCATAATTGTTTATATTGATGATGCAACGCTTACTCGGCATTATGGAAATCTGAACAAATTGCAACGTGGTACATGCTTCCTAACTTCCAACTGAGTCTTCACGTTAATCAAATTAAATGAGTATATGGCTATGAGCTTTTTATAGAAGTGTTACCGACCATTTTGATAAGGGAAAGAAAGGTATAAGCGCAATTTGAAATCGTAAGAACAGAAACTATGAGTGACTTTATTCCTATTTTACACTGCCCTAGGCCAACTTCTTCAATTTATTTGTACACATATGCTATAAAAATGCTCCCCTCCTCTTCAAGAGATTCAGAGCTTCTCACCGCTTTGCTGTCAGGACCCAAAAACAAATCTCATGTGATGAGGCACCAACTGAACAGGGTGAAGTGAAAAATGAAACATAAAAGAAAATGTAAAGAAATCATTCATTTCTCTCTCTCTCTCTCTCTCTCTCTCTCTCTCTCATTCGCACGAGCCAAGCCCAACTATAAAAAGGCATCCTCAATTTACGGCAGAGACTCCCAAATTGATCACTTTTTTAACTCCCGAGTCTTCAGAGACTCGTTGGAAAAAAAGTTCTCAACTCTCCCAAACACAAACCCTCCAAAAAAAGAAGACCCAAAAGGTGAAAAAAAAAAAGAGAGAGACAAAGAGACAGGGAAGATCAAGAACAGATTATGGAGATTGAAACGGTGAAGTGCGAGTGTTGTGGGTTGAAGGAGGACTGCACCCAAGACTACATATCCCAAGTGCAGTCCAAATTTGAAGGCAAATGGCTCTGTGGGTTGTGCTCAGAGGCCGTGAGGGATGAAGCGAACAGAGCCAACAGCAACAACAAGAAGCCATTCGGGGTTGAAGAAGCCGTGAGAGCTCACATGTCCTTCTGCAGAAAGTACAAGTCAAGCCCTGCATTCAGGGTCGCTGATGGGATGAGGCAGATGCTGAGGAGGAGGTCTGGCGATCTGTCGTCTTCATCTTCTTCATCGTCATCATCATCTTCCTCTTCTTCTTCTTCATCTTCTAAGAAGTACTCAAGATCAGCCAGCACTTCACAAGTTGGTGATGAATCACCATACTCGCTGTACTGATTGAGGGAAACAGATAGCAGGGGAAAGGCTAGGTATTGCTGATCTTGGTTTGGCTTTCTTGAAAATCCAACCGAAAAGGGATAAAAAAAAAAGAGACCCAAAAAAGAAGAAAAAAATGGAGAAAGCTTTCATCTTTTGTCTTGTACAGGGAATGTTGAATTTAGTGGAGGCTTCTTCTGAGCTCTTGGAATTTTGGCTGCGTCTAGACCCATGTGTTCATGGGACGTGGTTGTTTCTGGTTTTCTCTCCTTTTCTTTTTCTTTTTTCCAAATAATTTCCAAAAACCCTTTATTCTTCTTGTATTCTTTTTTCCAAATTTTCTAGCTCAATATTTTCTTCAGATTTTTCCATTGACATTTTAGTTCTGCATCATACAATAAAAAATTGCAATCACTGGCACTGACGATGCATAATGGACTTAGTAAACCAAGAAATCACTCTATTTCCCCTCTTTTACTTGACATTTCTTTTCTAAGACTTGGTAAGAATATAGGGATTGCATATATATATTCGAAATTTTCATTTTTTTTAAGGTTGAGAATATCAAGTGTAAGTCTAGGAGCTTACAATAACATAAGTCAAATGTCCTTTCACTAAAGAAAGGACTGATTCAACATCATGGGCTTCAATTATTAAAGCTGAAAATGTTTTTTTTTTATCCCACTATGCCTAGTCGCAATTATTCGTGTTTGTCTTTGCGACGACTTAGCACGAGTTTTAACCATTGGGATCCTGGTTTCAATCATGGATCTCACCTATCGAGATAGACCACCAGCATATGCTAATGCTACACATGCTAAATCCATTATTGGAAGACCAAAACTCAATAATTTGGACTGGAAAATAATAATTTATTCCACCAAGTCAAAGAATGTGAACTATAACATTGTGTCAATCATAATTTAGTCATGGTGCAATGACCCTCCCTAGAAATATCCTGGTGAAAAATCACTATAACCCTATGATTGTGAGACCCAGTAAAAATATAATATTATTACTAAATAATAATGTGAGTTTATTAAATTGATTTGAGATAACAATTCCTTAATTCTCGCCATGACAAGTGGACCCATGAAGATTATGTAGAACACGGTATCTTGTTTTAGTTGGAATCCATATATAAAAATAATGTGATGAAGTTAGTCTACCTATTCACAATATTCAAAAATGTAAAGAGTGCTTAATCTATTAGGTTTTGGGGTATATGATGATTGGTGTGTTCAAATACTAAGAGCACGTAAATAATATTAATTGGGATTATCGATTATTATTGAAGTTTGAACCGTAATTTACGTGTTAATTTTCAACCATTTTCATTTGTTACATTGTGGCCTCTACATATTTACGTTTATAGAACCATGATAGTTTTACCCCTTCAAGGTAGACTATCATCATGCATGCATGGAATGAGATACGAAATGATACTTGCACGCGCAATAGTACGTAAAGCTTTAACACGTGCTAGCCAATACAAATTCAAACCACTTAAAGCCTAGCCCCAATTTGTTGATGAGTTAGTCCTAACGTCACGTCCTGTCATCTCCAGATCTATCTACGAACATCGCAGTGGCTCGCCTAATCCTTCGCGGCGGTCAATCTCGAAAGAAAATCACGGAGCGATAAGTCATAATTTTCAGTCGCTTCAGTACGATGGATTCCTCACTATTAACATAGAGACTTTCGGTCCCATCCAAAAAGCCAACATAGGGTACGAAGTCAGTAGGCCAAATTATAGGGATGTGGTTCCCCATATGATATGGTTTGAGATCTTTGCTCATGAGGGGCCAATATAGACAAAGGCAGTGCAGCGAGACAGCAGCGTTTGTGCGTGTAGGACATGATTCGACTGCATGGTCATATGGCCGCTGCCGTGTCCGGGCTTTGCACCGTTCAATTAAGCCGCGGCATCTCGAATTGGATTCCGGTTTGACACCGAAAAGCAATCGCAATGAAATGGGGGAAGGGGGAATTTCATTTGCTTTGGGGGACACGTCTCTCCGAATTTTCGGCTGCTATTTTTTTTTTCTTTTTCGGCCCCCACGTGGCCTCGGGGTTGGACCGAGGGCGAGGCGAAACCGATGGTGATGTTCCATTATAGATGTGACCAGGAGAGCTGTCATGTGTCGCGAAATTAATGCCATAGTGAGAGTTTTGAAAGGCTCACTCGTTCTTTAACTATCAGGGTGTTACTCCTTTAAGAGTGTCAACTAGGAAATCGAGATGACTTGACACTAGCTCTGTTGTAAGTCGGTGCGCATGGAAAAAATCGTGAACTACATTAGTCTTATTTCGAAATTTCATAGCAACGTGCGCGTTGCCAATAATGCATCCTGTTCTTGTATCAATATGTCTTTTTTTTTTGGTAAGGTAAGAGTTTGTATAACTTTCCAAAACACCAATTACAACCTAATATGTCAACATGTTACAAATCGAAGTATGTTTTATCTATAGGCAAAAAGCTCATTTGAGGACGAAGCAATAATAATGTTTATACACATTTAATTCTTTCACTACTAATTCTAGCAATCACCCACTATGGTTTTTTTTTTTTGATCTGTACCCACTATGCTTTTCAATTCTCAGGTTTTCTACAATTTTTTCTTTTTTCTTTATAGATAAATTTATTTATTTTGCTAAGAAAAGACAGAAGGGCCTGCAAAGTAGACTTCGGTACATAGGCTATGTTTGGTTCAATTTTAGGAAAAGCTTTCGGAAATGCAAAGAATTTTAGCCTAAAGAGTTTTCATGAAATATTGTTTAGTAAACTGTAATCGAAAAAGACATTGGGAAGTAACCTTGAGAGAAATGTCATTTGGTGCAAAAATATCTAAAATGTTCTTTGAGGTGATCAATTTAGACTTTTTTAATTTTTAATTAGTTTAAAATTGGAAAAGTAATGTCCGAAACTTTTACAATTTAATGTCCAGAAAAGATATCGAGATTTATGAAAAGGCATTTCTTGTTTGGGCTCTCACAACCTAATCTGCTAAAATGTTGGCCTCTTTGAATTCGTCATCTATTTCTAGAATGGAGTATTTCCTGAAAGTCAAATAGATTTATTTTCTATATTGTCTAAACATATGCAAGTAAGAAAATACGCATATAGAAAGTAGTTCATATATATGAAAGGGATAAAAAAGAACTATTTCATTCACAGGTATTGAATCTATATAAAAAGGACTAAATGTATTTATTCGGCTAAATATCTCCCAAACTCAAAAGCACGAAAATAATTCTTAAAGCACCAGTTTTTGACCAACTATTTGAATTTAAAAACAAACAAGAATTCCAAAACAAATTTTAATATTTTTTTAGCACTAGTTTGTGTTTGAGTTTCTTATATCAGTTAGAGAGTAATTCGCACCTGAGATTAACATTATCTTTTTATATGCGAAGTAGTCATTTTTATCTCCAAATGGAGGAGATATTGGCAGTGATGAGGAATTGGCTCTGAAATATCCATGTTGCATTTTCCAGTTGATTCAATACGATGTATTCCAACCTATGGACGAAGATTGCACCCTCATTGAATAGTGCCTCGAAATTTTTATGGTTTCACCGGCTCTTCGATTTCATCTACCAATTCGTTGGAGACGTAATTGGCAACAAACTACTTTGAATACTTTTAAAGAGTTGGCGGAGATAACATCGACATTCTGAAATAGCGAAACAGGAGAGCTGCCAGTATTCCGATGCTTTCCACCATGGTTTGTGACATGGTGACCCCCACCGGCATCTACAGGACCATTGAAGTCCACATTCAATACTGGACAACAGATCATGGAAAACGCTTGTCTATGAAAAATTTAATGAATGTGGTAGGGCGTGATTGGTGTTTGCAAAAAATTTGACTCCAGCCGAACGTGCTCAATGAGTATTTTTTTTTTATTAATTCCCTCAATTAACTTTTGCATTTTTTGTAATATCAGAAAAATTAGTTTAAGTTTTTTTTTTGAAAACTTTTAACTAAAAAAGAATGTAATTTAATTTTGCAAAAGAGCATATGATTTCTTGAACCCAACTTCTAAAGTGGAACTTGGGTCAGCCCGAGATTTCCCCCCAGACCCGACCCGCACGGACTCACCGACCCGACCGATTCTTGGCCCGATCAGTAGCGTCAGTTTGAGCTCGCAGATGACCGTTAGAAATTCAAATTTCAAAACCCCTTTGGCAAAATCTCACGCCCCCGAAAACACACATGAACACACCCAGCGAGAGATAGACAGAGAGAGAGAATCAAACAATTTGACAGACACATTTGATCCAACGCAGCCATGAAAGCACTCCTCTCAGATTCATCGTCCTCGTCGTCATCGTCTTCGTCGGTCAATGCGAAATCGGGGACCACTACCAACAGCGTGTCCTTGACTCCGGTTCGGGATGACCGGGCCGAGTCCAGAGACAGCTGCTACTTCCCCGGATGCCGGAAGGACGCCAACTGCGAGTGCGAGATCTGCCTGGCCAGCATCAGCGCGACCCTCGATCTCATGCCCGCCAGCGTCCAGAAGAGCTCCTTCACTAAGCTCTCCCCTTTGTCGCAGCCGACGGCGCCACGCTGCGCCCCGGTGTCCTTCGACCCATCTGTTCTGTCCACTCCTGGGACTACTATCTCGAAGACAGTGGAAAGTCCGCCGAGCTTGAAATCAGCTGTGTTGCGTGAGGGGAAGGAGAAGGGGAAGAAGAAGGCGAGTTTGCGGTCGGGGTCGGGGTTGCGGCAAGAGAGGAGGTTTCTGTGGTGGGCTTTGTGTTTCGTGTTGATATTCATGGCGGATTTGGGGCTTCGGTGGTTGGTCTCAGCTGCCATAAGCCCCGAGCTATCGAGTGATGCAGTGAGGCAGATTGGCGAGGATTCTCGGAGAGTAAGCGATTTGATTTGGAAGATCAGGTTTTTGCAGAGAGAGATACAGGGTTTTGTTGAAGGCAGGGTATCAAATTGCAGTGACCAGAATTCTGCGTGGAAGATCAGTCAGGTTTGAACAAAGTTTGAATTTTTCTTTTCTTTTACACGTCAATTTCTCTGCTATTGAATTTCTCAAGTGATACCTCTGAGGTTCTCTCATTTTTAAAAAGATGGCTCTGACTCAAGTAGTGATGAAGCACATGCGTGTCTTGTAGGGTGGTCTGCTATTGAGTTCTAGGTGCACACTGTACAAATCGATGACAGAAGAGGTGAGCATATGGGGATGGCCTTTGCAGACCGCAGGGCTTCTCACAACCGGCGCTTCTTCGAGATCGTTCACTATCATCAAAGGCAGAGTCACGGAGGTAAATTTCAGCACCATAATAACAGTTATAACGATCCAAAATGGCTATAGTTGCAACCAAACCTGTTGAGAAGATTGTTGTTTTGTTACCATGCATGATAAGCTTGTATCTTTCCAGATTACCCAGTAAAACTTCTTGGCCTTATGTAACTAATTGAGGGTCAGAAATCTGTATGACTTTCAAAGTGTGTACGGGCCATTATATGTTTCATGTAATTGCTAGAAGCATTGCTTGCGGTTTTATTACCATCTTGTTGTAGCAACTAACCGAACTGCAATCTTTCAAAGGGCCGGTTTGTTTTCATTGCATGCCTTACTGATGAGGTGAAAACTTGAGAAAGACTTTTGAGTTTTGGCTTCATTTTCCATTTTGTCCATGTCATACCATTTGCTAGTGAGTTTATTATGTTTTCTTCCGTTCGATAGTGGAGCAACGGAAACGTGGGCTATATGATCCGAAAGGTAACTAGTTCTTGGGTGCACGGAAAATGGAGAGCATCTGTCGTGCAGCTTGATCCTGGTACTTTGATTCTGGAGTACAAAAGGAGCTCGACATTGGACGACTCGGGATTTCTAATGAAAGCACTGGAGTTCTTGAAGTACCAGATGACGGTAGTAATCGGACAAATGAATCAACGGTTTTGGTATTTCCCTGCTTTTGAGGACCATCCTGGGCAGATCAGAGCAAAATATGGCACCAAAGTCCCAACTTGAGCCTGTGTGCTGCAGAATGCTTCAGTTCTCATCCCTTATGAGGAACTTTTTTGGTTTTTTTGCGTAGCATGCACATGGTGAAATCGATAGCTCTTGATTTTGACTATTCTTTTGTTTTCTCACCCGTAGTTTGAACGGCATTAGTTCGACCAAGTTTTAGACAACAACTGTACTTATTGGACACAGTAATTGTAAAGTTTTATTCGCTTTGTGGAGGTAAGTTCTGATTGCCATGTTGCCAGACGGAACTATAGCTGTAGTCGACCGTAAGTTTCAGAAATGTCCAAGATGCACAACTTTTACATTAACAAACATACACAGAAATCAAAGTTCGCTGAACATGCAATTGCCAACATTTCAGCTTAAAAGATATCTGATGATATCCGGTAGGTGGTCAACCTCAAGTGCAACTCCTACCAATGAAGTACGAAACAGAAGCCCAGTGGGCAGGGACAAGGCATATGCAAACTCTTTTTGCACCTCAAGAGTTTTGGAATTACAGAATAGCATTCTACATGAATGTTTTCTTTACAGACAACAACTAGAGTGTAATTTACAATTTCAATTTAATATTGGAAGGAAGAGGTCGCAGAGTACAATCACCAATAGTCTCTACAAGAGCAAATGCCATCTTTGCAATGGTGAAACCTAGTCCTATCTCTGACAATGATTTCTCTTCTGTATTCCTTTGAGATAAGCTTCATGAAAGTATGACAGTCCTCGCATATCCTGAGGTTCTTTACTATGCGTATGCAGGATCCTGTTCTCTGGGTCAACAAGCCGTAGCAAACTGCCAACTTCTCACTATGCCAAAGTACCACTTCTCTCTTATCTTCATCCTCTACGTCAACCAAAACACAATGGGCACTAGGAGCATAGCCGACACGCTTCAACTCTCTAACCACCTCATCTAATCTCACATAGATTTGATCTGCTCGATTGTGATCCCGGTCAGCCATGGCAAACTGGTGTACCTCGTTGTTTAATTCAATCCTACTCCATCCCCTCTCCTTGAATACACCCCTCTGTCTCATTAATTGCCTCAACTCACCGACATCTTGCCATCTTCTATGTTTTGCATAGATATTCGATAAGACCACGTGAGCTCCATCGTGATCTGGCTCCAGCTTGAGGAGCTGCTTGGCAGCAAATTCTCCTAGTTCGTCCTCACCGTGAACCCGACAAGCGGCCATCAATGAACCCCATATGACAACATTAGGAGCCAGAGGCATCGTCTCTATAACCTCCAGAGCTTCTCTTAATAGACCAGCACGCCCAAAGAGGTCTACCATACAACCATAGTGCTCATATTTTGGCTTGAGATTGTGTTCATTAACAATGGATGTGAAGATTTCCCGGCCCTTCTCAACCAACCCAGCGTGGCTGCAAGCATAAAGCACACCAATAAACGTTATCTCGTTAGGCTCAACATTTTCTTCTTTCATTTGATAAAAGAACCTTAGTGCATTATTGGCATCCCCATGCATGGCAAAAGAATTGATCATAGTGGTCCAAGAGATCACATTTTTGCTCGAAATTTTCTCAAAAACTTTTTGCGCTCTCTCCAAGCTACCACATTTGGCATACATATCGACAAGGGCGTTCTCGACAGGCAGAGCTTCTCCAAAACCATTCTCATCAACGAACTTATGCATCCATCTGGCTTGATCTAATACACCAAGATGAGCACACGCAGATACAACACTCAGGATGGTGATCTGATCAGGTTTTATTCCCCACGCTTGAATCTCCTTGAACAAAATGAGAGCTTCTTGAGGTTGATCACTCTCAGCATAGCCAGAGATCATTGCACTCCAACAGACCAAGTCTTTTTCATCCAGCTGGTCAAAAATTAGTCGCGCATTCTCAATTTGTCCAACTTTGGAATACCGCGATATCATGGCAGTTGAAACAACTAAATTCTTAGGAGACATTTTGTCAAAAAATTCTTGAGCCAAATCCATGCAACCGGAACTTGCATACATGCTGATGAGGGCACTCTGCATATGCGGATCCAGTATGACATTATTCTTGGTGATGTACTCATGGATCTTCTTTCCATAGGTTAAGTTACCGGCCCGAGCACAAGCTGAAAGTATGCTAGACAGAATCATCTTGTCTGGATCCACATTAGAACTCCGCATTTCTTCAAACAGAGACATAGCTTCATCAAAGAGGCCATTCTGACAGAATCTGCAATGTCATAAGATAACGCACATGAAATGAGATGGCTGGAAAGTGCAAATCTATAGCTTGATGCATTTAAGAGACTACTGCATTTCGGCTTCTCAACTGTTAAAATATGTGTTACAAAAAAGTTTCCACAATCCGCAACAATCACCTTCAACTAGTGCAGGGTATAAACTCAAAAGGACACAGTATCAGGTGCATCTGTACGTGAAACAGCAAGGAAATCGCCATACCCATCAATCATGATGCTCCAAGAAACGGCATCTCGCTGCGACATTTTATCGAACAGCAAGTGCGCATCCATAATCCGCCCACCTGCAGCATACACACGGACCAAAGCAGTCTGAACAAAAGGATCACCACCGTACCCCAACTTAACAACCAACCCATGAATCTCCGACCCCTCGACTAATCCCGCCTCTTTCGAGCCCGCCTTGAGCAAGGGAGGGAAGCTGAACCTATCCAAAACAACACCCTCCCTCCACATTTCATCGAACACAACGAGGGCATCCCCGGGCCGGTCGCCGCGGGACAGCTCCCGCAGGAACTTGTTGAGGACTCTGGTTTTCGAGGAGCCGGGGATGTGGCGGAAGACGGAGAGCGCATAACCGAGGCTCGGGGAGGAGAGGAGGAGGTGGAGGAGGATGGGCGCGGCGGAGGGGTGGTTGAGGTTGGCGCGGCGGAGGATCTGGGCGTGGACTTGCTTGAGTTGGGCCGGGGTGGAGGCGGTGGTTAGGGCGGTACGGAGTGTCGTGGTTGTGGCGGTTGCTGCGGCGGAGGCGGAGGCGGCGGCGGCGGCGTCGGAGGGGGGAGGGAAGGATGTGGCGGGATGGAGCAGCGCCGGCATGGCGTGCGGACTGGAGCGTGGCGCGACGATGCAGATGGCTACCGGAACATGTGTTGAGTCGAAACTTAGACGGTCGAGTACGACGAGAGGCACGAAATCCACGTACGAACCATCGCGTGTTCGAAGATTCAGATTTTCAATTAAGTTTAATACCACATATGGAATGATTGCGCGGATGCTTAGGGAGGGGTTTCAACTAGGGAAGCTGGATAAGTAGTTGGTGGTAACCTCCTTTGCTTTTTGCTAAATGAAGTTCTTGTCCTACCCAAAAAAATATTATTAGATTCAAAGTACTAATTCTATTTCACAAGTACGTTACTTATTTCAAATAGTCCATGAACTTTGGCCTCATCCGCAATATGGTTCCTGAACTTTAAATTTATTCAATACGGTCACTGAATTTTAACCTAATATGTAATGTTATCACTAAACTTTTAATTTGTTCAATATGGTCCATGGACTTTTGGTGCATGTTCAGTGGTCTCTGGACCTGTGGTACATGATCAATTTAGTCCATGAATCGTATGAAAATGTTCATTTTGTCCTTCCATTAATTCAAGTCCGGAGACAATATTGAACATTTTTATACAGTCCGGGAACTAAAAACATGTACCAAAAGTTTAGGTTGAACAAATTAAAAATTCAGAGATGACATTAAACATTGAGCTAAAATTCATATATCATATTGAACAAATTTAAAGTTCAGACATTACATTACACATTAGAGTAAAGTTTATGATCCATTTATGTTGTTTACCCTCTAATTTTCCAATGGCCACGTCACCAATTGTATTGATTTATGTGCGCCGTTTGGGTTCACCTGGCACCATTACAATTTAACAGAGAACAAGAAAGAAAATTGATGGGGTATGTGGCGGCTTTGCTCCTAATTTCCACAACCATGGAGCAAATTCACGCCATACTAACTCGTGCCCGTAGCCTTGCGGCCCTGCCCTTGCGGCGATGTCAGTTTGCATAAATGATCAAGGGCAGATCCGAATTCGACCCGCAAGCGGGGGATCGAAAGCGGCACCAGCTCTCGAGCATCATCTTCTATGGCGATGGTGATTTTGCTTGCTCGCTGGTAATAGCTATGCAATTGTGATGAAATAGATTTATGAGGCACCAATTATCCAAATCTCACACGGCACAGTTGGCGCTGATATGAACAATTTTTTTAGGGATAATAATAAAAACATTCCCTGAACTTTGACTTAATGTGTAATTTGGTCCCTAAACTATTAATTTGTTCAATGCAGTCCATAAACTTTAGGCTAATGTTCAATGTGGTCCCTGAACTTTATTTTGTTCAATGTCATCCTTGAACTTTTTGTACATATTCAATTCAGTCGCTGAACTATGTGAAAATGTTCAATGTAGTCTTTTCCATTAATTCAAGTTCATGGACTATATTGAACATTTTCGTATAGTTCAGGGACTGAATTGAACATGCACCAAAAGTTCAGGAATGACATTGAACAAATTAAAATTCAAGGATCACATTGCACATTGCGTTAAAGTTCAGGGACTATATTAAACAAATTAAATATTGAGGGACCAAATTGCATATTGTATCAAAGTTCAAGAACTGTTGTGTTATTTTGCCAATTTTTTTTGATAACCCAAGGAACCCTCGCACGGCCGACAGCCGGGGAGTAAACCCTGGGGGCGACATGTGTTATTTTGCCAATTTTTTAATCTTAAATATTTTTTGAATTTTTTATGAATTTTTTCCTTTTCTTTTCCTTTGGCCCGTGGCCGGAAATAATGACCATGAGATAATGACCATGTGAGAGTGAATCTTAATTATAAATAACATCACAAGGTCTCGCCTATTTTGTTCACGACTTAAAGCGTCACGGTTTGCTTCCAACAACAAATTATTGGCCTTTGTTAACGACTCGGGCAAAGACAAGGTATCATCCCCCAAATCTTTGTTTTCTTCGCGTACTCTTTGAGTATATCATGGCGGCTCTCCATTCCCAGAAAGATGCAAATTACAAACACACCTCACTTATAAGCGACGTAGCTGCAACTTTCCTGCATCAAGAACAAACTGCAGGATGATGACTTGAAAGACAGCCACATTACAGGAGATACGGTTTGTCTTATCCGCGCTTCGCTCGTGAAAGACATATCATTAATCGGGGACAGTTCGACTTGACACATATATGACGCTATTGGCACTTAAAATACCTTTGGCAACTATTCCCAATGGATCGACATTTTCGCGCGCCACAAGAAGCATAATCGAAATCCAATGGAGCATAACATGTTTAACCATCGAGAACCTTGGATTCCTTCTCGTGTTGCAACTTCCCTCGATGGATGCATAGACGAGTTCTATTGGATTTGGGAAGACTATGGGTGAGGATTCTTGAAACCTTGGAGCTTCCTTTAAGCAGCTGCAATGTCCAGGTCAAGTTCATGTTCATTTCATCCCATTCAATCTCATACACCGTCCATTAACTTGGCTCTGTAAGAATGGCGACGTCGATGATTAGTGTTCAACAAGAGAGAGAAATGACACGACTCCATTGAACAGCAACTATGCCATCAATATGGAAAAATGATATTACAAGTGTCATAATTTTAGTATAGCGCTCACTTAAGGATCATAACGTTTTTTTTCGATCGCTTAAATGCCATGACTTCTAAAAAAAAGTTCACTTTAGGTGTCATAACTTTCAATCGATCACTTAAGTCCCACAACTTTAAAATACTTAGCAATAGGAGCCAATATCAGAGGACACCATGCACGAGAGTGTGAAGGTGTGAAAATGAATATAGTTGGCCAAATCCAAACAAATAAGTTGGACATCAAAAAGGCACTAGACAGTCATGCGGTAGATCTATTGCAGAGTTGAAGACAGTACATTATCGGCAAAAGTACACTACAAGTGCCATAACTTGTGTACGGCGCTCACTTTAGTGCCATAACTTTTTTTTGGATCACTTTAGTGCTAAAAATTTTGAAAAACGATCACTTAAGTGCCAACTCCGGTGCCGTACACAATTTTTCGCCGGAAATCTGACGCGGCATTTTTTTTTATTAATTTCTAAAGCTGACGTGGCTCGCCGGAGTCTCGCCGGAGATTGACACTTAAGTGATCGTTTTTCAAAAATTTTAGCACTTAAATGATCGTTTTTTAAAAATTTTAGCACTTAAGTAATCGGTTTTCAAAAATTTTATCACTAAAGTGATCCAAAAAAAAGTTATGACACTTAAGTAATCGTTTTTCCTCTGACTTGGCACTAAAGTGATCCGAAAAAAAGTTATTGCACCAAAGTGAGCGCCGTACACAAGTTATGGCACTTATAGTGTACTTTTGCCGTACATTATCTCACCTTCATGCTACACCAAGGTCATGCAGCTTATTGTAATTAGGAGTTTGGCAGATTCTTATTCCATTGAGGTCTTTCAATTTCTATACGACAGTAACGCCAAAGCATACTTTTATAATCCTTGATCACGTTGCCCTCAATGTTAGCTCGAGCTGGACTTCCCAGTGGATAATTATTATCGAATGCAGATGATTGCACAAAAAATTCCACTCCATGTTTTTCAGTTGCCCTGGAGACCTAGTAAGTGTAATTCTTAAACAACGAGTACTCGGGCTCTGTAAAGGGCAGAGATGCGAGCAGAACAATGATTAATTATGGTAAAGTTAGCAAAAGAACCGTTAGGCTAAATCCTCCTGCATCGGAGTCCTCTCTCCCGTAACCACCCGCTCCTCCCGTCCTATGAACATGAGATGTCCTGAAAGGGGTCCCCCAGCCGGAAGAAGGATCTGAATATCTCATGCGGGTCAAAAAAAACATCATCAAACAAGTCATTTCCAGTCTTCTCCTCCTCTGCCTCGCGTTATGCTGCTGACTATACTCGAATTCCTCGACAAAACCGGTCCGATCATACCGTCTCCTCGACCCACCATCACTCAAGCACTTAAATGCTTTGGACACTTCGTTGAATGCCTCCTCCACACCCGGCGCCTTTCTTATCAGGATGCACTTTCAGCGATAATTTCCTATAAGCCTTCTTAATCTCCCCCGAGGAGCAAGCTTTCTCTAATCCCGAAGTCCATAATAATCCCGCGTTCTCTTAATCTGCCCAATTAATTGGACATGTTCTAACCATATTTCTTTTTCCGGGCATTTTAACCTTCATCATCAGAATTAAAGGGTTGAACCAAGTAAAGGAGGGAGAAGGGAGAGCCATTCGGGGCCAAACTTGATGTATTTTCCGCTTGCGACTACTTTGCCAATGTAACACTAATAGTCAACCCCGCACTCGACCTGATGGCATGAAAGGAGGTCGGGATGAGACTCGAGTTTGAATTCAGGTCTACCTAATAGAGACCTGCGAAGTTGACTTACCAAGAAACAATACTCTACCAAATCATAATGCTTACAAAAGCATGACAATGAACACCATAAAATAGTTCCGGAATCAACTTGACCAGAATAAAGTATAAGACAAACTGTACATTGAAGCCAAAGTTCAAGGGCCGATTCTATAAACATTCCCGAAATGTGTAAATTGGCGCTGTAAAATTGAAAGTACGCTTAGTACACCATATGCTTAATCCCATGCAACACCAGGAACATATCGACTTGCTCATGGTACAGACTGCATAAGATTTCTAGACAATTTACGATGACTTTCATTTTCAGGTGAAGAAGAACAGTACATGATTTAATGGCGGGCTCTAACCTTCGTCATCAGAACCGAAAGGTTGCCTTCTTAAAGATTCCAATACTTCTCTGGAACGATTGCTTGGAGCACCCCTACTACCCGTCGCTCCATCGCAAGACCTGACCTTGGGCACTTTGAGAGAACTAAGAGGTGGCGTGGAAGTCCCTCTGTTTACTTCCCTGAGCACAGACCGCGCTGTGGCCTCGGCTGCGGCATCTGCCAGAGCCGAAGCCACTCTAGAATTGCTCTGCAACTCATTAGAGGACTTGTTCTGGTGCGACACTCCACTGGGAGCAATTGAAGCCTGAGGAGTATGATTATTCCCTGATTTTTCCATTACAGCAACAGCCTCTGCAGCTTCTGATCTGGCCTTTGCAGATTCATGTTTCTGCATGTCATATAAGAGCTCCCTTTGGAGCTGCTTATCGGCAACCAGTATGTCGTCTATCTCATTCTTGTAGTCCTTGAGGAGGAGACGGAGGCAATCCATGAGGGAACCCGTGAGGGGGCTGTTCTTGCTCTCGAGTAGTCTCTTCAGCTCTATGAGTATGGGAATGGTGTTTTGTATGAGGCTCTTTCTTACTGCTTGACTTATCACCCGTCCCTTAGCAGCTGCAGTGGATGTTCCACCAGAACCATTGCTTTCTTCATCCATTTCGGGAGACTCCAATGTGGAATTCTGGCTTGTCGGGAGGCAGATCTCCTTGCAAGCAAGAATCTGAAAAGCATCCTGTTCCCTCAGTTGAGGGTGCATATATCCACGTAAAGATCAATTTATGCAGGTCATAAGAAGAATTAGGATATTCATTGAGGATAAATTTACGGGGTCAAATACTACAGTTGTATTAAACCAAAAGAACGGTGATTGGTGAGATATCTTCAACAACTGTTAAGTGCCAGTTCAATCACAGTACATGGAGTTAAGCAAGCATTTCACAGAGAGACCACATTTCCCTTCGATGGTAAAGCCAAGGGACAGTTTCCATGTTATTTTGGGCTTATGGAGATAGCATTTGCAATGTGTGATTCCAAACAGGAAACATATTCGGTTTTTTTTCCCTGCATCATCTATTGAGATAAGGAGAAATACTTCCACACATGTATTACAGTCTATATCACATTCTCTGCAGCTATCCATGCATAATTGTTGACCAATATTAATGTGCATAGCTAGTACCTGTAGAACTGACTGTCCAGTAGCATCTTCGATATTGAGCATACCATCAGATGCCGCTGCAAGTATCTCTGCACAAATCTTGGCAAATGTGGCCAACAAGTGCTTGGGGGCCATTTGTTTCAGCAAACAAGTGTATATGCGCATTCTCTTGGACCTTGAAATTTCATCAATGCCCCTGGAAATTTTAAGCCTGATGAACACTCTCTTTTGGTACCATATGACGTTTTCTCTTTGAATGAGATCTCGATTCCAGCAAACATTCTTAATTGAGATATATAATCCATACCTTATGGACAACAGCCGGCTCTCAGACTGTGAACTCTGTGAACTACAATGTCCACCGCGCGCACGACAATCATTCAGAACAAAAATTGCTTCCACAAAACTGTTATAAGCTAAAAGTGGTGCTTTGACTGCAAAAAGAGAAGAACGTATATTTAAAAGGACAGGATTTAAAAGCAGCTCACTGAAGATCGACCTTTATAATTGTAAACTACCACTTAGAATATTCCCAAAGAGGAAATCAGCAAGTTCTCTGATCTTTTCAGATTCATCCACCAGAGACAAAAGAAATCGAAGAAAGAGCACTCCCCTCCATTTCACATAGTCCCTCTGAAGTAATTTATGCCAACCGATCAGTGGTAGAGTACAGCTTCATCAACAAGCAAAGCTTTGTCTATAAATAACATCATAAATAGTGATACAGAAGCAAAAATAGACCTGGAGCAATCTTGACAGTAGTACGAAAGTCTGCCTCCTGACAAGTTCGCACGGATCACACAGACACCTCGTGATCTTTGTGCAATGTGACTGTATATCAATAAATCATTAGTCATGTGGACAGTTTTCCAAGTTTCAAGTGAATACTTATCACTTTCGCATGCGGGTCAAATATCACAACTAGTACAATTAGCGCTCACCAATCAATTAAAGCAGTGTAACGAACACAAAAATCCGCCATCATCACAACAAGATTGTCCCTAAGAGCGGCAGAATCACTTTTCTCAAGCTCCTGCAACATTAGGAAATGGTTAACACAATAAACAAGAAAAAAAATGGAGAAAGCCAAACAAAAGACAAGATCTTTTAGGGACAAACTTGAATACCATAAAACATTATCAGGAACACAATATGTCGACCAAGAAGCAAATCTCGGAGTTCGAGGGGAAAGCCGGGAAGCATTTCCAGCAAAGGTTTCACATATTCATTTGAAATTTCAAGAACAAATTCATTCTTTGTTATCATTTATTTAATCTCTAATCCTCAAATCATATAAATTTGAGTCCTGGCATGCATCAAACTGGTATTTCACTAAGCAGTAACTTCAATAAATTTCAATATCTTGAGAACTAACTTTAAGCTGGGAGATTTAGTCTAGTTCAAACAATACTAGTAGAAAATTTGTAAGGCCAAAACTTTCCTCAAACTTAATTTTATATTATCATAACCATTTAATTAAAAGACAATAACAAATGAAGCAGCACAGAAAAACAGTGTTTGCAGTTTGGGCCTTTCAATCTCTAAAGGAAAGTAATCTCACATCCTCAATGGGAATAGTCAAGGCAATCTAGATAAAATCTCCACATATCAGCACCTTTTAATCTTAAAGTGACACTTGAATGGGCATCACAGCAAAGTGCAACCTTACCAAACTACACTTTAGAAAAAAAGCTACTTCATGACATTAGGATAGTAATGTACTAAAAGGTGCAAAATGTTCAAAGTAAAATGCACCCAACTTGTTCCTTTCTAAACCAGAACATGAAATCACAAAAATTCTCAATAAAATGTAAGCTGATTTTTAATAAGGAACACATACTACCTGCACAAACAGGGGTATATAACGCTTTGCAATTTTGCCATCTACAAGGCAAATCTTTCCCATTGTTAACCACCCCTGTATATACAATGATACAATTATCTGCTTCAGAGAAACTTGAGGAGCCGGTATAAACTTTGATTTTGGATGGAGATCTCCAGAAGTAATGATCTTGTACAATAATGGGATCACTGTGCTCAAGTCTGCTGAAGGACAAACCATTGCTAAAGAACCAACCGTATAAGCTGCAATTGTTGCTTGTGACAGTATTTCGGATGTCTTCATAGATCTTCTACCTCTTCTATTCCCACTTTTCGGAGGAGTAAAGAAGCTGCCTTCTTCATTTGCTTGTGTGTTCTCAGAAATGTACTTTTCTATAACTTGGGTGGCTTTAGAGAGAAGTTGTCTTACCCATCTTAGAATAAGTGAGTCGGCCTCTCCTGCACTTGAAGCCTTCTGCTTGCACACCGTTCTAAGGACTTTTACATGAGCATTGACCTGCAACAAGACAGTCTCATTAATAAGATATGCACATGCATTTGTTAGTGAATATGAGTAATATTTCAGATAAATCTGCCTTCCCATTCATGAATTCATTAGGCGAGCTCCGCGATTGGTTTTGAAAAGCTTTCATTGCAAAACATGAATCATGCCAAGTTAATGATGGCTGTTGGAAAATGTGGTCTCAAGAGGAGACATTCTTTCTAACCCCATGTGTCATTGGAAACAATGGTCAGTGGACAATTGGAAGTTACTTAAGGTACTTGGATTAGTATCAAGGCATTTAAAGGGCAAGGGATGACCTTGAAATTGATGTCTTTTGTAAGATGAGAAACATCGGTACCTAAAGACAGCCATCGAATCAAGAAAAAACCTATAAAATTTATCTTATTCTACATGCTAAACAAGCCTCAAGCATGAAACCATATTTGTTCCATTACTTGAAGTTCCACAACATATGATCGACTCCTTAAGTTCATTGCTGAGATTTATGAGTTCTTCATTCACTTGTTATATGAAACAGATTTACTGCATTTACACAACATATGATTGACTCGTTAAGTGCATTGCTGAGATTGACGAGTTCTTCATTCACTTGTCACATGAAACAGATTTACCGCAGTCCCATTTCTTAGGCCACATGGTAGAGAAAACAGCCAGCATGCAGAAAATCAAAGAGTGATTGGCCTGAAATGATTGATGATGACAGATTATGTACCTCTGTCGGGTGCATATCAAATCCTTCAATTCGTTTCAGTAAATTGTGAGCCAAGTCTGCAGCAGGGTCAGAGGGCAGCTCAAGAGAAATATTAGACATTGTTTGCAAGAGGAAAACACGATCACCAGCCCAAGTGACAGAGTAGGGTTCCACATCATCATTCTCTTCATGCCAATCTCCATGGGTAAGTGGAGTCTTTATCTCACATCCCAATCTAGTTTTATCAAGGAGTTGCCAGTGATGATGGAGAAATTCCCAGTCAACAGCATTTGGAAGGAATGCTGACACCTCTGATAGAAGAAACCACACGCCCTGTGGAGCTGTCCACTTTTCAATTGGCAGCGACTGACTTAACCAGAGAGACTCGGATGCTCTAATCATATTCTGAAGAGCTGTAGCCACTACAGGCCTAAGCCGATTTTTCTTGCCAAGACTTTTGCAGATCTTTTTTATCCAAGGCACTACTTCACCATTGCAAATCTCTCGCAGTAGACCCAATGCTCCATCTGGAAATAGTAATTCAATCCGTCTTTCAAAATCTTTTTCCGTGTCATGCAAATTATATGGAGCAGAGTAATTAAGAGGTGAACCAGCTAATCCCGCTCCTGATATCTTTTCCAGAACCAGTTCTAGGAACAAGTTCTCACATTCCTCCTGGATGCTTGACTCATTGTCACTTATCAAGCGAGGGACAGAATGCAACCACTCAGTTGCTACAATTCCATCTGGAAATTTCCTGAAGGCCTAGATAGCAAAGGAAGAGATTCACATAAGATTATGTGCTGCAACAGAAACTCGGGAGCAGATGATGTGTATAAAATCAAAATGCTAATACACAAATAACATTTTAAGATTGTTGATTGCAAAAGCATGAGGTTCTATGAAAAATGCTATGCTAAATTTACAGTTTAATTGCCATAAAACAGAAGTATGCAAATTGGGTTATCCGTTCTTATGAAATGTCCATCAAATTATTCACATCAACACAATATAACAAAGATCCACAATTGGGGAGCTAAGAGTAGTCACGGAGGACTTTAGAGATTATTGCATGAGGCAGACATGCAATCATATTAATCACATGTCAGTTACTTGATCTTGCACCGAAACATATAAACCCCACATATCAGAGATTATTAGATTCTGACAAAGTATTACGCCTTTATTGTTAGAGACTTATAAAATTTGATCGTACCTCTACTTTTTCAATCGACTCGACCGACCAAATTGAGACGCTAGAGACTCGAACAATCAATAATTAACAAAATGTTGAGAACTTAATCTGCCAAATCGAAACGTAAATGTCGAGAAGAGATTCTGCACTAATCCATGTCCGTCTATCCATGTGTAGATAACTTCATATCACCGTAAAAACGACGTTACTTCCAACTTGACAAACAGAACAAATGTCTGTATTGTTTTCATGAATCCATTTAATCTCAGTCACGCAATCACGTAGGAACCACCGACTGAACTACTTTAAAAGGCCGACCTGGTCATCCTTGGAGGGTTGGCGGCTTTAGCTCAGACGACCGCGGCTTACAACAAGGGAACGCTCAGGGACGACGCCAAGATCCATATCTCTGACATTCTCATGCTAATTCTTGGCAGATAAGATTGGCCTAAAAGTTTAGGTTAATGATACAAATGGTTCATGAACTTTAACTCAATGTATAATGTGTGCATAAATTTCAAATTTGTTCAATGATATACATGAGTTTTAGCTCAATATATATGCAATATCGTCTTTAAACTTTTAATTTGCTCAATGTAGTTTCTGTATTTTTTAGACATATTCAATTTAGTCCCTGAACTATATGAAAATGTTCAATTATCCCTGAACTTTAACTAATGGAGAGACAAAATCGAACATTTTCATACTGTCCAGGGAATAAATTGAACATATCCCATAGGTCCAGATATAACATTAAAAAAATTAAAAGTACACAGGCGATATTGCACATTGGGCTAAAGTTAGGGGAATGCGTTGAACTAATTTACAGTTTACAAAACACATTACATATTGGGTCCAAAATTCATAGATCATTTGAGTCATCCAGTATATGGCATTCCTCGAATTCAATTTGGGCGACATCATTTAGCGCACTAAGTGATATTGCTCTCTGGTTTTTTATGGGGGTTAAGGTCTATTAGGATGTGCTTAAACAATTACTTAATTAACGGGGGCCGATCATAACTTGAAATATGATGTGAGGCAACGTTGTTCTTCGCAGGGCGCCACGTTGAAGCTGCCGGCGGACAGAGTGGCAGACGGGGAGGATGCGGAGTGGGTGGCGGACGCGGAGCTGAGGACGGGGGCCAAGGCGGCAGCCCACTGGGGCGGGGTGGCGGCGTCCGTGGCCGCTGCCGTGAGACTCAATGACAGTATCACCAATCCGTGAAGAATGTAGTAAAAAGCTCGTTTCCTCCTCTGGTGGTGTTTCTGTTAAGAGTTAAGAGGTGTCCTATTTGCGTTTAGAGAAACGTCTCTTTTTGCCGTTGCTTTTTCCTTTTGGGAGGTGAAGGGGTTGCTCTCGCTTGTGCAATATCAAACATGGGCATGTACTTAGTGCAGCTTTTTCTCATGCAAAATAAAAACCAAAAATAATATTAAGTTCAATGTCCTTTCTTTTACGAATAATTATGTAAGTGCTTGTACAAACCATTCGAATATTCAATTAGTTTTGCGAGCCGCTTTGATATCGTTGAGCTAGTGCTAAATGCTAATCAAGCTGCCTAATTTGATTAATGGAATAACTTTTAGATTGCCCTCCATTAAAAATCAACACACAATGTTCAGTTGGGTCTTCACATCGACAAATTAGTGCTAGTCGAACTCGTCTCAAATTTGACGGGAAAGTCGAGAAGTAGCGCAACAAAGCCGTCAAAATTTGAGCTTAAGTTGCTAGTTCGAGTCTCATTGCCTAATGTGACGCGCTACTTAGTAAACACTATATGTGGCCGCTGCTGGTGCTGACGATTGAAATAATCCTACACATCAAAGAACTTGGAAAGTGGTTGTTTTGATTTGAGCTTTTCAAATTGAGATGATGTCAAATTGCTGCATCATATATTTAAGGGATTCGAATTTCATAAAAAATAATAGGTGAAATACATACAAAATATAAGAATTTATACGTATAATGAGAAAAGAGTTATTTTTAAGTGGGGTTGAGTTTCTTGTGTGAGAACGGTGCTTTTAGGCGCTATCGTCCTGTCCAATCTTGTGCACAAAATAAGCACTAGCAAAATGAAAATGTTACAAAGTGTCCTTAGGACCCTTAGTGGAGGCAACCAATCGTTTTTCCTAGAAATATAAAATTGAACCTGCGATACGTCTGCCTTTCTGTCCGTTTGAGTTCTGGAATTAAATTACTGTTTTGACCTGGCTTGTCCGAATTGTTGGGAATTGTATAAGCAAAACTGAGTTTCGAGTTCTTCACGAGAAATGTTTCTCTAGGTCTCATCTACGTTGTGTTAAAATTTCATAATTTTTTAAGCTGATTTACTTAGGTAATAATAGCAACTTCCGAAGGCGTGCAAACTGCCTGTATGAGGCAATTTTGGGATTCTGGATGAAATTCCTTTTTGTAACTTGTCTTTTAAGATTTGTATTGCTGACTAACCAGTTTTATACCATTTCTATGATTTATAAGTGGATGAAGGTTGGTTAGTTCTGAACTTGAGTTGTTTTCTTTGCATTAGCGAAGTGAATGATATTTTAGACTAAAATATTGAATTGTTGCATCATGAGTATGACTGTTCTGTCGTTTCCCATGATGACGATGCTCAGGAGTTGGGATGTTTGGAGGGGTAATTGGGTTCCTCTGGATGCCTGGGGTGTAATTGGGGTCCCCAGATGACCTCGCAATCCGGGAGGGGGCAAGATGTCTGAGGGGGTAACTAGGTTCCTTCGGATGCTTGGAGGTATAACACTGTTCCCCAAATATCCTTGCGATGCCGTGTGGGTGCGAGGTGCCTAGGAGGTAACGGGGTTCCCTGGAAGATGGTGCCAGCTAAGTTTTGAATCAAAAGTGATTATTAGTATTGCTACGATTCACTTGCGTTACTGGTTTAGAGACTCCAAGATATCTTCATTTTTATACCAACTTACTATTTTGGTTTTGAAGAAGGTACTAAGATAAGTTGATTTTAAAAATGACTTCATATATTTTATGTTTGGAGTTTTCCTCACATGTGCAGTGATAGGTTTATATAGTATAGATTGGTAAACATTTTACTTGCAAAGTTTATGCTCACTGGTTGTCAACTATCCTCTTTCATATTAGTAACCATGCCGATCCTGCCTGCCTCCACCTCGATTAGTTGTGGCGCTCCTATCGATTTCTCTAGTCATATTACTGAGTTTGCGAATCCTGATTTCCCATAGATTGTTTTCGTGAAGTGCATAAGTGTTCTGACTGTAGACATAGGATCCCCAAGGGGTCCAGTGCTCCTGGGTTTTGTAGCAGTGTACGCCCAAGTTGGAGGGCGATTGGCGGGACCTCTCCCACATTAAGGAGATGACGGAGTTGACGACGGTAGCAGCGGGGTAGAGTGAGGCGGGGACCGGAGGATGATGGAGTAGCATTTTTTGAGACCAAGCAGTGATTTTTGGACATACTGTGGGTGATGGATAGGTGACGTTGTACATATGTGCTTACCAGTTGAGAGGATATGACTGACGGAGTCTTTGGTATGGCTAGGGTTGGCAAGACCCTTTTTGTTTCCCCGATGTACCCCGACCTATGTCGCCTAAGTACATAAATAAGAAATAAAAATGAGATTGCCACGTTTATATTTTCTGCGTGTGTTCCTTTAAATTTGACATGTTGCGGGTTGTTCTTTGAATTTATACACTTTCGCATTCATAAAAAGTGAAAGAATACATTAACTACATTAGAGGTGACGTACTGGGAGCGTCACACGAGTAGTTGACTAGTCCGGTCAACCGGGTCAGATCCCGGGTCGGGTCCCAAGTCAACCGAGTCGATCAACCATTCGCTAACGTCAGCATGCGCTAGCCATGCTTGCGCATGGGAGCGCGTGGGTGCGCATGGGTGCCACACGCCGCCGTCCAGCAACGCGTGCGGCATTCCCCGATGGCACACCGCCTATGGTTTTGAGCACCTAATTTGAAATTCATCGCTCTTGATGTGGAATAGTGACGATCCTCGTTGCAAGTTCTTCTCCTCTATTACCCACTATATCATTAGCTCAATGAGACTATCCCTCATAGTTAGCATTTGCTCATTATGTGAGATAATTTATGCATCAGGGTTAGAAGGAGGACTTGAGCACTATTTATAGAATTTTAAACTAAGTCCTCTTATCATGGGCCGAGCCTTACTCGGCCCACCCTATCCAATTTCATGTTAGACTATTTAAGAATTTTTATATGTTACCTTATTAGATAAATCACGTAAAATGGTAAATTACAATCTCAATTAATTTAGCAAACTCTTACAAAGTGAATACCATGATAGTCACATTTCACACATAGTAACGCGTGGAAACAAAGTTCACATCACAAATGTCCTTGTCCAATAATAGCAAAGATCATTTCCAAAGCTTCAGGGGACGGGAGAGGTGGGACCGATAGGTGGATTCAAACATTTCAAAATACAAGGGAATTTGTAGGATTGCGAACAATATGGCAGGTATGGCAGCCAACAAAGTAATTGGGATGTAAATCCACTTCAATTGTTCGCGCAGGATGATTGTAAGAGCAGAGCCGAATGCCACCAGCATAAAGACCAAAGAGAGGAAAAGAAAAGTGAGGCCTAGTATCATTTTTCTCGGTAGTGAGTGGAGGAAATCTTCGATTGCGTAGCGTGAAGTTAGGATAGTCAAGAACATCAAAGTGGCAGTGATGGAGGAGAAGAGAGCGAGAGCGTCTGCAACTGCGAATACCATGAATGGGCCCTTCTTTAGAAAGATTGGGATCACACCACTGCCCTCGTTGCCACCAGGTATAGTGAAAGCTGTAGCAAAAGTTACCGTAATGATGAGAGCTGCGACGACACTACATGATGATGATGTTTCATTCACCCATTGCCTTGCCTCTTTGAGCAATTCTTGGTGTTGCTCTTCAAAAACTTCCCAGTATGTTTTTCCTCTCTCTTCTTTCTTTTCTATCAATTTCCTGCTTTTACAAGAAGGAAAGCTCCTATCTTCCAGTGCCTGTAGAAAAATAAATGACGCATATCAATGTAAATGTAAATTAAAGAGCAGAAAAGGGTGGCAAGCAAATAAAGTGAACTAACCTTAAACCACTGAATCTCCTTCTGCATAAGAAAAGCTGCTCCAGAAGCATTTGGGGATACACATCTTGGTGACCATTCGGTCACAGCCGTCATCAGGACATGGTTCGACCATGAACTGTCAGTAAAATGTGGAATTGCGTTGTGTTCGTTCACTAGTCTAAACAACTCAACATGCCGTCCATTCACTACTTCTTTTATCAGTTCTTTCGTGAAACTTTTTTCCCACATCAACTCCGGAAAATGCTGAAGACATAACTCAACAATTTCAGAGATTTCTCGAGATGCAGCGTCAAGGATAATGCCTGAAGTCAACAAAAACTTGACTGTCTTGGGAGTTCCCATACGAGTCTTCATCTCCATAAGAGCTAGATTTGCAAAGTCAAGTGAGCATTTGTGCCTCCACTTTGATTCTCCGAACCTTTTGATAAAAGCTGCATGTAACACCAAATAAGCAAATTTCCTCACGTATTTCGAAGAGGCTTTCGTGTTTGCATTGTGTTCTTATGTACATACCATTGTGGAGAAAAAAATGATGGTTTTAAGATATTAATCGAGAAAGCAAACTTCATATGGCTTGAAAAATCAAAATGCATGCATTAAAAAACATATGGATTTAAATTTGAACACACGCAATGTCATGTGAAAAAAAGAGTTATTTTTTCTTTGAAGAATGGATAGATTCAACGACGGTTTGATCTGTTTTCGTTTGAGTATTTTTACAGATTCACCTAATAGAAACATATCATTTAGACTTTGAATTGAATTAAATCAAATCGAATTGTATCATGATATACAAATTGACAGCGGGTCCATAAATATGATCTCAAAGGATATACTAAAAGTATCAATTTACACTATAAAATAAGGTCTTTTGATACAATGGCGTTTCATGTACCTGGTCGTGTGGCAAGATTCCACAGTGATGTCTTGAGCCACTTAAATGCTAGTATTACCGCCGCGAAGAGGAGAGAAGAATCGTGTCAGCAAAGTAGGAATTGAGGACAAACAAAAAGATAAATATCACACTCACGATGTGAAAATTGCACGTGTAATTACATTTAGACTCCGTTTGTTTTGTAGAAAACGAATAATTTAGAAAACATTTTCCTAAAACTGATCGCTTGTATTGCTTGAATTAATTAGTCAATAAAAAATATTTTCATTATAGACAAAATTTATGTCTAAATATTTTTATGGAAAATGAAAATATTTTCGTTCATTAATTTTTATAAGCGTTACAAGCAATTGGTTTTATGAAAATATTTTCCAAATTATTAATTTTTTGTGAAACAAATGCACCCTTAATAATGCTTGAATGTATGAGGAAACAACTTGGATCAATCAACCTCTATGACCTGAAATCCAAATCTTCAATTATCAAAAATTCTACTTGGCAATTTGACATTGACTAAAACTTCTCAAGTAACTTTACAAATGTTATATTAGATACTAATTTGTGCCATACATCATGGTTTAGATGTTACTTTGTATATGTAGATGTAGTCTTTGTCCCTTAACTTTTCTAATAGAATCCCTAGATGATGTGCGTTTTGTCGTGTTAATCCATCCAATAAGCAGATTAACGAAAAGGCTCATGTGACTGTCAAGTTGCGATAAAAGCACAATGCGTCAATTTTACCTATTTGAGTAAAGATTGTTTTCATCTAAATAAGTTGAACAAGAGGAAGGTTAAAGCTAAAATCCTGATCTCATACTTCCTGCCCTTTGTACCTTGAGCCATCTTCGTGCCTTCGGGTTTGTCAAATGATGAATCGACCAAGCATAGAGGGATGCCTAAAAATCGGAACAGATAAAGTGGGCACCATGGAGATAGAGTTGCTTGAATTGTACGTATGTAACCAAAGAAACACAAGAAGTACCTACATTTATAAATAAATTTTTCCCAAAAATTGAGTCTAGCTCCACTACGGAAGCAAGACCTCATCTTCGCCAAGTCTTGGAATGGGCTAATGTTTTTGGTATAATCGGATGTCACCATGTCTTGGTATTGGTGAGCTAAATACAAGGCTATGTCTTTTGGGACACAACAACAAAAAAGTTAGTTCAAGTAAACAATAAAGGAAATGAGATCAGACGAGTGAGCATAAAATCCTACCCAAATGGCCGGCGTTGATAAGATGGGTCATGGTAAGATAATGGGGGGTGGATGTTGTACGCCTGGCCAGGTACCAGATAACCTCCTTTTGCATAGGAGCATATGTAGTAGCAGACAATAGGGCAAAGGGTATTATTTCAGGTCTAGCATCAACTTTGTCCGGTCTAGCATCAACTTTGTCCACTAATGCCTTTACCATCCTCACTCTTCCTCTCCGAGCAGCAGCATAGAGGGCCCTCGTGATAATGGAAACATCAACTTTTGGAGACAACCACTTGACCAGGTTCTCGACCAATTGATCTTGTGCGGTCATAATTGCAACATCAAGCACAATACTAGATTTATTTCCTATGGTCATTACTTTAGCCGTCATTGCTTCGCAATCTTCATTGAGGATTTTCTTGACCGCTTTCCAATCACCTTTTAATGTGGCTTCAAATAAGGGTCGATATTTTTCATTGACCTCCGGTGTTGGAATGACTACAAAAATTGCACATTAAAAGTCTTCAGGCTTTTGCACTTCTATTTAGGTCAACATTAACCATTGCACTAGCTCAAAGTTCTATTGAAATGTGGTTCCAAGCGAAGGGGCTATTGTTTACTCAACTTACCTTTTGCTATGAGCGCGTTCAATGTACTCATTGGAAGTAAAAATATATATTTTTTGTTCTTTCTCAATTATAATTCAAGATATTAATTGTATTTGAAAATTATGAAAGATTATATTTGAATTATATGTCAGGATTTGTATGCTGTGAGATTTAAAATGTTTCGAATTAAAAAAATTCAAAATGAATGAAACACAAATTTATGAAAAACAAAAATTAAAAGTTTAAATTGACACCTCTAGTTGGTCCACAACCATCTTGGGAAGCTTTATTAGTTGCCCTGCCTTCTAAGTACGTGAACCTCTTTGTTTTTAAGAAGAGAAATGAACATAAATAAACTTAGAAAAACTAACTACACTTTTTATGCTTTAGATCGTCTATACATGACCAATATGAGGCTCATTCATTGCATGGAATTTTTTGTATTAAACTTAGATGGTAAACGTTTAAACCAAAAGATGGTCCACAACCATCTTGGGAATTTTTCTTTTTGTGGCAAGAACATTCCGCCATCCATGTGTCTTGGAGAATGTGTTTGTTAGTGAATTTTCTCCTTTGATGTTATCTATGCACTTCGCAATAATAGTGACAACTATTTCTACTGACAAGTTATTTTTGGCTCAGAACAACATTTCCTGATTTCTTGTTTTGGAGATGACTGTAGTAGATTGACTATTTCAGGATCATATTCTAAATGATTAGTTTCATGGGATCTCTTAACATAAGTAAGAAACTATTCAGAACCCATTTGTTTTGCCCTCTGCTCTCGATGAAATTGCTTTGTAGGACAATCAACTGCAAATTCAATTTGCATAGAAAGTAAACATAGCAAATAATTAGTTCTCACAGGGTGATTGTTTGGATAAAAATCTCTGATAAGAGGAAATTTTCTGGTAATTAATTTTAATGAAGTGGTCATTGTGTGCTTGTAAGAAATGAAACTAGGACTGCCAAAAAGAAGTTGTGTCATCATCAACAACTATAAGAAAACTTGCGGAGCCAAGTTATACCAAAGTAGGGGATTTGACTTTGAGTAATACATTTTGCGTATTTACTGTTTACTTCAAAGGAATAGTCATGTCCGTGGGACCGAGAAAATATACCGTATTTACTGTTTACTTCACGCACACATAATCAATTTTATTTTTGCACTTAACTTTATTTCGTAAAAAGGTTTAGTGTTTTCATTTTAAGACTATTTGTGAAGAAAAAACTTTTACAATGACGATGTATGTAATGTTGGATAATATTTTTATTCACCACCGTTAGATAGAAACATGGGGAAGATCATTCTCTTCACTTTTTTTTTAACTTCGCCCCTTTTTCCTTCACTTTTATTTTCATCACCAACTCAAAAATCTTCCAAACATAATTTGAGTCTCGATTGTCCTTGTAGTAAAAGAGATATATTAATTTTAGCTTAATGTGGGTATTCTCAAAAGCCAAATATCAGAATTTTTTTCTAAGAAAAGAATAATTAAGTGAAGATTGAATCTATGTTATCTTTGTAAAAGTGAGGAAAATGGGGAGAAAAAAAATTTAGATGGAAAGGTAATCAATAAAATTGTCTCCTATTTGGAAAAATAAAGATAGAGCGCATTTCTAGACCTATCAAACGGGAGGAGTGGGTCAAGTCATAAATGGTCTAATCCAAATTGATCCATTAACCTGTTTATGATCCATTTATTTGTAATGTAAGTTTCTCAACCCATATCTAACCCAACCCGACACATATTATTAAAACGCTTCTATATTTAACCCAATCTAAGAAAATTTGTTTCTTATGATTTTTTTTAAAAAATTATATTTTTAAAACACTTCTATGCAATACACATCTAGTTGACAATTTTTATAATTTTTTAAAAAAATTGAAGCTCTGTTTGTTTCGCGCCTGGAAATCATTTTCCAGGAAAATAACAATATTTTCCGGTATTTGGCTGAAACTTGAAAATGAACTAGAAAATATTTTCCGCCGTTTGATATGAAAAATCTAGTTTGATTTTCCTCTGAGCACTCCTTTTAATAATTTTTATTTAAAAAATATAATTTTTAAGTATTTTTTTCTTCTCTTTCTTTTTTTTTTCCCTTCTTCTTCAGCCGGTCACCGATCATGGCGATGGCCGGCGACCAGCCATAAGTGAGCTCGAACCTCGCCACAGGCGAGCTCGAACCTCGCCACAAGCCGACAAGGCTCAAGCTCACTCGATTCCAGCAAGTCGAGCCTCGGTCGAGCTCGCCCGAGGCCGGTGAGCTCGAGTCTCGCTAGCACCAAACTTCGGTGAGGCGAGGTCTCGCTAGATCGATAGGCTCGAACTCGCTTGAGGCCGGATTGGCGAGGCTCAAGCCTTGCCATAGAGAGAGAGAGTGTGCGTGTGTGAGCTTAGTGGGTTGGAAATGAGTTCTAAACTCAATCCATTTAAACTCATTTATTTTACACTTTAAATTTTAAAATTTATTAAAGGTAAACTCTTCAATATGAATTTAAGACCCATTTTAATACATCTACGTGTTTTATGTGCACGGTGGTACGCGGACATGTCTAAAATGTACAATTATATATGAAATTATTGAGAGCTCTTCTCGAGTATCTTTTGTACAACACTTTTTTGGCCCAACATTAGGCGACTTAAAAATGTCATTAAAGTCAAGAATGCTGCCAAAGGACCTCCCCACAACGATGTGACATTCTTGCCTCTTCTTAAAAGTTCATATGACGTCATTGCTTACATTCTCAAGTGGAAAATTACTTCGCGTCCTGACATGGATTATGACACTTGCTAGGTGTCTCAACATGAAAAAAATATCGCATAATCTTTAGATAATATAAATTTTACTAAACTGTTAATATTGACTCCGGGACCATAATTTGGATTTAAACGTAAGAAACTAACGGCCAAAATTGTCTATGACAATACACCTAATCTATAAGCCCCAATTAATAGAACGACTAATAAGCTCATCGATAATAAGTTTTCAATGGGCAGTGTTTAAATAAAGTATATGACATGTGACAATAATCGATTGACTTAAAGCATGCACAAAAATTAAAGACCGAGTCCAAGAGGATCCATTGATCAAAGATAACCATAGCTAAGGAATCCGGAGCAATTATAATCATCCCTAGAGAAATGCACAAGTCAAGACAGTTTGATATCTTGCCTGGTAACATTAGTATGCATAACGCAATGACACATTTTAATATACAAGAAAAAACAAGAAAAGACGACAATCATCAGTAATCAAGAAATCACCAAAATCACAACAACAAATCAGATTTTAATAATGAAGATATGTATACAAGATGATACTTCGTATCAATTCAATTTAGATTAGATTTTTCCTAGGTTTGAATTTGAATTAGATAATATTTCCTAGTTCCGGTTCTCATCTTTGTTTATAAAAGCTTTGTAGTCATGTTTTGTGAGTTTTTTACTTTCTTTATGCACTCCAATCATTTTCATTAGAAGTTTATGTTGAGCTTCAGTCATCGAGCAAGCATCACATCGAAGGATGTAAGCCATTTATTATAATTCAATATAACTTTCTGCAACCTCATTGTTGTCTCCAATCTACTTTTTGTGCATTAGTTAGCATTTCAAATTTTGCAAGGCCGTTGAGGCTTTAAGGGATATTAGAATCCATTTACTTTTGATACGAAGCCATATTTAACCATTCAATTAGCCATTGATCATCCTCGATCGAACATTAATCCCTAATTGAAGCCATTGAGCTTCTGGCGATGACGACCTTGCAAAAATTCTATGTAACGTTTATTTATTCAGGTCTTTCGATAGGACCCACATAATTAATAATCCGAATAATCATGTCCACATAATCTATAACTCAAGTAATAAGAAATTTACAGGTTCTATGTGAACGGATCTCACAAAAACAACCGCTGTGATGCCTTTGATTCGCTGGATTGGGATTTAGGCAAGAATTTTCCTGTATTATAACTTCTCATATCAATTATGCGATTGTCATTAGTTGCCCTTTAGTCGTTTATTTACTTCTCTTGTTAGATTTTGCCCTTCCTTTATTTATACCCTGCTTCAATGTTTATCTTTTATCAAAGGAAGACTCACATGCCTCGTGGTCATGGCAATGATGAACCTATTGGTCCATTCGAAGAAGGAACATTACTACCACTTAATATCATGATTTCATCCGCAAGAAAAATGGGAGTCAACTTTGATTTTAGGCCGTATAAATGTGAAGGTAACGGTTCAAAGAAGTTGATAAATTATTCAAGTTATTGTAATGTTGATATGTTTATTATAGTATTGGTAAATTATTAATGAGTTATCTAATAATCAAGTTACTGATCATACTTTTTTCACCAACGCTATTTGAAATTTACCAACATTTATAGAAATCTACCAATTACAGAGAAAATTTTTCAAATTTTCCCTTGACTGGACCCTGAACTCGTCCATGCTAACACGAAAAAATGGGGCAAAAAATAGAGAAGCCATGCCTTTCATTGTCTTCTTAGGCAGCGAGTAGAGGGAGTCTCCTGCCACGTATCGGGTGTTGACAGGTACAAGGTACACCTATAGCCATGATTCAAGTTTCGTACAAGGTACACCTATAGCATGTGATAAGCCCGTAACAAAAGTACGGCGGAGCAGCTACGCTCTAAATACTCATGGAGAAGCTTTTTTTTATTACACTTTGTCTGCTTAAGATCATCTATACATTATTAGTATCGGGCTCATTCATTTTATGGAATATTCTACATCAAATTCAGATGGTAAACTTTTTAAATAAAAAATAAATTTAACGTTAAACGTAACAGAGATTGTGAATTTCTTCTTGAGATATGTAGCATATCGTGGGTTAGTTCCGTGGGACCTTCGAGCTTCATATCTTGAACAATGTGTTTTTTTAGAGAGTTTTTATTTCTTGTTCCATTAATCTTCTCCACAGTTATACGCAATAATTTTAACAGAACCATATATAAATAATAATAAATGAATTAACTTAATTACATTGGTTTCATCAAATTTACGACTAATTGATATAGTATACACGTTTATAATATCATTGCTATTATCATACCGACGCATAGCATGGATTTTTTGTCAAATAAAATATATCGATTAAAATTATGGTAGACTTAACAGTTGAGAAAAAGAATTGATCTAATCTTTCTTACAAAATCCATATAATTTGTTCTTGTTTTTGTGGCAAGTACATTCCACCATCAATGTACCTTAAACGATGTTTTGTTAGTGAATATTCTTCTATAATCTTAATTTAACACTTATAATAGTGACGACATTTCTATATGACAAGTTATCTTTGGCTCATAATAACATTACATGATTTCTTTTCGTAGGATGACTATAGTGAATTGACTGGTTTGAGGATCTTGTCTTTAAAGGATTAGTCTCGTGTAGCCACTCAATGATAAGCATCTACTAATTAGAACCCATTTGTTTTGCCCTTGGCTCTTGATGAAATTGGTTTCTAGGACAATCAGCTGCAAATTCAATTTGCATTTTAAGTAAACATTGATAAATAATTAGTCCTTGCGAGGTAATTGTTTAGACAGAACTCTCGGATAAGAGGAAATTTTCCGGTAATTAATTTTAACGAAGTAGTCTTCGAGTGCTTCTACATAATGTAAGTAGGATTGACTTGTTTATGTTTAGAGTTCGATTTCAAAAGTTAAATATTCAAGAAAAAAATTAAAAGTTAAAAATAGAAAGCACACCTAACATCTATGTGGTCATCACCAACAACTGTAAGGGAACTTGTGGAGCCAAATCATGCCAAATTGGGAGATTCAACTTTAAGTAATACATTTTCCATTAAATGTTTTTAAAAACAATCGTAATTTTCAATACATTAACTGTCCATGATATTGATTGTATTACTTCGAGATTAACACACAAAAAGTGAAACTATTTCAATTTTTCCATCACCTTATGGGATCAATTTAGAATGACAAAGGAAAGAATGGAACATACCAGCTGCCGTGCCTTCTGGACTAACATCTAAGCGAACCTCTTTGTTACCTAAAAAAGAAATCAACATATAAACCTTAGAAAAAATTAATTACACTTTGTATGCTTTAGATCATCTATACGTGACTAGTATCAGGCTCATTTGTTACATGGAATTTTCTACATTAAACTTGGATAGCAAACATTTAAACAAAAAAAAAATTAACATCAAACTTAACCAAGATCATGAATCTTTTTGAGATAAGTATTATATCATGAATTAGTTTCGTGGGACTTTCTAGCCTTCATATCTTGGACAATGCTTTTTTTAGTGAGTTTTTATTTCTCGCGATATCATTCATAATTTTTGAGTGCTTTCTTTTACTCTTTGGAAGTAAAAAAGTATTTTTTTTTTGGCCAGCTTCTCAATTTATAATTGAAGATATATTCAGATTCTAAAAATTATGAAAATATTATATCTTTATTTATATGTCAGCAATTGTATGTTGTGAAATTTAAAATGTTTCGGATTACAAAAAAGTCAAGATGCACGAAACACTAGATTATACGTAAAAGGAAAATAAAGAGTTCAAAGTGACAAATCTTCAGTTGGTCTGAAATCGTCCTAGGAAGCTTTATCAGTCGGTGTGCCTTTTGAACTCACTTCTACATGAACCTCTTTGTTACCAAAAAGAGAAATGAACATAGATGACTTTAGAAAAATTAATCATACTTTGTATGCTTTCGATCATTTATGCATGACTAGTATCACGTTCATTCATTCCATGAAATTTTTGATATTAAACTTAGATGGTAGACTTTTAAACAAAGGAAAAAGAATTGATGTTAAATTTAACAGAGATCATGAGTTTTTTCTGAGATAGATATCGTATCAAGAATTAGTTTTGTCGGACCTTTGAACTTTTCTATATTGAATTTCTTATTTTGTTGTTATATTACCGATTATACCCTTACATGCATCGTTACCGGACAACCATAGAGAGGCTTGTAGGCTAGCTGCCAAAAGCTTTTTCTTGCACTTAAGGGCGATTGAGCTGCGGATCCTAGTCTCAAGACAGATATACCCCCACAAAGGGGAAGGGAGTTGACTGAACATTGAGGCCATTGTATCTTAACGGAGTTTTTATTTCTTGTTGCCATTGATCTTCTCCGTGATATCGTTAATATATTAAGTCTATAAAATATTGTATTTATCTCCATAATTTCACGTAATAATTATAACAGAACCTTACATTAATGAAGATAAATGAACTAACTTAATCACATCGATCTCATCAATTAACACAGCTATTTTATATGTTACAATTGGTATAGGATACAGGTTTGTAACATTATTGCTATTATCATACTGATGCATTGGATGGATTTTTTCTCAAAATAAAGTAGGTATATTAAACATTATTGATAGACTTAACAGTTGAGAAAACGAATTGATCTAAATTTTTCTTACAAAATTCACATTATCTGTTCTTGTTTTTGTGGCAAGAACATTCCACCGTCCATGTACCTTGGATAATGGGTTTGTTATTGAATTTTATTCTTTAGTGTTATCTTTACACTTTGCGATATTAGTGACAACCATTTCTATCAACAAGTTATCTTTGGCTCAAAACAACATTGCATGATCTCTTTTTTGGAGATGACTATAGTGAATTGACTAGTTCGGGGATCACATCTTGAAAGGATTAGTCTCGGGTAGTCTCTCAATAATAAGTAAATAACTATATAAAACCCATTTGTTTTGCCCTCTGCTCTTGATGGTTATTGCTTTCTAGCTGTACTTGGTGGCCACACATTGCTTTTGCATTTTTAATTCGGGGAAATTTTTTTTCGGTAATCTCTATATTTTATTTGATTACAATTCCCATCCTTATACTGTTCTGTGGTGACAATTAAGTCACTTTGTCAAAATTACAAGGACAAAACGTATTTTTGCCCAAATATGTTTAAAGGAAGTCTTTTTCAGATAGCTGAACTTTCCAAATTATTTACAAATCATTTGCTGTCGGTGTAGCTTTTCAAAGCAGCCCCGGTACGAAATGAAGTTAATTTTGGTGTTTTTCAGTTCTATAATTCAAAATTTGAAAACATGGAAACCAAAACTTCTGCCAAACTTATTCTCATTGATAATTTTTGGAAATGAAAAAAAGAAATTGCAAAATTTCCCACTCTCTCCTTTTTTTTTACAAGGATTTTATAAAGAAAAATGTCCGGACACTTATTAAGAAATAACATAAATAAATATTACAATTTTCGATACATTTACTGTCCATGATATTGCTTATATTACCTTGAAATTAACCTACAAAAAGCAAAATTTTCCCGATTTCCCATTGCCTTGCGGGATCAAATTAGAACAAAAAAGGAAAGAAAGGAACATACCTGGAGGCGGTGGTGGTGGCGGCAGCGGCGGCGGCGGTGGCAATATCAACGCACTACTGTCCATGAAGGATTCTTTGCTGTCACGTCTCTCGGGCACTGTAAAAAATCTGAAGTAGAGAAGTGTACTTTTACGTGGTTGAAGTCGAAGTTATTTTGTGTTCTCATGGATCTCCTTTTATAGAGCCAAAGTTCCTGCTGTAGATGTCATGTTTAACAAATAAAGATGGAACTTTTTTCATGTGGAAACAACACTTTCTCTTTTTGACTACTTTCTCTTTTGAATTGTTCACATATCACGCAAGGAACAATTCTCCTACCATTCTCTTTTCCTGAATGACGATTTCATTTTTCAAAATTTTATGACGTCAACAAATTAATGGAAATTCATTTTATTTGCAGAAGTGTAAATTTGGAAATTTTACTAAAACATGATCATTTTTTTTCCTCTCTTCCACCATCCACTACTTCGCAAATAACACATTTCAATGGATTTTTATTCGATGCATTAGCAATGTAAAAAATTTCTTTACATAAGCAGGTTATACAACTTTTTTATTTTTCATATAGATTACTTCAGAAACTGGTTTTTTGTTTCCATTCTGAGACTGCTTGTTTAAAGAAGACTTTTGCTGCATGGACCGACAGTAGAGTGAAAACATTTCGACTGCGGATGAAATTTATGAACTGTTTTTTTTTTTGGTCGAAAAATTTATGAACTTCGAGGGTGGTTTTTAGGTGAGAAAGACTCGGATCATTGTCGGTCCACTGAATTCGGACCAGGTAGTCCCTTTCCTTTCCTGTCAAGGGTGTTCTGTGGCTGCCAGCCAGCAAAAGCAAAAGCAAAAGCAAAACAAAGGTGTTCTGTGGTTAATAGTAACAGGGAAAGGGCGCAAAAGTAGGAAAAAGGAACAACTTAACGGAGGAAGAAGAAGACTGATAAACCTATAATAATAGGCCCAATTAACCCAAACCCAGCCCATGTTCTCAAAACTCAGCCCATCCTCTTTCTTTCTATCTTTAAATGAAAACAAAGGAAAAGAAGAAGAAGAGCTCAACCAAGAAAGAAGAGAGAGAAAATCTTCGCGTGTTAACGATTTGGACTTCCCGACAAGCCAAATCAACTGCGAATTGCAATGCCGGATAAGTATTCAAGCCCATTATTTGACTAATTGGAGTAATTTTGGAAGTCAGAGCACAAATTTAGACTATGTATATTTTGAACGAGGTTTGATTGAGAAGGTTTTGAATTGCGATTTTTGTGGAAATGGTAGATAAGGATGTTGTGGTGCTCTTGAGTTAGGCGAAAATTGATTTCAAAGCATGGTTTGTTTAGAACGAAATTTGGAAGTTTCATGTGTGAGTTACTTATGACGAATAATACACGTAAGGAAAAAGATGAAAGTACCCTATAAACGAGCATCTTCGTTAGCGCATAGGAGTGGGTTCGTTGATGATTGAGCCTGATTTAGTCGAGTAGTTCATTGGTTTAGTTTTTTTTTATTTGGATTTCTATATCGTTTCTCAATTATTTGTTAATACGAGTATGCAAGTTCGAGTAACCTCCATAAGTCAGCTTTCAACTTTTCCAAGTTAATGGTGCTATCTCTTCTATAAATTTCTACATTCATATCTTAAAAGCGATACATATTCCATATATCATGAGTTATGGAAGAGCATTTTGTTTTTGCATAACAATTTGGATCGAGTATTTACTACGTTTTGCTATTTGTGAGTGGTTTGTGAAATTTAGGAAATGTGTTGCGAAAGTTTACATATATACTGATTTGTGAACCTAATTTATGAAATGAATTCCAAAGTGGTGTGAGAAATGTTCAGTGAAAATATATTTGTTCTATTTGATGAACTAAGTTGAGGAATATTATATTTTGGGTTTGCAAACATTTTTGTGAAATAAGTACGAAAAGTTCTTGACTTGACTTAGAGTATGGTTGGTGAAAAGTTATATGTATGAATTTGTGAAATGCTTTATAAAATGCATGTAATTGATAAATTGAATTGTGAAGGTGATTTGTTTTTGGTTTGTAAAACCGGTTGGTTTATGAAGAGGCTTTCTAGTGTTGATTGTGGGTTGTTGGAGAAAGATATGGATTGATATTGCTCATATTGCTATGATAAGAACCTAGTGAGGGGGGAGTATGCATATTGTTTCAGGACGTCCTTCTAGGTCAAACCACCAGCTGATGTAGGTGGTAGACCTAGCCAAGGGAGGAAATCATTAGAAGAGACCATTGATATATGAGTTATTGAGATTGATCAGTCCATTGGACCATTGGTATTATTGTTTTAATATTATTGAGGAAATGAATATTTCTTATATGTAAAAGCTTTGCTAATAAGAGAAATTTTGTTTTTGACCTCATATATTCTGTGGATTTGAATGAAATAAGTTTTGGCATGATTTTGTAAATACGCATAATGGGTGTTTGATCTGCTTAGAAGAGATATGCACTACTCATTGAGCTGTGGTTACTCACCCCATTCCTTTTAATCTTTTCAAGTTCCTTAGTTAGCGGCCGATATTACAAGAGCGTTTTCAATGGGGACTTTTGAGAGTTGATTTTTTGGTACAATTTGAAGCTGCGTCCTCTAGAAGAAAGGACGACCATGTCATTATCCCTATCTTTATAGGATTTGGGTGTGACATTGTTGGTATCAAAGCTCAGGTTAAATATATGGGTATAGATTTTATGGGACGTTGTGAGGTTGTGTGTTAGTCATAGTCTTTTGTTAGGAACCAAAACGAAACTTTTATTTAGGTCCAAATGATCATCGATTGTGGCTTAGAGAAACTTGCTTCGCTTTGTAAGAATAACAAAAGCATGCGAGTTATTGCCAATGATACAAGAGATCTATCTCAAGATTTTGAAGGCACAATTTCGACAATGAGATAAGAGGATCTTTATAATCTAAGTTTGTAGAAGCTTATCACTCAAATTGATTTAATTGGAGTTTGTAAAGTCATGATCGATTTACATCATCAAGTGAAGGAATTAATTGTAAGTTGGGTGACCATCTCCGAGAATCACGGAGGACCTAAAAAGATTTGGGAAAGAGATGGGTGAGTAACTACAGCCTAGTGAGTAGTGCATATCTCTTCTAAGCAAATTGAGCATCCACTATGCATGTTTAAAACACAAAAACATAACTCATTACACCAAATTTTAGGATATAACAACTTATAAAAGAGAATGAGTTATATATGCTTCAACATAGCTATATCATTAGCATAAATTATCAATTTTATGATAATATCAAAACAAATATCAATTGTCTATTCCATTGATTAATTTCACCAATCATATGTCGATGGTCCATTCCATCCACTAATCTAGTGCTCAATATCTAACTATGGCCATGCTTAACGCCCGTGACAATTGCAACCAAGTTTACCCCCCTTGGCTATTGTCTACCACCTATATTAGCCGATGATTCGACCTAGAAGGACATCCTGAAACAGTATGCATACTCCTCCCTTGATGGGTTCTCATCATAGCAATATGAGCAATATCAACCCATATCTTTCTCTAACAACCAACAATCAACACTAGAAAGCCACTTCATAAACCAACTAGTTTTACAAACCGAAAACAAATCACCTTCATAATTCAATTTATCAATAAGGTGCATTTTACAAAGCAATTCACAAATTCATACATTTAACCTTTCACCAACCATACTCAAAATCAAGCCAAGAACTTTTCGTGATTATTTCACAAAAAGGTTTCGCAAACCTAAAATATAATATTCCTCAAGTTTGTTCATCAAACAATATAAATATATTTTCACCAAACATTTTTCACACCATTTTGGAACTCATTTCATAAATGAGGTTCACAAATTAGTATATATATATATATATATATATATATATATATATATAAAACCTTTCGCAACACATTTCCTAAAATGTTTCACAAACCATTCGCAAATATCAAAACGTAGTAAATACCTGATCCAGAATGTTATGCAAAAAAAAAAACATTCTCTTCCGTAACTCATAATATATGGAATATGTATTGCTTTTAAGACATGAGTTTAGATATTCATAGAAGAGATACCACCACTCATTTGGAAAAGCCGAAAACAAACTACAAGGTTACTCGAGCTGACGCACTCGTAGTCCTAACAATTGTTGACACCTAAATTTTGATGACTCAGTTAGTCATTGTTTGCATAAAAAATTAGGGATCGATCTCAACCCTTAAAAAAATTTAGTTAAATTGCAAATAGATAATAGGAGCATTTACATTAGTAATTATGCCTATATAATTGTATTTGCATTGGATCGGCGGCGGATGGACTCGAGTGAATGGTTTTGAGCTTAACTGGACTAAGCTTGCGGTGGCTAAAATCATGTGTGTCGAGTCGGGAAAATCTGATGAATATTTGAAACAATAAAGTTTGATATTATCAAGATTTTGGCCACAAATAATGCAGTCGGTGTGGATTCCCAGTATATTTGTACATGCTTAACTATTTGAGGGAACAAATATAAAGAAGAGCACTGTGTATGTGGCCACCAATTTGCATATGGAGAAGCCCATGCACGCTTGGAAGGAAAATTATGCACTTAGCCATAAAATTGAGCAAAATTCGGTCAACACAGGCAGGGCAAGAAAATTGATCAGCATTCAATAATGGGGAAAGAACTGATCCATGATCCTCTTTGCGCTATATTGACAATATAGCAAAAAGGAGAAGAAATAAAAATCAATCTCACTTGATTGAGAGGAAATCAAAAAGTATATTTCTTTGTCCCAAAATTTGATATCCTGTCACTATAAATGGCACAACAATGCAAGAAAAACATGATTGAAATACAGAACCACTGAGAGAAAAAAGAGAGCACGTTCGGGAGGGAGCTTTCTTTCCGCAAATATCCATTACTCACGAGGAACCTTTTCATCACAACTGACCCAAGAGAGAGGAGTTTTTGGCTTTTCCCTGCAGGTGGGACACAAGGCGCGTTCAACACATTGAAGAAGATGCCAAGAGTGGTCTCCACCAAACAGAGAAAGAGCCAAGGAGGAAAAAGCAAAAATTCTCTCTATTTGCTTGCATAGCAGCGGTTCTGACAGTGCTCCTTCGTTGCCACGATCGTATTAGCTCCTGCATTGCTACCACTTTGTCGTGGTTTGCCACATTCTGTCGCTCCTACCTCGCTCTGCTCGTAGCTCTACCGAGACACCACGTTTTCCAGCGAGTCCTAGTCACGCTCGACAAGCACCAATCACGAACTCGGTAACTTGGTTCGAGGAGAACTTCCAGCGAGCGACGATCCTTTTGCAGCACCGCGTTCAGCCACATCAAGCCGTGACTCCCCTGGCGTGACCTGCACCGGGAGTCTTGCGCTGCCTTGATCCCTGCCAAGTCTTCGTCGGACACTCACCAAGCCGAGGCGTAGGGTTTTCTGTTTTGTAGATTGTTCAGAATATTCGAGTCACTATTTGCGAGTCTCTACGAGCCAGGCCATCAACGAGCACTGACAAGCACCGTACACCACCAGCCATCCTCTGAGCCTCATCCGCAACTGATTCCGATAAGATTACGTGCATCCAAAATAGATAATGGTCTTATCTGATTTGATATAAATCGTTTAATTGCTTAATTCCGATAGATTTTGTTATCTAATTGATGTGATTGAGATATTAGGCATTATCCAATTAGTGCCATTGATTGAGTCGAAATAATTGCTAATTTGATCTGTAAAATGTCGGACCATTTTTTTAATTAATTCAACTTAATATTTGGGTAATTGTTGTGCCTAAAGATTGCGGTAATCTCTAATTTAATCCGCGAGATGATGGGTTATTTTTTAGATTATCGTAATCTTTTATTTGACATTTTCGTTGATTACGCGTGCGAATTTGGGTGAATATTATCTTGCGATGAGTGCTTATCCCTTGCTTGATTGTTTCCATAAAAGAAAACACCAAAAAGATCATGTAGGTTAGTTTTTATTTTAAGATACAAAAAAACCCCAAAATAATTGTTTATTTAGTGATATTTGATTTTCAATTTCTTTCTATTTATTTATTGCTATGCTTTTCCTTGAGTGTTACCTTGTTGTGCATCCGCATGAACACCTCATATGTTAGTAGATAGGTTTAAAATCAATCCAATCTACCTGCTAAATATTTTTTTAAATAAAAAAGAAAAGATACCGAAAGGGCATTAGAGTAATCTAGCGTAATTAAGTCCCTGAACTGACAATCTCTGGTTCGTAGGAGTAAAGTAAATCTCTCAATACTTTACTTGGGTTTCTAATCGATCCACCAATCCACCAAGAAATGGATTACATATTAATAACTTGAACCATAAGTCGCGAATTGGTATGGGCTTGAGGGAGTTCGAGCTAGTTTTAAACTTAGTAATCCATTAGTCAAACCCTAAGTGGTGCAACCCGTTCGAGCTAAGGTCGCGACAACAATTAATTGAGAAATGATACAAAAAATCTAAGTAAAATGCTACTCCAATGAACAACTCGACTAAATCATGCTCAAGCATCAACAAATCGATCATATGTGCTAACGAATTAGCTTGTTTATAGGGTAATTTCATCTCTTCCCTTACGTGTATTATGCGTTACGAGTAACTCGCACGTGAAACTTCCGAATTTTGTTCCAAACAAACCATTCTTTAAAATCGATTTTCATCTAACTCCACAGCACCACAACGTTTTTATCTATCATTTCTAAAAAAATCGCAACTCAAAAACTCCTCAATCAAACCTCTTAGTTCAAAATCTACAAAGCTCTAAATTTGTGCCCTAACTTCCAAAATTACTTCAATTAGGTGAATAATGGGTCTTGAAAATACTTACCATGCATTGCAATTTACAGTTAATTTGACTTGCTGGGAAGTTCAAATCATTAACGCGCGAAGATTGTCTCTCTCTTCTTTCTCAGTTGAGCTCTTCTTCATTTTATCCTTTGTTTTCTCCGCTGGCTTGACTTCACTTGAATCATTTAAAGATAGAAATAAAGAGGATGGGCCAAGTTTTGAGAACATGGGCTGGGTTTGGGTCAATTGGGCCTATTATTAGAAAACCTTAGTATAGAAATTAATTTAAATTATCATAGGATGGAAAAGCTTCAATTCGAATTTATAATCTACGGTAGTGATTTTTGTAAAAACATAATTTTGTGGATCTTTGTAGATTACCATTTTAACCACTGTTGAAAATACATGGTTATTGCATTTATCTTCGGTTATGGATATTTTTTGAAATTTAGGGCCAAAGTCGAGAAATTTTTAATGTAAAGATGGTGCACTGCCTAACTAGTAGAAAAACATGTTATGGAATTAACACTTAAGTGATCTTTTTTTTGTTAAAATGACATTTAAGTGATCTGAAAATTTTTTTTGCATTCAAGTGAGCACTCTACACAGCTTTTGACACTTCTAGTGGGTCTTCTCCTCCAAAATCAACCCACCCTTGTCTTTTCATCCTTTCTTTCTACTTGTTTAACCAGGTTACTGCATTATCAGCAAACTCCATCTCGCCTTCTCTGGCACTCGGCCTCATTGCATCCAGGTGTCTCTACTATTGTCCTATCCACCATGAGCGAATCGTTGCCGACTGGGCGCCGTTAGAAACAGAGGCAGCAGAGAAAGGTGGGCTCAGAAGAACAACTATAATGAACTCAGGCAACTTCTCTAATTTTGAAAGACTGAAGGAATTATTAATTAAGTCATATATAGTATCATCATTTAAATGGAGATATAAGATATTGTAATTGGGTTAATGAAACCAAAGGTGTTGAATTTTAGCAATTATCTATTGTCCGTAATCATTTTTTTTAATTAATTGGGTTCTTACATTATATACTTCTTTTATCAATTAGATAATCAAAATTAAAGGCTCTGAGTTTATACCAATCATTTGATATCATACTTAAACTCTTTATATTAATTGGATTTCAGAATTTTATGTTTTTCCTGTTCATGTTAGTTTTATATTAAGAGAATAAGTCAAAATGTTGAAGTGGTAATCAAGTTATCACTATATGTCAAGTTTGACACCCTATGTGGCTACTAAAAACTCAAGAAAACTAAAATAAGAATAAGAGAATATATAAAGAAAATAAAACAAAAGGGTTGCGCTTTTTCCACTTCTCTTAGGCTGCGTTTGGTTGTCCAGATTTCTAGTTATGATAGGATTGTATAGGATATGATATAAAATCCAAGGGATTTGCTATATCCTATTTAATGTTTGGTGTTTCGCAGTAATAAAGCTAGATATTTTTCATATATTACTATGTTCATTATTTGCTATGAACGTTTTAAATAAATAAACCTAAAAATTCCATAAACGGAGATGATAAAAATTTCTCACGACACTCTTACCTATTTCATTTTTATTTATTTTTTATTATTTTCCCTCTCTTTTTTAATTAGTTTCTTTTTTATTTCTTCCCCTTCCATCATTCTCCAAGTAAAAGTTTATTAAATAGTAAACTATACAAATATGCCTAAAATATGTAATAAATATAAGTACTAAACATGTATATATATGTGAAATTTATATCATAAGATAGAAAGAAATTTGAATATATAAATAAAAATAAGAATAAATAAAAACAAATCTATTTTTATTTTTTTGTTATTTTGAATTTTTTATATTAAAATTCAAATATTATTTATATTCGAATATTATTTTAATTTTATTAATTTAACAAGTTTGTTATTCGAAAAAAAATAACTTTTATATTATGGATATTAGAAATCCTATCCACCTTTATCTCACCCCCCCGTGAGATAATTTTATCCGGGCTATATCCCTCCTATATCCAACTTTATCTTATCTTGAGCAAGCACCAAACACGTGATAAGATAAAATTTATCCTATTCTGAATTTTATCTCGACTATCAAATGTGGCCTTATAGTTTAGACATTCCTCTTTTGTTGTTGTTTTGACCATCCTATCCCTTGTGGGGTCTACCACTTTTGCTATAATTTTTGGTTCCTTTTTTTTATTTGGTCAACTATTTTTATTACTTTGAGTTAAAATAGGAAGGGATATGTTCACTAGAAGCCTTAAAACCTGTCACCAAAGTATAATTAAGTCATAAACTTACAAATGGTGCAATCGAGTCCTAAAACTTGTCAAATTGATTCAATCGAATCCTAAAATTAACACCGTTCAATTTAATTAACAGAAAATGATGACGTGGTTTTTTTTATTTTTTCTATCCAATGTGGCGATGATGTGGCTTTTTTTAAATCATTCTTTTAATATTAATTTTATTTAAATTAAAATTTCAAAAATAAAGCTAAAATTTCAAAAAAATAAAGAAGGAGGAGGAGGAGGACGGCAAGCGGGTGTTGTCGTGGCCTAGCCAAGGGTTGGCAACCCTCATCGACAGTAGGCAAGGGCCTATGGGCCCTCTCCCAAATCGGGCAAGGGTCGCCGGCCCTTGCATAGACCTAGTTGAGGGTCGCCAGTGGCAGCCGACCCTTGCTGATTTGGGGGAGGGCCGCCACTGGTTGGGGTTAGTCGCCACTGGTGACCCTTGGGTAGGTTTAGGCGAGGTCCGATGACCCTTGCCCGATCTGGGAAGGGCCGCGACACCTCACCCAAATCTAGGCGCCTGCCGTGGATGAGGGTCGCTAGCCTCTGATCGGGGCCCAGGGACCCTTGCTTGCCGTCCCTCCACCCTTGTCGGCCCCTCCTGGCAATGGTGGGGCGACGAGGAGGGCAAGCCCTCCCTCCCCGCCTATCCTCCTCCTCTCATTTTTAAATTAATTTTAGCCTATTGTTAAATTTAATTTTAAAAAAAGTAGCAATAAAAATCAAATTCGGTCCAAAACAATGTCGTTTTAGTCACGTCATCGTCACATAGGAGAGAGAAAATATTAAAATAAACCACGTCAGTGCTACGTCAGCATTTTCCGTTAGTAAGTTTGACAGTGTTAATTTTAGGATTTGTTTAAATCAATTTGATAAGTTCTAGGACTTGAGTGTACTTTTTGCAAGTTTTGAGACTCAATTGCATTTTGTTGACAAGTTTAAGGACTTCTAGTGAACATATCCCAAATAGGAAAGTGATAGATTCTAAGAGTTTATGAAAAGGTCGCACGTTTTTCACTCTTTCTTTCTTTCCACACCTCCCACTCATCTCTCTATTCTCTCTGCATGTCATTCTCTTTTTTCTACGCCTCCCATTCCTTTTTCTTCTTCTTCTTCTTCCACAAATGTCTCCTACATTTGCAATCCTCAAAAGAACTACTTACTTCAATAATTTGCGCCTTCCTTATTCGCTATTGGAGGTACAGTTCTGGCGAAAGCTTAATTTTTAAATTTTTAGTTTTCTTGGTCTTACATTTGCAAGAAGAGGAGAGAAAAATATAAAAAAATGAAAGAGAGAGAAGCGTTACTTTTCAATACTACCTTCGATGGTGCAAGAAGAGCCTGCATGCAAAGAAAAGGGGCTCATTAGGGAGGTCACCAGTGAGCCTACTGCCAATACTAGTGAAAGTGTGGAGAAAGATGGGGTTGGCATTATAGATAAGAAACATAGTACAACAGGGTTTGTGGAAGGAGAAGGAGAATGAGAAGTGGAAGTTGTGGAAGAAGAAGCAGGAGAAGAAGAAGAAGAAAAGAAGAGGTGGAAGTTGTGGAAGAAGAAGCAGAAGCAGAAGAAGGGAGAAGAAGAAGAAGTAGTGGAAATTGTGGAAGAAAGAGAAGAAGAAGCAGAAGGAGGAGGAGAAGAAGCAGGAGAAAGAGAAGGAGAAGGAGTGGAAGAAGAGGAAGAAGAAGTGGGAGGCATAAAAAAAGAAACCGGCTTATAATAGAGAAAATAGAGAGATGAGCAAGAGGCTTGCAAAGAAGGAAAGTGGGACCCATGTGGAATAAAAAAGAAACAAAATAAAAAGAGATCATATAAAATTTTAACAGAAGTTGTGGGCTACCCAAAAGATAGGATGGTCAAAACAATAAATGAAGGGGTGTCTAAACCATAAAAGGAGTAGAGAAAGCATGACCACAACAAAAAGGGTTTTGGCAACGGAAGAATATAAAATAGAAGGAGTCAATCCCTTGTCCAGCTAAGTTCATCACATACTCAAAATATGAGTGATCAGTTCCAAGGTGGACCGGTTTCCACCCGGGAATTGGGAACCAGATCATAAAGGTGGGTCCAAGTTTGTGAAACCTAAAACCAACCCACTTGGCCCTAGACCTACCCGAGGACCGACTGGTTATGGGGGGGGTTTAGGAATCGGCTGTATTTCCTTTTTTTTTTTTTCCTATTCCCTATAAAATTGCAAGTGTTATTGCATAGTTTAAACTACTACACGAGGATGTTAATTAAACTAGCTCACGATAAGCTAAGCATGATGATCATCTCTACAAACAAAGTTACAATGATCATTAACTACCAAGTCCGTGAGTTTGCCACAAAATTTGCCAATCATAACAATCACTACAAGAGTTTGCCACAAAGCTCACAAGCTTCACGTCAAATGTATCCACAGTCTACATTACCTAACACGTGAAAAAGGGTTTGGCAAGAGCTCGCAAGGGCATGGAAGCAAAATATTCCTTCCACTAAGCGAGAAAATAATGAAAATTAGGGTTTTGAAAATTTAGATTAATAAAATTAAAAGAAAAATCGGTCTAGTCCAGATGCTCCAGGTGGGTGGATCCACAATTGGAATATCACCGGTTCTAAAGTTTAGAAACCAGGAGTAGTCCAAAATCGACAAGGTCTTTTTGCTCAATCCCTAACTCAAGAAAGCTCAGACACTAACAGGGACATGCGTACTGCCACAGGAAAGTGTCCAAGAAGTTCCAATAAGAGATTATTTTGGAAATACAAATTTCAAGAAGTAATCTATTTTCGGGTTTATTTTGGAAATTGAAATAATTTGAATGAATTTATTTTTTGGGTTTGAGAAATTAAAATACTGAAAAGTAAATTTTATATTTTCAGATATATTTGTATATGTTTTAATTCTAAAAAATAAACATGAAGAGATACTCTATTATCAGTTTGAGACCGTGGGTGGCTACGGCTAATTAAAATTTTCCAAAAGTGGTGTTTCTTAAATTATGACCGTTAATTCGGAAACAAACAGGCATGACTGTTCATATCTCCCCTTTCATAATTGCCATTTATTTTTTCAAGTGATTGTCTGGATCACTTTTCTTCTCTCTCGAAAAATTGTCATTAAGAAATAAAGTGATACGCCTAAAAAGAGGAAAGCTGTCCGTGTTATTATCTCCCAACAAGCAAGACTGTCAAGATTGAAGATCAAGTGGCAATTGTTGGTGGATCGATAGCGTTTCCCGTTTTCTAATTCTTATTTGAGGAAGTTAGCAAATAATTTTTTTTTAAATTACCAACTTTTCTCATCTCCAATAAAAAAATTAACTTTCCTTATCTTTTACCAACTTTTAAATGAAATTACAAATTTATATTTGAGTGACTTACGAACTTTTCTCCTTTTAAGTGATCATATAGGTTTGGAATGTTAATTTTCATTTAAATTTCTTGCCGATGTTTATTTGATTTTTTTCAATATACTAATTTACCAATTCTTTCTACAAAATAACCAACCTAAATTAGTGTAATTGCTAACTTTTTTTCAATTAAGTTAACAACTAATTTTGCATTTCTGATTCTTATTTTAATTAGTTATCAGCATTCAATTGCTTTTAAAAAAAAAACTGCCAACTTCACTTATTGAAAATTGTTAGTCAATTATAAATAGGATGCTTTTACTTCGATAAAGTAGTTTTCAAGTGTATGAAATCAAGCTGTAACTCTGTGAGTCTGTTGTCCTCTCCAACCCCATAAAGGAAATCGCGGTTTGCACTCTGCACCTTGCTCAACAATCTGGATTAACCATAAGAGAGAATAGCTGGAAAGAATAGAGCAGACCAATTATAAATGACCAAAAAAAAATGGACATCTAAACTGACAACATAAGTTTTACCACAAAAAAAAAAAACTGACAACATAAGATTGGACAAGCCTGGACAATCGTGAGGTGAATGTGAGATAAACCAGGAGGGAGGTTGATGGATAGGAAAAGTGTCAGAAAAGTCCTAAATCTATTGTATTGATGTCAATTTAGTTCTAAATATTTTTTTTATGTCAATTCAGTCCTAAACATTTTCTCTTTGTGCCAATTTAGTCCTTCCGGCTAATTTTGACTGGATTTTACTGACATGGACGCCGGCTAGCTTACGTGACACCGCCGGCGATAATATGGACAACTTTTAATGATATATTAATATTTTTTGAATTTTTTAAAAATTATATATATATATTTTTTTTCTTTTCCTTTCTTCTTCCTCTAGTTGGTCGCCGGTTCAACGACCGATTGGAGGCCAAGGCCAGTGAGCCCTGCCAGCCTCACTAGCGGCGAGCCTCGCCCTCGCTAGTGGCCGTGAGGTCGTAGCCTCTACCAGCCGCTGGGCGAGGCACGACCTCGTCTGATCTGGCGAGGTCGGGCCTCACCCATGGTCGGATCTGGCTAGGCCGGGCCTCGCTAGCCCGGCTCGAGGTTGCCCTCGCGACCATTCGGCTAGGTCGAATGGCCGCGAGGGCAGCCTTGCATTGGGCTAGCAAGGGTTGAGCCCCAATGGCCATGGGCGAGGCCCAACCTCGCCAAATCTGGTGAGGTTGTGCCTCGTTCAATCGCTAGCAAGGGCTCAAGCCTTCGCCAGTGGCCATGAGGTAGCGGGCGAGCCTCGCCAGCGGCCAACGGGGTTCACCGGCCTTGGCCTCCAATTGGTCGCCAGACTGGCGACTAGCTGGAGAAAGAAGAAAGGAAAAGAAAAAAAAAACTAAATTTTTTTTTGAAAAAAATTAAAATATTACTAAAAGTTATCCACGTCATCGCTGGCGGTGCCACGTAAGCCAGCCAGTGTTCATATCAACAAAATCCAGTCAAAATTAGCCGGAAGGATTGAATTGGCACAAAGACAAAATGTTTAGAATTGAATTGGCACTAATAAAAATTTAGGACTAAATTGGCACCAATGCAAAATGTTTAGAACTTTTTCAAAATTTTTCCTGTTGATGGATTACTTGGCGAACGCAATGATTTCACTTGTGAGGTGGCAATTATGCTTAGCATAGGCTCTTCAAGTCTTGTCGATCGCAATTTAATTTTCCTTTTAGTTAGTTAATTTGATTAGGAATCACAACTAACCAATTACGGCTGATTAGGAGCCTCCGAGAGCTCATCTTACTCCTGCGAATAATAAATTCTGAATACGGGATCTATTCATATTAGATTAACCTAACGCGTCTTGGTAAAAAGGTTTAGCATGCAATCTTTGTCAGCTAAATCCCGCAACAAGTAAAAAGTCATTATGCAGGGGTGCAAAAGCAATTAAAATAAATAAGTAAAAATAAATAAATAAGCAGATAAATTAAATTAATGAAGAAGAAAGTAAAGAACCCGAGTCAGGAGAGGACCACATGAGCTATGCATCAAATATAAATATAAATGTGCATTTAATTGAACTAATGAGTATTTGCTTGATCTAAATGGCGAGAATAAAGTACTAAGTGCGATACAGAGAATAAATTTAGTCTAATTCCATGATATACTTCCTATTTAGATGCAATCCTTATTATTCATTTGTTTCCTTTCCTTTTGTTGACACCTATTTTTGATTTGCCCAAAATTAATTATGCAAAATTTAGGAATTAATTTGTTAGTTCCTAAAAAAAAAAATATTTCTATTTAAATGCATTGCATGTAGAAATTATGCATATTTGTATTAATAGGGTCTATTAAAAAGTTAATTTTTAAAAAAATTAAATTAACTAATTAATTGATTAATTAGTTAATTAAAAAAAAAATCAAGTCGGGCCGGGTCGAGGCCAGGCCGACCCGGCCCGTTCCAGCTTTCCTCCCCCGTGCGGCCCAACCTTCCTCTTCTCTTTTCCTTTTCTTTTCCCCCTGCCGGCCCAACCCGCTTCTCCTTTATTTCCTCTCCCCCTCCGCGTGAGATGGGCCTGGCCCAGCCCAGCTCAGCCTTCTCTTCCTCTTCCCCCCCCCGCGCCCCGTCGCTGTCCGTCTCTGTTTGCTCGTGTCCGTCGTCACGCCGACGCACGGCGGCGCCGCCCTTCGTCATCGTCGTCAGCAGGCCAGAGGAGGGCCGAACGAGCACGCCGACGGGACTGGCATTAATTGCCAGTCCCGTCCTCCCCGGGATTCCCGGACCTTCCCCCCTCTCTCCTTCCTCTGCTCTGCTCCGTTTGCGCTTACCCCCTGCACCGGCCTAATGGCTGCGAGTCGCGGCCAGAGTAGGCCGGTGCAAGCCATCATCACCGCAGACGCAACGGAGCAGAGCAGCATCTTCACCGTCGTCGCTGCCTATAAAAGCCGAGGAGAGAGAGAGAGGCAGGGTCGGCGTTTTTGAGAGAGAAACAGAGCAGGGAAAGAGAGAGAAAACAGGGAGGGAATAGAGAGAGAACGAAGAGAAGAGAGAGAGAGAGTATGACCGAGGCCTCGCCGGAGCAAACCAGCGACGTCGTTGCCACCGTGAAGAAGCCAGAGCCCCGGTCGGCCATTTTCCAGAAAAAGAGTGACAGAGAGAGAGAACAAGAGGGAGAACAGAGAGAGAGAACGCAGAGAGAGAGGAAGCAGACCGGGAGTTCGCCGGAGCCGTCTGCAGCGCCGCCGTCACCCGCCAGACCAGCCAGAAGCTCCCCGATGCGCCGCCGACATGTGAGCTTCCTCCGGCCCCTGTTTTGCTCTGTTTTCCGGCACGGTTAGGCCGGGACTCGTGCCGGCCGAGTCGCGTGATTCCCGGCCCATGCCGTCGCCGTTCCCGGTCCCCACTCGTAGTTGAACGTCAGCCGCAGCCGTCGGAGCCGACCGTGCCGCCGGAGGAGGTCGAAATCGGCTGATTTCCACCGCGCCCGCCAGGTGTTCGACACAATACCCTAGAGAAGCCGATTCTGATTTGGCTCGCCGGCCGGCGAACCGACGGCCAGACGGCGAACCAGGCTGTCTGCGACGTTGTTGACGGCCCCAGAGGCCGTTCCAGCCAGCGATGCCGGCCTGGGTCAGCCGGTGGACGGCCGATTTTGGCCCCGCCGGCGCCCTCCCTCCGCGGGTCTGTGAATTCGGGTCAGACCGGACCCGAATCATCCGATCCGACCCGGGTCAACGCCCGGGTCGGATCCGTTGACTCGGGTCGGTTCCGATCCGACCCGGATCATCCGATTCGACCCGAGTCAACGACTGGGTCGGATCCGTTGACCCGGGTCGGATCCGACCCGATTCGGATCAACCGAACCGACCCGGGTCAACGCCCGGGTCGGATCCGACCCGACCCGACCGGTTTTTTATTTTTATTTTCTTTTATTTTATTTTTAAAAATTTTAAAAAAATTTTTTTAAAAAAAATCAAAAAATTAAAAAAAAGGTTTTTCTTTTCTTTTTTATTTTCCGTTTTTTAATTGAAAATAAAAAAAATAATATTTTCAAAAAATAATAATATTTTCGTTTTTTTTGAAAAAAAAAATTTCAAAAAAAAAAATCAATTTTTTTGTGACTTATCTAAGTGTTCTAATCCTTTATAATTATGCATGTTGTTATTTTAATTAAATTAGACAAGTCTGAAATCGCGTGGTAGTATGTTGCATGTTTTATTATTACCGTCGCGTTGTTATTATGCATGTTTTTTAATACAATTACATGAACTGCCGTGTTTTGAATGTCATCTGGCTTAGTTAGGGCTAGAACTATAGGCTGCATGACTGCTAATCGTTTATGATTACGCACTCGCTTGATCACCTCACATGTTAGGATAAAGGTCCTAAAATCAATCCAAATTGTCTGACAAATGTTTTGGAAATGAACAGGGTAAAATGGTACCGAAAGGGCATTAGTTATCCAACTAGTGTAACCAAGTCCCCGAACTCAGTTAATCTCTGGTTCGTAGGAATAGGGTGATTCTCCCGTCACCTTATTTGGGTTTCTAATCGACCTACCCCTAATCGATTAGTGGCGACTCCTTGATATAAACCATTTGCATGTTAAATATTTAACCCTAAGTCGCGATATGGTATGGGCTTGGGAGAGCCCGAGTTAAGTCCTAAACCTAGACCTAGGACGTACCAGGCGAGCCCCTTGTTTTTTGCATGTTGTCCAAAAAGGCTCGGGAGTTCGGTCGCGACAGACTGGCGACTCCGCTGGGGACTTGCGTTTTTAAAAGTGGACTTAAGCCAAATTTTTCCCTGTTCAAAATAATTTTTGTTTGGCAGCAAGGACTCCAGGTATGACCCTGACAGTAAGGTGTTATTTGTTCTTGCAGGTTCGAATTGATTGTTTATAAATTGTTGTGCATGCTTTAATGATTTAGCACTACACTATTGCACACACGACCACGCTGCCGGACCTGGGCCGCAATAGGGCATTTTAGGATGGTGTTGAGAAAGATACGACCTCGAACGCGAGCCCGCGATGTAGAGGTTGCCTTTTTTTTCCCCGAAATTTATTTCTAAAAAATCGTAAAGAAATATCTTTAGCCGCTATTCGTGTGACTATAAGATATTCCTTTCGATTCGGCCGAGGTTAAAAGGACTTGACACCAACGCGAGACTGCGACGGTCAGGCACCCTTTTAATTTCACTTTGCTAAGCCGGTCTAAAATAGAAATCGAACCTCACTCCTCATGTGTATGTTGTTGTGATTGCCATGGTTCAAGGAAAGGTATATATTCTATCCCTTCTCATTTTATTATGCAGCCTACTAATTCAATTGATTTGTTATTATTAGGCCACCCGTTGATTGCATTCTATACACGATGGGAAGAAATGATGCCCAATTTGTCTCAGCTCCTAAGAAAATTTCTGACACGGTGGGACCGACGAGACGAGGGATACACTTATTGCGGAGCTTGTCCATGAAAATAAACAGCTCCGAGAAGACCGTAGCTTTCCCATCGTTTATAAAATGAGCATCCGGGAAGGGCGCCTTTTTTGTAAAAGCCCATGTATTTTATATTTTTCCCAGTAGTTATATTAGGGATCTTGGTTTTTATCTGTAAAAATGTTTATGGGTTGTACTAATGTTAATATAGCTCGGACCGTTTTTTTAAGCTTCAAATAAATTTTCCTGCCCCTTTGTGACACCACCGCGGCCTTCGGCCCAGTGGTATCCGGGGATGACGCGTAACGGTCCGAGGCGACCGGGGTTCGAACCCCGGGGACGCCGCTTGTAATGTTGATATTAATAAAAACCCTTTTTGCTTATTTTTTCTTTGCAAATAAAGAAAATATGTAATAATATTATGACTAGGTCATAAAATGATTCTTTATCGGGCATTATACTTATTTATATCAGCGTTTTTGCAGGTAGTTACAAAAAATGGCCAAAGAAAATGCCCGTCTCAATAACATGGAGGACGAGATGAAAATGGTCCTCAATGCGATCCAAAATCTCACGAAGCAGGTGGAATCCATTCAGGGCAAGCTCACGCCCACACCTGCAGCAATTGAAGTGGTGTTACCACCACCATCTACTGGAAAAGACAAAGCCTTCGCCGGCGACAGCAACATGCCCCCGCTAGAAGAAGATCCGCTTCCCCTTGCTGTCAGGAAGCCTGAACTTGAAGCTGCACCGATGATAGAGCATGACAAACGCCTTGCAAAAGTCGAAGAGATGCTGAAACAGCTACAAGACCCGCATCATGCTGTTCCACTTGACCTGTCTATATACAAACGGGTCAAAGTACCAGAAAAGTTCAAGATGCCGGAATTCGAGAAGTACGATGGTACCTCGTGTCCCAGACATCATTTGCACATGTATCATGTGCGGATGACCCAGTACGTTGACAATGAACCCCTCATGATTCAGACCTTTCAAGCGAGTTTGACGGGTCCAGCTCTGACATGGTATATGTCGAAAGATATGGATACTTTTAAGTCTTGGGATGATACTGCTGATGCATTCCTTAAGCAATATCAATTCAACCTCGACGTCACCTTTACCCGTGACGATCTGGAACGCGCTGAAAAGAAGAAAAGTGAGTCCTTTAAGGAGTACGCCACTCGATGGAGAAACTTGGCCGCACAGGTTACCCCACAACTCACTGATCAAGAACAAGTGAAGTTGTTCATAAAGTCGCTTCCGTACGAATACAGACACCGACTGGTTGGTGTCACTGCTGAATCCCTTAATCGTCTTGTTCCTGTGGGCGAACGAATTGAAATGGGATTACGTGAGGGATAGTTCACAGACCCCACTTCCACAAACAAGAAACTCGGCATGAAGAAGGAGAAAGAACCCCTGACAGATACGGATGTTGCATACAGCCAAACCATTCGTCCTTCCCCAATGGTTCAGATGAGCAGAGGACAGCAACCGGCCTCAAGTCGCAAGCCGCCCCAAAGGCGAAATAGCAAAAAGCAATTCACGCCACTCCCTTTGCCTATGTCTCAGATCCTGCCTGTTTTCCTGGAAAAGAGATTGCTTGCTAAAGAACCAAAGCGTGAAAATCCTGAGCATTTCCCTAACTACGATCCATCCAAAACGTGTGATTATCATTTGGGTGAAACGGGGCATTCCGTCGATGACTGTGTGGTCCTGAAAAATAAGGTCCAGAAATTATTGGACGCAAAGATGTTTTCATTCTGCAATGCACCGCCCAATCAAGCAGGAGGCGTGGATGTCGTCATTGAGTAAACTGTAGACTCAATTTTCCTCCCTTAGAATAGATGCATATTTAATAGTTTGAATGCTCCTATGTGGGAACTTCTCTTGCTTTCTAAAGTCTGAGCTGTTTTCTAAGATTCCCAGTTTTCTGAATTTGTAATTATGCTTGGAATTTTAGTATTGCAATTTCCATTCAAACAAATGTAATTCGCTTGAATTATTCAAAAGAATTACAAATGTTTTATTTTGAGGGCCTGAGGAAGTATCCCAAACCGGCCCGTTGATGATATCCAACCATGCAAAGGAAAGTGCTCTGAGGCCCGGGCTTCCTCATGCTTCCTCGTTTTTAAACTTTTGAAAAAAAAAAACGAGTGTTTTATCATTTTTCAAAAAGGCAAAAAAGAACAGTGGTGGAAAAACGTGCATACTCATAGCCTTGTTTGTTTTTCTAACTCACTCATTTTGTGTCTCAGAGCATATTCCTTTCTGATTTGTTATTACAAAAGGGACATTTGGAAATGGCACAAACTGAAGAACACTGGTAATGCTACCAGACCAATTCATTTGACAGGGGCAGTCCGAGCAAAGATCAGCCAACCTTCAAAATGAAATATGAGATAATGAAATGGGGAACATGCTAGACCCTGACGTGCTAGCAGACCGGATGGAGCACTAATGTTGGGACCTCTCGAATGAAACCCGACGAAGGAATGCTTAATTGGAAGAGTAGACTAGGGGGCAAGCAGTCCCCCAGTCCATAAAAAAGGGTGTATTTCGTTCCTAAAGTTTACCTACTTTAGCATAGAAATGACACATTCTTTCCTTTTATGTAGGACAAATTTGAGTAAAGATTCTGTGCAGGCAGCTGGAAATGACTTCGCACATAACAAAATAGCATCAAGGCCAATCCTGACAACCACGGAAGTGTTGATGTCAGTCATGCCCACAACGGTCAAAGACCTTTAAAGTAGAGATTAGCTTTGCTGCGAAGTTCCCCATGCAAGCAATTGCACATACCCTGTGTATGTCAGGAATTAGAGGATTTTCGAGAAATGCCTCAACATGCCAGAACTGCGTTAGCACAGCATGCGCTAACAATAGGACTTTCGAATTGGAGGCACCCCTAATTATAGAGGATCTCATTCGAGCTTCGAGACCAAGAGCATGGAGGAGCAGACTGAGATAGAGAAGGCTGAACAAAGTAAAGAGGATAAAAGACTCTGCTAGCTTTGAAGGCAAAATGGAAGAAGGGTAATCTGTATCGTTCCCAATTTACCCTTAGTAATCTCACTTCTAACATAAGCTCATGTTTTTGTCAGAAGGGGATTATTGACATCCGATAGAACTCAAGATGTTGTCAATCTAATTTCAAATGAAAGGAATCACGAAGGGTAATGTTGTATCGTTCCCAATTCCTGTTTTTCAAAAAGCCGTTCATTAATACGGTCTTTCCTATTGCCTTGCAGATTTACCTCACCATTGTAGTACAGGTAAGTATCTCTGTTTCTAAAAACTTTTCTCATAAAAGTACAAAGAAGCAAAGAAAGAGGAAACATGTTAAGGCAAATGAATGCTTAACCTTTCTCCAAATGCATTGCATATCTTTTGGAAAGAATCTTGCATGGTAATTCTTCCTGTTTAATTCACCAATTCCCCCGTGAAAATTGTGACAATTCGACAAAGGGTGTTGAACTGCTCCAATGTATTGAACGAGGTGTGTCAGGATGACGAGAGGCAATCCTTAATCTATACACATTCTCAAGTACCAAACTCTTGCAAGATGAGTGAAAGAGTTTCATTTCTACGAGGTAAAGGGATTTCTCGCATAAGGTACGGTAGCCAAAATGATGAGAGGCAGTTCATTTCTCTGCCCCATACACTACCATTAATCCTTTGCTTAACCATTTTTGAGCCCACACACTTGGAGGTTCCTTTTCAAATCACCCCTGTCAAGAACCACCCCACATTGGGGCAGCTTGAGGTCCGACGGTCCTCAACAGAGTCCTCCAAGACCAGTACACCATCGACAACCAGACAATCGAGGTTAAGAGGGCTTCGTCAAAAGAGAAGCAGCAAACTAATGCTTGTCCAAAGTGTCAATATCTTATTGATAACAGTGATGTTTTCACTAAGCAAGACAAGAAGGATGAGGAGTTTGTAATATCTAAAATTTTCTATGATCATCAGCTGCAACAGCTCACACAAGGTGAAAAAGATGAATAGAAATTTTCTTGCTCTCACTTGCATTAATCTTTGAGTGTTTTTATTGCAGATGAACTCTTGCGTTAATCTAAATGCCCTAGAATGACGAAGAGCAATTCTTTTTCTATCCCATACACTCATATCCCTTGCTAGCCCAATTGAGCCGGTAATTTCATTTCGTATGAACCCAATTGGTGATCATCCCCCACACCGGGGCAAGGCAAAAGTCACCACAATTTGAGCATCACGGTCTCAAGTACCGATTGAAGATGAAGACTCCAAGAGCCTAAAAACATTGTTCTGTTCAACTTTGTTTAGGCTAGTCCTGACAACACCAAGAGAACAAAAAAAAAATGCTGAAAACTGGGGGCATGAAAAAGCAGTGTGCCAGGTAAAAGCAAGGCCAATGCCCATGAATGGAGATCTATGGGCGTGATGAAAGCGCTCTCAAATATCTCAAAGACATTAAGTGGTGTAGAATAGACGATCCCAAAGGGTTGAGACTTGAGTTCTCCTTTGATGTAAATTCCTACTTTAAGAACTCTGTCTTGACAAAGATCTGTCACATGATAGAAGAAGACGAACCTATTCTCGAGAAAGCAATTGAGACAGAGATAGAATGGTATCCAGGAAAATGCCTGACGTAGAAGCTCCTCAAGAAAAAGTCATCAAAGATGCTAAAACACAGGATTACCCAGGGAGTTTGCCAGAAGGATCCTGACGGCGAAGAAGAAAACTGGTGACAATACCAAGATGAACACCAATTCTCACCCATATACACATTTTTGAGCCTAACGATCATTTCGTTCCTCAACCCGTAAACCAAGCCCACGTTACATCCCTCATGAAGTCTCTTCTGACTAGGGCATTTGAATTAACGTGGAATTTCAAATGTTTATAAACAACGCTTGAAGAAGTGCGAGCAAGACTATTTTCTATCTCTTTTGCAGGGTTCTTAACTTGTAAACCCGGAGATAATTGCAGAATATTTTCTTTCATGGCCTTGACTCGGACAGTCTCCTTTGTTAAGCCATTGACCAAGCCTACATTACGACCCTGAAGAAGACATCTCAGATTGGCAGTGTCGTACCGCTTGCGAAAAAACTCAGACCCTTGTTGATGTGATAGCGGTCAGACTGAGTGTTTTCGATGTTCCCGCATTAATGGACGGGACAAACAACCCTTTTCAATGAGAGCAAGTGGAAAGTCCTCTCTGACTGAAGGTCTCTCGTTCAGCATCTCGAAAAGTCCACCTCACGAGCAAAAATTGTCTTAATTGACCCTCGGTGGATGCTTGGTGATGCGAACATGGTAAAATCATCATGCATGAACTTACAAATGCATACTCTGGATTAGCCCAGCTTGTCTATCCTTGATGAATGCATGCATGTTTGTGCTAATCATCTTTGACAGTTCAGAGTTCTAATCCCCAGTGATAGAATACAAAAATTCGGGCGCCGGAGAAGCCCTCATTATCATCCCAAGGGAGATGCCCCGGAAAAGGTTGGTTATTCAACAGATGATACATCAAACCTTCGGGAATGTGCCCAGGTAAGTACATTCTACCCTTACCTAATCTCAAAATCATCAGATTTCTTTTCAAACTACCCAGAAGGTAAACCAGGTATTGCTTTGAAAATGAAATGCATCTTGACTCGCGATCAAGATATTTCGTACAATATTCAGGAATAGCCTCAGTTGTCTATTTCTCCAATGAATGCATATGTGTTTGCACAAAGAAAAACTTGTCTGACAGGAGACATGCCCTTAAGAGGCAGGAACGCGTCCAGGTAAGTATATTCTACCCATGCCTGGTTCTAAAAATCCATGTACCTATAATTGTTATGGTGCCATTTGAACATTGGACTGACCTCTCTGTTCACCCTTTTGAGCACGGAACTGACTCCCTCTGTTCACATCAAATCCTCGGGCGGGGACCCCGAGGTGCTCATCGTTTGAGCTTTCCAAGACCTGATGGCGAGGACCCGGCAGGTAAACCATCAAATCCTCGGGCGGGGACCCCGAGGTGCTCATCGTTTGAGGTGCTCATCGTTTGAGCTTTCCAAGACCTGATGGCGAGGACCCGGCAGGTAAACCATCAAATCCTCGGGCGGGGACCCCGAGGTGCTCATCGTTTGAGGTGCTCATCGTTTGAGCTTTCCAAGACCTGATGGCGAGGACCCGGCAGGCAAACCATCAAATCCTCGGGCGGGGACCCCGAGGTGCTCATCGTTTGAGCTTTCCAAGACCTGATGGCGAGGACCCGGCAGGCAAACCATCAAATCCTCGGGCGGGGACCCCGAGGTGCTCATCGTTTGAGCTTTCCAAGACCTGATGGCGAGGACCCGGCAGGCAAACCATCAAATCCTTGGGCGAGGACCCCGAGGTGCTCATCGTTTGAGCTCTCCAAGACCTGATGGCAAGGACCCAGTAGGCAAACCACCAAATCCTCGGGATAGGACCCCCAGGCATTTTGGCAAAATCCAGTCAGTCAAGGCGACCGAAGAAAGGTTCGGGTCCTAGATAAACCATTTCCCCCCGTCAAGGCGACCGAAGAAAGGTTCGGGTCCTCGACACACAATATCAATTATCTGGAATTACTCTACCCTTCGGCAAGGTAAGTAGCCCCAGGTATGTTTTTATTTGCTTTAGCATGCATCATCTTATTGCATCAAAAAAATGAGACTCCCAGTCTTGCCAAAAATAGCATTCATTGAGCATGCATGGGCCAAATTTAGGTGTCATTTTATCTTTGAACGTAACCTCTGCGAGCTCAAACTCTGTGAGCTCACCTTTAAAGAGGGGCAGCTGTTGACACCTATTTTTGATTTGCCCAAAATTAATTATGCAAAATTTAGGAATTAATTTGTTAGTTCCTAAAAAAAAAAATATTTCTATTTAAATGCATTGCATGTAGAAATTATGCATATTTGTATTAATAGGGTCTATTAAAAAGTTAATTTTAAAAAAAATTAAATTAACTAATTAATTGATTAATTAGTTAATTAAAAAAAAAATCAAGTCGGGCCGGGTCGAGGCCAGGCCGACCCGGCCCGTTCCAGCTTTCCTCCCCCGTGCGGCCCAACCTTCCTCTTCTCTTTTCCTTTTCTTTTCCCCCTGCCGGCCCAGCCCGCTTCTCCTTTATTTCCTCTCCCCCTCCGCGTGAGATGGGCCTGGCCCAGCCCAGCTCAGCCTTCTCTTCCTCTTCCCCCCCCCGCGCCCCGTCGCTGTCCGTCTCTGTTTGCTCGTGTCCGTCGTCACGCCGACGCACGGCGGCGCCGCCCTTCGTCATCGTCGTCAGCAGGCCAGAGGAGGGCCGAACGAGCACGCCGACGGGACTGGCATTAATTGCCAGTCCCGTCCTCCCCGGGATTCCCGGACCTCCCCCCCTCTCTCCTTCCTCTGCTCTGCTCCGTTTGCGCCTACCCCCTGCACCGGCCTAATGGCTGCGAGTCGTGGCCAGAGTAGGCCGGTGCAGGCCATCGTCACCGCAGACGCAACGGAGCAGAGCAGCATCGTCACCGTCGTCGCTGCCTATAAAAGCCGAGGAGAGAGAGAGAGGCAGGGTCGGCGTTTTTGAGAGAGAAACAGAGCAGGGAAAGAGAGAGAAAACAGGGAGGGAATAGAGAGAGAACGAAGAGAAGAGAGAGAGAGAGTATGACCGAGGCCTCGCCGGAGCAAACCAGCGACGTCGTTGCCACCGTGAAGAAGCCAGAGCCCCGGTCGGCCATTTTCCAGAAAAAGAGTGACAGAGAGAGAGAACAAGAGGGAGAACAGAGAGAGAGAACGCAGAGAGAGAGGAAGCAGACCGGGAGTTCGCCGGAGCCGTCTGCAGCGCCGCCGTCACCCGCCAGACCAGCCAGAAGCTCCCCGACGCGCCGCCGACAGGTGAGCTTCCCCCGGTCCCTGTTTTGCTCTATTTTCTGGCACGATTAGGCCGGGACTCGTGCCGGCCGAGTCGCGTGATTCCCGGCCCATGCCGTCGCCGTTCCCGGTCCCCACTCGCAGTTGAACGTCAGCCGCAGCCGTCGGAGCCGACCGTGTCGCCGGAGGAGGTCGAAATCGGCTGATTTCCACCGCGCCCGCCAGGTGTTCGACACAATACCCCAGAGAAGCCGATTCTGATTTGGCTCGCCGGCCGGCGAACCGACGGCCAGACGGCGAACCAGGCTGTCGGCGACGTTGTTGACGGCCCCAGAGGCCGTTCCAGCCGGCGGTGCCGGCCTGGGTCAGCCGGTGGCCGACCGATTTTGGCCCCGCCGGCGCCCTCCCTCCGCGGGTCTGTGAATTCGGGTCAGACCGGACCCGAATCATCCGATCCGACCCGGGTCAACGCCCGGGTCGGATCCGTTGACTCGGGTCGGTTCTGATCCGACCCGAGTCAACGACCGGGTCGGATCCGTTGACCCGGGTCGGATCCGACCCGATTCGGATCAACCGAACCGACCCGGGTCAACGCCCGGGTCGGATCCGTTGACCCGGATCCGACCCGACCCGATCGGTTTTTTTATTTTTATTTTTATTTTCTTTTATTTTATTTTTAAAAATATTAAAAAAATTCAAAATTTTTTTTTAAAAAAAATCAAAAAATTTAAAAAAAGGTTTTTCTTTTCTTTTTTATTTTCCGTTTTTTAATTGAAAATAAAAAAATAATAATTTCAAAAAATAATAATATTTTCGTTTTTTTTTGAAAAAAAAAAATTCAAAAAAAAATTCAAAAAAAAATCAATTTTTTTTTGTGACTTATCTAAGTGTTCTAATCCTTTATAATTATGCATGTTGTTATTTTAATTAAATTAGACAAGTCTGAAATCGCGTGGTAGTATGTTGCATGTTTTATTATTACCGTCGCGTTGTTATTATGCATGTTTTTTAATACAATTGCATGAACTGCCGTGTTTTGAATGTCATCTGGCTTAGTTAGGGCTAGAACTATAGGCTGCATGACTGCTAATCGTTTATGATTACGCACTCGCTTGATCACCTCACATGTTAGGAGAAAGGTCCTAAAATCAATCCAAATTGTCTGACAAATGTTTTGGAAATGAACAGGGTAAAATGGTACCGAAAGGGCATTAGTTATCCAACTAGTGTAACCAAGTCCCCGAACTCAGTTAATCTTTGGTTCGTAGGAATAGGGTGATTCTCCCGTCACCTTATTTGGGTTTCTAATCGACCTACCCCTAATCGATTAGTGGCGATTCCTTGATATAAACCATTTGCATGTTAAATATTTAACCCTAAGTTGCGATATGGTATGGGCTTGGGAGAGTCCGAGTTAAGTCCTAAACCTAGACCTAGGACGTACCAGGCGAGCCCCTTGTTTTTTGCATGTTGTCCAAAAAGGCTCGGGAGTTCGGTCGCGACACCTTTTATTTATTTTTATTTTAATGATTAATAAAACCAATTGAAATACAACAATTACAACGCATGATGAAGAAGAACGTGTAATCTATATGCCATAAAAATCTTTGCACCGTGCCTCTGATTTTTACGACAAAACTTGCACTCATAAAAAAGTCGATTTGCACTGGAGCTTTAAACCCTAAATTTACTGCAAGATCGACATTAATGCACACTTGAAAGTAATAAAACGGATGCAACAAATAGCTGGAAAATCAAATAAAAACCTAACTAAATATGATATGAACATGAGAAATAACGAGCAAACATGCGACAAATTGACAAGAGAGACCCGGGACCATCCAAGCATGCAAGCTAAATCCATGCGAAGCGGAAAAGTCAACGGGGAATAATTACATCAAATAACATTCAAACGGGTGACAATAGAGTATAATCATCCCTTATTCAGACAAGGATCACTCTAAACAGAAATAAAGCAACGCCACTAATAGACTAAAGATACATGGGCATTCAGTCGAGCGAGCATAATAGACATCATGGAACAACACTCGTGGAAAATACCCTCTTCATCTCTTCCTAGAAAAATACCCGTGGGAGCAAAACTTTACCAAGACATGACAAAATGGACACATTACATTGGCCTTAGACTTCATGGCCAATTTGGAACGGAGAACAGTAAAATCGATTATGATAGATCAAGATCATGGCCATTTTCATGCCCATTACATGTCAAAATTGGAATGGAGTGAGTTTCTTCGCACTTTCACTACAAGTGACTAATAAAAATGTGGCCCTAACATCAAACAAAATCGATGATTGCTTGCTTCTATTCACTAACTTACCAAACATTGAATTAGGAGGATCAACATGGATTAAAACCTAAACAAATATTTGATATTGAATGATTGGCAACTAATCCCACCCATTTCGAGTCAGAATTAGGTTGGCATATTGTCCGATGTGATGAAACGTCAGCGCATATTGTCCAACATGATGAAATGTAAATGCATAGGTTAGTGACACTATTCTTATTCTGGTAACAAGTGAGTCATAAGCATTTAATTAAGAGGATTGACATGAATTAAAACCCAACAAAGTATTTGACATTGTACGATTGGTAACTAATCCAAACCACTTTGAGTCAGAATTAATTTGACACATTGTCCAATCTAATGAAATGTAAGCACATGTTGTCCAATGTGATGAAATGTAAGCGCAAAGGTCAGCGACACTATTCTTATTTTGGTAACGAGTGAGTCATAAGCATTTAATTAGGAGGATTGACATAAATTAAAACCCAACCAAATATTTGAAATTGTATTATTGGCAATGAATCCAACCCATTTTGAGTCATAATTAGGTTGGCATATTGTCCAACGTGATGAAATGTAAGCGCATAGGTTAACGATACTATTCTTATGCTGGTAACGAGTGAGCCATCGACTATAAATATTGATGATGTCATTCAAATTGATCATTCCCAAAAGCAAAAGAAAGGTTCTATTCAAGCAAAGTGATTAGAGATGTACCTCTAGTCAAGCAGTGGTCTACCAAAAAATTTCTTTTGACAGCAAACGTTGCTTTGGTTAATTTTTGGTAAATCATTGATCCGATCAAAGTTCATTCCTTTTGTCAATAACATGGCAATGGCCAAAAGATGTCGAGTGATGGACCTCAGTAATTTGCAGTTCGAGAGAAGGTTAATTGAGTATTTATTGATTTTGTTTCTATTTCCTCAAGTTCGTCTATTTCTTATCCCTTTTCCCTTTCATTATAATGAGCGATTTTACTCTCTTTTTTTGGTTTCTTCTCTTGGTGCAGGAAAATCGAAAAACATGTTCGTGGCATGAGAATCGAAAAATTCATAAGATATGTTAAGCATTGTTGCGGAAAAATGAGATTCTTGTGTTAATAATTATAGTAGAAGTTAAGTTTATTCGTGACTTCTTTTATGATTGTTTGGTGAAGATTAAGAGAGACTGTACTCTAGACGAGCAAATTTTTGTCACCATGATTGTAATTCAGTATTTTACCTTGTTATTATGTTTGTTTGATGTTTGCACTATGTTAGCGCCCATCGTTAATCATGTAACCTTTTGTTGCACAACATGGAGGTTGGTCTCCATTTGCAGCTTTAAGAAGGACAATGCTCTTGTAGTTCTAGTTCCGAAAAACCTGGTTGGTTTGTTGAAGATCCAGTTTAAACTTAAATGAGCTTTCTTAAGCTCTGTAAAAACTAGACCAATATAATTTTCTACCCTTTTTGATAAATTCTCTAAGATTTATGACTAAGAAGAAAATTTTTACATGGCAAGTGTTTATAATGCTTGAAAATTAAAAATAAACTCGGAAATACATGTCCTCAGATATGGTGCTTAATTATTAGAAAAATATGGATATCTACTAAATTGAGTACCATATAGAAGGGCATGTGTTTCCCAGTTTTTTCTTTAAAATTTTCAAGCATATAAACACTTGCCTTGTAAAACGTTTTCTTCTAGTTGAATTTTCTCTCTCGCTGGAAGAGTTTCTCTACCTTTGGTGTAGCCATGCCTCCTCCTTTCCTCAATCCAAACCCTAACTGTAAACCCTAGCCCTTCCCCTCAAGATCTATGGAGAGTTTCTCTCTCTATCATTCCGTCTCCCCCATACCCTAATCGAAACCACAAAGCCTATTTCGCTACTGTTTTCAGCCATGCATGAAACTCAGTCATGGTTCTATTAACATTGTTCTCATCCCAGTGCTTTTCCTTCCCTCAATCCTCCGAAATACATGGTTCGGACCATACCCATCTTTCAAGCAGCCTTGTATGCCTCTAGAAACCCTAAAATCGATCTATCCCAAAACCCTAGCCATCCCATTGTTTCATCCTTATCTCTTTATCCTCTCCCTCGTGTCATTTAAAACCCCCTTTTCTTTGAAAACCTACCTCTTCTAGGTGTTACTCATGGATGATGTGCGTGCTGGTATTGCTCTACTGACAGCCCCACATAGTCTCAATCCCTCCTTCCCTCCCTCCCCACCGTGAGAACCTGCACTGCAAAACCCCTGCTCGTCTTCAAATTCACTCGCCCCTCACAGCCCTAGTTTGATTGCTCCTACTACTTGAGTCATTTGTCTGAACTATACTCCCTTTTGCCTTGAAGTTGGGATAGTGAGCTCATATGGAGAAGACAGGAGTAGACCCTCGCCTGGAGCTTCTCTGTGAGAAACTGGGAAACATGTGGTCAGTAGATAAAATCATAGACTTAGAGGATGTAGATACTACTGAGCATGAGAAGGATTGTCGGCTGATGCTGATTGGAAAATTATTTACTAATCCCTCTATTAACTTCCAAGCTTTTCAAAATACTATGAAAAAGGCATGGAAGGTAGATATTGTGGACATCACCCTACTGGAGCAGGGATTATTTCTATTCGCATTCAAAACAGAAGGGGAATCTAAACGTGTGCTGAATGGGGGACCATGGTCTTTTGCTAATCACATGCTTCTGCTAAAACCATGGGAACCCAACACTCCTCCCTGATGTTATGATTTCTCGAAGGGAGCCTTTTGAGTACACATTTACGGTATACCTGTGGAATGGCGAAATGAAGTAGCTGTAAGAAGGATTGCTATAGATTTAGGAGAAGTCTTGGAGTTGAAAGTAGAAAAAGGAGGGACTGCTGAATTTGTATCAGGGAAAGTGAAAGTCGAACTGGATCTATTTGCTCCTCTAAAGCAAGGAAATGTCGTTAGACGTGCCGGAAAAAAATTCTGATTGGAGTATAAGTACGAGAGATTACCTCATTTTTGCTATGCCTGTGGCAAACTGGGTCAGTATACTACCCATTGCGCTGATAGTCCTGTAGATGTGGAGAGAATGGAGGAACTTCGTTTTGGGTACTGGCTGAAGGCAGAAGCAAGAGAGTTCAGTCCCATATGGAAGCTCTTCTATGAAGATAAATATGAGGAGAGTGTAGTAGAGGAAATTATACCCAACTCCAGAAATATCGAATCAAATGGAGATTTTCCAGCATCTGCCCCCCAACACTAGCCGGATGAGTAAACCTGACAAGAGAAAGGAAATAGACAGAGATCGTTCAGGTCTATTTCAAGGAGGGGTCAATACTCCATTTCTGTTATTGACTTGGCCAGACAAAGGGAAAGCCCCTCTAAGCCAGAAAAAAGGGCTCACCGCTGAATCAAACCAGAAAAAAAGAGGGGAAAATAGCCAAAAAAACATAAAAGATTCAACCCCTATGGTACAGAGAAGGTAATCCAAGAACCTTTTGATGAGACACGACTCCCCGAAACCCCAATCCAATTTGTAAAGGGAGAGGGTGCACGGGCTTTGGTGGCTAGCGCTAATAAGCCACCGGGGTACCAATGAATATCTTAAGCTGGAATTGTCAGGGGCTGGGCAACCCCCTGATAATCCAGGAACTAGGAGCCTTAGTGGCTCTCAATAGACCCAGTATAGTGTTCCTTATGGAAATGAAGAACAAGGAACCAACAGTTCTCAAGATAAAGAATAGGTTAAAATTTCAATACCATTTTATTGTGAATCTAGTAGGGACTGCAGGGGGACTGGCCCTCATGTGGAATGAAGAAGTTCAGATATCAACAGACTCGTTCTCTGCTGAGTTTATAAATGTCACTTGTAGATGGGAGGGAAACAAGACAGTTATGAGAATTACTTTTTTGCATGCACCATACACTTTTCAGAAAAGAAAACTGCTTTGGGATGAATTGAGGTATATCAACTCTCACAATTCCCTGGATTTATCTTGGTGATTTCAATGAAATTCTATATCATTGGGAGAAGGTAGGAAAGCAAATGGCTGAAAATTATCGGATGGTGGCATTTCAAGAGTTTATTAATGATTGCCCTTTCATGGAATTGGAGGGTAAAGGATGTGCTTTCACCTGGGCAAATAACCAAGAGGGAGATGATTTTATCAAAGAAAAACTAGATCGAGCTTTGGGTTTGCTTAAAATCAACGTTGATGGTGCTTTCTTTGCCGGAACTTCTACTGGAGGGATCGCCGGAGTGTGCAGAGACGCCTCCGGAGTGTTGATGGGTGGGTTCGCCTGAGAGGTGAAGGCGCAATCAGCACTGCATGCTGAAACCCTAGCAGTAATTGAGGGTTTGAAGTTCGCCTCCGAGTGGGAGAAGGAAAAGGGCACACATGTGTTAGCTATGGAGTCTGACTGTCTCACTTTAGTTCAAACACTTATGGGAGCAGATCAAGAACCGTAGGAAGTCATTGTACTTATCAAGAAGGCCGGACCGCACTCTCTTCTCTGCCAAATTTAGGTTTAACTCACTGTTTCATAGGGCAAAATAAAGCTACGGATTGGGTCGCCAAAACCCAACTCCGTTAGTCCCTCCCTCTAAACTGGACCTCTAGCCCTCCCCAACTTTTGTTGGATGTTCTTTGTTCAAAGCCCCCTTGGATTGTTATCCTACTTTAGCTAATTGAAATGAAATGATGTTTATTCGATAAAAAAAAAGTTTTCTTCTTGGTCATAAATCTTAGAGAAATTTTCTTCCAATTATATAAGCATTATAAACACTTGCCATGTAAAAAATTTTCTTCTTGGTCATAAGTCAAAGAGAAATTTTCTTCCGATAATAGAAAATGTCCCAATCTTAATGTTTGTAATTTGATGATTTTAACTTTTGAAAATTTAAGTCATCACGATTGGCCTGCCCATGCAATTTATAATATGGCTTTTCGACATCACATCCAGACTTACTCAAAGGTTGAAAAAAGAACATACAATGAAGAAAACTTCAATTTTCAAGTTTGCCTTCATTAATTTTGTTTGGTTGAGATTTCTTCAGATAGATAAAGTTTGGTTTGCATTATATCATAATCCAAACAAGACCAAATTGAACGCCTTAGTCGTCAAATGGATATTCTTCTGTTGAATGGATAACGGAGAAATTTTCTTATAGAATAGTATTATCTCTGTACTCTTAGTAATCTCTTGAAGATGGGTATCAGGAAAATTATGGTAGTTGCGAAAGAAGGAAGAATTTAATTATATAATCAGTAATTCAACCCCTAGTCGAACGAGGAATTTGGGTTGTCCACATTCAACCAAGACTGAGGTAAGTTTTCTTATTCGTCTCGCTTGCCTTCTGCAACTGAATCAATAAAATGTTGATAATAGATTAAGACCATGGCCTTTTCATTCCTATTACGTGTCAAATTTGGAATAGAGCGTCTTTCTTCACACTTACATCAGTCACGACTAGTCAAATGAAGACATAATATTAAACTGCATCGCACTTACTCACATATTCACTAATTTAGAACGCATTTAATTAGGAGGGTAGACATGAATTAAAGCCCAACCAAATATTTGGCATGCATGATTGGCAACTATTCCATCTCTTTGTAAGTCATAAATAAACTGGCAAGTGTTTCAACTTGATGAAATGGAAGCACATAGGTCATCGAGGCTAATTGAGAACAAATCAAAACTCTCGATATGATATAGGTATACATTGTGATCTTATTGCTTTAATTTTATTTGGTCGATATATTTTCAACTAGATAAAGTTTAGTTGGTGTTAATAATATTATCCAAATACAACCATCAAACACCCTACTTGTCAAATGGATGTTTTTGTGTCGAGTAGATCACAGAGAAATTTGCTTATTGAATAATAGTATCTCTATATTTTTTTTTTGGTAGGTAGGATAAGCTTATCAAGTCGTAATAATCTTTTTATAATGAAAATAAAGAAAAATGCAGAATGGGTAGCAGTAGAAAGAATATGTTTATAAAGTCAGTATATTATCATAAAAGATTATGCCAGTTTGTCAAAGTGGAGGTTATGGTCCTCAATGATTGGCCGAGCACGGAATTTGGCTTGTCCACTGTTCCTAAATTGACATTGGCCAAGAGTGTGCTGAGCCTTCTTATTACTCTCGCTTGCATTTTGGAATTGAGAACAGTAAAATCGATCATAATAATTTAAGACCATAGCCCTCATGCCTATTACATGTCAATTTTTGAACAGAGTGACTTTATTCGCACTTAAATCAAACTCAAGACTAATCATATCCGAACATAATAATAAACTGAATCAATAATTACTCGTTTATTCACCGACTCATAAAGCATTTACATAAGAGGATCAACATGAATTAAAACCCAGCCAAATATTTGGCATTCATGATTAGCAACTAATCCAACTCTTCATGAGTCATAAATAAGTTAGTATATGCTTCATCTTGATAAAATATAAGCGCATAGGTCATCTAGGCTAATTTAGAGCAAATCAAAACTATTAGCAGGATATAGGTATAGGTTGTGATCTTATTGCTTTAATTTTATTTGATCGATATTTCTTCATATAGAAAAAAGTTTGGTGTGAGTTAATAATATTATCCAAACGGAACCATTGAACACCCTACTTGTTAAATAGATATTTTTGTGTTGACTAGATCACCGAGAAATTTTTCTATAGAATGATAGGAATTCTGTTTGCTTATTTTTCTTGTTGGGATAAACTTCTCAAGTCATAATAATCTCTTTAGGATAAGTATGAAGAAAAATACAGAATGAATAGAAGTAGAACGAACATATTTATAAAATCAGCAAATTATCATTAAAAATTGTGCTGATTTTGTCAGAATGGAGGTTGCGAGCCTCAACCACGGGACGAGCGTGGAATATATGTTGTCCACTTGTTCTCAATTGACACTCGACCAAGAGTGAGCTAAGCTTCCTTATTGGTCTCGTTTGCATTTTAGAATTTAGTACAATATAATCGATGAAGATAGATCTAGACCGTGGCACTTTTCATGCCTATTGCATGTCAAATTTGCAATGGAGCAAGTTTCTTCGCACTTACATCACCCACGACTAATAAAATGCGAATCTAACATTAAACAGAATCGATCATCACTTGCATATATTGACCAACTTAGCAAGCATTTACTTAGGAGGATTAATATAAATTAAAACCCAACCAAATATATGACATTGCATAACTAGCGACTAATCTTACCTTTTACGAGTCATGATTATTAGGCTGCCATATGGTCCAACATGATGAAATGTAAGCACATAAATTAGCAGCACTATTTTTATTCAGGTAAAGAGTTATTCACAGGCTATAAGTATGGATGATTGCCATCAAATTGTTCATTCACAAAAGCAAAAGAAAGGCTATATTCAAGCAAAGTGATCAAAGGTGTATTCTGCTCGGGTAGTAATCTACCGGACAATTTCTTTCGACAACAAATTTTACTTTGCAATTTTCTGGTAATCACTAACCTGATCAGAGTTCATTCCTTTTTTCAACGTCACATGGTAGTGTGAAAAGATGTCAGTGATGTGCCTCAATAATCTGTAACTCGAGAGAAACTCATTCATACTCGTAGTATATATAATCTAACCAGCGCAAACCACACATTCCCGGGCAACACCACCTTCATCCCAATTTTAATTAGCCATTCAACAACAGTTCGATTGGCGCCAAAAGAGCCCGGTTTCTTGCGTTTCGAAGTTATGCTTTAGGCTGTTATCACTCGTTTTGATGCAAATTGTGAGATTAAATTGACAGATGCAGCTTCGTTCATGTCAAGGCGCCCAAAAACTGATTCCCCGCGGACTGTATTATCTCCGAAGAAGTGTCGGATTAGTGATGAGTGTCAAATTCTCGATATTGAGATATGGGTCTGAAGTGTTACAGCCTTACAGTTATTCACACAGATTCCGTCGACATATGCTAATCGACATGATTTCCATGAATCCATTGGTTGGCTTGGTTTGGCTCTTTGTTCGCTGCTCGTCCTTATTGACCTCATACGGCTTCTGTCAGTAACGGTCGCATGATGAAGTAGACCAACATAGACCTTCTTTTTCTTTTTTTCTCTTTTGCTCTTTTCTAGGCTCGGGCTGCGATTTTACTTCATCGGATATTTTGCTTTCTGTCTCCTCGTTCACCATACTTCAGCTTAAGCGTAACAAAATCAGAACGTATTTGTGTGTAATGTTTATGTGTGTACTTGTGACTCATTATGATTCATGGTAATCGACACTTTGGGTCTGTCTTATAGTGCTCCAAAGATTGACCATCAAGCAAAGCTTTTGTTGGAGCCTGCCTTTAAGGCCTGGTTTAACTCTGCTTGTTCAGTGACGCAATTATGGAACATAGCCTCATTATGACGTTCTTGATTCAACATTTTAACACAGTTTTACAATACTCCAAGGAATGTTTTCAATTGAAGCTTGTGTTCAAGCCTGTATCCCCAAATCGTCAGTGGAAGTCAGTCTATGAACCTATACATCAAGACGTTCGCATTCTATCCAAAAAGATTTCTGCGATGAAATTCTTAAATCTCCAGGTTTGAGGCTTCTTTGATCTCGCCTCTGTTGCGTGTTAGCGTGGCTGCATATTCTCAATCATCAGTAAGCCTCTTGACTTCTGTGGGTACTGAGCCATGATGGATAAAGGTTTTGGGGAGTCAGCTTTGTATGCTTTGAAAATTACAGGTTGATGTAAGCAAATAAAATCCGGGTCGTCCATCTGTTCGGATCGTACCGAGAACTTTCTCCGTTCAAAGTCATTAGGTTGTTGACCAGTCCGTCGAGGGCGTGTCGACGGCAGGGGCACAGTCGCAGGCGACCCAGCAGAGTGCGACAACCATCGGCAAAGCGCTGGAAGCAGCCGCCCAATCGGCCGGGGACAAGCCCATGGACCGGAGGCGATGCGGCTGCCATTCTGGTGGCCGAGCAAAGCGCGACGGGAAGCGACCTGGTCATCCCTGGAGGGTTGGCGGCTTCTGCTCAGACAGCCGCGGCTTACAACGAGGGAACGCTCAGGGACGAAGCCATGATCCAGATTTCCGACATTCTTACGGTAATTCTTGGAAGAAAAAATTGACCTAAAATTTCAGGAAAATGGCATAAATGGTTCATAAATTTTGATTTTGTTTAATATGGTATCTGAGTTTTAGAATTTTAGCTCAATATGTAATATTGTCATTAAACTTTTAATTTGACTTAATTGAACATATCCTAAAGATTTAGGAACGACATTAAATAAATTAAAAGTATATGGACGATATTACACGCGGGGATAAAGTTAAGATACTATATTGAATTACATTGCATGTTGAATTAAAGTTAAGAGATCATCTGGGTCTCACCATTCCTCGAATTCAATCTATACGACATCATTTAGTGCACTACGTGATTTTACTCTCTGGCTTTTTCGGGGTTTAAGGTCTATCAGGATGAGCTTAAACAATTACTTAATTAAGGGGGTCCGATCATAACTGACGTACGGCATTAGGCAACGTTGTTCTTCGCCGGGGGCCACATTGAAGCTGCCGGCGGAAAGAGCGGCGAACCGTGCGGACGCGAAGTGGGTGGCAAACGGGGAGCTGAGGATGGGGGGCAAGACGGCAGCCCACCCGGGCGGGGCGGCGGCGTCCGTGGCGGCAGCCGTGAGACTCGACGAGAGCATCACCAATCCGTGAAGAGTGTAGCAAAGCTCTTTTCCTCCCTCGGTAGAGTTTCTGTTTAGAGCAAAGAGGTTACCTAGGCGCTTTCTTCTTGTCGTTGACCTTTCCATTTGGTGGGCGAAGGGGTTGCTCGTGTAATTTGGCCATGTACTTAGTGCAGCTTCTTCTCATGTAAAATGAAAATAAAAACAAGGTACTATTAAATTCGATGTCCTTTCTTTTACCAATATTTATGTAAGTGCTTGTACACGCGATTCGAATGCTCAGTCAGTTTTGCGAGCCGCTTGGACATCACGAACTTTTGAGCTAGCGCTAATCAAGTTGCCTAATTTGATTTAACAGAACAACGTTTAGATTGCCCCTCCATTAAGAATCCACACATAATGTTTAGCTGGGTCCTTGCATCGACAAGCTAGTGCTTAACTGAACTCGTCTCTAATTCGACGAGAAAGCCGAGAAAAACCGCGACACAAGCCGTCGAAATTTGAGCTTAAGTTGCCGGTTCGAGTCTCTTTGCCTAATGCGATGCGTTGTTCAGTAAACACCGTATTTGGCCATTGTCGGCGCCGATGATTGAAATGGTCCTATGCATCGAAGAACTTGGGAAGTGGTTATTGTAATTTGAGCTTTTAAAATTGAGATAATGTCAGGTTACCGGGGCATTATATCTGTTGGGTTAAATTCCATATAAAAGAAGAGGTGAAATATGTACAAAATATAAGGATTTATATATATAATGAGAAAAGAGTAATTTTTTCAATGGGGTCGCAACGATTTTTTTAAGCACTTTCGTTACTTTTCGGACATAACGTCTTTGTCTATCCAATTTTGTGCACAAAATAACCACTAGCAAAATGAAATTTTTTAAAAGTGTCCCTAGGACCCTTAATGGAGGCAACCAAACGTTTTTCTTAGAAATATAAATATTTCAATTCGAATCATGCTAGTTTTTTTTTAGAAAAATACTACCAAAAACCCCAAACTATGCCACTTGTGACTAATTTATTCTGAACTTTTTTTTTGGATACAAAAAACCCTAAATTATGCCACTTGTGACACATTTACCTCACAATACTTTTTCCCAATTGCATTTTCGTCTTTTTCCTTTCGTTTTTTTTTTCGGCACTTTTTTTTCGTTCTTCTCTCTTCCCTTCGCGGAAAAAAAAACAGAAACAGGAAAATGACGAAAATGCCCCTGGGGAAAAGTATTGTGGGATAAATGTGTCACAAGTGCCAATTTAGTCCTAAACCTTTTAAATTGGTGCCAATTCAGTCTTAAACCTTTTGTTTTTGTGCCAATTTAGTCCTTCCGGTCAATTTTGACCGGAATTTACTGACGTGGACGCCTGCCGGCCGGCGGCCGGTCACCGGCGCTGACGTGGCGCTGACGTGGACAACTTAAATAATATTTTAATAAATTTTGAATTTTTCTGTTTTTTTCTGTTTTTTTCTTTTTTTTTCTACTTTTTTTCTTTGTTTTTTTTTTATGTAGAAAAAGACTCTCCTTTTTGTATTCAATGAATATTTTTTTTCTGTACATTTACAATGCTCAATCCTGTTATATATATAGGACATATGACAATCCTAATTAGGAGAAATACAATAGGAAGGATTCTATACTAGGAATAAATCTATATAATAAAAAATCCCTAATAAATAGGCTAAAATAGCTCACGACCACACGTATTCTCAATTATCAGTAAGCCTCTTGACTTCTGTGGGTACTGAGCCATGATGGATAAAGGTTTTGGGGAGTCAGCTTTGTATGCTTTGAAAATCACAGGTTGATGTAGGCCACAATTTTCAGTTAAGTGCAATTGGGTGGAAACGGCGTATCGCCAATTAGAAATACGACCACTCTTGGACTTTGTCCAGGTGAAGATTTTTGACTTAGATGGAGGGCTGATTACGTTCAGAAATCACCGGGTAAGTTTCTTCCTTCTCAACTGCTGCTATTGGAAGAAACTGGATGAGCCATAACACCAAAACAATTTCTATTATAATCACCTAGTTGAGGTAATGAGTTAAAATTTGGCCAGTACAGAGCATGATAATTAAGAATATCAGCGAACTCGCGTGGGTCGTGCGCTTCTGTGATGCGTCGCTCTTTTTTATCAAGATTTTCTGTTGTTTAAGTTGGGCGTTTCGTTTAACGGGGGTCTCGGTACTGATGAACCGCTATTCGACTTGCACTCTGGAAGGTTGGAAGCGTCGCTAGATAGAGCGGAAGCCATTTTTTGGCTATCCATTAAGGGTCGCAGAGGGGTGGCCCCGCGGACGCCGCGCGGCAGCCCGAGCACAGCTCGGGGACGTCACAGACGTCGCCGGAAAAGAGGGTTTCACGGTCGGGCGTACCGTCACTGAAAGAGTAGCTGGACAGGTTCATCTTTGTTTCCTAGGGAAAACAAATAAGCAAATAAAATCCGGGTCGTCAACTGTTCGGATTGTACCGAGAACTTTCTCCGTTCAAAGTCACTAGGTTGTTGACGAGTCCGTCGAGGGCGTGTCGACGGCAGGGGCACAGTCGCAGGCGACCCAGCAGAGTGCGACAACCATCGGCAAAGCGCTGGAAGCAGCCGCCCAATCGGCCGGGGACAAGCCCATGGACCGGAGGCGATGCGGCTGCCATTCTCGCGGCCGAGCAACGCGCGACGGGGAGTGACCTGGTCATCCCTGGAGGGTTGGCGGCTTCTGCTCAGATGGCCGCGGCTTACAACGAGGGAACGCTCAGGGACGAAGCCAAGATCCAGATCTCCGACATTCTTACGGTAATTCTTGGAAGAAAAAATTGACCTAAAATTTCAGGTAAATGGCATAAATGGTTCATAAATTTTGACTTTATTTAATATGGTCTCTGAGTTTTAGAATTTTAGCTCTATGTGCAATATTGTCATTAAACTTTTAATTTGACTTAATTGAACATATCCCAAAGATTTAGGAACGACATTAAATAAATTAAAAGTATATGGACGATATTACACGCTGGGATAAAGTTAAGGTACTATATTAAATCACATTGCATGTCGAATTAAAGTTAAGAGACCATCCGGGTCTCGCCATTCTTCGAATTCAGTCTGTACGACATCATTTAGTGCACTACGTGATTTTGCTCTCTGGCTTTTTCGGGGTTTAAGGTCTATCCGGATGAGCTTAAACAATTACTTAATTAAGGGGGTCCGATCATAATTTGACGTACGGCATTAGGCAAACGTTGTTCTTCGCAGGGGGCCACATTGAAGCTGCCGGGGGATAGAGCGGCGAACCGTGCAGACGCGAAGTCGGTGGCGAACGGGGAAGCTGAGGATGGGGGGCAAGACGGCAGCCCACCCGGGCGGGGCGGCGGCGTCCGTGGCGGCAGCCGTGAGACTCGGCGAGAGTATCACCAATCCGTGAAGAATGTAGCAAAGCTCTTTTCCTCCCTCGGTAGAGTTTCTGTTTAGAGCAATTTCCATTTCGGGGGCGAAGGGGTTGCTCGTGTAATTTGGCCATGTACTTAGTGCAGCTTCTTCTCATGTAAAATAAAAATTAAAAAAGGCACTATTAAATTCAATGTCCTTTCTTTTACCAATATTTATGTAAGTGCTTGCACAAGCGATTCGAATTTGAGCTTAAGTTGGGAAACAACTGTAATTCGAATTCGAATTCGCTACGCCTCTTCTTCTTCGTCTCTAATTAGACGAGAAAGTCTGAGAAAAATCGCGACACAAGCCGTCGAAATTTGAGCTTAAGTTGTCGGTTCGAGTCTCTTTGCCTAATGCGATGCGTTATTCAGTAAACGCCGTATTTGGCCATTGTCGGCGCCGATGATTGAAATGGTCCTCTGCATCGAAGAACTTGGGAAGTGGCTATTGTAATTTGAGCTTTTTAAATTGAGATAATGTCAGGTTACCGGGGCATTATATCTATTGGGTCAAATTCCATATAAAAGAAGAGGTGAAATATGTACAAAATATAAGGATTTATATATATATATATATATATATATATATATATATAATGAGAAAAGAGTAATTTTTTCAGTGGGGTCGCAACGATTTTTTTAAGCACTTTCGTTACTTTTCGGACATAACGTCTTTGTCTATCCAATTTTGTGCACAAAATAACCACTAGCAAAATGAAATTTTTTAAAAGTGTCCCTAGGACCCTTAATGGAGGCAACCAAACGTTTTTCTTAGAAATATAAATATTTCAATTTGAATCATGCTAGTTTTTTTTAGAAAAATACTACCAAAAATCCTAAACTATGCCACTTGTGACAAATTTATTCTGAACTTTTTTTTTGGACACAAAAAACCCTAAATTATGCCACTTGTGACACATTTACCTCACAATACTTTTTCTCAAGGGCATTTTCGTCTTTTTCCTTTTGTTTTTTTTTCCGGCACTTTTTTTTCGTTCTTCTCTCTTCCCTTCGCGGAAAAAAAAATAGAAACAGGAAAATGACGAAAATGCCCATGGGGAAAAGTATTGTGGGATAAATGTGTCACAAGTAGCATAATCTAGGGTCTTTCGTGTCGCAAAAAAAAAGTTCAGGGTAAATTTGTCATAAGTGGCATGGTTTGATATTTTTTTGTGGCGTTTTCCCTTTTTTAAAAATATTTTATTTTCCAAATTTCAAAAAATGCATTGGTTTTCTCTCTTATTATTTTTTAACTGCCTTTACTCGTGGCCCTTCGCGCACGTGCTGATCATACGTTCGTGGGAAAAAGGCCCAGGCCCAGGCCCAGGCCCAGGAAGAAGCCAAAGGCCTAGGCCCATGGTCAACTCTATCCCCAGAGGACTCCCTCTCACCTCATCCATCTCCCTCTCTCTCCCCTCTCTCTCTCTCTTCCGAGTTCCGGCTTTCCGGTGGCGCTGCTCCGCCGTGCACGGGCCGTGGAGGTACGCCGGTCACGCCTCGCGTCTGCAACACACACACACACACGTAGCTTCCGCTTCTTGATTTCGCCGCCGTTTCTCGCTTTCTCGCCGCCGCCGGTGGCTCCGGCTCTCGGGTCGAGTGCCGAGACGGCGGCGCTGGTGGCGCTGTCCCCATTTGGCGCGTGCTGGTTCCTCTCTTGTTCAGTCCTTGGTTCGGGGTTCTTGGGTGCGTTCTAGATCGCGTTCCTTCGCTTGAAAATGCGATTCTTTCGCGATTGCGGTCGAGCGGACGGTAGTTGATGAGGATGTTTTGTTTTGACCCTCAATGCCCTTGAAGTGTTTGATCAAATTCCTATGCTAGTTCACGTTGCGTATTTCTGCCTTCCAGAGCTGAAATGAGAAAGGAAGAATATAGAGCTTGCAAGTCTCGGATGCGCCACGGCACTTGAACGGAGTTTCGGCGTTTTTCTAAATCAAGATAACAGTGTGAGGCAGGGGAGAGTAGGGTGGTGGGTGTGGCTTGATTTTGCTCATCGACTTGTTTCTACTCTCTTAGGAGTCATTGACACGAAGATGCCAGTCCAGGAAATGTTCTAGCGAGCTGCTTCACGGGGGCACTTACACTGTGTCTAACAAAAATAACGTCATTTTTATTCTTAATGATTTGGGTCTGACTATGCTAGCAAACCGCTCAAGGAGAGAGGGGATGCACTTTATTTAGGGTTCCTGCTCTGACTACATGCTATAGCGCGATGCCTTCTTTTTCAAGTTAGAATGTTACTAGTCAGCATAGAGTTAACATGAGAGTACTGAAGTTCACTGAAGCAGGAATGTAGTTTGGCTGTTTTAGTTTGGGCTGTGATATTTAGCATTACATATGAAACCAAACCTCTTGTGTAAAGAAAAGTGGCGGGCTTTGTCATCTTCTCGACTTGAGGGAAGCAAGCGAGGTCAGCATGACGGTGAAATGCATGCACCCATGTGTGTTGCGTGTGTGTGTGTGTGTGTGTGTGTGTGTGTGTGTGTGAGAGAGAGAGAGAGAGAGAGAGAGAGAGAGAGAGAGAGAGAGAGAGAGAGAGATCTTCTTTGGTACCGTTCTCTTTTCCATTTGTTGGGTGGGAATGAACAGTTTTACTGTGCCTTTGCATCTTGAAGATGACCTGATAGTTATTATGGTTGTTAATAATGGACGGTGTTTTTTTTCCCATTACCAGTTTTGGCATTGAAGCAGTGGATAATACCCTATCAGGGATGGCTGCTGTTGCTGTAGGTGCGAACATGTGCCTTTCTGTTTCTTTCAGAGCCACAAAAACTGGCCAAATGGCCATTTCTACTCCTTTGCAATTTCCCTTCGCATCAACTCTTCGGGTAAGAGCAAAATTGCCATCCACCTGTGCTTTGGTTGATTCCAGACCACCAATAGGCAGTGAAGGCTCTCTACTCTATGGCAATACTCATAGGCAGTCCCACATTGTTAGGGCTGTAGAAGAGAGCCAGGAAAGCACTGAAACGGATGTTCAAAACAGTGACACTGTTAAAGAGGTGGAATCGATTGACCAACAGCCAAGCGAGTCGACTGCAGAGTTGACCGAGCTGGGGGCCGAGATAAAGAAAGCATTGGAGCAGAGGAAGGAGAAAGCAGATGACAATTTGTTGAGTGGTGTGGTAGAGGAGATTGGGGAGATTGAGTGGCCCGCATTTGGCAAGGTGTTGGGAACTACTGGTGTTGTCTTGGGCGTAATTGCTGGATCGAGCATTGCCTTGCTCACCGTGAATGCAGTTTTGGCAGAGCTGTCCGACAAATTTTTCGCAGGTAAGGGAATCCAGGATTTCTTTGGTTAGAGGTGGGAAAAAGGTACAGAGCATGGAAGGGTTTGTGAGGCCGAGGAACCTTCCTCATGGGACAAGCTAAGGTGTTTTGCTCACCCCCTCGAGAATTGAGATAAGTATTATGTTGGTTGGGTGAGGCTTTCGTGTTCGACAGCACAGTGTACTAATCTCGTATTTCAGAAAGTCAAATGCATCTGTTCGTGGCCGGACAAGCAGTTTTGTATCTATCCAAAGTCTTGTAGAAGTAATGATAAAGCTGCTGAATGTATACTAGATCAATCCTCTATATTCTTATTCCATTGTAGATGAAGCTTCGGGCATGATTGAATCAAGAGAAGACTCTTGTTACACTGTCGTTCTGTCTCCACATATATTTAGCTAGCCAGCCAAGTTCAACAGAGCAACGCACTTGTTGGGGTGTGTATCTGTTCACTTGTAGAATGAAAAGAGAAGTAAATTGCAGCGATAATTTGGAGGGAATTAATCGTCCACGAAATGGAAAACAAAAGAGCTGCCGAACTGGATTCAGGCAAACTAGAAATAGTCGTAACCTGCTTCTGTATCTGTAGTAGAACGAATGACCTCTTTGATTGGTTTCAACCATGCAAAGCCCTAGGATTCCATGTGAACAATTACCGGGTTTCAACCATGCTTTTGAAGTTTCGTGTCTTGAAATTTTAGTCCCTTTGGACTCTGTACGGCACTTCGATTGTTCAGAAGCCGATAACCTTGTACTAATGAGCAAAACAGATGGAAGAAAAATGAACAGCTTAGCCTGAAACATAAGCATGCTCAATTTACTAATTTCCAGGGGAGTATCCACCATGTTTTACCGTATCATCTTACCAAGCCTCTTTCAAGAGATTTGGTAAAAAAGCTGCAACTGAATGAGGTTAAAACCCTCGAAATTAAGCAACGGAAACGATAACCCGAATTTCGAATTAGTATGAAATTTTTTTGATGGGTGTATGTCGTGTATTTGCCAGTTGGGATGTGTCTCATTCTCTCATTCCATAAATCGAACAGTCGATAAGTACCTTTAGCAGCAAACTAGAGGGTAATTCCTAACAGAATTTGCTGGAAAATAATTGTGTCCACAGCAAACGGAATATTTGGGGAATTCCACCTATGTAAACATAACAGTAGTGCCCGCTTCGACATTAGGGATGGCATTAGGTCGCGTTTAATAGGGAACACATTACATGCTGAATTCTAATAGGGACTGAACGTATTGTGGTTGCGGGATGAGTACGTGAGTTCATTTATGAAATCTATAAGATTTGGGACGAGGTTGAAATTTGTCTTGCGAGTACTCGAAACTTGAACTCCGCAGCCATTTTTACTGGAGTATTTATGCTCTTCTAAAAGAAATATTGTTACTTGCACTGTTCTTCTCCACGAGGCCGCTGTTGCAGTTGCTTGAAGGTTTTCTTCGAGGTGTCGTCCGATGGAAGCCTCTTGGCAGGGGCTAGCTTCCGGTGTTCGTCCCTGCACTTCCTCTCAATCGCCGGTTCTTTGCGTCTCGTCGTCATCAAATTAGACTAATTGCGGGAGCAGAGTTGGCTCGTATACGCTGTTGTCGCAGGACTCACTAAACGAGTCTCGCGTCAATTGCGCAGTAAAGTCCAAATGGAGTTGGGATAAGTGGACACGGTTGTTGTTATCCTCTTAGGACGCGATTAATTCGTGATAAAAAGAAAGGAAATAAATAAATTGACAACGGCTTTAGAGAGCAAGAGCTTTCGTAAGTGATATGCAAGTGAAGATTGAGGAACGGTGGAAAAATGTGAAAGGGCAGGGACCAATTTACAGAGGTCCAAAAAGTCTTTCTTGTGCCAACGGTCATTGATCGAGTGATCACAATGATCATATAATCACTGTAGTGGTTGGACCAATATGGCCGAATCCATTAAAATAAATTGTCGAGCCGTGACCGGTCCAATCCCGACGCGACCTCGGCCCAGGCATGACCCGCCACCCAACGGGCTGTGCCTGGGGCACGACGTTGTCCGAGACGGGTTTGCACTGTGCCCCGGCCAGCGCAGCCCCGTGGCCGAGCCTACTTGTAAGCCAAAATTCATTGATCAAGCACCCGATTGGTACTTATGGATCTTAGTTGTTTCAATGCCTTATGAAGCTTTTCGCATCACTCTGCAGTGTGATTTCTTACACGCATTTTACAAAAACAACCTTAGCCATCCAAGAAATCTTGTCCGTTCTTCGCCATCCAACAGAAAACGCCTTATCTCACCAAAGGGAAAGTAACCTCCTTTCTCGCAGAACCAGCAACACCGCAGCGACGACATTTTTTATGGAGCCATCGTAGCGCCTACTCTGCGAGCTTTTGGGTAATGCTTCCATCCAAAGGACAATTAAGAGTCAAGTTCGATTTTCTTTTTGGCATCTCTTCCGTATCATCGGAGCCTGTTTAGTTGCTCGGAACTTCTGACAGTCTGCTCGTTTCGTTTTTCTTTATGCTGACACTGGTTTCTCGATGTCGCGTTGCAACTTGAATCAAGAACCAGATAGGCGAAAGAAAATTGAGAATGGATGAAAAGGGTGTCTCCAGATAGGCTCTTGTTTTGGGATGAGTGCTTTGTTTGATTAGCGTGGTTTGGTTAATAGATTTGGTGAGTGAAGACTGGGTTTTTGATTGGGTTTTCCTCAAAAATTAAACTTCACAGGGAATGTTACCTGGGCATTCTTGAATTCTTCAGGATATGCATTCGGGTCGCGCAAGTTATTGATCCAGTTATTCTCAACCTCTTTTTTCCCCTATCCTTCTTTAATGATTTTGGAGGAGGTGAGGATTGAAGAAGTGCAACTCTTCTAATATATTTTGGCGAAGCTGATCCGCTATGCTGATATGGCTGCTTCGGTTTAATTCAGTGTAAGCATGTATCTTTTGGAGTTTGATTGAGTGGATACCATTTTGTTTTTTCCCATCTCCTCCAGATTTGAATGTTGGCTGTTAACTTCACGTTGAGGATGGCTGTCGTCCCTGTTGCTGCAAAGTTATGTCCCTCGGCAATCTCTGGAGCCCCGGAGAAAATCTCGAACCTTGTCCGTGAATGTGAGTGGGAAATTCCAAAATTTTCGATTCCCATTTTCCTGAAAGTCCTTAATACAGCCGTGTTGCTGATTACTAATCGTTATAGACATCATTGCCGTATCTCCAATAGTTACTTTCTTTATCTTTTGAACCAACACTGCAGCTTTCAGTAGGAAGACAGCAGAATTATATATCCCAGTAAGGATTCTCTAAGAGGAAGATTGAGTTCCCTAAACTCAGAATTTTTTTGTGTCTTCCTGCTTTGACGATTTAAGAATTCTTTATCCCGGCGAATTTTTTTAGACTGTGCACGCATTTTCATGACTGTATTTCATAACAGACAAACTACAATCTAGGTATCAAGTTGTGCTGCCACTTGAGGGACCAACATTCAGTCGTCGAAATGCCATTATGTGCATCGGTTCTTCGCTGGCTTCTATTGTACCTGTGAGCTATGTCTTTGCCCCATTACCGGCACTAGCTGAGGAGAAGTCGACTTCAGAGGAAGATGGAGATAAAGGAGTCATTGGGGCAATCCAAACCCTGTTCGATCCAAATGAGAAGACAAAATCGGGCAAAGTATTGCCGAAGGCGTACTTGAAATCAGCGAGGGAGGTTGTGAAGACCCTGCGTGAATCATTGAAGGAAGACCCTAAGGATAATGCGAAGTTCAGAAGGACGGCGGATTCAGCAAAGGAGTCGATTCGAGAATATCTGAGCAACTGGAAGGGACAGTCGACAGTTGTAAACGAGGTGCGGGTTCTTAATGTTTCATGTTTGAAGCTTTTGAAGTCACATATCTGCGAATTTCTCCCCTAACTTTGTTCTTCATGGCTTTTCTGCAGGAATCATATGTAATGCTCGAGAAGGCAATTAGGTCTTTGGCTAGTTTCTATTCGAAGGCGGGCCCATCTGCCCTGCTCCCAGAAGAGATAAAGTCTGAAATATTGGCCGATCTGAGTAAAGTTGATGAATTCTTGTGAAAAAAAAAATAGCCCTTTACAGCTTTAGAACCATCATTGTTATTAGTTCACTGGCAGTGCCACTCGTAGCTCTGCAGTGCGGGGCCTCAAACTACTATTTATTGTATTTAGATCATCAATGTTGCTATTTATATGAGCATAGCAATCAGGAAAGCCTTGAGTACTATTTTTTGCTGTAGCATGTGTTGACCTTGCCTTGATTGATAGTGGTTTCAGATCAACAGAGCCAAAACAATTCATTTGGAGTTTCAGGGCCATCTCTCAGTGAAATGCTCACCGTCTAGTCATTGAACATTCCAATCTCTACTTTTCTGCGAGTGAAAGCGGGTGAATCTGAGGTGAGTGATTACATTAAAGAAGCTGTGGTCTGTTATCGATGATGCGGTGTACGATACTCTTTCAGTAATTTCTACACGTAACAGAGAATTATCATGATGACCGGAACGATCACACATTGTCGTCTCTTTGACACGAGCACCACGAGTACACTGTTTCCTCGTCGACGACGAATGTATAGTGTGATTCCACTTCTAGATTTTACTACCTTTGCTTCTTTCCAAGGTATGAATTGGCTCAAAGGGATTGAATGGCGAAAGCCAAGGGTATGGTTTTGAGATTGTAAGTCGTTCGAATTGAAATCGCTTTGTTTTTGTGGTTCTCTTCTGCTGTATACATTTGCTTCTCCTTCATTGTGATATACCTAGATCATGGACTGAATAATCTGCCTCGAAGATCGACATGAGACCGTAAGCTTTACGCCTGACCAAATAAAATTTGGTCAATCTATGTCGCGACTCTTCTGGTATCTAAATCCAGGTCAGTCTCGAGCATGGTTTTGTCTATATGATTGGACAAGAAGAAAGTGAGCGAAATTGTCGTATCACTGCATTAGCTTAAATTCTGAAGAGTTTGGCTTGTTATTATAGTAAATTCAAAGAAGAGAGTTGCAATATGCAACCAAAGAAAGAACCAAATAATTGAGTTTGTTAAAGAACACGAAAAGTTAAGAGGAGAGCGAAATAACAATTTCGCAGTCAAGAAAATTCGAAATTATGGACGTCGGTCTAATTCGAAACAATGCCTGGCCGACTGCATCTGCCGTTGCCGGGCGCAATGTTCCTCCACTTGTTGAGCATTATGACTGCGATGCCCGCGATTCTGAACCTCCTCTGATCGACAGGAGCGAGCATCGTCGTTTCTTCATCAACAGGGAGCCTCCGAAACCCCCACCTTCGCTTGACGCGACTGACCGCACGGCAGATGAGAGGGACGAGCCCCGAGTATGTCCCCAATGCCGCCCTCTGCATCGCAGAGATGAGCTATTCACGTATCAATAGCAGTTCTCGTGCGCGGGAGTGTGATGAATTGCAAATCGTCGAGGGTACAAATAGTTGGGGGGGAGAGGGAGAGAGCAGAAAGACATGGCCGCACGTTAAAGGAGAGTGGCCAACCTCAATGGACGATGGCGGGAGACTCGTCAAAAGAAACGGCAAGTGAAGCGCGGCGACGGTGGATGATCCAACTAGTTTTAATTTGGACACCGTTTGTATTGACCACAACAAAATTAGGGATGAGTCGCATCGAAAGTCTTGGAATTTATTACGAAAATATAATTGAGTCCTAAAACTTATAAAAAGTGTAATCGAGCCCTAAAACTTACAAAAAGTGCAATTGAGTATCAAAAGTCTTGGAATTTGTTACGAAAGTGTAATTGAGTTCCAAAATTTACAAAAAGTGCAATTGAATCCTAAAACTTATCAAATTGATACAATCAAGTATTTTCGTTAACTCTGTCTAACTTAATTAACAGAAAATGCTGACATGACTTTTTAAAATATTTTCTTTCTTTTACGTGGTGATAACGTGGATAAATCATGAAATATAATGCTAAAATGACATCGTTTTGATCAAAATTTGATTTTTAATATAAATTATATTTAAATTAAATTTTAAAAAAGGAGAAGGGTTGAGATTCAGGCAGCAAGGGCTTGCATAACCCTCATCGCCACTGAGCCCCGTCCAGTGGCTGGCGACCCTCGCCAACCGCGAGCGAGGTCCTGTAGGCCCTCGCTCGATCTGGGGTAGGGTATCTCCCACCCTTGTTGCCCTTGCTCACGATGGTGGAGCAGTAGAGATCAGTTTTCAATCCTTCTCTTTCCTTTTTGTTTTTAGCTTATTTTTAAATTTAATTCAAATAAAATTTGTATTAGAAATCAGATTTTGGCTAAAACGATCGTCATCACCATAAGAGAGAGAAAAAATTTTAAAAATTCACATCGACATTTTCCGTTGACCAAGTTTGACGTCAGCTAAGTTAGACAAAATTGACGAAAAGACTCAATTGCACCAATTTGATAAATTTTAGAACTCGATTACACTTTCGTGACAAATTTTAAAAATTCCAGTGCACTTGTCTCATAAAATTAAGTAGACATGTTTTTTGATTGATGTGAATCGCCACTCTTGATCTAGCCAGAAAACTTCTACAGAAGTATATATTTTCCTCACCTTAAATCCTTCATGATTTCTTTATAGTTGTATCCAGAAACTTAAAAGTCGCCCAAATCTTACCATCTATAGTTTCCTTGATACAGAATTGCTCCTCCACATACATGTGATACCATTTTCACTTTATCCTAATTAATGATTAGAGACAAACTTATTGCTTCCTACCAAACTTCCAGGTAAGTAATTCTGAAGACTTTCTACAGTAACAGTCCAATGTTTTTCATTCTTAACTCTCGAGAGTCGATGGTACCACCGACGTCGAAAGCCTTTCCATTGCATCGCGGACCTTTTCTTTTGACAAAAGTTCACGAAATGCGCAAATGTGACTGCTACACGTACCTCATTACTTTAGTTGCAATCTCAAAACTCTCCTAAAAGGCATACAAAGTCAAAACCCAGAGGCAACATAGGCAATTCGCATTGAGAACATAAAAGCAACTTTTTACTCAGAACCACATGTGGCGAGATTTCAAGACTATCAATTATTGCCTACAAAGGAGACTAGCAACTACAATCAAAGAACCATTTCAAGGTGTACACTCGGATCAGAATCAAAACCAGCTACCGAAAAACTGAGAGTGGAAGACAAGCCTAACCCACGTGACGAGTAAAAAATAAACTGTTTTACAGTCTACACAAATGGGTCACTTATATCATCCAATCAAGCAACCTCACAATTAGATTCCTGCGCTAACGCGAATTCTAAATCCTGATTGCAGAGTCAAATCTATATGCACTAAAAATTGAAAAGAGAAACTTGACCTTCGCTGTGGGAGTTAGCATCACTCGAATCCAATGTAGTTGCACTCCGCGGAACAGATGAATACCATGAACTTGTCTTTCTTGCCGAATCAGTAATCATGATTACGCTAGACTGAGATGAACCCATGGCACCAAATGCGCAGGCAACTGCAGCAGCTCTGATTGCAAAAATTATGTAGGAAATGCTGGGTAACAAGGGTCGTATTGAATCATCACTAGTAAGACACAATAATACAGGAAAAAAGCAGCTAAAAGATTGGGATATATACACCATGAGGAAGCAAGACCACATATCCTATATGTCTACTGAAAACACTGTGCCTTTCCAATCCCAGTCCATCGACCTTATCGTTTTACTGCAACGGCTAATTCCCTTATGGCAGAGATGATTCTGCCTTAACAGTCACTAGCATGAACAATAGAACGGCTGTATTGACCAAGCAAACCAAACCTTTAAACCTACTTTGTCAGATTAGCATCCCAGACAAAATCGCCTTCATTGATGAAACATCCAGAACCAGTGACAGAAACGTACCGAGAGACTAGCAAGAATTTGCAGTGGTGCAGAATGTTCTCATGATGTAAGCACCATGAATCTCACCAAATCCAGGGTGCTATTTCCTAATTGCACCGACGCCGTAGACCAGTTAGTCAATGTCAATAACATCCAGCATCAGAAGCAAAATAACGATTGGCTCAGACTAGCCCGTCTAGTCAATCAACTTCACTTAAACAGATTAACTTGAATTGTGCGCAGTCACCTACATGGATATTCGACTAAAGAAGCAAATCCAGTATGTACTGTGATGATCAACCCTCGAATATCTTAAGGATAGTGGCCTCCGAATCAGATTTGAGATTAAATCAAAGAGGATCCAGTTCCCAACTGCAGAACATTGTCGCTTCAATCACATGGAAAAATAACTTCTACTAAGCTGCATCGGGTGCTAAATGGTTTCAACTGATTTGTTCTCCTCTCCCTCTGTAGTTGGACAATTTGATTCAGAGTTGATCTGCACTGAATTCACTTCAGATACAGAAGCATCTTGACAATTCTTCCCCACAGTTACATCATCTTTCCTTAAGTCCTCTGTTTCCTCTGATGCTTGAATTGAGACCACAGTAGAGACAGGAATATCTTCTGCATTCTCCTCCTCCCAGATTTCCATGGTCTCCCGCCTTTCCTCTGAAGTTGCAATAGGCTCAACTAGTGTAACCTTAACATCTGCATCAGCATTGTCATACCGACTGCTCCCACCACAAGAATCCCAGTCAGTCTCATTCAAAGACTCACCTTTAGATGGAAAACTCAACAGTGAATTGTTTTCTACTTCCACATCCGCACGAGAAAGTAACTCCTCATCATTATCGAACTCGATCACGTTTTCCTTTTGATAACTGATTTGGTCATCTGCATTTGAATTTACCAATATCAGATTTTCCTCAGACTGGAGAATACTAGGAGCATCTCTTGATTTGCCATCGGCACCCTCAGTTACATTCTCTGGTAAAATATCCCCTTTTTCCTCATTGGCGTTGGTTAGACAACCTGAATACTGAAAATCACCGGCAACACAGGAATCCGACATCGACTTGTCATCCATCCCAGATTTGTTATGGCTGACATCAGAAAGCAGGGGACGCATCTGACTTCCATTTATGGCACAAGAATCACAAATAGAAGCAGCATCTGGAGTTCCATTGATCCCCTCAAGAATCTTCGCAGGTTTTACTTCGGAATTACTAGCGTAATTCTTACATGCAACACCAGCTTCAGCTTCTGGGGAATCATCTATATAACCATCTTCAGTAGTGGATTGAACACCAACTTGAAATGGCAAAGCTGGCATTGATTTGTCTTCCACCTTACAAGCTTCTACCTCAGCTTTACACGGAGCAGAACTTATATGATCTACATCAGATTCGGCAGACTTGTCAGCCAAATCAGGGTCAGCACCTTTAAGCCTTTCACTCGAAACTCGAAGTTCCATATCATCTGAAGTATCATGAGATGAGCCATTCCCAGTTGAAGCATCACCCGGGGAAACATTCTGAGACTTTGGATCGCAGTCCATGATATCTGCTTTATCACCCTCACCAGAATGCTCGCCACGATTGTCATGCTGACAACTATCGTCAGGTTCAGGGGAAGTAACTTGCGTGTCCATTTCCAGTTCCATGGTCCTGGCTTCTGTTAGAAACCATATAAACAGTAAGATGCACATACTGAGAATAACAGAAGATGTTAACAAAATTTTCAGACTTGAACCAGAGCCCGAACCTCTTGAGCCCGCGACAGTATCTTGTTCAAAAAGCATCTTCTGCAACATGTCTAAACCGGGGAATACTAACATATTCAAAGATCTCATGTACTGCTTCAATGACTCCTCAAGAGGAGAGAAACCAAAGGCAACAGTCCATGTGTGCATAAGTTCGGATATAGCAGGGATAATCAGCATCTCAACTTTGAGCGAGCGCAGAGCCTGAAGTGGAACAAATAACTATTGAATAATGGTAATTTGGTTAATCGTCATAATAAAATATTCAAGGTGGTCCAACAAATGCATGTATGGATAATCTCATCTACACAATGCTTGAGGTCACCATTCACGACTATCGTTGCTTACCGACTCAATGGCAAAAAATAATCTACGGCACATCCCCTGACGCCTATAAATATGTCGCGTCCCAATGAATGGCATCTCTGCTAGCTGGGTACCATGAAACCTATCCAGACAAAAGAGAGAGGTTGAACTACGAATATGACCTGCCATGTCCGTACCAAGCTAGAAGATAAAGACAGACATCTTGCTTGCATTCACACGCAAGCAAATGTATCTATATTGACATGGCATTTATGTAGAACACTTAATCCCCCAGTAAACTAGGCGATAGAGAAATAGATAACCAAAAAAAAAAACACAGTAAATCATTCAAGTTCAAGTTAAAGAATGACAGAAAGATGGACATTAGCTTGTCGACAGAGATAAAGAAACCACAAAAAAGGAAATGCGCCGGAAAGCATTTTTGCCTTGAAAGCACAAATCAGAATGGGAAAACAGAAAACACAGAAAGGAAGTTTATCAGAAGTACCATCACAGCAGCCGAAGATAATGCTTCTATCAAGGTTCAAGCATGTCCAACATAATTTCGCATCTCATATCCATTTTCAAGCTGCTACACAGTGCTTTCCTCACTCCTTTTTAATTAAGTTCTTAAAAGGCACAGGAACCATGTCAATCTTTATAGAATGTAACAAACAACACCAAAAATTCAACTAGATAAGCAGATTTCATTTCTTCAAGCCTCTCCTCACTCCTCTAGCCCTTCTCCTCTCTGTGTTTTTCCTTTTTTCTTTTACTCTCTCCAAGGTAGACAAACTACAATAACAATAAAACAGAGCCAACCAGAAACAAGGAGAAAACACACCTGAGCGATGCTGCAGAGATAATTTCATCACCCCTCTCCAATATAGCAGTGTAAAATCCACTATAGTTAATCCTATTGAAGTTTGATCTGTGCAAAGGAATAAAAAGAAAAAATTATCTGTCAGGGGGGAAGACAACAGTATCACATCAATAAAATGAGTAATCAGACTCCTAGGACCTCAGATTGGTTGTGGAGCAAAACATAGCCTCAACTTTCAGAACCAGACAACATAACCAGTTGACAGCTAAGAAATCCGCTTAATTGCAAAAGAACGTTACTAAGAATATTTCGACAGCTAATTAATCTCATGTCGAGCATCTTTCACTCTTAAAGATGGATGCGGGACCAACTAGAAGACTGTCGCATTCATCTCACTGTCCCACTGATCTCAAAAGTTCTGTGAAAAGTAGACACATGCGAGGCAGGTATCTTAACAAGATACATACTATAATAGACTGCACAAACACAAAAAGGCATTGCAGTAAATTTGAGCCTGAATTCTTGACAGCTTTATGATCAAGAATTAATCATGTTTACTAAGAATTATATCAGACAATCACTCCCCATTCTCACTTATGTTCGTTCCAGATCGCTCAAATACTTGGAAAAGAGAATAAAGCAGTCATAAAATTAACAAACAATCTTTACCAAAAAAAAAAAATTAACAAACAAGCGGCAAAAGTTGTTTTGCTTGTCATTATATGGCAATAAATTACCAGATAAGATCACAAAAATGCCCACAATATATTTATCCATGACAATGGAAACCCAAGGTAAATTTTAGCATTAGCCATCACGTACCTGCAATTCTTTCAGTGTAACAAATCAAGGCAATTTTCAAAATAATCATTTCTTCATGAAATAGGTGCATCGACATGTCAAATTTTTCTTTTAATGTATCAGCGTAACAAATCAAAGAACTTCCCAAAATAATCATTGCTTCGTGAAAAAGGTGCATCAACATGTCACAGTTTTCTTTCACCAATTAGCTATTGATAGGTAAAGGATCAAAAGTAGAGCTTACCCACAGTTATAGAGAACATTGTGAATCATATTTATACCACTTCTCCGGTCAACAATGGGTAAAAAACATTCATCCATAATTGTAAGCGCCACTGCAAGCTTGGAGTTGCATTCCACCCTCTGAGGAAGCGCTCGAAGAGACATATCTGACTCTGCATCGGTCCTGCGAATGAGAGACCATGAAAATCCACCTTCTACTTCGTGTTTGACCCCGAGATACTTCTGAAGATGTTCAAAGAGCTGCAAAATTAACAAAAGCTTGAGTGACCAATACAAACTCTGCATAGATAATGTAAATCTACCCGAAGAGGAGGAACAATATGGCTAACTAAACACAATATAAGCAACGCAACTAAAAAGCATTATCCTTTAAGAAAAAATCTTCTAACTTCAAATTTGTTAACGTAAACATAAACAGAACGAAAGTTGAAATCAACAAGACCAGTAAAGCAGCAAATCAGCATTACTTTGCCGACATCTGAGATAATATTTTGCCTGGGAAAGAAAAATCAGTTATCTATTTGCCATCTCTATTTCATTATCCAGTTGCCTAAACCAAATCCCATGCTCACCACAACATATCCGAAATAGATATCATTATCAGCCTTACAAAACATGCGGTCCAAGCTTGGATGTTGCATGCCATTATGAGATGCTCCATGCCAAATGCAACCCGTTAGAAGGCATGGAAACAAATGCCAACTGGTCATAATTGCTAAACACAGATGCTCCTCAAGGCAATGACTTAGTTTGACAAACATCAGCAACTGCTTGACTTGAATATAACAGTGACTTTACCTTGCCCAACTAGAATAGGCACTACAAGTAGGTCTCCATATGATAAATTGCTATGCCAATTGGAAGCACAATTTGGAACTATAAAATTGCATCCAGTTCTAGGTATAAAAGAAAAGCCACAAATTTAGATTGGCAAGATTAAATTCTAAAAGACGTTAACTCGACAACACCAAGAATAGACAAATTATTAAAACCAAATCCTCGAGGGTTAAAATCCCACAACAGAATAATGAACCAGTTACTACTATAAAAAAATCACCTAGATGGGCCACAAAATCAATTTCAGATCCTTTGCTGCTAAGATGTGGATCAGCATTCAGTACAACCTTATCTGAGCTGTTTTGGTTGCAAAGAGAGAACCCAAAAAGAAGATTACCTCTCCACATTTCTCACCGCAAAAAGAATGACCTGTGCTATCGGAGTCCAAAGGGAAAGCATCTGTTTCCTCAAAACATGATTTGTGATCTGCAATGACAAAATCAAACCGCTGAGTGAATGTAGAGAGCATGTGCTGAACATCACATCAAGTTCTACCGGAAATAAAAAGACTTACATTTTTTCTCACACAAGTCGCATGCAAAGATTTCACCGACAGTTGTATTATCAACATGCGAAGTACATTCACTCGCTACTCCACAATATTTGCATGTGCAGTTAGGGCAATGCCAGTCCCCAGGAGGAAGCTTCTGCAGTCAAACAAGATTACATTAAAACTAAAATCAGTCAAAAGGCAAATAACTGGGGCTGACCAGTTAGCTGAATCGAATGAACAAACACAGATGTCCATATCTATGAATGTAGACAAATAATTTACATACATATACACATTTATTTCTCTCGTACTATCATGATCAGTAACGGTAATATGACAAAGAGTTGTATATGAGAGCAAGGTTATCAACTACTAAACAAAGAATGTCGAAGAAAGGACACTAATAATTTCTTTGCCCCTAAAACGGCAGATGAAAACAATGCCACTGCAATTAACAGATACAGCCATGCTGCACTGAGACGATGCGACTCAGCCAGTCAAACAACAATCACAAAAATCTAGAATCCATTTGAATATTGCAAGTTTCTCCACAAAACTAATCAGATGTCAGTAATTTCGTAAAATCAATTCAAATAACCATTGGAATTGCAAACTCCAGTTATAATTAATCTTACAAGTTTTCGGGCAGTTGGTTCAATTTCGTTGCACAGCACGGTCACAAATTCAGAGGACCTCCAAAATTATCAAGGAAGAAGAGAATGATGACTTTTATGAATTCTTCCATTAGACTACCTCCAAGTTCCATTATATGAAAATCTATTGAATAGCCATATCCTCTCACTGAAAATCACTTCAAGGAGCAATTATATTCTAACTAGGGAAAGGCTTCAGTTGCCAGTGAAAAGCTCCAAGAATGAAGCAGAATTTCAATAAAGCAGTTGAAATAAAGATAAGATTTTTGAAGTAGCAAAAAGGATCACAAGGCATGAGCCATGCATGTCAAGACGACCTGGATGTTCAAGCAGCTCTGATGAAAGGTCGATGGACAACCATCACAACATATCAAATCTCCACCATCTCCACAAAGGCCGCATGTATCATCATTTGGATCATCACCATCAGTGTCCACAGAATGGAACCCCTCACGTTGAGACTCCTCTTGTCTATTCCATGCATCAATCTGGCACTGCAAAAGGGAGACACCAGAATCCAGATGTATGTTCTGAAATGGCTGGCGGAGTTTGCTGCCTGCATGGATCTCAAACTTTGACAAAGTGAGGATTTTGCTGCAGCAACCACAATGGATGCCATCTCTTGTAACCCATCCCTCCAATAGCGCTCGTGTTTTTCGACGGTTCATATACTGCACTTTCTGGCTCAGCTCCACAACCCCAGAATCAATCAGCCATGAAAGCAGGGTTCTTTTACCAGTATAAGGAACGAAACCATCACTCTCTGAGTTCAGCCCCTTGTCAGAACTGCGGACCAGTAAAGTACATCTGCCTAGTTTTCTGCCTTTTCTTCCGTGTACTTGGTGAAAATTGGAGTCAGAGGTGCCTTTCTCAACATTGCTGTGCATAGGATGAACAGGACCTTTCTTTGATGACTTACCCCCCTGCTTTATGAAGGAGCTTAGTTTTTCTTCCTCGCTATCACTGTCCATGCTCTCTTCTTCATGCTTTGGCTTTGAGTTTCTCCTAATAGAAGCTTGTCTTGCATTGGCACTTCCAGCGCCTTCTCTTTCTTTAATCCTCATTTCTTTCTCCATCTTCTTCTGGGTTTTCCTCGTTAGTTGGCCAAGAGTCTCATCTGATATAACAAAAGCAGACCGCTCCTCACTTGCTTTTCCCTCATCATTGTCATCGTCGAGTTGCTTTTGAAGTGCATCATATGCTTTGATAATAGACCAGTAAGCTGTCCCGGCGGGGTTAATATAGACAGCATCTAAATAGTCTCTATTCCTTCTAGGTCTATAATCAATTGTCCACCCTGCATTCAGTAGCATCTCTCTTATACGTTCTCTGAGTTTTTGCTTCTCCGTGCCACTGCCACGCTTCACTTTTCCTTCTTTGGGTCCGCTTGTAACAGGTGTTTCGGGTGACTTGGCCCGTGCAACAATTTTAGACTGTGGGGATTTTTCTTTTTCGCGGCTCATTTTAGCTTGTCGGGGTTTTCCCTTTCCGCGGCCAATTTTCAATTGTGGAGATTTCTCTCTGTCACGGCCTATTTTAGATTGTGGGGATTTTTCTTTCTCACAGCTGACTCTCATAACTGAGTCTCGTCTATCTGCATGCCTCCGTGACCGTGTTGGAGATATATCACTGTCCCCTGATTCCCAGTCATCAGGCTTATTGATCTTAGCAGACACGGGTTTCTGAACATTCAGCTTATTTTTCTCTATCTTCATCATCAGATTCCGCACCTCATTCCTTCTGATCTCAGCAAATGCAGTAGGACGGGATGTGACATTATGGGTAGTATCTTCAGAGATAGAACCTTTCCTGCCTTCCCCTACAGAAACTTTCCGACGTTCATCCCACTGATCAAGATTTCTCACAGGCCCACCTACTTTTTTCTTCGGGTTAACCAGCACCTTCAAAACACCATTTTTACCCTGAACCCTGATGGCCTCGTCTGGACGACCACCATATTTTTCTCTCAGCATTTGTATGGGAATTCGACCGCCTTCCCGCTTCATTTGAAACCTATTTTTACCTCCACCATCTTCCCTACCAAAACTACTCGTCTCATCAATATACGTATTCTTTCTCCTCTCCATAACAGTCTGCCTACTTGAACTACCCGCGAAGTCCCTATTACCGCTGGTTCGAGCCACGGGAGGCGAGCCCAGGAACCTCCTTCCCGACGGCTCGACCCCACCATCATCAAACCGTCTGCGTCCCATCCCCTCCCCATCAATCCCATCATATTCATCGAACTCAAACACATCTAACCTACTCCTCTTCCCCTCCCCATTCCGGCCAACCCCATCACTCACTTCAGAGACGCCCTTCCTCGGAACAGTCAAACCATTACACACCCGAATCGTCTCCGCACCCACCGGCAGCTTGCGGGGCCGCGCCAGGGAGAGCTCCTCGCTCGACCCCGAATCGCTCATGACCAACCTGGGCCTCTTCTTCCGCGAGGGACCAGCGCCGCCACCAACCCCACCCGCCCCACCATCCCCTTTCTTCCTCACGATCAAGCAGCCAGAGGAGCTCCGCTTCTTCAACACTATCCCCGACCGCTCCGCAGATCTTCTGCTACTCTCCTCCATGAGGCTCAGCCGCTCTCGCGCACAACCCAACCAAGCCCGAGCCCTAAATCTCGAAACCCATCACCACCACCCCGAAACCTCAAAACGAAAGAATACGAAGGATAAGAAGAAGAACCCACGATTCCTCTCTCTCTCTCTCTCTCTCTCCCCCACGAACAGCAGCACGAGAAAACAAAACGAATCAAAGCATCAGCAGATCTGAAGCCGAACCATCAACGAAGCTCCCGAAACCTCGACGGCAGCCCAAGTGCGAGATTGCTTCGGGCCGACGTCACCTCCGCCGCGTGTGCGCCCGATTCGGCCGGCCGGCCGGCCGGGATCAGCAGTAACTTCGCAGCTGCCCGCCGCGCCCGACGGAAGCAAATTCAAGAACCGAAGAGAGAAGAGAGAGAGAGACAGAAGAGAGAGAGAGAGATTGCGATTTTCCTCTAGATGCCAAGCCTTGTCAGCGCCCGCATGAAAATGTGAATCGGGGGCGATGGCTACCTCCTTCGCGTGTTCCCCTGCGCGCACGCGCACCGGGTTCCCCCTCCCGGGACCCGGTCCAGAGCCCTCAGGATCCCGCCACGTGTCCGATCGCACGCTCTCCGGCCACGCGTCCAGGGATCATTGGGTGGAGCGTTTTTGGGGGCCGTGCGCTCGCGCGTCGCGGTGCGCTGCTCTCTCGGCCGAGCGAGGGAGCGTGAGCGACACGCGCCGAGGAAGCGCGCGTGGGGGTGGGGGGAGGAGGACCGTCGGGGGCTTCTTCTGTCCCCTGTAGCGTCATCATGCTTCTTTAGATCATGGGGATTTTTTAACTGGTGTGGTAAGAACTGAGGTTGTCTGCATTTACTTTTTCCAACATCGCAACTGTTTTCTTACGTCGCGGGGAAGAGGCAGTTAAGGATTTCCTCTTGAAGTATTATAAGAAAAGTGTAGGTGGTCGTTTTAGTTCGCGATGAAAACCTTTTTTAGGCCGGAGAATAGAGCATCCTTTTCGCTTTCGAAGGAGATGCTAGGACGACCGGTGAACGGCACGATCTGTCTCGGCTGGGCACTCCCCGAGCCTCTGTATTTGGGAATCGTCGGTCACTGACTTGCTCGGCGACAGCGTTGTCGGCTTTCTATATAATCGGTTGTCTCGAGACTTGATTTCTCGGGCCAGTGCATCTATTGGAAAAAATGGAGATGGTTGTGGACTTGGATTTTGTAGGAAAATTTCGGGCGCATTTGGAACTGTATACTCTCTTCTACTGCTAAGGTTTGGCCTGGTAAAATACATGGGGGAAAACAGTGCAATTTTAACCCCTTCAATTGTGTGGGAGTGGTTCGGTTTTAATGTTTGGAAGATTTCGGTGTGAATATGGTAGTTTATGTCATTTTTCTTTTATTGCATTTTTTTTAACTTTTCATTAATTATGCAACAATGATGGTTTATGTTGTGTTATATTTGTTAATTCTTTCGCATTTCTGTGCTATTTTGGTACTACGGACTAAAAAGATTGGAACACGAGAAAAGGATGAAGGTTCCATTGATTTTGTTTGATGATGAGGTTACCGGCCCGTCTGAAATGACTTTTATTTTTTTTGCTCGATCTAAATCTTGTGACTCTGCACATCAACTTTTTTTAATTTCAAACTCTTGAATCTTTCACAATATACTCAATATCGACACCACCAACTCTTAAGAAATGGAATTATAAATACCTTTTCGCTATGCCACAGCCCAATCATCACGGGCGTCCTCTACATAAGGGAGGATAAATACGTCACTATATGACAGCATAATAATGGTCAACGCAGGCAATAACAGTCAACTCAGCTACATGAGCCAACTGAGGCTATACTATCCAACTCATAACGTGTGTAAATTATAGGACTTTTGTGACATCCTTGTTTCGAACCCATTTTCAGGAGCAGAAATCAAAGACGGGATTACTATTCGGGATTACGCAAATTGAAGATGTTTTAGGGCAAAGTTGTCTTTTTCCCCCTCTCTTTTGTTGGCCGCCCAATTGAAGAAAACAAGGCCAAGATGGTCTCCTTCTCTTCTTTTGTTTCTTGCATATTAATGCAATTTGTGATATTTGGTAAACTTGGCTTGCAAGTTCAATTCCTAGCCAACCATTCAAGCTTGTTGACCAAGAAGGGATATGAATCAAGTGTTCTTGGCTTGGATAACTTATCTTGCAAGTTAGCTTGGCTAACTTCTCTAGCAAGTTGACAAGAGGCCTATAAATAAAGGAGCCTCTCTTGCATTTCCAACCTTTGGCTCACAATTCATCACTCATTTCCCTCAATTTTCACTTTGGTCTCCCTCTCTTTCTCTCTCTCTCTCTCTCTCTCTCTCTCTCTCTCTCTCTCTCTCTCTCTCTCTCTCTCTCTCTCTCTCTCTTCTTGTGTTTTGCCAGCCACCACTCCTCCACCATCACCGTGAGTTGCACGCCGTCGCCACCGCTTGTTGTCACCTCTCCGGGCCTCAAGCCGCACCAGACTGAGCCTCATCGGCCGCCGTCTAGCTCTTCTGCCACATTCCATGAAGTTGGTTTGCACTTTGGAAAGCTCACGTGGCTCTGCCGTCACCGCGCTACCACCGTTGTTATTAAACTCGCCGTTAAACAGGGAGTTAACCACCTAATCGTTGATTAGGCCGTTAATTACGCTTAGGGATAGATTAGATTAGAAGTAAATCTAGTTATTATTAATTGATTAGGATTAGCGCGATAAGTTATTGGGATCTGTTATTGGGATATGTTATCGGTAATTTCAATAAGTTATCATTGTATTTAGGGTTAATACCATAAAAAATCCCAAATTGGTACACTTGTGACAAATTTAGCCTAAACTAATTTTTTGACCATAGAAAACCCTAAACTGGTACACCTATGATAATTTTACCAAAAACTATTTTTTTAACCATAAAAAACCCCACACTGGTATACTTGTGATAATTTTATCCCTAAACTAATTTTTTGGCCACCAAAAACCCCAAACTGGTACACCTGTGATAAATTTACCCTCCATTAGTTTTCGTTAAATTTTACTATCAAATTGCGAGTTTAATGACACGTGGTAGTTGACATGTGTACCGGTTTTGGGTTTTACCCCTTTCTTTGTCACAAGTTTACCAATTTGTGATTTTTTGTGATATTAATATAATTTAACGGATACTAACAGAGGGTAAATTTATCACAAATGTACCAGTTTAGGATTTTTAGTGGTCAAAAAATTAGTTCGACGGTAAAAATATCACAGGTGTACCAGTGTAGGGTTTTTAGTGGTCAAAAAAATAGTTCGGGTTAAAATGTCACAAGTAAACCAATTTAGGATTTTTGGTGATCAAAAAAATAATTCGGGATAAATTTATCACAGGTGTACCAATTTAGGATTTTTTATGGTCAAAAAAATAGTTCGGGGTAAAATTATCACAAGCGTACCAGTTTAGGATTTTTCGTGGTATTAACCCTTGTATTTATAATAGGTTATCGAAACAATGGTGATTGGTTATCGGAAATTTTAATAATAGCTTATCAATAATTGCGATAGGCTATCTTTTTCACTTATGTGATAAGTTATTGTTATTTTCGTGATAAGTTATTGATATATTATTGATAGGTTATCGATAATTGGTTATTAAATTATCTTGAATAAAATGATAGCTTATCGTGAATTAGTAAAATAATTAATTATATTATTCTACTTGAATTATTTTGGTGTAATTCATACTTGGGTTGTGTAGAATGAAACGCATGTTCTACCACAGATAATAATGGCCTTTGAGATATTATACTTGGGTTAACATTTTTCAAAACCATAATGATAAAGGTGCGTACGATCTACTTTTTGGAAGCACTTTTTTGGAGTAAAAGCGTAACGTTAAACTCCTGACCACCAACCCCTTTCTGACTAGTTGATCCTATAGGAAGTACTATAGTATTCATTTGTAAATATACTAACTTCCTGGGGGTAAGGATGTAGAGGTCCAGAAGCTTGTTGTTGATATGTATTTGGATGGTTGTTTTCTTGCGCTATCTATATCTTTTTAATTGTGGGGAGTTTAGTACACGTTTCCGCATGCTAATAATTGAAAGATGAAATAAGTGGGTGGGCGATGCGTCTTAGGACGTCGCAACATAACGATCGCGATGGATGTTCGCGTGCCTATGGATGCAGGGCGTGACAGATTTCATGTCCCTTCAACCTTGATAGACCCCATCTCTAGACAATAGAACATCTTGTTAACTTAAGAGTCTTTCACAGGGAATCAGCCATGGCAAAGGTCTTCCTCACTTTCACATACATTTTAAAACAACATAACAATCGCCATGCACATCACAATAATTTGCCATTTGTCATGCAATTAATGATAAACAATTAATTACATGCACTTCAACGCATGTATCTTCGCTCTTTCCATGCTAAGCCATTATTATTTAATCGGAAGTCACAAATAGGTGATTTGTAATTTAGGAACAAATGCTCATAAATCGACAATGTGAACATCAATAACACAAACAATCGACAACAACATCAACAACTTAAAAAATCGACCACGTCAACATCAATAATTCAACTGATTGACATCATAACAATCGACAACTCAAATAATCAACCACGTAATTAATCGGCAACACTTAGCTAGTAAATCGTTTTTTTTTTGTAAAGGTAAGAATATGTATTACTTTTCAAAACACCATATACAATATAGCGCCAAAGCCAACCCTTGACCCGATTAGGACACAGAAATGTCCGAACAGGGTCAACGATGGTTCAGCAAGAACTATACAACAAGCCAAAGAGAGACCAACTAAATAAAAGGCGACTTAATACACCAAATTAAGAGGCCATCTGGTTCGGTTCGAAGATTGAAGGTGGAAGACCCCACTTCCTTTGTAATTGCCGGTTCCTAGGAGTATCCTCAACTCCCCCAATGGATATGGCTTTATCCTTCACGACTTTGAATAGGTGCATGCGCATATCCGAGATATATACACTTTTATTTCTGAAGATGGCATTGTTTCTTTCAGTCCAAATGATATGACATAGTGCACCAAAGGAAAATCTAGAGAGGCGGTGAGCAAAGGAAGATCCACTGCAAGCTTTCATTGCCCACCTAATATGCTCTTGCCAAGGACGATTGCGCCATGGAAGGTTGCATTTAGTTGCCCAGAAAGAAGCCAACCTAGTAGTAGAAGTGCACTCAAAGAAGAGGTGGTTGATCGAATCTGATCTATCACCACAGAAAGCGCACAAGGTGGTGTCAATCCTGCGGTTTTGTAAGAGAAGTACCTGGGTAGGTAGCCGGTTGAAAGAAATAAGCCACAAGAGAAAGGCATGTCGGGGGGCAATATGATGATTCCAAATGAATGAATGCCACGGGGCTGGATGCCCTTTCCTTCTGATATGATTCCAAGCTAGCGCTATCGAGAAAGAGTCAGAAGGATGTGGTGACCATATCAGTTTGTCCGGAGTATTTTCCACAAAAGTTGGTGGTGAATCCGTCCAGCTCAGGATAGTGTCAAGTGTATATGAAGGTTGCCATAACCAATCATAGAATTTCCGAACCGAAGTATCCCGGGGGATCCGCATTGGTATATGTCCACATTGCTGAATATGAGGTAGAGTGGGCCTTTGTTATGTCACCAATCAAACCAAAAGGACACCGAGTGTCCATTACCAATCTTCCACCGAAATAGTGCTTGGGCGGAAGCTTGCATATCTAGAATATTCTTCCATGTCCAAGAGCAAAATGTAGGTTTGGATACAATCTAAAAGTTTGATTTTTTTAAGAAGGTTGAATGTATCCATTTGCACCACATGGATTCCTTATTAGTAAAGAGAAGCCATATGTGTTTAAGAGTTATTGCTCTATTGTATTCCACAAGTCGCCGTATCCCAAGGCCACCTTCTTCTTTGGATAAACATACAGCATTCCACGCTGCCTTAGCTCCACCCATGCCAAGGTCAGGACCTTTCCATAGAAATTGTCGCAAAATAGCCTCAATTCTATATAATACTGATTTCGGAATAGAGAAGATAGTAGCCCAATACACTTGCATGGAATGCAGGACTAATTTGATGAGTTGTAACCGACCAGCAAAGGACAGAAAACGTTGAGTCCATGAGCAGGCTCGAGCCATTATAGAATCAATCAAGATTTTACAGTCCTCTTTACGCAGTCTAGTCGATATAATAGGCACGCCTAAATAGCGAAAAGGGAGTGTACCTTATTGAAAACCGAGGCATTGAAGTAATTGTCCATGCAGAACCGGAGTCCCTCCCGAGAGGAAGATATTACTTTTCCTATTATTTGGTTTAAGGCCAGACCAGTCGGAGAACAGGTCAAGAGTTTCTTGATTAGTTCAATCTACCTCAAGTGAGCTTTGGAGAAAAGGAGCACATCATTCGCAAAAAATAGATGAGAAATACGGGTTTTTTTGCAGCGCCAAAACCAATGGAAATCCGGAATGTCTATTTTTGCCTTTAGAATTCTGGACAGGACTTCCATAACCAGTATGAAAAGATACGGCAATAGCGGATCGCCTTGTCGTATACCTCGGCAACTAGCAAAAAACCCATGTAATTCCGCATTGATTGAAATCGAGAATTTGGCTGTTGACACACAAGCCATAACCAGCTTGATGAAGAAATTCGAAAATTTGAAGGCCTTTAGTGTCTTTTCAATGAACTCCCAGTCGACTGTGTCATAAGCTTTCTGAAAATCCACTTTGATGGCGCACTTAGGAAGGTAAGCCTCATGATGAAAGTCCGCGAACAACTCTTGAGCAGTCATGATGTTGTCACTAATTCTGCGTCCTTTAACGAAAGCTGTTTGGGAAGGGCCAATCAGAGTTGGTAAGACATGAGCAATATGCCTAGCCAGGATTTTAGAAATGCATTTGTAAAGGGTATTGCAACATGCAATCGGATGGAAATCAGTCATGGTCGAGGCAATAGGGGATTTCGGCACTAGAGTTAAAATGGTATTGTTTAACTCTTTATGCATGCAACCAGACTCAAAAAAATCTCTTACCACCATGAGAATGGAGGGTCCAATGATCTCCCAAGAGGTTTTGAAGAAATCAACATTATACCCATCCAATCCAGGGGCTTTGCCTCTAGCGAGTGAAAACAGGGTAGACTGAATTTCCTTATCCGAAACTAGTTGTGCTAGGTGGTTCCTCTGATTCTCATCTAAAACCTGGCCAGTGAAATCCCCTATCTCACGGACAGATGGCTGGATAGACGCAGAATTACAATTGAGTAGCTCCTGAAAGTGACCAACAATGTGGTTCCTGACCGCTTGTGGGTCAGTTAGTAGAACACCGTCATCAGTAGACATCGAAAGGATTCGATTTTGTAACCTCCTTTTGTTAACAAAATGATGAAACAATTTAGTATTCATGTCCCCCTCTTTGAGCCATCGAATCCTAGATTTCTGTCTGAAGAAGGATTCTTCTTGTGATCTCAGAGCAGAGAAGGATTGTATGTACTCCACTTCTCTATCAAGCAGGCTCTGATCAAAGGGATGATGCTCCAAGGCTACCTGAATAGCATATAGGTCTGATTTGGCCTGTTCAGTCCTTACGGAAATAGCAGAGAATGAACTTCTATTCAAGTGTTTTAGCTTTGCTTTAAGCACCCGAAGTTTACAGCAAATCATATACATAGGAGTACCTACTATATGAGTATCCCAGGCTTGAGCTACTAAGTTCAAGTATTTTGGATGTGTAGCCCAGAAGTTGAAAAACTTGAAAGGTTTATTGGAGCTAAGTGGCGGAAAAATTTTATCACCATGGGAGAGTGATTAGAGATACCTGGCGCAAGGAAGGTAGCTTCCGAGAAGGAGAAAAGTTGGTTCCATAGGTCATTAATGAGCACCCGATCAATCTTGTGCAGTTTCCGATTATCACATGAAGAATGAGTCCATGTGTATCTACAGCCCACATAACGAAAATATCAAACTTAGTCAAATTACAAAAATATTACTTTTAGCTTTAATTTCACCATTACCTCTTTTTATACTATCGAATCTTATGGATATCGATTAATCACAAACTCAGCATGTAGAGACACATCAATTCAAGTCAAACGATCACAACGATTCAACACACAATCACATTAAATATCAAACTAAAATTAACAACCATCAAACAACCAAGTCAAGAGTACTAATCCCTAGAGTTTCTGTGACATTTTGAATTTCGATCCACTTTTTGGATAAATAAAATGTGTATATTCTTCAATGCACTTGTAGTTAAATTTCGCTTGAAACTAATTATTCTTGGGATATTAACCTTTAAGGAATGGCTACCTAGAGAAATGTACGTGGACCTAAGAAGTCGACCATGAGTCAACTTTCGGTGACGATCGAGGTCGCCATGACTTGAGTAACCATAGGTCAATATGCGTAAATCCTAAAAAGCCGCTCATTAGTCAGAGATACACTAAAGTCGCAGTTGAGTGAAATTGACCGTCATTTGAATCTGAACTTGGATGACGAATTTCTAGAAGTGTCATGACTAATTTATTTGGACGACGTCACATAAGCGTTGCCAACCTCGAGATTGCCCGGATTTGTCGGAAAGTGAAATTTGGATCGGGTGCGGATTTAGATCAGTATACCTCCCTCTTGGTTTATTTTATTTAGTGTCCATCTAGTCTTTTCTTTGATTTTGAAATTCGGAATTTTCGTGGCCCTTGGATCTAGCTTGCCCAACAAGACCAATTATGAGCCCTTGGATTGCACTTGATTGGTATGTTGACTTTGCTCTCTCTCTCTCTCTCTCTCTCTCTCTCTCTCTCTCTCTCTCTCTCTCTCTCTCTCTGCCCTCATTCTTTCCTCGCTGCCCTCCTCCACATTGTTTCTGCCTTTGCCGCTGCTGCCGCTGCTGACTTCTTCCACCAACTCCACTAGCCATCATCACTCCTCCATGCTTTAGCTGACTCCCCACGTTGCTGCTATCTCTGCTTTGCTGCTGCTGCTGCTGCCATGCCTCTGTTCTGCTGACTTCTGCTCTTGTTGATCATGTTGGTTGATTGCTTCTGCTCCTACGTTGCTTGTTGCTGCTGCTTTTGCTTTCCCTCTGCTGTGACTGACTTCCACTCATTTCCTTGCTGCTCAATTATTGCTTTTTGCTGACCCTTGCTGCTGCTTTGCTGACCACCCCCATGTCTGCTGCTATTTTTGCTTCATTTCTGCCCTACGTTGCTACTGCTTCTGTCTTTCAATTGCTGCCGCTTCTACTTCTTCTTCCCTTCTACTTCTTCATTGCTTCTTCGGCTCCTTCATTTTGCTTTTGCTTCCTTTGGCTTCTGCAACTTCTTGCTTCTCCATTTCATCTCGCCAGACCAGCTGCTCGCTGACCACCACAGCCACGCCGTTCAGCCACCGTGAGCTCAGCTCACCGCGCGGAGTTGTTGCTGCCTTTTCTTCTGGGTTTTATTGCTTAGGCTAAGTGTAAGTGGCTTCCCAACCCGGTGACTAATGGACATGTTAGAGATGGTTTAAGGGCTGTGGATAATTGGTTTAGTGGTTGGTTGTGCTTGTTTGCTTGGTGGTGCTTGTTGGTTGATTTCGGGTAAGGTTGTTGTTGCGTCGCTAGATTTTGCAATTTTTACTGTGACTTGTGTGGGCCGAATTTGAGGAAGTATTCTCATGAAAGTTGTTCCAAATATCTTGAAGTATAACATAATTTAATTTAGGAATTTTTGGAAGTCATTTGAGGCCATTTGGAAGTCCATCCTTGGACCGAAATAAGTCTGCCGGAAACATTGTTCCTCCGACCTTCAGGTCTGTTTGAATTTTTATAAATTTTTCCAGACCTATTTTCAAAATAATTCCTTCACAAAACTTGTTGGGGACATTTGTGGTTATAACATATAAAAATTTCAAAGCTTTATAAGGAGATTTGATTACTGTTTGAAATGCATTTTGAAAGCCGATGGCCAGTCCGAATGAAATATTTTATGTCCGACTTTGGATGACAAAAAGAGGTGGTTCTAGATAGAACTGGATTTTGTGTTCTCATGAAAAATGTTCATCAAGATTTTATGTACGACATATCCAAATTTCATAATTTTTGGAATTGATTTACTATTTATTTCAAACGGATTTCCGTCACTGTGCAACTGCCCAGTTTGGACCCGATTTTGTATATTTTCGATTTTTCTCTCTCTCGAGAATTGTTCGGTGTTATCGTGGCGTTTTGACGGATTTAGTTGACATTGGGCTAATTTACAAAGATAAGAGTTGGTAATGATTTCTGAGGTGTGTGCATGGTCACGACACGTTCCGTTTAGGTGGGGGTTCTAGATGATGCCCGAAGGGGGTTGAGATGCCGTCTAGGCGGGGATTCTAGACGTTGCCGATCGCGGTAGAGGCTAGATCGATGCTCCTTTGTGGAATGCTGTCTGGGCGGGGGCTCCAGACGTTGCCGTCACCGAAGTAGCGGGATAATGCCTGGTTACGCCATAAGACCGGCAGGGATTCAGTGGCCCGAGAGGCCGTTAATAATCTGGACATTTATAATCGTGTGTTATGCATTGGGGAATGCAATGTGCTTGTGTTGCTGTTGAGCATGTCTGGATTAATAACCGTTTTATGCACGTTTACGTCATGTGGTATTATGTGCTTGAGGAGCGAATTGTCATGTTATGGCGATATTCTAACGTGCAGGGCTCACGTATGTACCGAGGCAAGGTAAGGGCGCCTGTGATTGTTATGACATGTTCGATGTCGGTATTGCATGTTTAGAATTGTTCGGAGGTACGCTTTGGCCTAAGCGAGGCTTAGGTAGTTGCTTATTGAGAAGTGTTCTCATGGTTGTATAACCAAACCATTTCATACCCGCGACCGTGATTGATCCGGAGATGCTGCTAGGATACTATGGGGATTGAGGATAGGTCGAGTTACCCCATTTTTTGAGTGCCCCTTTTTGTAGAGGAGTTAAGGTTACCAACCACCCGATCCTTGTTGTTGTGCGTGGTTCATAGATAGTGGCCTCGTAGAAGGCTTGCAAATGTATGTGTTGTAATCGATGTTATGTGTATAAAAGTGTCTTGTTGATGTGTATTCTTTGTCTCTCTACTATCCCGTTGTTTATATGTTATACGGAGAGTTCGAGGTTGCTTCCGCACGCATTACTCGTTAGTGTTTTGATTGGGTTGGCGACAAGTTCTGGGATATCGCGTACATTACGACCATGAAGGGATAATCGCGCGCTCGTAGGGTTTGAGGCGTGATAGTTTCACTTACCCGAAAAACAACTTGAGCAAATAAAAGTTTAAATACCTTCAAAGCAAAATAATCAAGAACATAAATTAACAACTGTCAATCTTTGTAAGCAACAAAACTAGTTTGATAAGATGAAAAGGAAATACAATAATTCACCTTGTGAACACTTGCAAAGATGAAATTAGAAGCTTTAACAACACAAGAGTGGAACCCTTGCTTTTACTTGGAAGATTGGAAAGTGAAAATTGAGAGAGAGGAGTTGAAGACTTGAAACGTTTCTTAATGGAGTCACATGACAAATGGGGATGTGTTTAGAAGACCCCCATGAGTTACAAAGGGATAAGATTGTTTAACCAAGGGTAAAAACAATGATAACATTGGGTTTAAAACACCAAGTTGAAATTGAATGAGAGGGGGTCAAATTAATAGATGACAAATGACCCAACTTTATGGTTCTAAAGTAGATATTTTGATAAATTAACAAGATATCTAATAAATTAGTACATAAACAAAGAGATTTGTGTCCATTCTAAATACTAATCATTCAAAAAAATATTTTGAACCATTAAGAAGTTCAGCGAAAGTTACCAGACACCAGGAGAATCACAACTCAGTAACTTTCTAACTCACCACTCATCAAGATACATAAACACAGAACGTATCAGTTTTCATTAACAACCAATGTGGTGATACATGTTTCATTGCCATCCTAAATAATTGACCTAAGAACAAATATTCATTAATTAAATCCTAATTGAATCACTTTCCTTCCAAAACTACGGACACGGAAAATAAAATTCGGACCTTCCACTACACCATGTTAATTATCTGACTATAATTTCCACCTGGGACATTTATCGCATTCATTTCCTAAGTACTTTTAGTGGATGTGGGAATTTTTGGATGTCACATCTCCTTGACAAGGTCTCCACCTATATCAGCCGGTGGTTCATTCCAAAAGGACATCTTGATTACAATATGCATACTTACCCCCTCAATGGATTATAGTCATAGCGATATGAGCATAATCCACTAATATCATTCTCCAATAACCACAAAACAAATCCATAATCCATCTAATAAACTGATTTCATAATCCGAAGTATATAATCTTTCTCAATTCCATTTATCAAATTAGAATGCATTTCATGAAGCATTTCATAAATCAATACATATAACTTTTGGCAATTCCTTTCATGAAGTATTTAATCAAGACATTCACAAATGATCATCTCAAACTATTTCAAATAATGTCTTCCAATGCCTTGTCAAGATGAAATTGAATAATTGTCAAAAAATTAATTTAAGATATACTATTCACTTTTTATTTATGTAAAAATTGCATTTCTTATACTACCTAATCTTATCAGTCAATTTACCAAATATTTTTCTAAAATATTAATTCATTAACTAATAATAAATAAATAATGTTAATTATTGGCATGAAGCTATAATTATTTACACTATAATTTCCTAACAAATTAGATATAACAATCACAAGTACAATTTCATAACCACAATATAATTTCTCGTCAATTCATATCGGGAAAAGGGTAAGTGCGTAACATTTAGCTAACTTTTCCATTTTTAATGAAATAAATTTTATTTTATTAAATTATATATTTATTAATTGCAATTATTTTTATTTTATGCAATAAGCTATCTTTATATAATAATCTAATTATATTAATTTCTTCAACTATAAGTTACATAGAATTTGCTTTTTATTGTACCTTCCAATTCTTATTTACTTCATCACTATTAAATCATTGATATATATATTTTAAATAGGAAATAAGACTAAAAATTTAGGATTAATTGTGACATCCGGAATTTTCTAATCATATTTATATGACATTCGAAAATTTTCGTATCCGATAATAATACTTAGATTTTAAAGCTAAGTATTATTTAGCTTAGAATTCGGTTGGACACGTATAAATCTTAGTTGAATTATAAATTTTGTGAGTTATCAGGAACGTCAAGGATGTTTTTGCAAACATAATCATTTCAAGTTAGACGTTTTGAAAATTAAAATTTACAAAAGTTGATGTATATGTTAATACTGGAGTGCTATTAATTAATTTACCATCATCTTAGTAGTTGATGGATGATATTATTGGTTAAACTTTAGCTAATTAGTGATAATAATTAATTATTTACAATATGGTATTAAAGGGAGAAGAATTTCTATTTTCATTATGATTTCTCACTAAAACTCCTCTCAAGACATCTAAAACCTCACGTGCCATTTGGAGATTACATGCATGGCCACATGCCTTTCTTAGACTCAAACTCTTGCACTAATTTGACATAGCCATCATCACTTTTGGTTATTAGTTCCATATTATATCCTAACTTCTTACATTTGGCCATCAATTGAGTGAGATGTTGCCACATATGATAAAATGTATTCGTCCATGTAAAATCTTCTTCTATACATCACTTTAACCTTGGTAACATCGGAGGAAATTTTTTATCTTGGCCGTAACTCATCTTCATCTACAAAATTTCAAAGGAAAATACTCTATTTTCACCACTTTTCAATCCAAGACCTACAAAGTGATTTTAACTTTGGGTCGTTAAAATCTCTCAGTGAAAACTCTACACATTATGTTAGGTCAATCTACTTAATACTTTTAACTTGGTTGGTTGAGATCTGCGGGCAACGGCGATATTGTCACGAGCACCAATTAGGTCTATTCTTCTTCTTGGCTATCTAATGGGAAGGTTCTACCCATATTGCACGTGGATTGCACGAGTATAGCATGTGCATTGTGGATGGATTGCAAGTGTATAGCACGTGCATTGCGCGTGCATTGCTCGTGTGTTACTTAATTTCGGATATCATCTATTTTTTTCCTTTTTTTAGCCAAGCTAGTTAATTTTGGATAGTGTCCATCGCACTTATTATTTCTCATCATTATTATCTCATAATCATATATATTTGGAAATAATTTTGTATAAAAAGGGAGGAAAATAGGGAATGAAATATTTTTATGTATTCAATTTCTTATATATAGTTACGATTTAAGTGTGAACATTGTGATGATAAATAAGATTTTTTTATTAATTTTTTTTATGAATTTTGGCATACTTGAGGAGTGCAATGACGAGGTTGTCACGAACACAAACCATAAACCAGTGTATGGTGGGATCTCCTCCACCCAACCCGGTCCCTTTGGCATATGCTAATGTGTGCTGCTGGAATCCAGATCGTCCAAAAAGCCTGTGGCATGGACACCCTAGTACTCTTTAGCCCTAAAGTTTTCAAGACGGTCCGCATCACCATATCTTATTGAAAACTACTCGTGAACATGGTAATTGACTGGGTGAAGACATTGGTCGTCCTCTTTGCCACATTCCTCATTGATCGGGTCGGGCGGCCGCCATTGTTGTTGAGCAACATGGGTAGGGTGTTCTTCTTTCTCATCTACCTCGGGTTTGCCTTGGCTTCATCAACCATAGACACACGAAGCTCTCGTGGGCAGTAGACATGGCCATCACCTCGGTGATTTCCTATGTGATCTTCTCAATCGGGCTAGGGTTGATCACGGATGTGTACTGCATGGAGATCTTCCCACTGAGCATAGGGTTATCACTCACGTACATATGGATGTTCAAAGCGATCACCCTCGGTGGGGCTGCCTTATTGTTCCGGTGATACCAATCATCGGGTGTCTGGTATTCTATCCCTTGATGCCCGAGATAGGGGTGAAAACATTGGAAGAGATCGGACAGTTGTTCAGTACATTCAGGAGGTCCACGGCAAATGATTTGGAGATGCAAAGGATTGAGGCCGCGGTGACGAGTGAATAATGAGGCTTTACGAACCAATTAGATGGAAAGGAGATGTAGGTATACATAGAACCAGGCCTTGAACTCAATCAATATGTTTTCTTAAGATGGGCAATCTAAAGCGCTTGCTCACCGGGACATCTAGGTTCGTGGAGAAGGCCGCACTCCAGCTAGCCGCTATCAAGAAGGCTACCGGCAAACGAGTGCTCACTAGGACATCTAGGTTCGTGGAGAAGGCCGCGCTCCAGCTAGCCACTATCAAGAAGGCTGCCGGCAAATGAGTGCAACATGAACACCAATTAGGTCATATGTTTCTTTTCCCATATTGCACGTAGATTGCACGAGTATAGCACATGGATTGCACGTGCTTACTTAATTTCAGATATCATCTATTTTTTTTCCTTTTTTTAGCCAAGCTAGTTAATTTTGGATAATGTCCATCACACTTATTATTTCTTATCGTTATTATCTCATAATCATATATATTTGGAAAATAATTTCGTAGAAAAAAGGAGGAAAATAGGGCGCGAAATTTTTTTTTTTTTTTTTATGTTTTCAATTTCTTATATATGGTTTAGATTTAGGTGCGAACATTGTAATGATAAATAATATTTTCTAATTAATTTTTTTTATGAATTTTGGCATACCTAAGGAGTGCATCGACGAGGTCATCACGAACACTAACCAAAACACGGGCGTATGGCGGGATCTCCTCCACCCAACCTAATCCCTCTATAGCATATGCTTGTTGACACCTAAATTTTGACCAACCATTTAATGTTAATTTGCATAGAAAATTAGGGATTAAATTTTAACCCCTAAACAAAAATATTAAAATTGCACAGCATGTAGTTTTTAGGAGCATTTTCATTAATAGTTAATTAGGCCCATATAATTTGCATATTTATTAGACTGGTGGCGGATGGACTCGAGCAAATGGTTTTGAGTTAAATTAAATCAAGCCCATAACCGAAATTGATATGTTTTGCCCATGTGATACTTCAAGAAAAAATTTCCTGCATATATATTCTTGGCCAAATAGAAGACCAAGAAGGAAGGGGGATTTATTATCTTGGGCGTCACGACAAAGCAAGGGGAGACGTTTTTCATTGAGGCAAGGGCAATATATAAAAGAGGAGGGGTATCAGCTGATTTGGTTTCTTTGAATCTTTTGTGCAAGAGGAAAAAAATATATACACGAAGGATAGAAGGAAAAGGTCAACGTGGGGATATCTATTCTGATATCATGGGCAAGTAAAAGGAAAGAAGCCAAAGCGTAATATGTTTTAAATATTCTTCAGAGGGTCTCCTTCTAAAAAGGGCCTAGGCATTCTTACCTATAAAAGGACCTCTTGCAGACAAAAAAGGGAGAGGGGGCTCTTTTGGTGGTCTGATGATAAAAGGACAAGAGAGATAGGACAAGAATGAAAGAAGAGAGAGGAAGTCATCTTCTTCCTTCCCCTCCCGCAACGGACGCCATTATTGCTGCACCGGAGCCGCTGCTGCTGGGTGCTTCGCAATGACCAACCTTGCTGCCTCATAAGTCGCACAAAGAAGCATTCGCGAGCCGCTGCAGCCTGCCGATCCTGTGGAGGCCCTTGTCTCGACGAGTCGACGCCCCGAGAAAGTCCTGTAGCGTTGCCCCTACTTCGATAAAGCCTTCATCCCAGCCTAAGTTGTTGCAGCCCCGACGACCATAGCCGCTGCCACTGCTCCTGTCCCGACCTCATCGCTGTTCCCAAGCTTGAGATCACCTCCGACGACGGCGACGAGCTGCTGCGCCCACAACGTCCCTGCAGCTTGTGCTGAAGCATCGGTTCTAACCATTCATCCAGCCAAGGTGCATTGCTGTTTTGCAGGTTCTTTCGGCGAGTTTGTGAACCATCCAGTTCCGACTTTAATTGAGCACCCTTATTCGCCATCCCGTCGGCCATTGCCTGATCCACTGGCCATCCACCAAACTGAGTGTTGCTATTTGTGAGCTTCCGTCGTTCGTTGGTCCAAGATTCGTGTCTAACGAATCCAATATAGAAACGCATCCGGGTGACACCGTGAACTAGGTGAGAATTTGGGTTAATTCAATTTCCATATATTTTGCTGAATTATTGGGAATATTCTGATGTTGATTGAAGTTCCGAACATATTATTCATATCCGTGAAATTCTTGAATAGCCTTTAAATTAGGAATTATTTTCTAATTTCACAACGTGCATAAGATTGACAGTCCGATTTCATGCCCAAAATATGACTCGCGATCGCACAGAAAATCGTTAATCCGATTTCATGCTCGAAATATGATTCGCGATTGCGTGAAAAATTGGCCAATCCGATCCTCATGCCCGGGATACGATTTGTCAATCTATTGTTTCTAAATTTAAATGGATGTCGGTAATATTTTGTGATATGGTGTCGTTTGTTCTTTTTAAATAAAGAAAATCCAAAAATATGTTAGGATTTCAATTAGAAGCTTTGCATGTTTAGGGAACCCTAAATGTATCTAGAAGATAAGATAATTATTTAATTTAAATTAGGACTTGAGATGATTTATTTCCTAGTTTAAATTAGGTATTATTCTAATCCTAATAGATTATTTAGGTTATTTTTGGATTCCGAATTTCCATGAAAATACCAAAAAAAAGAAGAAGTTGTTAGATTGCATGTTATTTTAGGCATTTTTTATTCCGAATTTCATTGGAAAAATACCAAAAATAAATCATTTGTTCGTCGTTAAAATTAGTTCACGTCATCGCATGACATATAGTTCGCATGCTAGGTTGCATTAATCGCATGTCATTTTTTGCACGTCATTACATATAGGTTAGTTTGCATTTTAATAAGGCGCAAACCCTAATGAATATCTTGAGTGCCTTGCTCTGTTAATTAAAAATCATATTAGGATTATCTGTATGATTTTATACTAACAATGCATATGCTTGCGTGGCTTTAAGGTATGTTATCCTGCTATTTATTTACTGCTTTCTTGAGTGTTAAATTGGTGGTTTGCGCACCCGCATGAACACCTTACACATTAGTGATTAGGTAATAAAATGGATCCAGACTGCCTGCATTAATATTTTTTTTGAAAAGAAAAGGTACCAAAAGGGCGTTAGACTAAATCTAGCGTAACCAAGTCCCCAAGCTTATAATCTCTGGTTTGTAGGAATAAAACATATTTCCCTATATTTTATTTAGGTTTCTAATCGACTCACTACAAATAGATTAGTGGCGACTCCAAACATGAAAACTTTTGCATGTTAAAAACTTAAACCCTAAGTTGCAAATTGGTAGGGCTTGGGAAGGTCCGAATTAGACTTAGTCTTAACAATTCATTAGCCTGAGGAATTTAAGGTCGCGACAGCTTGGCTACTCCACTGGGGATTTGAGTTAAAACTCTTAATGGACTTAGATCGAATTTTCTTTTTTTGAAAAAAAAATATTTTTGTTTGGCAGCGAGGACTCTAGGTACGTCCCTAATGTTTAAGTTGTTAAATGTTTTTGCGGAATGGGAGTTATAAGGGGTGGAGTGTTTGTTAATCATTTTCTTGCAGGGAGGTGTTGAGATTGGATGTTTTAATATTAAAGCGCTGTTTGCATATGATTTGTTGTGCATGCCTGTGCATTTACACTACACTCTAGCACACACAACCTGTTGCCAGACTTGGGCCGCATAGGATCACCTAGGATGGTATTGAGATTGATACCACTTCGACTGTCCGCCCGTGGTACGAGTTGCCCATCTCAATCTCGATATTTCTTTCTTGATGTCAAAGAGATTACCACCCTGGTCCGCATGCCCGCGACATGGGTCGGCTTTTTGATGATGCCGGAGTCACGAGGACCCGACTTAGTCCGCATGCCCGTAGCTAGTCCGATCATTCTCGTGGCTCCACTTTGTTAAGCCTTATAGAGTAGAAATCGAGCCATGTAGCATGCGTATGTCTATGTGATTGCCACCCGGTTATTGGTAAAGTAAGTCCTTTGAACTTTTTCTTCGCAATTTATTTACTTTATTGTATTGTTTTGTCGATCCATGACATTAGGTTGATCGCAAGTCTTGGTCAATATACAATGGGAAATTCCAACATTCGACTTATTCTGCCTCCCAAGAAGGAACTCAACACGTGGTGGGACAAGCTAGACCGAGCTAGTCGTGAGTTCGTGGAATCAATAGTTGGCCGACTCCTCCCTCTGTTGCGTATCAACATTCATGGCGTGTCACACCCCGTACCCCAAAGGCTGAACATCTGCGCATAGGTCGAATTGAGGTGCGACGCTCCCAGGATTTGCGTCACCGACCCGAAAACCCAAATCAGAGAAAATGCAACACATGCGGAAACGACGTGTATATATATATAATATATATATACACACCCTGACAATACAAAAACAAAACCACGAGTAGCAAGAGAAAATATTTTACAATAGACTGGACCAAATGTATATTCTTTACAACTTATATTTACACTATCCATTTACAAACCAAAATACATCAAGGGCCACGACACAAAAAGGGATCGGTGGCCTAGGGTAAAAACTATCTATTCGGGAGAGGCTATGGTCAAAAAGGGTTTAGCCTCTACTGCTCACGTAAGGACCTAGTCTAGGGCTCCCTGTTTGGATCGGATGGCACGACTGACTCCTCAGATGAGTCCTCCTCAGATCTAATTTCCTCGTCCGATCCAACTTCTTCCACTTCTCCGGCTGCCGCGGCATTCTCCCCTATTACTCCCAGATTTAATTCCTCGTCTTCCTCCGGGTTTACATCGACAGCTATAACTTGCTCTTCTCCTTGCTCCTCGTCCATAGCCATCGGTCCATCCACGGTCTCACTCACACTACTACGCTAAGGGAGGCTGGAGGATCCGAGATTTCACCAATCACCATCTGTGGAATCATAACGCCATTAACGTCCACTGGAACATCAAAAGTACGGATCGGGGGTCCAGTCACACCATCAGCTCCCCTATAACACCAGGCTACGTATTCCTGAGTGTCGCTATAGTCCTCTCCCACATTTACAAGCACCACAGAATGATATATAACGTACGCTGATCCATCTCCACAGGGATGCACACTAACCGATCGCTGAATCCGCTGCGGAAATCCAAAAAGAGGTGCTTTCCTCGGCATTTTATGGACGGGGGTTTGAAAATTGGTTTTACCACAACCGTGAGATAAACTCAGCAAGTAGAATTCCTATTCCTAAACTAGGCTAACGTGCACCTCCAGAGGTAAATAAAATGCATGAATCACTGAACCAGTAAATAAATCATATTAAAATCATATTAAAATCATTCGGGCCCTCAGCCCTAATTCTTTTGCTACTCCAGCCCTGCAGGTTAGGCTTTCAATATCATTATAACTCGTCAGCAGTTAAATCGACCCGAAGGCCATGACCCAATGGTCATCAACAGTTAAATCGACCCGAAGGCCATGACCCAATGGTCATCACGATTAAATCGACCCGAAGGCCATGACCCAATGGTCATCACAATTAACTCGACCCGAAGGCCATGATCCAATGGTCATCACAATTAAATCGACCCGAAGGCCATGACCCAATGGTCATAAATCATTCGACCCGAAGGCTCGACCCAAAGGCCAACAATTATATAATCCGACCCGAAGGCCATGACCTAATGGTCATATTTTAATCTCAATCATATAAAAACCAACATGGAAATTCACACCAATGGGATTCACACCAATTGCCATGTCCCGATATATCAAGCACATTGAATTACAATTTCTCACTCAATCAACGTACTGTCGGCAATTAATCCACAACTCAACATTACCGTGTTCCAGTCCACTTGAGATTCAACATGCCCAACCAGTCTCAATTATTACACCCATAGACATGGCATCATCCCTCAAAGTCCTAACAAGTTCCATTTGGCCTCCACAATGCCTAATTTCAATCCAATACTCATTAATCCATTGAATAACCACATTAGGCCATTTAATTCAAATTCGGTTCTATGGTGAACCACTCCTAAACAGCCACCAATTTGGCTCCAAATCAACCTCATATTATGCCATTAAGTCCCAATTAGGTCCCCTAATCAACTCATGCACAATTACATATCATTAGGCCTTAATCTAGCCTAATTACCTTAATTAAACCCCTAATTTGCACAATTTAGACTAATTCAAGGATTAGGGATTTTACTCGCCTATTATCGACGCGAGGCGACGGGAGCGAGCGGTCGATTACCGACGATCGGTACAATCGACGGCGGCGCACCAAAGGCAAGCCGGCGGACACTGCGGCGCCGGTGGGACTCACGGCCACCTCCCGGCAAGAACAGGGGAAGCGCCGGTGAGGGAGGGCTGAGGATGAAGGAGAGAGAGACGGTGAGGGTGAGGTTGGACGGTGGGGTGGCGCACGGCGGCGCGGCTCCGGCGGGGCAAGTCTGGCGACGGTGACGGCGTCCTTGCACGTCTCGGCTGGAACGGTGGCTGCGGGCGACGGAAGAGGGGGAAAGTTGGTCGACGGGGCTGGGACAGCACCAGGAGGCGGCACACGGTGGCTCAGCGCCAGCAGCTCCGGCAGCCAGCTGCTTCCGGCGTGAACAGTGGCCGACGAGCACACCGGCGTGGAGCAGCCGAGAGGAACGATCGGGAGAGAAGAGAGAGAAACAGACGCGGGGAGAGAGAGTGAGCTGAGCTGAGGAGAGAGAATGGTCAAGGGGTAGTCAACATTATCCAAAGTGGGGTCCACATGTCACAAATCTAAGCCTTAGGACCAAAATGTCCCTCATCCAAGGGCTAGAAACACTTCTAATCCAATAATTCAAAGGTAAAAAGGTCAATTGCCCTTAACCATGGTTAACCAAGCCTAGTTAACCTTAACCAACCTTGATCAAATCCCAAAATTGCCCCAAAATTCGGAATAAATCAAAAATGGCCTAGGGGCATTTCCGTCATTTTTTCATCCCGAACCGAAATTTCAATTTTTGCTCATACCGGTCCTAAATATTCATGGGAGACATAATCCGGTGTCGGAATCGCGAAATTCACTTTCTAAGCCCTCGAAAATCGTCTGCGAAGTTTCCGGGAATAAAATAATATTATTTTCCAATTTTTTGTCGAAATTCCACTTTTTGTCCAAAATCACTCCAAATGAGCGTGGCTATCCCAAAATGACCTTGGCCGCGAAAAATAACCTGAAACGGCCTCCGAATTCGGCCTCGGTGTCCATAGGGGCAAAACTGTCCTTTTCTCAATTTCTGTCAAATCTTCAGTTTCCAACCGTTTTTAATCCCAAACATAAATGGCTACTTCAAAATGACATCCGTCTTGCAAAATAGTCGTAATTACCCTTGAAATTTTGATATCGAAGTTCGGGTCCAATGTCGTGATCTAATTCACTCGTTTTGCAGTTTTAGGGCCTCTCACTAACAGGCGGCTGTTTAGGCGTTACGCGTATCGACCTAAGATTGTCCAAGTCATGATAGTTTCAATCTCGAGAGAACGAGAGGAATTATCACTAGCACCTGAGGTCACGATCTTTTGGATTAAAATTGGGTTTCCTTTGTCATGCGCACTTTCGGTCATGCGAAATCACTCGCGATCCGATCGTGCATCACTGACAATATCCACCTGTCATTTTCCTAAGATCGGCCTATATTGGTTCAAAATATTTCCTCGACGTCCATCGAAATCGGCACTCCACGACAATCGGGTTCTCGGTCCACGTACCTGATCCTATTTAGCCTTTCCCATTTGGTTAGTATCCCGTGATTGATCAATTCCGGGCGAGACTTACTAAAATTACACGAGAATCAATATACACTTTATTGGTCCCGATAACGGGTCAAAATTCAAGATGTTACAACTCTTCCCCCCTTACAAAAATTTCGTCCTCGAAATTTGCACTTCAAACTTGCTCCTCGAACAACTGGGGGTGTTGACGTCGCGTGGCTTCTTCGCTTTCCCAAGTAGCGCCTTCTGTCCCGTGGTGCTCCCAAACTACCTTAACCATCGGGATTGTCTTATTTCGAAGTACTCGATCCTTCCGATCTTCAATTCTTACTGGTCTCTCCACGTACGACACCCTGTCGTCCACATCTATTTCCTCGTATCTTAGAACGTGTGTCGGGTCTGGTTCATACTTCCTCAACATTGACACGTGGAAGACATTATGCACCTGGGATAAGTTAGGTGGCAGGGCCAGCCTATACGCCATATCGCCAATCTTTTCCAAAATCTCAAATGGTCCAACAAACCTCGGACTCAGCTTTCCTTTCTTGCCAAATCGGGATAACCCTTTCATAGGCGACACCTTCAAAAATACATGGTCCCCAACTTGAAATTCCAAACGTCGTCGTCTCCGATCGGCATAACTTTTCTGTCAATTCTGTGCTGTCTTTAACCTGTCTCGAATGATCTCAACAGCTTCCACTGTTTGCTGTACCAACTCTGGGCCCGTAATGCTCTGTTCTCCCACTTCATCCCAACATACGGGAGTCCTACACGCTCTACCATACAAAGCTTCAAATGGGGCCATCTGGATACTCTGCTGATAACTGTTATTATATGCAAACTCTACCAAATGCAGCTGTTCTTCCCATTTACCCTGAAAATCCAGTACACAAGCTCGCAACATATCCTCGAGAATCTGGATAGTTCTTTCTGATTGCCCATCAGTCTGCGGATGGTAAGCTGTACTGAACTGGACTTTTGTCCCCAAGGCCGCCTGCAGACTTTTCCAGAAATTCGCTGTAAACCTCGGGTCACGATCTGATGTAATCGTCACTGGCACTCCATGCAGTCTAACAATCTGCCTTACGTACAACTCTGCATACCTTTCCAACTCAAAATCCTTTCGCACTGCCAGGAAATGCGCTGACTTAGTCAGTCTATCCACTATCACCCAGATTGAATCATGTCCTCTCTGACTCCTTGGCAGTCCCGTCACGAAATCTATTGTAATATGCTCCCATTTCCACTCTGGGATTTCTAATGGTCGTAGCAGTCCTCCCGGTTTACAGTGTTGTGCCTTTACCTGCTGACACGTCAAACACTTAGCCACATACCTGGCCACATCCGTTTTCATTCCGTTCCACCAATAATGTTGCCGTAGATTCTGATACATTTTCGTGCTGCCAGGGTGGATACTGTAATTGCTGCGATGAGCTTCTCTTAATATTTCTTCCTTAAGCTCAGCATCATCAGGCACACACCATCGTCCTCTATACTTCAGGACTCCATCCTCTGATACCTGGAAATCTGGCTTCCTTGCAGTGGCATCCATTTTCACGATTTTCTGAATTTCCTGATCCATGGACTGCAACGCCTTAATCTTGGTTTGAATCTCCGGCTCGATCCTCAAAGTAGCCAGCAGATTCGACATAGATCAATTCCAATTTAAATTCTGAGTCTCGGAGCTTTTCCAATAACGTCCATTCCTTGATCATCAAGTGCGCCATACTTGATTTGCGACTTAGCGCATCCGCCACTCGATTCGCTTTTCCAGGATGATACATGATGTCGCAGTCATAATCTTTTAAAAGTTCCATCCATCTACGCTGCCTCATATTCAACTCTTTCTGTGAGAACAAGTATTTGAGGCTCTGGTGATCCGTATAAATCTGAAACTTTTCCCCACATAAATAATGTCTCCAGATTTTGAGTGCAAAAACAATGGCAGCCAACTCTAGGTCATGCGTCGGATAATTCAACTCGTGTGGCCTCAACTGACGTGACGCATATGCAACTACTTTCCCATGTTGCATTAACACACAACCAAGCCCTTTGAGCGAAGCATCACTGTATACCTCGAATCTACCAGGTCCAGAGGGGATAGTTAAGACTGGAGCTGTTGTCAGTCTATGCTTAAGCTCCTGAAAATTTCGTTCGCACTTGTCGTCCCATTCAAACTTAGTCTCCTTTTTCAGTAATCGTGTCAAGGGCGTGGCTATCGACGAGAATCCTTCCACGAAACGTCAATAATAGCCAGCCAATCCTAAGAAACTTCTGATTTCCGTCACTGATGTCGGCCTGGGCCACTTAAGCACTGCTTCAATCTTAGTCGGATCCACAGATATCCCTTCTCCCGAAACAATGTGTCCAAGGAATGCCACCCTACTAAGCCAGAACTCGCATTTACTGAACTTCGCATAAAGCGCATGCTCCCTTAATGTCCGTAATACTTCAGTCAAATGCACTTCGTGTTCTTCTGAACTCTTCGAATAAACCAGAATATCATCAATGAACACGATGACGAACTGATCCAGAAATTCTTTAAAAACTCTATTCATCAGATCCATAAAAGCTGCAGGGTCGTTCGTCAAACCAAAGGGCATGACTGTAAACTCATAATGCCCGTACCTTGTCCTAAATGCAGTCTTGGGTATATCCTCTTTTCGAATTCTTAACTGATGATACCCGGTCCGTAGATCAATCTTGGAAAACACGGACGCTCCTTGCAATTGATCAAACAAATCGTCGATCCTTGGCAGTGGATACTTATTCTTTATAGTCACCTGATTCAACTACCGGTAGTCTATACATAACCTTAGCGTCCCGTCCTTTTTCCTCACAAACAGGACTGGCGCTCCCCATGGAGACGCACTAGGACGAATAAATCCTTTGTCTAACAACTCTTGCATCTGGACTTTCAGCTCTTTTAGTTCCGACAAAGACATCCGATACGGGGCCTTAGAAATTGGCTCTGTACTTGGGGCCAATTCTATTACGAATTCCACTTCTCGTTCTGGTGGCAAGCCCGGCAACTCTTGAGGAAAAACCTCAGGGAAATTGCATACTACAGGGATTTCTTCCAACTTAGGTTCCACCAATGTCGGATCTTTAACATTAACCAAATATCCCTCACAACCTTCTTCGAGCATCTCAGTTGCCTCTACTGAGGAAATCCAAGGGATCGAGGTTCCTCCTCGATTTCCCTGAAATTCAAACTTAGGACGACCAATCGGATTGAATTGGATCGCCCTACTGCCGCAATCCATAACGGCTTTCTGTTTAGTCAGCCAATCCATACCAATGATCACATCAAAGTCATACATGGCTAACACAGCTAAATCAATCCTTTCCTCAATATTCCCAATCACAATTTTACAGTCCAAGCATCCCAATGATACTAACACCCTATCATGCAGTGGGGTCGTCACACATAACATAATTTCAAGTAAAACAGGCTCCAAACCAGCCAGTCTAACAAACTGTTCTGAAATAAACGAATGGGTTGCCCCAGGATCAAATAACGCATAAGCCGCATGATCACAGAGAGAAACGGTACCTGTAACCACGCCCGGCGCTTCCTCAGCATCCTTTCGCGCCATTGCATACACTCGTCCTTGCGCAGGTGGTCTGCCCTGAATAGCCGGTGGGGGAATCCCGACCTGATTTCCCGCTCGGAGTTGCTGCTGTTGCCCTGGGGGTCCCGAAAGTCGTTGCTGGGGGCAATTCTTTATCTGATGTCCCAAACTCCCGCAATGAAAACAAGCTCCAATTCTATTTGGCGTCTGACTGGGTTTCCCTATAATCCTTCTCGGGGGCGGAACAAACCGTCTATTGCTGGCCATTGGTCTCTTTCCAAAGCGACGATTGTCCCGATTCAGAATAAACCTCGAACCCGATGCTGTTGTCCTTTCTATCTGATCTCGCTCCATAGTTTGGGCTCGCTCATACAGTTCTCGATAATCTCTAATATTCAGTAAAAGCATCTGGGTGCGAAGTTCCGGCTTCAGTCCATCCCGGAATCTTCGAGCCTTATCCAGGGGATTCTCAATCATCCTTGGGGTAAATCTGGATAATCTGGCAAACTCTGCCTCGTACTGTACCACTGTTATCGACTCCTGGCGAAGCCTCATGAACTCCGCCATCTTCTTCTCCTGGGCACTCTCTGAGAAAAACTGTCCATAGAAATGCTCAACAAATATCGCCCAGGTCTATTCCATATACTCCGGAAACACTCTATCCTTAACTGCTTTCCACCAATCATGGGCATTATCCTGCAGTTGATACGATGCCAAAGAAATCTTTTCTGTCTCAGTACACCCCAACAGATCAAATGCTTTTTCTAGCTCCTCCACCCAACGCGGGGCGGTTTCTGGATCACCTCTGCCCGTGAACTTGGGCGGTTTCAGCTTAAGGAACTGCTCCACCAACTGGTGCATTGGCCTAGGTGCCACCATTGGTTGAGCTTGAACTTGCTGGACTGGGGCTTGATTCTCATGGACGGCAGCAACTGCTGCAGCCTCCGCAGCCTGAGCGGTCACATTCTTTCTTTCTTGTGCTTGCCTATCCATCACATTACCAATCCTTTCTAGCGCTCTGAGAACTCCTTCCATACGCGGATCTTCCGCATGTCTAACATTAGCTCTGGGGTCCACTGTAGCCCCAACACCAACTCTAGGGTTCTCTCCCTCTCTAGCACCCGCACTAATGTTTTCTATCGCTCTCGCTCTAGCACGACCTCCACCTCGAGCTCCTCTTCCTTCGCCCCTCCTTGGGGCTCTTCTCACTCTTCCTCTTTCACTGCTCATCTTTTCACTTTGAGTGCTCACTACCTGATATAATTCCATCCAGGAATTAGAGACATAAACCAACTAACCGGTCTAAGTCCTAGGCAGGTATCAATACAAAAACATTTAAACACTCAGCACGCGGCTAGCACAACAGCACATAATTTCACCCAAGGACTCGCACACTAACCTTGGGTCCTGCCGCACCTGCATAATACTGGTTCAAATAATCACCACAACATTCCAACACACGCATTCTGGAGGTACACTTAGCACTCTAAGTCACCCTATGGCTACCCATGGTTACTCCTCCTTATCACTCCAGGGCTCAACTAGATTAAACAGAGCTGTCCTTGCTCTGATACCAATTCGAACGGGGATGTCACGCCCCGTACCCCAAAGGCTGAACATCCGCGCATAGGTCGAATTGAGGTGCGACGCTCCCAGGATTTGCGTCACCGACCCGAAAACCCAAATCAGAGAAAATGCAACACATGCGGAAACGACGTGTATATATATATATATATACACACCCTGACAATACAAAAACAAAACCACGAGTAGCAAGAGAAAATATTTTACAATAGACTGGACCAAATGTATATTCTTTACAACTTATATTTACACTATCCATTTACAAACCAAAATACATCAAGGGCCACGACACAAAAAGGGATCGGTGGCCTAGGGTAAAAACTATCTATTCGGGAGAGGCTATGGTCAAAAAGGGTTTAGCCTCTACTGCTCACGTAAGGACCTAGTCTAGGGCTCCCTGTTTGGATCGGATGGCACGACTGACTCCTCAGATGAGTCCTCCTCAGATCTAATTTCCTCGTCCGATCCAACTTCTTCCACTTCTCCGGCTGCCGCGGCATTCTCCCCTATTACTCCCAGATTTAATTCCTCGTCTTCCTCCGGGTTTACATCGACAGCTATAACTTGCTCTTCTCCTTGCTCCTCGTCCATAGCCACCGGTCCATCCACGGTCTCACCCACACTACTCACGCTAAGGGAGGCTGGAGGATCCGAGATTTCACCAATCACTATATGTGGAATCATAACGCCATTAACGTCCACTGGAACATCAAAAGTACGGATCGGGGGTCCAGTCACACCATCAGCTCCCCTATAACACCAGGCTACGTATTCCTGAGTGTCGCTATAGTCATCTCCCACATTTACAAGCACCACAGAATGATATATAACGTACGCTGATCCATCTCCACAGGGATGCACACTAACCGATCGCTGAATCCGCTGCGGAAATCCAAAAAGAGGTGCTTTCCTCGGCATTTTATGGACGGGGGTCTGAAAATTGGTTTTACCACAACCGTGAGATAAACTCAGCAAGTAAAATTCTTATTCCTAAACTAGGCTAACGTGCACCTCCAGAGGTAAATAAAATGCATGAATTACTGAACCAGTAAATAAATCATATTAAAATCATTCGGGCCCTCAGCCCTAATTCTTTTGCTACTCCAGCCCTGCAGGTTAGGCTTTCAATATCATTATAACTCGTCAGCAGTTAAATCGACCCGAAGGCCATGACCCAATGGTCATCAACAGTTAAATCGACCCGAAGGCCATGACCCAATGGTCATCACGATTAAATCGACCCGAAGGCTATGACCCAATGGTCATCACAATTAACTCGACCCGAAGGCCATGACCCAATGGTCATCATAATTAACTCGACCCGAAGGTCATGACCCAATGGTCATCACAATTAAATCGACCCGAAGGCCATGACCCAATGGTCATAAATCATTCGACCCGAAGGCCCGACCCGAAGGCCAACAATTATATAATCCGACCCGAAGGCCATGACCCAATGGTCATATTTTAATCTCAATCATATAAAAACCAACATGGAAATTCACACCAATGGGATTCACACCAATTGCCATGTCCTGATGTATCAAGCACATTGAATTACAATTTCTCACTCAATCAACGTACTGTCGGCAATTAATCCACAACTCAATATTACCGTGTTCCAGTCCACTTGAGATTCAACATGCCCAACCAGTCTCAATTATTACACCCATAGACATGGCATCATCCCTCAAAGTCCTAACAAGTTCCATTTGGCCTCCACAATGCCTAATTTCAATCCAATACTCATTAATCCATTGAATAACCACATTAGGCCATTTAATTCAAATTCGGTTCTATGGTGAACCACTCCTAAACAGCCACCAATTTGGCTCCAAATCAACCTCATATTATGCCATTAAGTCCCAATTAGGTCCCCTAATCAACTCATGCACAATTACATATCATTAGGCCTTAATCTAGCCTAATTACCTTAATTAAACCCCTAATTTGCACAATTTAGACTAATTCAAGGATTAGGGATTTTACTAGCCTATTATCGACGCGAGGCGACGGGAGCGAGCGGCCGATTGCCGACGAGTGGTACAATCGACGACGGCGCACCAAAGGCAAGCCGGCGGACACGGCGGCGCCGGTGGGACTCACGGCCACCTCCCGGCCAGAACAGGGGAAGCGCCGGTGAGGGAGGGCTGAGGATGAAAGAGAGAGAGAGACGGTGAGGGTGAGGTTGGACGGTGGGGTGGCGCACGGCGGCGCGGCTCCGGCGGGGCAAGTCCGGCGACGGTGACGGCGTCCTTGCACGTCTCGGCTGGAACGGTGGCTGCGGGCGACGGAAGAGGGGGAAAGTTGGTCGACGGGGCTGGGACAGCACCAGGAGGCGGCACACGGTGGCTTAGCGCTAGCAGCTCCGGCAGCCAGCTGCTTCCGGCGTGAACAGTGGCCGACGAGCACACCGGCGTAGAGCAGCCGAGAGGAACGATCGGGAGAGAAGAGAGAGAAACAGACGCGGGGAGAGAGAGTGAGCTGAGCTGAGGAGAGAGAATGGTCAAGGGGTAGTCAACATTATTCAAAGTGGGGTCCACATGTCACAAATCTAAGCCTTAGGACCAAAATGCCCCTCATCCAAGGGCTAGAAACACTTCTAATCCAATAATTCAAGGGTAAAAAGGTCAATTTCCCTTAATCATGGTTAACCAAGCCTAGTTAACCTTAACCAACCTTGATCAAATCCCAAAATTGCCCCAAAATTCGGAATAAATCAAAAATGGCCTAGGGGCATTTCCATCATTTTTCCATCCCGAACCGAAATTTCAATTTTTGCTCACACCGGTCCTAAATATTCATGGGAGACATAATCCGGTGTCGGAATCGCGAAATTCACTTTCTAAGCCCTCGAAAATCGTCTGCGAAGTTTCCGGGAATAAAATAATATTATTTTCCAATTTTTTGTCGAAATTCCACTTTTTGTCCAAAATCACTCCAAATGAGCGTGGCTACCCCAAAATGACCTTGGCCGCGAAAAATAACCTGAAACGGCCTCCGAATTCGACCTCGGTGTCCACAGGGGCAAAACTGTCCTTTTCTCAATTTCTGTCAAATCTTCAGTTTCCAACCGTTTTTAATCCCGTTTTTAATCCCAAACATAAATGGCTACTTCAAAATGACATCTGTCTTGCAAAATAGTCGTAATTACCCTTGAAATTTTGATATCAAAGTTCGGGTCCAATGTCGTGATCTAATTCACTCGTTTTGCAGTTTTAGGGCCTCTCACTAACAGGCGGCTGTTTAGGCGTTATGCGTATCGACCTAAGATTGTCCAAGTCATGATAGTTTCAATCTCGAGAGAACGAGAGGAATTATCACTAGCACCTGAGGTCACGATCTTTTGGATTAAAATCGGGTTTCCTTTGTCAGGCGCACTTTCGGTCATGCGAAATCACTCGCGATCCGATCGTGCATCACTGACAATATCCACCTGTCATTTTCCTAAGATCGGCCTATATTGGTTCAAAATATTTCCTCGACGTCCATCGAAATCGGCACTCCACCACAATCGGGTTCTCGGTCCACGTACCTGATCCTATTTAGCCTTTCCCATTTGGTTAGTATCCCATGATTGATCAATTCTGGGCAAGACTTACTAAAATTACACGAGAATCAATATACACTTTATTGGTCTCGATAACGGGTCAAAATTCAGGATGTTACATGGCGGCCTCATTCAAGCACTTGCCCATTATTGGTGTCTAGAGACGACTACTTTCATCTTTGGTAAGCATGAGCTCACTCCGACCTTGGAAGAATATAGCATTGCCATTGGAAAACCTTTGGAATCAGAATTGATTAGTCCGCCTATTGGAATAGATCCTGTCTCGATTTTATCTGATTTTCTGAGAATCAAGGAAGAAAAGATAAGAAAAATTTTGAAAGGTCACTGCAATACTTGCCCGTTTTCATTTCTTGACAAATTGTTTCAAAATGGTACTTCATTTCAGATAAGAAGGATTTTCCTATTAGTTTTCTTTGGATTTATACTTTTTCCTCACTGTAAGAATGCTATTAATCCTTTAATTGCTAAGTTAGTGGGGCAAGTGTGTGGAGGAATGAACTTTGTTAATGCCCTCTTGACAGAAACTTTCCTTTCCCTTTCTCGATTTAAAGAAAATGGTGACAAAATCTTTCATGCTTCTCCTGAGCTTTTGCAAATTTGGTTCTTATCTCACTTAAAAGGGTTTGGTGGTCTAATGATTATACGTGAAGTTAGCAACTTTGATCACCCTATCATGAGATTTGAGAATAAACAAAAACATGCACCGGATTATCATTATTCCAATTGGCTGGCTTTCTTAAACAATCCAAAGTCCAAATGTTTCCTATGGCATGCTAAATGGTTCCAAGTTCGTGAGGCCAGACTCACATGTGGACGTATTGGCCCAATCCCTTTACTGGGATTCACTGGGGCAATGGAATATTACCCGACTAGGGTGACTCGCCAATATCTAGTGGTGCAGAGCTTCCCCCAGCTTTGAAGCAAGCTGATTCAATCCAAGTCGACTTCACTGACGGAGACCTCGACCATGAGGATAGCATTTCTTTAATCAAGTCGCTGTGGGATATGTGCCATCCACAAATGCTCATATGGCCCGAAAAAGAATTAGAGGGTAAAGAAAGAAAGTATTATGCTACGACTGAATACATTCAATGACACAAGATTCCAGATAATCTACTCCCGAAGATACCAATGGTGCCTGAGAAGATCACCAACCGTGCTAAAAAAGATGTCTCAAGAGAAAAGCTGAGAAGTTACAAGAGCAAGTTACACACTTGGCCGAGGAGAATAAGCGATTATGTTTGGAAATCACATCCCAGTTGTATATGGATCAAGCCAAATGAAATGGCTCGTGTCTTTTAAGATATTTTTTTTTCTAGATTCGTTGTTTAGGAAGTTGGGTCATTATTTTAGCATATTTGTTTAGGGGATTTCAAGTTGTTGGTTTCATAGTTTTTGTTCAAGAATCCGTTATGAATAAAGTTTTTTCTTATAAATCAAAGCGAGTAGACCAATGTCATGGATCGGCATATGATTCTTCTTGACACTTATGTATGCCTGTTTTATCCGTGAAATCAGGTAATTACGTACCGATCACGATTGCCTATTCGTACGCAGTCGAGAACTAAAATGGCCGATCAAATTGACTTACGAGATCGTGTCGTTGGCATTGAGGACCAAATGAAGCAAGTCCTCGCCGCAATGCAAGAGATGTCCGTCGAAATTAAAGAAAGCCCTTCGACTGGCTCCCATACTTGCATCCCCTGAGGCATTAGCCCTAAAGTAGAAAGGTGAAAAGAATGCCAATAGTGAGGAAGATGATGATATTCCCGATTTAGTAGATGACCCCATCTAGATTATCGTCAACAAGGACAAACCTAATGAACGGGTCAACAAGCTTGAAGAGAGAGTGAAGCAACTGGAAGGCTCACATGATTCACCCTCAATCGACTTGTCTCTTTACTCACAGATCAAAATCTTGAAGAAGTTCAAGATGCTGGATTTTGACAAGTACAATGGCACCTTCTGCCCAAAAGCCCACCTGCAGCTATACCACGTAAGATAATCCCATACATTGATAATGAACTCCTGATGATCCATGCATTTCAAGCAAGTTTGACGGGTCCCGCTTTGAACTGGTATCTCATGAAGAAGATAACTAGCCTCAAAACCTGGAAGGAAGTTAGTGAAGCATTTCTAAAGCAGTACAGGTTCATAACGGACATCATTCCCACCTGCGAAGACCTCGAGCGTGCTCAGATGAAAAAGATTGAGTCGTTTAAGGATTATGCTATCAGATGAAGAAACATAGCCGCTCAGATTATCCCAAAGCTCATAGACAGTGAATTGAAGAGGATGTTCATTAAAACTCTTCCGTCCGAGTACCGTAATCTAATGGTAGCCATTTCGGCTGATAACTTGAATCAACTCATCCCCATAGGCGAACATATTGAGATAGGGCTGAAAGATGGATGGTTTGTGGAGCCGTTTTCTTCGACCAAAAGATTTAGCACGAGAAAGGAGAAAGAGCCGGCAACTGAAGTCAATGTGACGTATACCCAGCCAAGTCGGAAGAATGTTAATGTCGCTCCAACAATCCAAATAGCAGAAACTCAACAACATAGCACAGGTCGTCAACCTTCTCAGAGAAGGAACAATAAGAGGCAATTCACCCCCCTCCCCGGGTCGTTGTCTCAAGTGCTGGCGGTCCTCCGGAAGAAAGGTTTGCTTACCACTGAGTCAAAGCGGCCTAACCCCGAGCAGTTCTATAACTACGATCTGTCTAAGAAATGTAATTATCATATGGGTGAAATGGGCCTTCAACTGATGACTATATCACTCTCAAGCATCGGATCCAGAACTTGCTTGACACAAAGGTATTTTCCTTTCAACCCGCTAAGCCAAATGTTCAGAGCAACCCGCTCCCTAATCATGCGGGCAATGTGAATGCCATATTTAGTTTCGATGCTGGTCGAATCAAGAATATCAAGGTGTATACCACCGACGTCTATGGTGAGTTGGTGAAAGCCAGTTATTATCCGAGTAATGAGGTCCGTCCTCTGGCTATCATGAGAGAAAGAATCTCAAGAATGGTAGAAGCTGAGAAGATCGTTTATGTTAACCACACTGGCATCGTTTCCACTATCTCCGAAGTCATTATTAATTGGGAGGAGGAGTATGCTATACTGAACACCGGGAAGGACAAGCTCAACCCTTTGCTTGAAGACATGCCTCCGCTCGAAAACGGGTCCAATGATGAAGAGATCGTAGAGAGCACACCTAAAGCTGATGAAGAAAAAGAGGTGATCGACATATTAGGGCAACTGAGCGACAAGTTCGACTACTTTGTGAAATAATCGGCACCCCCGAGCTTCTATGTTGATCCCTGTGACATTATTCCAGATGGATGGGGAGGTATGGATGATCCAACACCTCTAGTGACAGAAGATCCTGATGATGCAATGGAGGGAATCACTGCCCTATTCGATGATTTCTTCATTGGAGCTATTGAGGAAGGACTGTTGGAGGGAATGGGCACTGGCCCGCAAGAGTAACACCTTTACTTTTTCGTACACTCCCATGTGTGGGAATTTTTATTGCTTTTTAGGACCTGTCCCATCTCGGGTGCTGCTTTTCAGGACTTTTCGTTTCTAGGACTTGATTGTTGCAATTTCCATTCCAATAAATGTAATTCATTTGGTGATAATCAATGAAATTATAAATTATTTTCATTTTAAGGGTATGTTGAGGTACATCAAACCAGTCCGGTGATGATATCCAACCAATAAAAGAAAAATATAGTCCAAGGAGAATTTTGAAGCCTGGGCTTCTTCATGCTCCCTCGTGTTAAAACCTTTTTGAAAAGAATTTAAAAAAAAATCACAAAAAAAAAATTTCAAAAAAAGAGAGAAAAATTTAGAAAAAAATGGAATGTTTAGCCCTGTTTGTCCTTATGAACCCCCTACTTTTTGTTTCAGGGTCAATCTTGTGACACTTGAGGGTATGGGAACGGTCCAATATGATGAATTATGTGCCGCCGAGCCTGATCTTGATGACACCGACGAACTCAAAGATTCCTCGGACCTTCAACGTGATCTAGAGCGTCATGAAAGACCTAAAGTCGTGACGACAGACCAAGCTATCACTATTAACATAAGTGATTCAGGTGAGCCTAAAGAGGTGAAGATAGGGACAACCCTTCTCGAAAGTGAAGCGAAGCGCCTAGTGCAACTGCTGAAAGATTACCAGGATATCTTTGCTTGGTCGTACGCTGATATGTCGGGTTTAGACCCTTCCATTGTGGAACACGATTTGCCTACTAATTCGGGCATGCCGCCCAAGAAACAGAGGCTATGGAGAACCAAGCCTGAGCTTTCGAAAAAAATAAAGGAGGAGGTCATGAAGCTCTTGAAAGTGAAATTCATCGAAGTCACCTAATGCTCCAGTTGGGTGGCCAACATCGTGCCAGTCATGAAGAAGGATGGCCGAGTTCGGGTTTGCATCGATTATCACAACCTGAACAAGGCCAGCCCTAAAGACGACTTCCTATTACCATACATAGACGTTCTGGTAGACAGTACTGCTGGATTCGAGCTATTTTCCTTCATGGATGGTTCCTTGGGTTATAATCAGATAAGGATGAAAGACGGCGATAAGGAAAAAATAGCATTCATTACCCCTTGGGGGACATTCCAATACAAGGTCATGCCCTTTGGCCTTAAAAATGCCGGAGTAACATATCAACGGGCAATGGTGACACTTTTCCATGATATGATGCATAACGAGATCGAGGTCTATGTCGATGACATGATCGCCAAGTCTTGACCAGGGAAGAGTTATGTCGAGACCTTGAAGAAATTATTTGAGAGACTTCATGAGTTTAAGCTCTGTCTCAATCCAGCGAAGTGCATATTCAGAGTAACCTCTGGCAAATTACTCGGGTTCATAGTAAGCAGTAAAGGCATTGAAGTCGATCCCTCCAAAGTGAAGGCTATATGTGAGTTACAACCCCCATCGACCGTGAAAAAAGTGCGAAGCCTCCTGGGTAGATTGAACTACATAGCCCGTTTTATTTCCCAGCTCTCTAAAACTGCTAAGCCATTCTTCAAACTTTTAAAGAAGAATGCTCAAGTGGAATGGGACGATGATTGTCGGGAAGCGTTTAATGAACTAAAGCGGTACTTGATGAAACCACTGGTGCTAGTCCCACCAATGCCAGGCTAGCCTTTGATCCTTTACCTTACGATTCATAGCGAGTCTTTAGGTGCGATGCTAGTCCAGAAGCGGCCTAAAGATGGAAAAGAGCGAGCCATTTATTACCTAAGTAAAAAGTTTACTGTCTCAGAGTTGAATTATCCTAAAGCCGAGAAGACTTGCGCTGCACTAGTATGGGTGCTCCATAGGCTATGACAATATACACTGCATCACCAGACTTTGCTTGTGACTAAGAACGATCCCATCAAATATTTACTTAATCAACCTACTTTGGTGGGAAAGTTAGCCAAGTGGCAGATTTTAATTTCAGAGTTTGATGTCCAGATGATGCCACAGAAGTCAGTTAAAGGCCAAGTAATTGCTGATGTGTTAGCCAAAAATCCTAGAATCCCTGATGATGATAGATATTCTCTAGAAGATCGCATTTTGGTGATAAAGGAAGACACATGGACCATGTTTTTCGATGGAGCTGTAAACTTGGCTGGTTTTGGCACTGGGACAGTTTTAATATCCCCAGATAGGCAACATTATCCAGTAGCAAAGTTGGTGTTCCCCTGTACCAACAACATAGCCGAGTACGAAGCTTGCATCCTCGGACTCCAAGCCGCAATGGAAATGGAGGTAACTAAATTGAAGATATATGGTGATTATGCTCTAATTATTCTCCAAACGGTAGGAGAATGGAAGACGAGAAATACCAAACTAGTGCCGTACTATGAATACCTCGAAAAAATCATGGAGGAATTTGAGGATATCTCCTTTGAGTACTTGTCGAGGTCCCATAATCAGTTTGCTGATGCGCTAGCTACGTTATCATCCATGCTGCAAGTGACTGGTGGATTAGAGGTAGAACCCTTGAAGATCGAAGTCCTGACAAAACCGGCCTACTGTATGGTTGTGACCAAAGAACCTGACGGAAGGCCATGGTATTATGATATCATGAGTTACATCCATAGATGAGAATTTCCTGAGGGAAGTACCCCTGTCGACAGGAAGTATATAATGAAAATGGCTTCAAAATTCTTTGTCAGTGATGAAAAGCTGTACAAAAGATCCTATAATTTGATCCTGCTAAGGTGTGTAGATGCGGTTGAAGCTACCAGAATCATGCAAGAAGTACACGAGGGGATATGTGGTCCACACATGAATGGCCACATGTTAGCTAAGAAGATCATGAGGTTGGGTTATTATTGGCTCAGTCTTGAAAGTGATTGCATCCAACATGTTCGAAATTGTCATCGCTGTCAGGTTCACGGGGATAAAATAAATGTTTCTCCTACGAAATTACATCAGTTGTCTGAGCCATGGCCCTTTTCAATGTGGGGTATCGATGTAATTGGCCCAATTAATCCCAAGGTATCAAATGTACACCGATTTATCTTGGTCGCGATTGATTATTTCTCCAAGTGGATTGAGGCAGCATCTTATGCGAACGTCACTGCAAGGAATGTCGTAAGATTCATTAGGCGAGACATAGTCGCTCATTATGGTGTCCCTGAGGCTATTGTCACTGACAATGGGACAAATTTGAACAATAAGTTCATACATCAGTTGTTCAACGAGTTTAAGATCCGACACCTAAATTCATCTTCCTATCGTCCACAGATGAATGGAGCAGTTGAAGTCGCTAACAAGAACATCAAGAAGATCCTGGCCAAAATGGCTGAAAACTATCGTGACTGACATGAAAGGTTGCCATTTGCACTAATGGTGTATCGGACTTCAATCCGAACCTCTGTCAGGTCAACCCCTTTTTCCTTGGTATATGGCATGGAAGCAGTCCTGCCCGTCGAAGTAGAGATCCCTTCTCTACGAGTCTTGTCTCAGGTGGAGTTATCCGAGGCAGAATGGATGCGACAAAGGCATGAACAATTGAACCTAATTGATGAGAAGCGATTGAAAGCCATTTGCTACGGTCAAACCTACCAGCAGAGGATAGCTAGATCCTTCAACCAAAAGGTGCGTTCAAGACACTTCGAGGTAAATGACCTAGTCCTAAGGAAGGTACTGCTAGTCTTTCCTATTCCTGGGGGTAAATTTGCCCCAAACTACATTGGTCCATATGTGGTTAAAAAGGTGCTTCCCGGAGGTGCCCTGATTCTCGCAGAAATGGATGGTCGTGAGTTCTCCACTCCTGTTAATTCTGATGCTGTGAAGATGTATTACCCCTGATAAAATCTAACATTTTGCAGCAAAAGTTTTCAAGTGTTGGGTTTTATATTCTAAATTGCAAATATTTCATTAATGACTAAATGGTTTCAATCAATTTCAAGTTAAGATGTGTGCATTGGCTTTAAATTTGGCAAAAGAACACTATTGGTACCATAACTTGTGTACGGAGATCACTTTGGTGCCATAACTTTTTTTGGGATCACTTTGGTGACAAAATCGGAGAAAAAAGATCACTTTAGTGACTTCGGCTAAAATTCCGGCAAAAAAAAGAGCCACATCAGATTTCCGACGAGCCACGTCAAATTTCCGGCGAGCCATGTCAGCATTGGAAATTAATAAAAAAAGAGTCACGTCAGATTTCCGATGGCCATGTCAGCATTGGCACTAAAGTGATCGTTTTTCAAAAAAGTTGGCACCAAAGTGATCCAAAAAAAAGTTATGGCACCAAAGTGATCTCCGTACATAAGTTATGGCACTTGTGGTGTACTTTTACCCTTTAAATTTTGCATGGTTATTTTGTCGGTCTGCATTATTGACTTCAAAAGGGGAATCTATTTGGACAATCTCATAATTCATGTGGAATGAATTGAATATGTTGAATGAGGTACATCAGGATGAAGAAAGGCAAGCCCTATCCTACACATAGTCTCATGCACTAATCCCCAATGAGTTGAGTGGAAAAATTCCATGTCTGCAAGGTAAAGGGTTATCTCGCAAAAGATACGGCAACCGAAGTGACGAAAGGCAATTGATTTCTCTATCTCAAACACTACAGGTTATCCATTGTTTTACCACTTCAAGCCTAAATACTTGGAGAAATCTTTTCAAATTATTCCTGTCAAGAACCACCCCACATTAGGGCAAACTGGAGGTAAGTCAGTATTATAAGGTGAAAAATGAATAGAGATTGTCTTGCTCTCACTTGCATCAATCTTCGAGTGTTGCTTTTTTAGATAAATTCACACGAAGTTCAAGAGCCTTAGGATGACGAAGAGCATTTATTTCTCTATCCTATACGCACTTTATCCTTTGTTAAGCCCAATTGAGCCTGCAAATTCATTTTTTTAAACCCAGCTGGTGATCATCCCCTACACTGGGGTAAGGTAAAAGCCATCACTGTCCACGCAGCATATCTGAAGCGCCGATTGAAGACGAAGACCTTGAAAGTCCAAATGTTAGTCAAAACAAGCCAAAGTGTGGCTGGACAATATACGCATTGTAGACAGTGTGTGTTAAAAGTCAAAAATAAAAATACAAGAGAAAAACTAGGGGGTAAGAAAAAGCAGTGTGCCTGGTAAAAGCAAGGCCAATGCCCACAAAAAAAAAGAAAAAAAGAAAAGAAGAAGAAGAGAATCAAAGAAAAAATGAAGAAAAAGGAGAAAACTTCGGAGTAGAAAATGTTGAGATGTGTCAAAGTTATCCACAGTCTTAAGGAGTCAAGTGATAAGCTCTCGAGCCCAATGGAGCACTTACTGAGAAGATAATCCCTGGCGGAAAAGAGGATCGATGATAATGCCTAGATGATCACCAACTCTCACCCTATTTATACACATTTTTTAGCCTTATGATCCATTCATTCTTAACCCATGAGCCTAGCCTACGTTACGTCCCTTGCAAAGTCTCTTCAGATTAGGGCACTTGAACTAACGTAGACTTTTAGATGTTTATAAGCTTAGCTCGAAGAAGTGCGAGCAAGTCCATTTCTATCTCATTTTGCAGGGTTCTTGACTTGTAAACCCGGAGACGATTGCGAAGTATTTTCTTTCAATAGCCTCGACTCGAAGAGTCCCCTTTTGCTAAGCCATTGATCAAGCCCACGTTACGGTCCTAGCAAAGACCTCTCGGATTTGTAAGGTTGTATCGCTTGCGAGAATACTCGGACCCTTGTTGACATGATGATGGTGAGATAGAGTGATTCTCATAAATTAGCCACTTTTCGATGAGAGTGAGTGAAAGCCCTTTCGGACCGAAAGTCCCTCATTTGACATTTTCAAGATACCTACTTGTGAGTTTGGATTGTCTTATCATGATTCTCCCCAGTGAAGTTTGGCAATGCCGATTCGACAAAATCGTCATGCATGGAAATCGATTGAATTTATAATACATGAGTATATGTGTTCTTGATTGTCCATGAATGCTTATTACATGTTGCCTAAATCCGTGTCTAGCAGGAGACACGCCCTCAAGAGTCGAAGATATCACTAGGTAAGTATATCTCTATTCCTTGGATGCCTGTGACTATCCAGGTATTCCTAACCTGTTCGAGCAATCGTTAGGCCCCTATATTTGATCATTTTGTTGCGATCTCTAGATGCCTCTAACGATATCCAGGTATCTATTGATTAAGCCTTTTCAGGTACCTCTGATGATATCCAGGTACTTTGTTAAGGAATTTCTGAGCACTTGGGCTAGCCCCTTTGTTCGCCAAATTGTTAAATACCTCTGGCGATATCCAAGTATTTATCAATTAAGTCCTTTCAAATATCTCAGATGATAACTAGATATTTCGTGAGGCACACCTTTCGAACAATTTGGAAAGTTCCTTCTTGAACACCTCTAACGATATTCGGGTGTTTAGCAGTTGACTTTTTCTAGATACCTTTGACGATATTCAGGTATTTCGTTAAAAGTAGGAATGTATTCCAATTTGTCGAACTGCTTTTCAAGTACCTTAGATGATAACTAGGCACCTTGTTAAGCCCCCTTTCTAGCTTTTTGGAGAAAGCCTCGCATTAGGCGCCTCTGACGATATCCAGGTTCCTAATGAATAATTTGCTCAAGTACCTTTGCTGATATCCAAGTATTTCGACAAAAGGTGGGATAAATTCTGTTTCGCTAGATTATCACTAGACGCTTCATATGATATCCAGGCGTTCAGCGGAAGGTCTATTTCAAGTATCTCAGACGATATCCAGATATTCGAAATAGTCTTCCATTCTTTGATCTCTAGATACCTCAGATGATATCCAGGTGTCTACTGATCACCATCTTTAATTACCTCAGACGATATCCAGGTAATTCGAACTACCCTTCGTGTGTCCTAATTGAGTTGCAGGTCACCGAAGCCCATCAACATTCATCAAGCAATACCTTTGGGATAGAGCCCAACATTTGCCAAACAACCTACAAAGTCGGAGTCATGCCTTGAATTACGCTACCACTCCTGTTAGGTAAGTAACTCTAGGTATGTGTTATTCACATCAGCATGCATCATTTCTTATTGCATTTTATAATGGGACTCATAATCCCAACAAAAATATCACTCATTGTATTTGTAGGATCAAAATTTAGACATCATTTAGTCTTTGAATGTAACCTCTACGAGCTTACCTTCAAAGAGGGGCAGCTGTTGACACCTAAATTTCGACCAACCATTTAATGTTAATTTGCATAGAAAATTAGGGATTAAATTTTAACCCATAAACAAAAATATTAAAATTGCACAACATGTAGTTTTTATGAGCATTTTCATTAATAGTTAATTAGGCTCATATAATTTGCACATTTATCATACTGGCGGCGGATGGACTCGAGCAAATAGTTTTGAGTTAAATTAAATCAAGCCCATAATCGAAATTGATATGTTTTGCCCATGTGATACTTCAAGAAAAAATCTCCTGTATATATATTCTCGGCCAAATAGAAGACCAAGAAGGAAGGGGGATTTATTATCTTGGGCGTCACGACAAAGCAAGGGGAGACGTTCTTCACTGAGGCGAGGGCAATATATAAAAGAGGAGGGGTATCAGCCGATTTGGTTTCTTTGAATCTTTTGTGCAAGAGGAAAAAAAATATATACACGAAGGATAGACGGAAAAAGTCAATGTGGGGATATCTATTCTGATGTCATGGGCACAAGTAAAAAGGAAAGAAGCCAAAGCGTAATATGTTTTAAATATTCTTCAGAGGGTCTCTTTCTAAAAAGGGCCTAGGCATTCTTACCTATAAAAGGACCTCTTGCGGACAAAAAAGGGAGAGGGGGCTCTTCTGGTGGTCTGATGATAAAAGGACAAGAGAGATAGGACAAGAGTGAAAGAAGAGAGAGAAAGTCATCTTCTTCCTTCCACTCCCGCAACCGACGCCATTATTGCTGCACCAGAGCTGCTACTGCTGGGTGCTTCGCAATAACCAACCTTGCTACCTCATAAGTCGCACAAAGAAGCATCTGGCGAGCCGATGCAGCCTGCCGATCCTATGGAGGCCCTTATCCCAACCAGTCGACGCCCCGAGAAAGTCTTGTAGTGTTGCCCCTACTTCGACGATAGCCTGTTGCCTTCATCCCAGCCTGAGCTGTTGCAGCCCCGACGACCACAGCCACTGCCGCTGCTTCTGTCCCGACCTCATCGTTGTTCCCGAGCTTGAGATCACCTCCGATGACGGCGGCGAGCCACTGCGCCCACAACGTCCCTACAGCTTGTGCTGAAGCACCGGTTCTAACCATTCATCTAGCTAAGGTGCATTGCTGTTTTGCAGGTTCTTTCGGCGAGTTTGTGAACCATCCAATTCCGACTTTAATCGAGCACCGTTATTCACCATCCTGTTGGCCATAGCCTGATCCATTGGCCATCTACCAAACTGAGTGTTGCTATTCGTGAGCTTCCGTCGTTCGTTGGTCCAAGATTCGTGTCTAACGAATCCAATATAGAAACGCATCCGGGTGACACCGTGAACTAGGTGAGAATTTGGGTTAATTCAATTTCCATATATTTTGTTGAATTATTGGGAATATTCTAATGTTGATTGAAGTTCCGAACATATTATTCATATCCGTGAAATTCTTGAATAGCCTTTAAATTAGGAATTATTTCCCAATTTCACAACGTGCATAAGATTGACAGTCCGATTTCATGCCCGAAATATGACTCGCGATCGCACGGAAAATCATTAATCTGATTTCATGCTCGAAATATGATTCGCGATTACGTGAAAAATTGGCCAATCCGATCCTCATGCCCGGGATACGATTTGTCAATCTATTGTTTCTAAATTTAAATGTCGGTAATATTTTGTGATATGGTGTCATTTGTTCTTTTTTTTTTTTGGTAAAGGTAAATGTATAAATAACTTTTCAAAAACCAAATACAAACTAAAGCACGAACCAACACCTGCCCCTGTTAGGACATAATCTGTCCAAATAGGGTCAAGGAGGTTCTGCAAGAACTAAACAAGGAACCAACAAGGCTAAAGAGAAAAGCCAGATTACAAGGACGAACAATCCGCATCAAAGATTGAAGGTGGGAGACCCCACTTCCTTTGAAAGTTGCGGTTCTTAGGGGTGTCTTGAACTCTTCCCATAGAAATGGCTTTGTCTTTGACTACCTTGATAAGATGCTTGCGTATCCCCGGGAGGTAGACGCTCTTGTCCCTGAAGATGGCGTTGTTTCTCTCTGTCCAGATAATGTGGACTAGAGCCCCAAAGGAGAATCGGGAGAGGCAGTGTGCGAAGGAAGCACCGCCACAAACTTTCATAGCCCAAGTGATATGCTCTTGCCAAGGACGGTTGCGCCAGGGGAGGTTACATTTGGTAGCCCAAAAGAGAGCCAACCTTCTAGTAGAGGGGCATTCGAAGAAACGATGATTAGCCGAGTCCGGTCTCACGCCGCAGAAAGCACATAAAGCAGTATCAATCCTGCGGTATTGGAGGAGGAGCACTTGAGAAGGCAGCCGGTTGAGAGAGACTATCCACAGGAGAAAGGCGTGTCGGGGTGCAATGTGGTGGTCCCAAATGAAGGAGTGCCAAGGAACTGGGTGGCCTCTACTTCTGAGATGATTCCAAGCTGAAGAAACCGAAAAGGAGTCCGAAGAGTGTGGAGTCCAAATCAGTTTGTCAGGAATGTCCACAAAAATAGGTGGTGGCTCATTCCAGCTGAGGAAAGAGATTAGAAAGGGTGAAGGTTGCCAGGTGCCATCATAAAATTTTCGAACTGTAGAGTCCCTGGGGATCCTCGACTGATATATGTCAATATTACTAAAGATAAGATAGAGAGGTCCTCTGTTATGCCACCAGTCGAACCAGAATGAAACAGAGTGCCCCGTTGCCTATCTTCCATCGAAAGAGTGTTTGGGCTGTAGAGCGCAGGTCGAGAATCTTCTTCCAAGTCCAAGAACAGAATTTAGGTTTGGAAGCAACCCAAAAATTAGATTTTAAAAAGGTTGAATGAATCCATTTGCACCACATAGATTCCTTATCTGAGAAAAGGAGCCAAATATGTTTTAGGGTCAAGGCTCTATTGTATTCTACAAGTCGACGAATACCAAGACCTCCTTCTTCTTTGAGAAGGCAAACCTTGTTCCAGTCAACTTTAGCTCCGCCAGGACCAAGGTCAGGACCTTTCTAGAGAAATTGTCTCAAGATGGTCTCGATACTATGCAGAACAGATTTCGGAAGAGAGAAAATAGTAGCCCAGTACACTTGGATGGAGTGCAGGACAGATTTAATCAGTTGTAGTCTCCCTGCAAAGGATAGGAACCGTTGAGTTCACGATCGGGCCCTCGCCGTTATTGAATCAATTAGGATCTTACAATCCTCTTTACGAAGCCTGGAAGAGATAATAGGCACCTCTAAATATCGGAAGGGGAGGGAGCCTAGCTGAAAGCCAAGGCATTGTATTAATTCTCTATGTAGGTCCGGATGCCCTCCGGAACTGAAAATATTGCTTTTGTTACTGTTTGGGCAGAGGCCAGACCATCTAGAGAATAAATCAAGAGAGTCCTTGATAATTTCAACAGACCTCAGGTGAGCTTCAGAAAAGAGGAGCACATCGTCCGCAAAAAATAGATGGGAAATACGTGTTTTTTTTTAGCGCCAGTACCAGTGGAAGTTCGGAGAATTCGATTTTGACTTAAGAATACCAGAAAGGACTTCCATAATCAAGATGAAGAGATACGGCGAAAGCGGATCCCCTTGCCGTATGCCACGGCTACTAGAGAAGTAACCATGTAATTCCCCATTAATAGAGACGGAGAATCTCGCTGTAGATACACAAGCCATAATCAACTTAATGAAAAAATCCGGAAACTGGAAGGCCTTGAGTGTCTTTTCAATGAAATTCCAGTCAACGGTATCGAAAGCCTTTTGAAAGTCGACTTTGATGGCACATTTAGGGAGATAAGCCTCATGATGAAAGTCGACGAACAATTCTTGGACAATCATGATGTTGTCGCTGATCCTGCGACCTTTAACGAAAGCCGTTTGGGAGGGGCTGATCAAGGTTGGCAGAATATGTGCAATGTGCCTAGCCAAAATTTTGGAAATGCATTTGTAAAGTGTATTGCAACATGCAATCGATCGAAAGTCGGACATGGTCGAAGCATTCAGAGTCTTCGGCACTAAAGTAATAATGGTAGAATTTAACTCCTTAAGCATGTGTCCAGTTTCAAAAAAATGTCTGACCGCCTTGAGAATGGAGGGCCCAATGATTTCCCATGAGGATCTGAAGAAATCCACATTATAGCCGTCCGGTCCAGGGGCCTTGCCTCTAGCCAACGAGAAGAGAGTATCCTGGATTTCTCTATCAGTGACCGGTTGAGCAAGGTAGTTTTGCTGATTATCATCAAGGACATGACCGATGAAACTACCTATCTCGCAGACAGCTGGCTGGGAAGACACAGTATAACCATTGAAAAGCAACTGAAAGTGGGAAACAATATGGTTCTTGACCTGTTCCGGATCTGAAAGTAGGTTACCATCAGTAGTGGACACAGAGAGGATATGGTTCTGCAAGCACCTCTTGTTGACAAAGTGGTGGAAGAATTTGGTGTTCAAATCCCCTTCTTTAAGCCAACGAATACGAGATTTCTGCCTAAAGAAAGATTCCTCCTGTAATCTCAGAGTTGAGAAGGACCGGAGGAGTTCCACTTCTCTGTCCACCAAGTTCTGATCAAAAGGTTGAAGTTCCAGGGCTGCTTGGACAGCATAAAGATCGGATCTAGCCTGATCAGTTCTTGTGGATATAGCAGAGAAAGAGCTCTTGCTCAAGAGTTTCAACTTAGCTTTGAGCAATCTAAGTTTACAGCAAACCTCATACATAGGAAAGCCCATTATAGGAGAGACCCAGGCTTTGGCTACTAGATCCAGAAAGCTGGGATGTGTAACCTAGAAGTTGAAAAACTTAAAGGGTTTTTTGGAACATTGTGGCGAAAAGATTTTAACGACCATTGGGGAATGATCCGATATACCAGGCATAAGGAAGGAAGCTTCCGAGAAGGAGAAATGTTGGGTCCAAAGGTTGTTGATGAGAACCCGATCAATCTTACGGAGTTTCCTATTAGCGCCGGAAGAGTGAGACCATGTGTATCTGCATCCCACATATCTGAGGTCCTCAAGTCCGGCTTGCTTGAGACAATCCCCAAATTCTTCAAAGACTGGAATCCACGGGGTAGTACTACCCAGTCTATCCTGCGGGTCCTTGATAGCATTAAAATCCCCAGCAACAATCCAAGGAAGGTCGCAGGAAGAGAGTCGAATGAGGTCAGCCCAAAGCGGACGCCGATGAGTAAAAGTATGTTCCCCGTATACAATAGATAGCAAACAGGATTTGTGCAAATTTAGAAGCCTGAGCTGCATATGGATTAGTTGACTAGAAGTGTAAAGCAAGCTCATCTCCAGCACATACGGGTCCCAACCAAACCAGATTCGACCTAGTGGAGAGAAATCGTAGTTGGAAACCCATCTCCAACCGTTGCATAAGCCCCTAGAAATATCAGCAAAATGTGGGGCTTTGACTTTAGTCTCGATAATACCAATTCAAGAAAGCCGATTATTCCTAATGAAGGTCCGGATTTCGGCCTGACGGAGGGGGTTTACTAGTCCCCTAATATTTCATATACCAAAAAACATAGGAGGGAAAGGAAATATTATCTCCGAGATTTCCTTGACCTCCTCCTCTTGTCTTTCTTCTTCGAGGAGGACGGATCAGGAGTCAAACCGGGGCAGTTCAAGGTAGGAATAGGCCCCAGGGAGGCTTTAGAGTTATCCTCCGGGGCGTTGGATGCCATGGTTCGAGAACGGGTGTTAGGAGGAGATATAACAGCTGGCTTCTCCATCAAAAGGTCTTCGGAGTCGCTAAACTCCATCCCTCCGTGCGAACTAGCAGAATCTTCAGAGGGAGACTGAGAATTAATATCAAGGTCTTCCACTTGCTGGTCAATACGTGCTTGAGGGCCGGGCACAACGGAATGACTCAGCCCAGCGTGGAAAACCTTCTGGGAATTCAGATCAGGCCATATAAGCTCATGTTCAGAAGAGGGGTTCAAACCAGGCGGCAAGAGTTCCGCCCCCTTTGTATTCGTATCAAGTACAAGATCAGCCGCAGTTCTGGTCAGTCTAGCATTGGAACCCAGTGGACAGATTTGAGCATGCCTTGACAGATCGTGAGCCTTGGAACGATCATGAGCCGAAGGCAGAGGAGTTCCCCCCTGTGATCACGTCCAGAGGAAGGACAGATGTAGTTCTGGTCAGATCAGCATTGGTTGCCATTGAGAGGTTCATTGACGGGCCAGGGGCAGGGGGTGGGGCGTGGTCAGACAGCAGGAGGGTCTCCTCCCCTGTATTCGCCTCCAAAGAACAGCCGGGTGCAAATCTGGTCTGAGCCGGTGCTTTGTTTGACTGGCCTTTGCCTCTTTTCCGGTTGACTTGGGTCCATACTTCATCTTCACGAGGCTGTAGGGAGGTCTCAGGTCTGGCCTTAGCTTGAGTTTGGGGAGTTTTCTCAGCTCTATCCACTGAATGTGCAGAAGCACACTCAAAACCAGCTGAACCAGTTTTGTGTCCGAATAAACCACAAGAGGAGCACACCATAGGTTTCCATTCATATTCCACTTGGACCAAATTAACTTCACCATCCCACCGTACCTTCACATTTTCGAGTCGGGGTTTTGCGGCTTTGATTTCCACGCAAACTCTCGCGTAGGAGATTCTAGTCATAAGCTCGGTTTGGGTGTCCACATAAAGTGGCTTTCCGATGGCGCTTGCAATCCTCCCTATGGCCGCCGGAGACCACAAGGAGAATGGAATCTCTCGCAACCTAACCCAAACCGGGAGGGTGTCCATAGCACCCTTTTTAAGTTTCAATTTAGGATGCCATTGTTGAAGTAGCACTGTGCTACTGAAGATAGAAACTGGACCTAAGTCAAGTATCTTCCTGCGGTAGTCCTCGCTCAGAACTCGAAAGAAATAGAAGCCATTTTCATGTAGTTTAACATCAACTACATGGTCTCCCCAAGTTTTTTTAACAGCTTCTTCCGTTAATTTGAAAGGGACTTTCCTCCCTACATAATGCCCCACAATACATTCCCGCCACAGCGAATTCTGGTCAGCAGCTATGTCTGGAGTTATATCCACTATAACTTCGCCATTTTCCTCTAGAGGGGGTACAAAATCTAGGTTATATCCTTTAGTCTGCACCCGAGCGACGTTAGCCCAAGTTCTGGGGGTGGGGGCTTGGTTCGTCTGGTCTTGAGGGCGAGATGAGGTCTGTCCCACCATAGCTGAATTCCTTACTGAGTTTGCTCTAGATTCAGAGCGCGTAGCACCATCAGCGTGATATACTCTTCCACGGGAGCGGCTTCTGTCCTTCGGACGACCTCTACTGCGACTACGGCTGGTGCTGCCCTTGAGGATAGGTCTAGGTCTCAAAGGACGATCAGCCTCATGCAAAACCGAATGGAATTTTCCTTTAAGTTGATCAGCCTCTTGTAACAGAGAAGTAGACTTTCCTTTGACAGTAGCTGTATTGTTCAGACCAGTAACATTTTCCGCCTGATGCGTCTCATCAATGGCGGAACGATCAACCTCCAAAGCAGGTGGAAGTTCAGGCGTTTGGAGAGATTCCTCCATATGGACATTAAAACAAACACCTACCAGTCAAACCCGCCAGACCAGAGAGTAGGATGAGTTACGCATCAGCAGGTCCTCCAAATTAATGCTACCACCTGATCACAACCTACCACACCAGCTCAACAAGAATACAGATAACCAGACCAGGATTTCAATCCAGCTCCAGTAATCTCGCCAGCAACACCAGTTCCAGAAACAGGGGAACGCTACACACACAGACGGTCACCCCAATTGAAAACGAGCACCAGATCAATACACCAGCCCCAGCACAGCAGGAGGGATACAAAGGAAAGCTCTTAGACCAGGGGAACCACCCGCAAAATCAAACCTGAACCCAGGTGTCAGTTCGAACGAGCATCACACGCGGGAGAGTCCAAAATCAGCGAACAGTCAGATCTGGAAGCCCAGCTTCTGCACTGGACGAGGAGAGAAGCCCTTCGTAGGAGTGAAAGAGGGGTGTCCGAAAAGCCTAGCCTCCAAATTTCAGGCCAAAAGACCGCCGGGATCAGCCGGAATCAACCAATGTCCACCGGGTGTACAGAACCGGAGAGAAACCCAGCAGACGCAAGCTACGATCCGTGATACCACCTTCTGTACTTTGAGCTAGGAAAATTCCAATGGAGAGGAGGGATAGGAGGGTTCAAAGTCCCTTGTCACCGAATCCCAGCTCCAAATGGCCGGAATCAGCAGGAGATCAGCGGGTGAACAGTAACCGCAAAAAGCCCCACAGAGAGCATTCTGGCGCGTGAACAGTACCCGAAAATTTGGTGAAAATGAAAAGTCCGTGTCATTTGTTCTTTTTAAATAAAGAAAATCCAAAAATATGTTAGTTAGGATTTCAATTAGAAGCTTTGCATGTTTAGGGAACCCTAAATGTATCAAGAAGATAAGATAATTATTTAATTTAAATTAGGACTTGAGATGATTTATTTCCTAGTTTAAATTAGGTATTATTCTAATCCTAATAGATTATTTAGGTTATTTTTAGATTCTGAATTTCCATGAAAATACCAAAAAAAAAAAGAAGTTGTTAGATTGCATGTTATTTTAGGCATTTTTTATTCCGAATTTCGTTGGAAAAATACCAAAAATAAATTATTTGTTCGTCATTAGAATTAGGTCACGTCGTCGCATGACATATAGTTCGCATGCTAGGTTGCATTAATAACATGTCATTTTTTGCACGTCATTACATATAGGTTAGTTTGCATTTTAATAAGGCGCAAACCCTAATGAACATCTTGAGTGCCTTGCTCTGTTAATTAGAAATCATATTAGGATTATCTGTATGATTTTCTACTAACAATGCATATGCTTGCGTGGCTTTAAGGTATGTTATCCTGCTATTTATTTACTGCTTTCTTGAGTGTTAAATTGGTGGTTTGCGCACCCGCATGAACACTTGACATGTTAGTGATTAGGCAATAAAATGAATCCAGACTATCTGCATAAATATTTTTTTTAAAAGAAAAGGCACCGAAAGGGCGTTAGACTAAATCTAGTGTAACCAAGTCCCTGACCTTAGAATCTCTGGTTCGTAGGACTAAAACATATCTCCCTATGTTTTATTTAGGTTTCTAATCGACTTACCACAAATAGATTAGTGGCGACTCTAAGTATGAAAACTTTTGTATGTTAAAAACTTAAACCCTAAGTGCAAATTGGTAGGGCTTGGGAGGGCCCGAGTTAGGCTTAGTCTTAATAATCCATTAGCCTGAGGAAATTTAGGTCGCGACAATGCTCATGTGTGCTGTTGGAATCCAGATTGTCCAACGGGCCTATGGCATGGACAACCTAGTACTCTTTAGCCCTAAAGTTTTTGAGAGGGTCCACATCACCACATCCTATGGAAAATTACTCATGAACATGGTAATTGACTTGTTGAAGACATCGGTCATCCTCTTTTCCACATTCCTCATTAATCGGGTCGGGCAGTGGCCATTGTTATTGAGCAACATGGGCAGGGTGTTCTTCTCACTCAACTCCCTTGGGGTTTGCCTCGGCTTCATCAACCACAGCCGTACAAAGCTCTCGTGGGCGGTAGACATGGCCATCACCTCAGTGATTTCCTATGTGATCTTCTTCTCGATCGGGCTGGGTCGATCACAGATGTGTACTGCATGGAGATCTTCCCACCGAGCATAGGGTTATCACTAACATACAGATGGGTGTTCAAAGTGATCACCATCGGTGGGGCCGCCTTACTGTTTCGGTGATCACAATCATTGAGTGTTTGGTATTCTATCCCTTGATGCCGGAGACAAAGGGGAAAATGTTGGAAGAGACCGGACAGTTGTTCAATACATTAAGGAGGTTCGCGGCAAATGATTTGGAGATGCAAAGGATTGAGGCCGCGATGACGAGTGAATAATGAGGCTTTACGAACCAATTATATGGAATGGAGATGTAGGTATATATAGAACCGGGCCTTGAACTTATTCAATATGTTTTCTTAAGATGGGTAATCCGAAGCGCCTATTCACCAAGACCTCTAGGTTCATGGAGGAGGCCGCGCTCCGGCTTGCCACTATCAAGAATGCTGCCGACATACGAGTGCAACATGAACACCAATTAGGTCATATGTTTCTTTTCCCATTTTACACATGGATTGCCGAGTATAGCACATGCATTGCACGTGTATAGCGCGTGCATTGCGTGTTACTTAATTTCATATATCATCTATTTTTTTTCCATTTTTAGCCAAGCTAGTTAATTTTGGATAGTGTCCATCGCACTTATTATTTGTCATCATTATTATTTCACAATCATATATATTTGGAAAATAATTTTGCAGAAAAAGGGAGGAAAATAGGGCACAATTTTTTTTTTTTTATGTTTTCAATTTCTTATATATGGTTAAGATTTAGGTGCGAACATTGTAATGATAAATAAGATTTTCCAAATTAATTTTTTTTATGAATTTTGGCATACTTGAGGAGTGCATCGACGAGGTTGTCACGAACACTAACTAGAACATGGGCATATGGTGGGATCTCCTCCACCCGACCCAATCCCTGAAGCATATGCTCGTGTGTGCTGTTGGAATCCAGATTGTCCAACAGGCCTGTGGCATGGACAACCTAGTACTCTTTAGCCCTAAAGTTTTTGACAGTGTCTGCATCACCACATCCTACGGAAAATTACTCATGAACATGGTAATTGACTTGGTGAAGACATCGGTCATCCTCTTTGCCACATTCCTCATTAATCGGGTCGGGTGGTGGCCATTGTTGCTGAGCAGCATGGGTGGGGTGTTCTTTTCGCTCGTCTCCCTTGGGGTGTGCCTCGGCTTCATTGATCATAGCCACACGAAGCTCTCGTGGGCAGTAGACATGGTCACCTACTATTAATCTCCTTGTGAGTGTTTTGGGGAAAAATGTCCCGAAATTATGTTTCGGCCGTCTTTTTCTAATCAAAAGGCAACTCAAAGAGCCTGAGGTATCTAGATTATGTGGTATCAAGGTGGCATGGGATACCATTGCAGGCATGAGAATTCTTTGCTCGGAATTTTAGTTGCTAATCAAAAGATATGATAACATGGAGGCTTGTATGCTTATTGGACTACATTCGAAGGTGAAAAACTAATTAACAGTCAATGCGTGTGATTAGAGACACATTTTCTAGTGTCAAGATTATCAGTGTTGCTATTTGGAGACTCTCCTATTTTCGGCTCCATCATCTGGAAACTTCAAGTAGCATTTTTCCAATTACTATTCACATTAGGCCTTCCTCACAGCTTCATACGCTCATCTCACATCCCATAGATGACTGAGCTCGAGAGTCTAGGGCTAGGGCCGGTGCCGGTGGTGGTGGTGGCATCTCCTGCGATTGGAACATAGAACCCCCAATGCATACATCGCCTTACGAAGTCGGCTGTAGGTTGAAATTTTAAAAAACAAGTTCGTCATTAATTCATTAATTACCAATTAAAAGATGCTAAAGAAGGATTTTTGAGAGAAAGATACCTCCACAAACAATCTTTGTTCCAGCAAAGTGTCATAAACCTCGGTGAAAGTCACCACAATATGTCGGGTGGCGGGGTTCGTCTCTATAATGGTGATTACAAACACATTGTGGACACATGGACTCACTGCATTGGACAAAGTGGCGATCCCCTCATGCCGATGACAACGTGACCATTGAAAGAGACTATATTCTCCTAATATTGTGGATACGATGATTGTTTGTTTCATTTTGCTGGTATCGTACATGTTCATAAGGTGTGTGATCAGTTTTCTTAAAGTGTGGTGAAAATGGTAAGTGAAAATGATGAATATGAACTTGGAAGTATCGCCCCTCAAATTTTCGACTCAACTGTTGTTAGTAATATCTGCCTTATACTGTCTGGCAAGATTCATTTTCTATGTATGAGTTTGAGTATATTTACTTTTTGAAATCAAGAATATTTAATTTTTAGTAGATTTACTTTCTGAACTTGGATATATTTACCTTATGAACCTGAGTAGATTTACTTTATGAACATGGATATATTTATCTTATGAACCTAAGTAGATTTACTTTCGGAACCTTGAATATATGTCCATTCTGAACGAGTAGTTTCACAGCTCCCAATTATACCCATAACTCACACAGTATTTAGCTTCATATCTTTTCACGAAATAATCTCTCAAATGTGGTTGAATCTTACTACAAGATTTGTTGGTTTCAACACTTAATTGCTTCATGCTTCATAATATTATGAAGCATTTTTCAAATCACTATTCACATTCGGCCTTCCTCACAGCTTCATATGCTCATCTCACATCCCATAAAAGATTGAGCTCAAGCGTCTAAGGCCAGGGCCGATGCCGGTGGTGGCGGTGGCATCTCCTACGATTGGAACACAGAGCCCCCAATGCGTACACCGCCTTACAACATCAACTGTAGGTCAAAATTTTAAAAAACAAGTTTGTCATTAAGTCATTAATTACCAATTAAAAGACGCTAAAGAAGGATTGTTGAGAGAAAAATACCTCCACAAACAATCTCCATTCTAGCAAAGTGTCATACACCCCAGTGAAAGTCACCACAATATGTTGGGTGGCGGGGTTCGTCTCTATAACGGTGATTGCAAACACATTGTGGACACATGGACTCACTGCATTGTACAAAGCGGCGATCCCCTCATGCCGATGACAACGTGATCATCAAAAGAGACTATATTCTCCTAATATTGTGGATATGATGATTGTTGGATTCATTTTGTTGGTATCATACATGTTCATAAGGTGTGTGATCGGTTTTCTTAAAGTGTGATATAAATGGTAAGTGAAAATGATGAATATGAACTTGGAAGAATCACCCTTGAAATTTCCGACTCAAGTGTTGTTAGTACTTTCCGCCTTCTATTGTCTAGCAAGATTCATTTTCTGGGTATGAGCCTGAGTATATTTACTTTTTGAAATAGAGAATATTTACTTTTTGAATCCAAATATATTTACTTTATGAACCTGGATATATTTCCCTTATGAACCTGAGTAGATTTACTTTTTGAACTTGAATATATTTACCTGATGAACCTGAGTAGATTTACTTTTGGAACCTTGAATATATGTCCATTCTGAACGAGTACTTTCACAGCTCCTAATTATACCCATAACTCACACAGTGTTTAGCCCCATAATTCCTCACGAAATAATCTTTCAAATGTGGTTGTAATCTTACTACAAGATTTATTGGTTTCAACACTTAATTGTTTCATGATGTAATTCACAAGAAATCACCTCTTCAACACTTCTTATATATATAGACGGGAACATAATCCAAGATGGGAAATCTTTTTTAGGAAATCTTCTCCGACTAGGAAATCTATTCTCTCTTGAGCTCAAACTCAAGACATATTTTCAACAATACGTCTCTTACTCCAAAAAGACTTTGTAGATAGATCCAGCCTCATAGTCTAGATTTTCAAGTTTTTACTCGTCTATAGGTTCATGGGTGGGTTCATCATAGAGACTTTCATCTTCCACAAATATTCTCGATAGATTTTCTTTTCACATATATTTTTATGGACGAGCATCCACCTTGTGGGTTTTCGATTCAGAAACCCAACAATAGTTAAAGGTGCTCATGGGTTTACCTTAAGGACAATGAGGTTCTCTTCCATGCTTTCTTTTAAAAGCTTTGATTCTCTTCCACATCTGCCCGGAACATATCCTATGTTAGAGCAACGACTCTTGTTTGCAAAGGAAGCTTTTTGGCTATTTCTTCACTTGGAGTTCAGCACATGCTTTTCTGATTAGAGACGAGCGGCTCTAGGTTTCGTACAAGTTCTACTTGAAACTTGAAATCTATCCATAGGAACAGGTTCCTCATTTTTGGAACTTGAAACCTACCATACATACCTTGAAACTTCGAACCTACACTATCACAAATTTCAAGGTCTATCCAAGTTCCACCTGTATTTTTAATTAAATAATATCATCACATTTGATGACCACCACTTATTGACTTATCATAACTTATATTTAGATACGCAAAAAATATGAAATATTAATAAGTCATAAAATGAAAGCTCAGACTAATGATTTCATATTATACACTTATCATCTAACGTCACAGAACACCGTAGGATCATGTGAAGACATAGACCAAGAAAAAAAAAATACAAAAAGCTTGTTTAAGGTTTTAGGTTTCAAGTTCTACCTATTTAGAACCTGAAACCTATCCATCAAAACAGGTTTCCAAATTTTTGGAACCTAGAACCTACCATGCATACTTTGGAACTTAAAACCTACAAGTTCCCACTAGTCATTCTCTCAGATTCTAGATTATATCTTAGAACCATACTCACCCCCTACTTCTGATGGCACACTTTACCACCTAAAACCATCTAGGATCTTCGCTTCGTGAACGAGCATATCTTAAGCCTTCTTGGTGACCTCTGGCTGTGGCTCCGAAAGTTTAGCAAAGAAAGGCTTTGATAGTAATTGATGAGCAACTCTATATACGTTATAAAAATGTTTGATGAAATACACAAGAATAGTTGTCGAAATAGTGCATATCATAAAATCTGTAATTTCATCGGCACATTTAAAAGATTGCGTTCTTTTTACTGTTTGCATATAATGTGAGAAATCAAGGAATTCTCTCTTTAGAATATTTGCTACAATGACCAAAATCCCATCTATAGTAAGCTCTTCGTCTATCTATTTTTTAGACAACGTCTCTCTTGTTTATTAGGTCGATTCTTCATCTTCCCAATCAATACTAAACCTATAATATAAATGTCATTTTAGTCATAAATCTTTCAATTTTTTCAATTTAATCTTAAATCTTTAAGCGAAATTCCAATGTGGTTATTCTAGTCAATTTTCGCTTGGAATTTGCAGTCTATTTATCGCCGGCCAGCCTATGGGGCACATCGCCACGTTAGCGACTTCTTACGAAAATTAACTGGAAGGACTATATGGGAATTTCATGCAAAGGTTGCGATGTAAAGTAGCAAAATTAGAAAATTTAAGATAAAACTGGCATCCGTACAATAAGTCTAGGATTGATTGGATAATTTCCCTTATTAAGAAGTGCATCGAGACTAACTACGGGCCTTAATGGATTATCCTCCTGAACAAACCAATTTTGTTCCACATGGATAATCCAACTTATATAAAGAAGCCTTTTTCGTTTTTAAAGCTCATTAAATGTTCTAATTGTAACAGCCCGAATTTCGATGTAATTCTAGGATCAATGAAACTGATATTAATTCGCATTTCATTTTAGTAAGTCTCACCCAGAGCTAATCACTCTCGGGATACTAATCAATGAGGTATGGCTAACTAGAAAACGGTATGTGGACCGGGGACCCTATCGTGAAACGGACATCGATCACGAGAGACGCTGAGGGAATATTTTGAGCCAACGTGGGCCGATCGTAGAAAAGGGTAGTGGATTGGGTTTGGCCAGGGCCAACGATGTATAATAGGGACGCAGGTGATTCTGTAAGACCGAAAGTACACGTGGCCAACCAGTCCTGAATCTGAACCGAACGATCGTGACCTCTGGAACTAGTGATAATTTCTCATTCTCTCAATGATCGAGACCATTACGATATGGATAGCCCTAGGTCGATACGCGTAATCTCTAAACAGCCGCCTGTTAGTGAGAGACCCTGAAATTGAAAGTTTAGCGAATTTTATTCACAAAATTGGGCCCGAATTTCGATGTCGATTTTCGAAGGCTTAAGAGACTATTTTTGGAAACCTGACATCATATTACGCTGGCCACACATATTTGGAGTTAGTACGAGTAAAAAATTGGAATTTCGATCCGGGGTGAAAAATTACGATTTTGCCCCTCGAGACGCCAGCGTCGCTTTTCGAGGTCAAATGAGGTTATTTTTTGAGGCCGACGCCATTTTTGGGTGGCCACGCATACCAGGAGTCGTTATGGACAAAAATTGGAATTTCGACAAAAATTGAAAAAATAATATTATTTTATTCCCGGAACTTCGCAGTCAATTTTCGAGGGCTTAAAAAGTGAATTTCGTGATTCCGACACCATATTAGGTTGGCCATGCATATATGGAACGCGTATGTGCGAAAATTGAAATTTCGCCCCGGGATCGGAAAAATGACGGTTTTGCCCCTGGGCTATTTTGGGTTCCGAATTTTGCGGAATAATTAAGAAAATTAATTAAATTTGGAATTATCCTAATTATTACAGCAAAGGACCAAAATGCCCTTGAATTTTTAAATAAGGTTTAATGGTGGCCCTTGGATGAGGGGTAAAATGGTCATTTTTGTGAGATTTTGACACATGGCACCACTAGCCCTATAATTTGACCAAGTTGGACTGATATTCTCTCTCTTCACTCACTCCCACGATCAGACCAGCTCCCCTTCAGCAAATTTTCTCTCATTTTCCCACACTTTCTCTCTACTTTCTCTCATTTTCCCTCATTTTCTTTCTTACCGGAGCTTCGCCGGAGCACGCCGCCGACCGCCGTGCCTCGCCGTCGACCCCATCGGTCCCCAGCCTCAGCCTAGCCTCGGTTCCGTCCATTCCTCTCTCCCTTTCCCTCTCTTTCTCTCCCTTTCTCTCTCTTTTTCTCACTTTCCGTTTTGCAAACAGTACAGCCGGAGCTTCGCCGGAGCTCCGATCGCCGTTCCGTCGACACCCAGCCGTCCATCTCGTCCATACGTTCCTGTTCATCGCCGGCTGTACAGTGTCCGTACGGTTACTGTTCACCGATCGTACGGTCACTGTTCACGTCGGACCCGTACGGCCCGTCGCGGCCGTCACCGGCGCCTCACCGGCACCGTTCCCGGCCTATCCGTACAGTGTCCGTACGGTGGCACTGTTCATGCCATCCGTACAGATCACTGTTCACGCGTCCATACGCTGTCGCTGGGAATTCGCCGCCGGTTTCACTGTTCACCAGTGATCGGCCGCCATTCCCCGTCGTCGTGACCCTTAATTAGGTGAGCAAAATTCCTAAATCCAGATTAGGACTAATAGTGCATTTTTCTGGACTGGTTTAGGTATTATCGGTACGTTTTAGATTGGCTTAGATAGTATCAGTGTGTATTTCAGACTGGGTTGAGGACTAATTGGTAAAAAAATTAATATCGGGAAAAATGTAGTAGTCCAATGAGAAATTTTTAGGAAGGATAATGGAGTTTAATGACCAATTTAGGAGCTCGTTGGTGAAATTGCCAGGTGTGCCCGGGTTGATTGATTGTATGTCAATTGTGCTTAATTGTAGTTGATTTCGTACTGCTATGTCGTATGTGGTGTGGCTATTTTTGGTGGAGTGCGACTGGCTATTGTTTGGTTTACAATGAATTACTGAATTGTGAGACGCACGTTAGGCCACATGGTATTAATTGGGCCAATTAAACACGTGTTGTGACATTGGGTGTTTGAATTATATTGGTGCTCGTGGTGCATTGCATTGCATAATATGGACACGCATTTCGTATGCCATGAGTGAGGCATGTGATGAAATTGTGCGAGAATGCGTGTCTGCCATGAGCATGTGATCACCTTAAATACCCTGAAGCGTTATACGCTGGGTTCAGATAATAATGAATTGTGTGATCACCTAAGGACCTTCGGGTCGATACCGTCCTCATGCACTTTGAAGCAGGACGATGCCCGGTACGTCCGGAAGGTGACCATCCTCATGCACTTTGAAGCAGGCTCTGGTTCGCAAAGAGAACAGTGTTGCGCCTCATGCACTTTGAAGCAGGCTACAGATACTGGGCTAGATCGGTTGCTGCGCCTCATGCACTTTGAAGTAGGCTAGATGCACCGGGTCATGAAAAATTGATGACTCGAGTCGTAATAATAATGAATTGGGCAAGTGTGCCAGTGTGGGCCAGTGGGCCGGAGAAATGCGCATGACATGTCGATGACATTTGCATGCATAAACATGCATTGATTAGCATGCGAGTGTGTGAGACTCGGTACATGAGAATGTGTTTGGCGTACGTGTGACTGTGTATGCCACGTATATGCCATGATTATTATGGAACTGTCTAACCTGCAGGGTCGGAGAATTATTTGATTGTTGTTGTGTTATGATTTTAAATGCTTGTTTCCAGTCAGGAGATTGCATGCTAGCCTAGCCTAGGTTTAGGGTTTGAACTCACTGAGTTTCGTCTCACGGTTGTGTAAACCGAAACATTTTCAGACCCCCAGCAATAGGATGCCGAGGTCACCGCCTCTTTTTAGAATACCGCATTTTATCCAGCGGTCGTCGAGCATGCACCCCGGTGGAGACGGAGCAGAACAGAGAAGTGACTGTTTGGTTATTCCTTGCTGATGTTGTTTCCTTTTTGATTGTAGTGAACACTGTAAAAAAAAGAGTTTTAAAATAGTAATATAAGTATGTACATATTTTCTGCGTTGATCGTTGTTTATTGCTTGGCTATCCTTAGCTCGTATTTTATAATAGTCAGGGTTTGTTATGTATTGCTTCCGCATGTGTTTGATCTCTGTATGGGTGTGGGTCGATGACGCTTCCTGGGACGTTGCAGCAAAATCGACCGTTGGCGGGATGTTATGCTTCGTGGGGTACGGGGCGTGACACTAATCCTCAATATGTATTGGAGCTTTTTCAGCCAAGCCCTGGAGATTGCCTAAGATCCTGGGCTAACTTACTAGTTTCGCCACCATTAAGATTTTGGCTTCTTGCCTCATGAGAAACTTGAGTTGAAGCTTGTCCCTCGAGGCTTCTTTACATTCTCCTCCTTTTCAATAACATCAAGCTTTTCGTCGACCGATAAGGCCATCTCTCTTGCAAGAGCATCTATACCTTCTTTTATATCCCTAGTCATTCTCTCGAGCAAAAAAATTTGTCGGGAGAGTTTTTCCTCCATAATGTAGTCCATTATACTCGAATATTTGAAGCTGTGAAGAGCTCAAAAAACTACAATTAATATCATGAAAAATCTCAAATTGATTCTCACGAGTATTCATCTTGAACTAATTCTCGTCTCATGAAAAATTTCAAATTGGTACCCTAGACCAAAATTTTTCCTCCATTTAAATGCATACGTGTCAAAATACTTCGATTTTGTACGTCGGATTTGTCATTGTTCACATCATATCCGTCATGCAATCCTCTGATAAGTGTGTTAATACGAGAAAAAGTATAAAAAAAGTCATAATCAAGTACTAATTTAGTTTTAAATATTTCAATTATACTAATTTAGTATAAACCATTTCAATTGGTACCAATTCAATTCATTTGGCCAATTTAGGCCGAAAATCACTCACGTGCACACCGGCCGTCTTACACGACACAACTAATAAGCAACATATGCTGACGTAGACATTTTTAATAATATTTTAATAAAATTTGAATTTTATCCTTCTCTTCCCTTTGCCTTGTGGCTAGTATTTGGCCATGACTGGCGATCGGCTACAGGTGTGGGCCGGCAAGGGTGGTCCTTGCCCAAGCCGTGAGAGTTGAGCCCTCTCTAGGGAGGACGACTTTCACTTGTGGTGCACCTTCGCCCTGTGGCTAGTTGCTAGCCATGGCTGAGCACCAGTCACAGGCAAAGGGAATAGAAAGAAAAAAAAGGAAAAAAAGAAAAAAAGGGAAATATTTTTTAAAAAAATATTAAAAATATTAAAATATATTATTAAAAATATCTACGTCAGTTCTACCTGTTCGCTAGTTGTCTACTAGCTATGCCTTGTAGGACGGCCAACGTTTACGTCAACGATTTTTAGTCTAAATTGGCCAGATCGACTGAATTGATATCAATAAAAATAGGTTTATGATTAAATTGGTCCAATTGAAAGGTTTATGACTTAATTAGTAATAATGTAATATGTTTAAGACTTTTTCGCTACTTTTCTCGTTAACACGTGTGCATTTTAATGAGATGCCGAACGAAATGCGGTTCGGGGTTATTTTGTTTTGCCTTTTCACACGAAAGTTAGTTTGGGTGAAATGCCTCGTGGAATAACAATTTGAGATTTTTTTGTGAGATGAAAATTAATTTGAGATGAATGTACTGGTACGATAATTCTTTAAAGCATTAATAAAAAAAAGAAATGAACAAAAAAAAATGAACTTTTTTTGACCGGAACCATATTCATTCCAATGGCTCGAATCCGATCCGCGTTCAAGTGGCGCTATAATTGTTGGTACCTCCTAAGAATTTATACTGCCTGCGAAGCTCGAATTTGCGCTTCGCTCGCCTTCGTTCTGAGCGCGCACTTCGCGCATTTCTCTCTCTCTCTCTCTCTCTCCTCTGTGATGGACGGCGTCGTTGGCCGGAGCTCCGATCAGCGGCCGACGATCCTGGTCACCAACGACGACGGCATCGACGCTCCCGGCTTGCGCGCCCTGGTTCGCGCCCTCGTCTCCGCCGGCAGATACCACGTCCGGGTCTGCGCTCCCGATTCGTAAGTTTCCAGTGATCGCACTGGGCTTTGACCTGTGCGTCTCGAATAGCTAGTGCGTGAAGGTCCTCCTGTTCGATTTAACCTGTCAGTTGTGTGTGTGTGTGTGTGTGTGTGTGTGTGTGTGAGAGAGAGAGAGAGAGAGAGAGAGAGAGAGAGAGAGAGCCAACCTGCTGTCAGTGAATGCGTCTTCACTGTTGGGTAATTTGGTGAGGACCTAAGGTAATCTACAAATGGTCAAAGTTAGTTTCTCTAAAGTCTTGATTTTGAAACTTTGGTAGTTGTTTGTTTCTGATGAAAGGTTCTCTTTCGCTCTGTCAATGCATGTATTGGGTCCCAGTGTTTTTTTTTTTTTGGAACAGAGATCCTAGTTGACATACTGGTTAAAATCTAGAGCAGCCCATTTTTCATTCATTGGATGGTAGAGGGGTGTTGGGGTTGGGGGGATGGTGTTGTTAATTTTTCGGAATATGCATTCCTTTGCTTGCAAGCTTCCTAACCCCACAGGAAATTCTTTTTATTGGCATGATTTCTATTCTTCATCTGCAGTCCCTTTGAAATTCAAATGATTCATGGATTTAATGGAATGGAATTCTTTTCTCATCCTGAGTTGCACTGTTGGCAGGGAAAAGTCTGCTGTCAGTCATAGCATCACATGGCGTCATCCTATAGCTGTTAAGCGAGTAGATATCGATGGAGCAGAAGCCTTTGCGGTCTCTGGTTGGATACCATCACCATTCAGTGGATATTTAATTTCTAACTTTTCTTATTGTCTTGTTCAAGCTTCTATCCCTTGACCTATGTTATTGGATGGAACAGCATTTCCACTTTTGGTGATTTTCTAATATTCTTAAGACGCTTGAGGAACTTACAGAAACAGAGGAAAAGAAAAGAGAACATCAATTGTGAACTAGATGTCCATATCGTCATACATAAGTCAACACCAGACTGTCTTTTATCTCAAAAGATTGGTCAGGGTCTGGCAGATAATCCACTTCTGAATCCTCTTGTGGAATTGTTTGCTACCCATGATTAAACTCTCTAAAGCCAAGATAGTTTTGTATTAAACTCTTAACATTATTTGTCATTTTGAAGGTGACTCTTGAAAATGGCAACAGAACATATATTGTGTGAAGTGACCTCTGAGTATAGAGATATATATCTTGCAGTCCAAATGGACCATTCCATCTACCTGAATGTCGGTTTAATAGAAGCTTTTTATAGCTTTCTTCGGGAGGAACCTATCATCTTTTCATCATTGTTTTCCTCCTCAAAAATCGTGTCTAAATTTTTGGGCTGAGTTGCATTGCAGAAGGAAGGAATATAGATGAGACTAGAAGATCTATACCTCTATGTCAGGATATTATTTAAACTTTCTAGAATTTATTCTCATAGTTAAAATTGCCTTTTCTGTTAAAGTGTCCTGTTGGTTCTTCAATGACCATTGAAATATTTATTTTTCTTCCTTTTCTTTTTTGAGTTGCTAACCCGTAACTTCCTTGTCTAGTTAATTTTTTGGGCTAATCATGAACCGACTAATTGCTCTCCATATGCTAAAGCACATGCATTGGGATTTGCCACAATCGTCAAGCAGGATATTAATTTATTATGACAGTGTAAAGAAGTGCTGTGCTTTGTTATCTCAGCCAATTCACATCTCTCATGTACTTTGCAGGAACTCCGGCAGATTGTACTTCTTTGGGAATCTCTAATGCAATCTTTTCTTCGGTTCCTGACCTGGTATATCTGGCTTTTGGACAATAAACAGAATAGATGATTAGCATCTTTTGAGGATTTATTTGGAGACAAACTGTTTGCTCTCCTTCTATCGCCCCGTTATTTTCAAAGTGTCAAAGTCCAACTCTTCTAAGCTAGGACAATGCAATAGCTAGCTATGAGCCCTCTATGGGACTTTGTCTATGTTAGTCTGTCAGAACATTTTACTAGTGTTAATTCAAAATGCGCGGAGCCCTTCTTTCTGTCCTTTCTGTGCAGTTTTATTCCTATATACAGGTAGAATTTTTGCTTTCTGATTTCTTAATCACTTCTTACGTGCACAGGTACTCAGTGGTATCAACAAGGGCAGCAACTGTGGTCATCACACGTCAGTAAACCATTCCTTTGTTCTATTCATGGTGTATGCTTTCCATTTTTTGGTATGTCAACTGCGTATAGAGCCTCAAAATCCACTAAATACTCAATCAGCCACCAATATTTAAAATTATTTTATTTCCATATTAGATTTCTCCCACATCCCTTGTTTTGGCAAAATTGTGTGACACTCTTCTTATTTTAAACACTGTAGGAACACTTCTCGTTAAGAGCTATTGGATCCACCAAATAAATACCATATGCTTAGATAACTTTAATGTGCATTTTTGTACAAGTAGACTAAAAAGATGATTGCCAAGGCATCTATTTGCCTGAAACAATGAAAATGCACATGAAGTCGCACTGTTTATGGATTTGGTGGATGTAACAGATTTTACCGGGTGCATCTTTGAAATGGTTTTGCAAAAGCACGGGTGGTGCTCCCACAAGTTGGTCGAAATAGGAGTGTTGGAGTAATTTACTCTCTGTAGTTTGGGGGAACACAAATTTAGACTTAAACATTTTTACTTTTCCATAAGAAGAAAATTCTTCTGCTTCCATTGATTATATATTTTTTGCAATAAATAGCGGAATGTTCAAGTGAGCATATTTAGATTTCTTGTCACAGTAGATTAATAAGGGATCTTGAATTATAAGTGGTTATACTTTTGTTGTACTTTGTCTTGGGAGGGAGGCGGAAGAAAAGACTCTTTTCAATGTGGACTTATTCAGTTTAAGTCGAGACATTTTCATTGTTTTTTTTCTTTGTTTCCTCATGCTAAGTCTGACATTTTATCATTAGATCGTGACCAGTTCAGGTGTACATTAAAACTCGATAAATTTTCCATTCTTAAAGTAAAGGAAAGACATTACAATTTTGATTTGAGTTTCAAAATAGATGCAAGCATAGTGTTAAATCCGCTGTACTGTGACTTCTGTGATTTTGTAGCTAGTGCTTTTGTAGTCACGATGTAATACTGTGTAATATGCTATTGCCTGCTGACATAAATGTATACCTACTTGTTACATTACAGAGTTTACTCTGGAACTGTAGCTGGTGCTCGTGAGGCCTTCTTTAATGGTGTTCCTTCTGTCTCAATGTCATATGACTGGTATGGGCCACTAACCATTCTCCACATGCTATGTTACTCAATTGACAGCTTGGTTCATAGAGAAAACCCAAGACCTTGTTATAATCCTTTTCATGGAAGTCTCAATTCTTCCTTATGACTAGCTTAGCGATTTACGTTTTTCAATTATCTCTTTTTGGCCAATGAGAGATTAATCTTGTGTATAATACAATGAAAATAGTTCTTCCTGCTGATTAATTTTTACCTTTGCAAGTTCTTGATGTTTTGCACATTTACGGCTAACAACATTATTCTTCTTGCCACATGAGCTGCATTAAGATGAAATGTTTTGCAAGCATAAACAGTTATTAATATCTTTAAATGTTATCTATAAAGAGAAGTCAAGTATAGCTGCATTATATTGGAAATTTACCTCATCTTTACCGGGCGTCAATCATGGACTTAGTTTCAAAATATTGTTCTGCTAATATTTCCTCTCTAGCATGTAGTTAGCAACCTCCACCTGCCATCCTAATGTCTATTAGCATGACCAGCATGAGCATGCAATCTTCCATCCTCTTTCTCACTTACCTGCGTCCTTGCATGTCAAAGCTAATGCAAGAATGTGTACTAGAGATTATGAGAGGCTGCTCTATTCGATTGGTTAAACTGGGCCACAAACCATTCCAAGCCTGTTCAACCCTTAAGAGGAGGCATGGCTGGAATCCATTTGACTTAGCCGAATCACGTTATCTAGATGAACCAGTTGAATCGGTTTAAAGAATGTTTATCTGAGAAAGAAATAACAATCAGAAGCAAAATAAAAAGAAAAATTGATATATAAAGGTGAAATCTACACTTGCGAATTGAGAAAGTGACATCTTATAAATTTGTTACAAGCTTAAGTAACAATTCAGTCAAATTGATATTAGTTTCCAGTTATTCATGTTGTAGAATGATCAAGTAGGAGAAATAGTCACTTCTGATTCATTTCCTTGTTTTTTCACCCTCATTTATGTTTACTTACATTTAATTTTGTGAAATAGGAATATGCGGCCAACTTTTGTAGGGTTGGACCGGTGTCCAATTTATAACATTGACCTGTCTATGTCTCAGTTCTCTAACCGAGCCTAACTTTAAAGACTATTAATATGAATGAATGTGTATACACCAATCTGCCATATAAGTTCAGTCTCCAGCAATCTACTATGATGAACTTGTTGAACAAATGTGAATCACCAAGATTTTCTACGCACACTTTGGAAATGTCTCTAGTTCACTTGTATATATCATGTTTCCAGCATGAGGTTCTCACGGTTTGGAGTTTGGACCCAACATATTAAATTAAAAAATAGGATGCAGTCCAAATTTTTAAAGGATTGTACCAAAGACACTGCAGGAAACATATTGCTAAGATTTTGACCAAGGGTACCGTTGGAATACTCGAATATTCATTTATAGATGTCATCAAAATGTTTTATTATGATTGATTTCTAATGGCTTGGTAGGAAGTACACATTTGTGCAGAATACAGGGACAAACCTTGCATATAACCACCACAGAGTTTGTATCTCCAAAACTTACACTTGTTGCTTAGGCCTGATTTCAGTATTGCCTTTCAGGGTTGGAGGTAAAAGCAAGGTTGATGACTACACACTTGCTGCTGAGGCTTGTCTACCTATAATTGGTGCAATACTTGATAGGATCAGAAACCACAGTTATCCAAATGGTTGTTTCCTGAATGTAGATCTACCAACAGATATTGCAAACCACAAGGTAAATTTCACAAATTGCTCTTTGAAAGGCAGGTAATATGGCATAGTTAGGATAATAATCTAGACAATCACTATCACTACAAACATATGTATATATTTCACTTAGGTGTCTCCTCAAGGCATACTTTCAACATCTCCTATTTGCCATTGGCGATGTACCTTTCAAACACTGAAGTGTTTGTTGGTCCCTGAAAAAGAGAGCTTTATTTGGTCGAAGTTTTTTTGTTTTCACACAGACATGCACATGAATCCATGCACATGCATTCTGATCTCTTCCCTCTTTACTGTTCGTACTTTCAGCTTGTCAGACTCCCTTGCCCGTTTGGTATATCCTGTTTTTTAGTTATTTGGGGGAATCCTAGAACATAAATACTGAGGGAACTGGTCTCAGTTTAGATAAAGATGCTTTTGCGCATTTATAACTTGAAATTGAGGAATCAGATTGCAAAGTAATTGATTCTAACTGTTTGGATAATTTGATAACCAGAGAATTTTTAGAGTGGACAGACACGTCAAGCTGTCTTATGACATGTGCTTTACTGGAATCAGTTGAAGCACCTCAGAGTCTTCACAAGCCAATTTTGACCTGTTCTTTTTAGGGCATTACTATTACTATTGATTATGGGATGATTCCTGCCATTATTCAAATGATCATGTGCTGTTATCCTTCGCCACTTTCTTAGGCTGTGACCAGATCGAACTGTTGTAGATGTACAAGTGGAAGGGTTGTGATATGCGTTCCTCCAAAAGTGCCCTCGCCTTCTCATTTTGCGTCTCTTCTAACCAGCTGTTAGAGCCTCATGCCAGCACTCCTTGGGGAGAGCATGGATAATTGATTAGCTTAACAAGGATTACAAATCAGCCTGTTGAACTCCAACCTCCTTGACTGACATGGGACATAGTCATTTTCATTTCATGAGATTTCAGATGAATGACCCTATAATGCCCAATGAGCTCTAAAGCATGTTATCCATGAATACTGGGTAGAGAATGCTTGCAACTTTACATTTATTGGAATCTGGAACTTTTTCTTTGTGACTTTGACCATTATTGGAATTTGAAACTTGATGTTGGGGTCCTAACTATCTATAGCGCGACTACTCTGGAATATCTAACTGGAGTTTTGTTGCAGTGAGGAGGATGTAATGATGTTTTACTAGTTCTTTTATTTCCTTGAAAGGGCTATAAGCTGACCGAGCAGGGTAGAAGTTTTTTTGTGATGGGATGGAGACTGGTGTCCTCAGAAACGCAAGGTGGACAAATGTTGTCAACAATGACTATGGATAAAGATGTAGCAGAATTGCCTGATATGGATGCATCAACTATGTCAGCAGAACATCGTATGTTCAAGAGAGAAGTGGGTTTCCTTGTCAATCTGTCCTGTTGTGTCCTAGTTATTGTATCGTCCACTATTTGTGGTTAATGATTTCTCACTGAATGTTGTCCTTTTATGTGTTTGATTATATAATTCTCAGCTTGCTTCTTGGAGAAACTTTTGTTCTCAAAAAACTGTTCTCACACTTGTCATTTTGATCTTTGCCAGTGACTCTACATTGCTAAGTTAAATGCATTCTGATTAACTTAATTTTCCACCAGTGTACAAAAGGCTCTAGTTTTTTCGTGGACTGAAATTTATCATGCAAAGCTTGTCATGCACAGGATATAGGGGCTCTTCTAATTAGCTGCATATATTTTATTGGCAGGAAAAATTGGGGAAAAAATGATAGAATTTAGGGGATCGCATTATCAAGATGTCTGAAACATTTTCCTGTAAGAAGATATGCCATCTAAGTTCCTGCTTTTAATGTTTCTCGAAATGATTGAGGAGCAAAATTATGGGGTTTTTTGTGATTGAGCGTGATTGTAGATTGTTTCTCCCTTCTAACCCTATAATTTGAACAATATTAGGTAAGGAAATCTCAAGTTGATGACAGCGATATGGACCACCATTCTCTTCAGGAAGGATATGTATGTGTTTCTGCTAACCTAAATGAATTGATGCCAAAGGTGTAACTTACTACAATTCATTTTTTTTCAGATTACCGTCACTCCTCTGGGTGGCCTTTCTCCTGCTAAGAAAGAATTTCAGGCCTTCTTTATAGATTGGCTGCCTAGTTTGTCTGAACGCCCCTGTTCATCAGCCTTATAGTTCTCCAATTTCCATGTGAGTTGCTATGTTACTAATTATATAGAAGTCGGAAGCATCAGCTTTCGAATAGGGGCAAAAAACTTTTATCTTGACTAGTAAAGTTCATTTCAACCAAAAAAAAACTAGTAAAGTTTATATTCAATTGAAAGTGATTTTGAATTTTTCTATATTAATAGACCTGATAGAGTGTTTCTGCTGTATTTGGAATCCATGTCATACAATAATCTGTGAATTGTCATCGCTAGTTAATTATTAGTACAAACACTATAGCTGCAATGGCTGACCTTTGGGTCAAAAAATTTCTTATATTTCTATGTTAACGTAAAGAGTTTACTTTTATGGTATTTAACTAGTAAATTGTCTTGTCCCCCCACCCTCAATTTCCTGGTCTGCCATTTTGTAGCTGTGTAATGAGAATGAATATAACAAAAAATACTTACTTTATATTCTGATGCCCTTTTTTTTGTTTCGGCAGATGTTGCTGATTTTCTCCTAGAAGTAGAATATATTCCTAAAAATGGATTGTGGCCGATGGGTTTGGTGGTTTCCATTCAGAGCACCCTGAAGCTCTATAATCACCTTATTCTACTTCATCTCGTTATCATCCCTTGAATACTGAGGGATTCTGAGGGTGCAGTTTCTGGGAGAACAATAATCAAGAATGTCTGCCTAAGTTGTTAATTCAGAGCACTATCATTATGCAACCATATGATGTGTGTGGATGATACTCATCAGTGTAACAGCTACCTTTTTATTTGGAATAATGTAATAGCTACCATTCCCCAAAATTGACTCATCTTATGTGGTTACTTCTCCAACTTTTGCCTGTGAAATGGGATTGGCCGCTTTAACGCCTCAGTAATCACCTCGAATCACGATGTTATTCTGCTATTCTTCATGGTTGGCCCATCTACATCACATACACAGAAGTGCTTATTCCACTTGAACTGCATGCTCTTGTATATATAATCGATGGCTGAAGCACATGTTAGTGAGGTTAGAAAATCTCTTTCATCTTTTCCTGTATAGATTATCCACTTAAACTGCAGGCATTGTGATATAACTTTCCTAACCGAGCAAGTTCACGTTGAGAAGCTTCATTCCTTAACTTGAGAAAAGGACCCAGTACATAATGGATCGAGACAATCATAACTATTGATTGTGCGAATTCCGTAGAAATCCGTTGTCTGTGATTGCATTTGATCCATGGATCCTGGCATAGGGCAAGAACCTCCCCCAAACTAGTTAGCAACTTTTGAAGCCTTTTCACCTTCTTTAATTGCACTAGCTATTGCAAAGACTAGAAGGCTGCCCGGTTTACTGTCGATCGTGATAGTACTCAGGAGACATGCGGTATAATGTTCATCTTATCGAATTATGCTACCATAGCTTTTTGAACTGGTATAAAGCACGAAATTTGCACGATCGTCCCAAATTATGCAACTACTTTACAATCTGTCATGCCAATTATTTTCTTCTATTTGTTTTATCTCGTGGCACTTGTCTGTGTTAATCTTACTTTAGAGTTCTTAAATTGCTTTCCAGAGCCATAGTCAAAAGTGAAATCACTGTTGAGATTATGAATGATCGTGTGAAAAGCATGGAAGCCGCGTCTAGGTGTCCCCTGCATTAGCTTCCCTTCAGTTCTCCCCACTTTAATATGAGAGAGAGAGAGAGAGAGAGAGAGAGAGAGAGTGCCACCTTCAACTTCGACTGCTGATGCAGACAAAACAGCAATCTCCACCCTCTCTTAAATTAGTTTCAGGTGCATCTTCACATTGGTTGCATAGCTTGAAGCTCAAGTGAAAAAGAAAGGGAAAGTTGAGAACTTGAAGATCAAGGGGTGGGAAAGAAAGGGCAAAAGAAGAAAGAAAATATAAGACAATATAAATATTATATGTGCATGATGTAATTAATCTCTTGAACAGCTCCCAGAGCTGCTGTTGCCTTCTTCTTCAGCCTTCTGATGGTGGTGGCGAATGTGACTCTACAAGGATGGACCAGAGGACGTGAACATCCTCGTACGGGCACGATTTAACGTCATCGTACAGAATGTATATACCTCTTCTTCCTGGGAAATATAAGATCGTACAGAATGGTTACGTGCGCGCAGGCGTGAGCTCGTGTGCATGGGAAATTGATTCCCATAACATGCTTTCAGCGAAGAGATGGTTTATACTAGCAAGCAAGCGCTCTGAAGTTCGCATTGTTTCCTGATAGGGAGTCTATGGTGCAACCAGAGATTGGAATAAAAGAAGGATACACCAAGTTGAAAAAGATTTTAAAATGAGCATGATATATTAGCCTTGATGAATTTTGAGTTATGAGACATGCAGTTGCGGAAAATGTGTTGAATCTTGGTTTCAAACAAAAATTGCAGATGCATGATAGGCTATAAATGGGAGAATGAACAAAAAACTGCGTACGACTGCAGATAAAGCTTTATCGAATTCCAGGACGTACTCTTCTTCGTAGCCGGATGCAGACGCGACCATAGCTTCTTCAACGGAGTGAGGAGGGACCGATACCACCTCATCTGGAGCTGGAACCACGGCCTCTCATGTAACTGAGGCAGCAACTGAGGAGGGAAAACAAAGGGTGTTGAGAGCCAAGACAGGCTGTGGGTTTGCTCAGGCAATTTAAACATTCCATTGCAGGGCTAGTTTATGCACAACAGATTTGATCTTTGGTGAGATGTCACTGTCCAAAAAGAGAAGCCACCCCCCACAAATATATTTTAAAACTAATTTTCCAAATTCCGTGCAAGCCGCAAGACATGCCTTGCTTTTCAAGCCTCGCTGTAAGCTCTTTTCTCCTCTTTTGGCAAATACGAGAGCGCCACTAGGTCTACTCATTCTTTACCAGTTCTGGATCACTCCTTGTCTTCTAAGAAAGTACCAAGTTTCTTTCTAACACAGAGGAGTCCTCTACAAGACTCTGCCTCCCATACGTCCATCTATCCCTTGTAGTGCCTTTAAAGCGTGTCACTCTTATTATATGCAGATTTGGTGTTACAAAGTGTGCTTTCTGCAAATGTTGTCTTTTCGTTGCCAAGGCCTTTTTGTGAGGGCGTCATCATCATACTATGATGCTTCAAGAACTTTCTCACTGTGGAGAACGCCACCTACTCAAGCGAAGCAAGTCGTAGCATCATCAAGAAATGGAAAATTTTCAGAACCTTGTTGAACATAGGCGGTCTTGTGTGATTTAGGAAGTTGCGGTTGCATATCTTAATTGTTCAGCACGATTCGGTACGTCATACTTAAGGCATAATCTTGCTATCTAGGGTTAGCATGAAATGTCCAAAAGCATTGTGGATCCATTTCAGTGCCATTCTAGCACTTCGAGCAAGTTTTCCAAATCGTTTCAAGAGGATCGTCCCTCCGATTAATATAAGCGAGCACCCGACTTGATACACCGCTGAATATTGAGTCACCCTGTCGCTGAGCATGCAGTATTTTGATTTTTCAACAGTGAAAATGTAAAATTAACAACTGCTAACGAACATTTAATACAGTGCTCACATTAATGACAGATAAATACATCAAGAAGCAAAGTACTCAGAACCCGAGTAAATTATTTCTCCGCCTCACAAATCATATGGTTGCTTTCCAGTGAACTTGACCTCGATGGGGCTCACGTTCTTCCCAATCGACCTGAAGTTCACGCCGACCCCTTGACGGCCCGGGTTCACCTTCTCTGGGTAGACACCGTCCTTGGGGTGCAAGTACTGGACTTCACCATTAGGGAAGACCCGGTAGAATTGGTAATTGATCTTGTACTTCGACCTCAGTCGGGTTCCGAGTGCCAAGCACTGCTCCTTCCTAGCTAGCTTGAGCAAGTTCGGGCCTTGCCTCATGATCGCCGCTCCTCCGGTTGGCATCTCGAAGATCTGCTCCTTCGGCGAGTCCCAGGTGATCACGTAGAACTCTTCGACCTGACATACCCGATGTATCATGTATCATTTCTGAATAACCGGCACAACAGACTCAATTCATCAACTACTCCAAAAAAAATTGTACATAAATCCTCGGTCGGGCCAAGTCTACCTTATATGATGCCCTGAAGAGACGGACAATACACGATGGGTTTGTGAATAGTACTTGGTATAGTTAAAACGTGATTATTCATGTTGAACTGTCAGCATCATGATTAATAAAATGGACATTTAAGTATAAATTCAATTGGTTCAATGATTAATTAGTCTATAAATATAATATCATACTCGTCTAGAATCAAGTCGTGCCCCTATATCAATGTCCATAAAAAAAATATCTGGCGGCTGCTATTATTACCTGAGCCTTGCGCAGTAGCCCGCCGGTGCTGCCGCCGAAGATCGGGGACGGGGTGTTGGGGTCCAACTCGGGCGGCGTGAACCCGACGGGTGCCGCCTTGGCTGGGGCCTCGGCCTTGCCCTCCGCAGCCGCCGCCCTGACGGCGGTCCTTTGCGCGGACTTGGAAGCCGCCTTGGGAGTGGCGGCGAAGGCCAGGGAGGGCGCCGATTGCTTCCAGGGTGCGACCACGCGGTCGGCGCCGGACTTCGGGGTGGCAAGGGCCGGGGTGAAGAGGGAAGCTTGAGTTGCCATGGCCATGGAGGACTAAACACAAAAAATAATAGCAAGGCCTTGAAGATATGGAGAGGAAGAGAGAGATGAAGAGTTGAGTGATTTTTATGGAATTTGTGGGAGATAGAGGATGAGATCAAGGTTGGGGGCTTATGTGGAAGGATGGATGGTGTGCGGAACTGGATGTGGATAAGGTGGAGATATGTGTTGGGCCAATGAGGAGAGGTGATTTTGATACGTTCCGGTCCCGCGACACTTCACAGACTTTTCTTTTCTTCCTTTTTTTTCCCCCTCTCAAGAAAGATTTATATATATAATATATAATATAATCTACAACGTTAAGATATTTTTTTGAATTAATATCACAAAAAATCCTAAATTGATACATCTATGATAAATTTACCACCAAACTAATATCTCAAACTGGTACACTTACGGCGAATTTACCCACCGTTAAATTTTACTGTCAAATTTCCAAGTAAAATGATACGTGACAGTTGACAGATGTACCGGTTTATGGTTTTGCTCTCCGTTTGTCATATGTATATTAGTTTGTGGTTTTCTTTGCATTTGTCCAATTTAACGAGAGTAATTTTGTCACAAATGCACCGGTTTAGGATTTTTGGTGGTCAAAAAATTAATTTAAGATAAATTTATCATAGGTGTACCAGTTTGGGGGTTTTGGTGGTCTAAAAATTAGTTTGCAGTAAATTTGTCACAGGTGCATAAGTTTTGAGTTTTTCGTGATATTAACTTTTTTTTTCCTTTGGGTAAAGAGAAAATTAAGGACAGCCAAATTATGACAAGTAATCGGTGAATTTAAATATGTCTAGGTCACTAAAAATGATGGATTGCACGTGAATCTCCCCGGATTTTATGATTAAGACATATTACAATCCATTTATTAGATTTATTTAATATCTTTCCCACGAAGCTGTCGTTGTAGTTCTACTATCCTAATTAAATCATGCTATAGAATTTTTTGGAAAAATTACCTAAAAAGTCCTAAACCTTTTGTAATTGTGCCAGTTTAGTCATAAACCTTTTTTTTTATCAATTCAGTCATAAATCTTTTGCAATTATGCCAATTCAGTCCATTCAGCCATTTTTGACCGGGCGACACTGTCAGTGTCGGCGACGTGGCAATATTTTAATATTTTTTTCATTTTTTTGAATTTTTTTCTTTTCTCTTTTTTTTTTCTTTCCTTCTTCCCCCTAGTTGGTTCGGCGATGTAACCTCGCCGGCCACTGGGGAGGCTCGCCCAGCTCCGGCGAGGGCGGAGCTCTGGCGGGGTCGAGCCTCGCCCTGGCTGTGCGACAGTGAGGCTAGACCTCGTCAGATCTGGGCGAGGTCGAGCTTGCCTAGTAGCGGCGAGGGTGGCTCGCCATGGATGGGTGAGCTCGAGCTTGCACAAATCTAGTGAGGTTGAGCCCGCCCAGCCATGGCGAGCTTTGCCCTTGCCGTAGCTGGGCAAGGCTCGTCCTCGCCAGTGTCGGCAAGGGCAAGCCTCCCCAGTGTTATGCGAGGTCTCCTCGCCGGCAAGCCTCCCCCTGGGCGGCTAGGGGGAAGAAGGAAAAGAAAAAAAAAGAGAAAGGAAAAAAAATTCCACAAAAAAATATTAAAATATTGCCACGTCGTAGGCCGGCGGCCTCGTTAGTGCTGATCGGCATCCACGTCAGCGTCGCCTGGCCAAAGTGGCCGAATGGATTGAATTGGCACAATTGTAAAAAATTTAGGACTGAATTGGCAACAAGAAAAAGTTTTATGACTGCATTGGCATAATTACAAAAGGTTTAGGATTTTTTGGATAATTTTCCTGAATTTTTTATTTGGCCCAAAAGAATAAAATGCTTTTACATTCTATGTATTGGCTATGCTGTAACTGTGGATGACCCGCATATTTTCTTAACCTTAAGTATAGATATGTGCAATTTTAACCTAAGTTTTTAACATGCATGAATTATTAAATTGATGGCATGTGACGTGGATGACCTAATAATTTTAACGACAGGCAATATTATGGACTAAAGTAGCATGGCATGCAATCTAATTTATATGAATCTAAATATAAAATCACTGAATGACATGGGAACTATAATGTGAAAATATGATGACATGAAAATAATGACGCGCGAATGACAATGATGTGGTAACGGTAACATGGCAATGATAACGCGGCAAGTGATGACATGGTCATAATGACATAGAATCGATACAACTAATTCTATATGATATATGCACGTTATTTTTGTGATTTTTTTTATTAAGATTAAAAATAGGAAACGACCTAGAATACGAGATTACCTAATTTAAATTAGGAAATAATTTGAATTAAGAGGGGGTGCTTTTTCCACGCCTGTTTTCGCTTATCCACGCTGTGTGATAGTGTGTTGACCATATTGCCCCTTCTTATGTGACTAAGGATTACATTGAACATATAGTTTAGAGACTACATTGAGCATATTAAAAGTTTAGGGTCACATTGAACATTGAGTGCAGATTGCAGAGTTGTACGCCCTATATGCCTTGCGCGCCGTGCCCTTAAGCTACGAGACTGAGAAAAAAGAAAGAGATAAAAGAAAGGGTTAATACCACGAAAAACCTCAAACTGGTATATCTGTGATAATTTTACTCCAAACTAATTTTTTGACCATAAAAATCCCAAACTAGCGCACCTATGACAATTTTACCCTATGTTAGTTTCCGTTAAATTTTATTATTAAATTACTTTGTTAAATTTTATTATGTGAGATTTTGTGGGATCATTGCCAACTTTTCTAAAAGTTTAACCTATTAGATGAATTTGTAGTTTAATATTTAAATATTTTATCTCTCCTCCTCATGCTTAGTTTGGTCTTTGTGCTTAGCACTAGGCGTGCACATATTTAATTGGAAAGATAAATGAAATCAGGAAGGATTTCAACTCAGGACCTCTTACTTTGGTACCATGTTTTATTTGTAATTGAAAGACATAATAAGGTGGACCGCCCGAGATGGGCCAAACCCGGCCCGTGAGCCATAAGGGCCCACGAGATAGTTATTTTCCTTTCTATAATAGAAGGCACCCCTTAGAAAACAGACGTCACTTTCATATGCAAACACACTCCTTCAAGAACGTTGTCTTCTCTGTTTTTCTTCGGAACGCACACTAATACGAAAGACGATCGAAGAACTTTCAAGCGCAAAGTGGCACTTAATCTGTGACAATACCGGGTATGTTCATTGCGTGATATACCTGTACGATTGGTGATATAAGTTTGATGATTCTCGGGCACGTTTTCCACACTAATCGAATTCGTTCCGAATATGTTTCGAACGTGACGATCGGGGATTGATTTTTCCTAACATTGGTATCAGAGCCCGTTTACTTGTTTCCCGATCATGCTTATGTATTGTCTGAAGTGTATACTGCTTTTTTTTTTGTTTTGGTCTCGTTTTTGTTCGTTTTCTTCGCGTCGCCGAACTGTTCATGCATGTTTCGATTTTTGTTTTTTCGTCAAAACTTCAATTTATTGTATAAACAGAAAGGGCTCGTCGAGACGAGCAAAATGATGGACGGCACGTCACTGGAGGACGCCGCACGCGCCGGCAAGGGCCGTGCGTGCGACGGCGCGTGAGGCCCACGCGCGGCCGTGTGAAACGGCGCGTTGGTTGCGCCCTAACCGCCGATGATGACGTCATCGTGACGTCATCGGAAGCCGACCCGATCCGCTGACCCAACCCGTTGACCTTTGACCCGACCCGTTGACTATTGGCTCGACCCGATTGACCAGACCCGTTACTGTTGACCCGACCTGTTGACCGGATCGTTGACCGTTGACCGATCAACGGTCGGACCGGTCAAACCGGTCGAACCGGACCAGTCGAACCGGCAGAATGACCCTATGTGTTTCTTTCGGCCCGTTCGAGCTCATTTAAGCTCCGATTTGGGCGTTCTTGGTATCAACGTGCTCGTATCGGAATGCTCTACGTTATGGTGTATTCATATTACATTTTTACTGCACTTATGAATGTGAAAATGCACGATAAACCCTATGTACACGTACTTAGGGGCATATTCTTTGGCATTTTCTGTAGTATATCTCTATAGTCTTTTGAAATACAAGTGCCAGATCATATGTATATGAATAAGCATTTCTTATCTTAATGTATCATGAATTATAAGTAATCCTTTATTCTGCATTCGTTGCAGGAACAATGGTACATTTGAGACGCACTCCGATAATCCCAAGAACGACAGCTCAAAAGGAGAAGCTTGAGAACCTAAGAATCAAGCTAGCTCTTTATCGATGGGACGCTAGAGATGATATGATGACACACATCATCAAGGTCAACAAAATGATACAGGATATCATTTAGAACGGTTTCGTAATGCCGGAATATGTAATGGTCGGAGCCCTAAAATGCACTATTCCTGAGGAGTTGGGAAGAATGCTTGATAAGGTTAGAGAAACCTTAAATGGTCCAAGCTATAAGATGCTTGTGGAGAATTTTGTGCAAGAATACATAAGGGTCGGGGCAAGAAGGACATCAACCCTTGCATTGAATGGGTCTCGGCGCAAATCATGGTCAGGATCTAGGGTTTTTCCAGGAGCCTCTATTTATGTTCCGAAGAAAATAAAACTTTCTAAAGAATTTTATGAGTCATTTCCTGTCTATGTGTTGGATTGGTACACTTGATGTTGTTCTTTTAGAATTTGGAACCAATTATGTACGTGTCTCTAGTTGATATTACATATTCTTAAACATTTGTGAATGTGTTATGATATATATATGGCTATGAATTTTTTGGTGATTTCTCATTTTATATTGCCATATTATGTGTTATGTTTTATGTGGGAAGTTCTTCAAAGTTTGTATAACTTTTGAAGAATCAATTTCATTATATAAAATGATTATGTTAATGGTAATTTCAAATTAGGTTTTTTAGACGATGATTGGGAACATAGTGAACTTTCGACTCTAAGACCTTTAGTGAAATTATTCATTAACATGATTAGTTTATGTAATCATGATGCTAATGAAGCATTTAGATAGGCTTTAATAACTCGTGCGTATATGTCTGAAATGTTCAGATACGATTGTTGAGGAAAACTCCTACTAATTTTGAAGTTGACAAAACCTTCTGTTATAATCTGAACTAATTTTGTTTCAGGAATATATATATATATATATATATATATATATATATATATGTGCTGAAATTCTTCAGACGCAGAAAGACGCTGAAATTCTTCAGACGCAGAAAGACGCTGAAATTCTTCAGACGCAGACAGTCGCTGAAATTCTTCAGACACAGACAATCGCTGAAATTCTTCAGACGCAGACTGTCACTGAATTTTTCAGAAGTAGACAAAGACACAGTAATTCTTCAGAAGCTGAATTCTTCAGAAGAAGCCAAAGTCGCAGTAATTCTTCGGAAGCGGATTTCTTCAGAAGAAGACGAAGACGCAGTAATTCTTCAGAAGCAAAATTCAGAACGAAGAAACAACAGCTAGTGATCTGGCTTGGATTTCACAGAAGGAAAGTTTTGATTTGTTCAATCTTAATCAAAATTGATTGACAATCAAATACTAAGACAAGAATGGTTTACAACGGACAAATCTCTACTTATGGAAACCAAGATTCTGATTATATGGGCGACCAGAATCAGCGGGATTCAGAATCTGTCTAACGGCTACTCAATCCTTAACAAATCTGTCCAAGGTGTAGATTGGAAGATGATCCTCGGCAAGATGTCCAACGGCTAGTGTGGATGCAGAGGAGTATTTAAGGAGACCATGAGTAGCAGAAGAAGACACGATTCAAGAATCATCAAGTCCAAAGTCTGAGCATACTCCGATCTTTTTCTCTTGTCTTTCTGAGCTAACACATTCAGATCTTGAGGGTTACTGTAAGAGTGATTGTGTGAGATAGAGAGTCTTATCATACACAAGAGTGATATCACTCAGATTCTGTAAATTTCTCTTGATTACATAGTGAAATCCAGCCAGTAGGCTGTCAGCGTGGAGAGTGGACGTAGGCTTACTATAAGCCGAACCACTATAAACTTGTGTGCAGATTCTCTTCTCCTTATCTCCTTCTTTACATTCTGCACTTTATCCTGACTTGAATCTGAATCCTATTCAGACTCTTCTGTAACTTGTTTTAATTTCGCATAAATTTATAGAATTGTTTAGGATCACCTATTCACCCCCCTCTAGGTGACTCTTGCTAGCAACTTCAATTGGTATCAGTAGCAAGAGTCACCTAGAGGGGGGTGAATAGGTGATCCTAAACAATTCTATAAATTTATGCGGAATTAAAACAAGTTACAGAAGAGTCTGAATAGGATTCAGATTCAAGTCAGGATAAATTTATAGAATTATTTAGGATCACCTATTCACCCCCCTCTAGGTGACTCTTGCTAGCCACTTCAATTGGTATCAGAGCAGGTTGCTCATTTTTCTGAAGTGTTTTACTTCCGAGCTAACGATCTACATAGCTAGTTATGGTGCTCCAGGACTTATTGAAGGTCAAAGCAACAACAGACCACCATATTTCGATGGCAAGGAATACAGTGTCTGGAAGAATAAAATGAAGGCATTCATTAAGTCATGTGATCATATGCAATGGGATGTCATCATCAATGGGGTCAAACCAAATTCTTCAGATTCAAAAGAAAAGGCAGATGCAAGCAAATCAGCAGATCCTCCATTATCTCAAGCTGAGATAACCAAAAGAGAAACTTCAGATTCAAAAGCAATTTATTCTCTCTACTGTGCTTTATCTCCTGTTGAATATAAAAAAATTTCTGCTTGTGATTCTGCTAAGGAAATCTGGGATACTCTCTATATTACTTATGAAGGAACAGATCGTGCCAAGGAAACACAAATCAATATCTTGCTTGGTCAATATGAATCCTTCAAAATGAAGCCTGGAGAATTAATTGCTGATTTCTATGACAGGTTTACTGACATAGTAAACGGTCTTGCATATCAAGGACAACCAGTCCCAGATGCATTGAAGGTCAACAAACTTCTGAGAGGACTGACAGAACAATGGGATAACATCAAAACATCCCTTCGTGAGACTCAAAGGATCAAGCCTTTATCAGTAAATGAGTTGATTGGAACCCTTCAATCATATGAGACTGAGAAACGAAATGAAGAGATTGAAATCAGAGGTAATAAGTCAATTGCTTTAAAAACTAACATTGATTCTGATGCAGATTCTGAAGATGAAAATGTTGATGATGAGGAACTAGCACTTTTCATAAAGAAGTACAAAAGGATGAAAATCAGAGGAAGAAACCTCAAAGGAAAGAAACCTTTTGAGAATAAGAAGCCCTTCGATGAGACAGAGAGATCAAAGGAAATAATATGCTTTCACTGTAGGAAACGTGGACATATCAAGCCTAACTGTCCACTTCTGAAAAAGAAGACTAAGTTTGAGAAAGCAAAGAAGGCCTTAAAAGCAGAGACTTGGAGTGATACAGAATGCGAAGATAGTGATGAAGACATCTCAAACTTCTGTCTAATGGCAAAGACAGATTCAGACTCAGACTCTGATTCTGATCCCAAAGTAGAAATCGAGGTAAGACCATCTGAAATGTCTTTTGAAGTATCAAATTACATTGATGATTTATGCTTTGAATTCAAGACTGCTCTTAAAAGAATCTCTTCTCTGAAAAAGGAAAATTCTTCACTAAGGCAACAGGATATTTCTCAAAAGGAGAAAATCGATTTCCTTCAAAAAGAATTTCATCAAATCAAGGAAAATCGAGATCTCCTTTCCAAAGAAAACACTGTTTTGAAAAAGGAAATTTCAGAAATTACTTGCAAGTTTTCAAAAGGTTCAGAAACCTTGAAGCATATCCTTTCCATTCAAATTCCTTACTATAACAAATCTGGTCTTGGATTTGTAAAGGAAAGTGACAGCTTGATTGATTTTCCAAAAGTCAAGGAGAGATTAAAACAAAGACCTCCTAGACAAGCTTATAAAAACCATTTCAAAAGGAATTTCGTAAAACCTGTTGGCCGAAGTGCACTCAAGTGCTCAAAATGTGGAGATCCACAACATTTTGAGAATGAATGTCCTAAGGTCTGGAGACCTATTCGAAGAGATTTTGTTAAGACAGCCTATACTAATACTCTAGGACCCAAACAAGTTTGGGTACCAAAGAAAACTTGAAATGTTGTATTTCTTATAGGTTACCACAAAGAGAAAAAGGAAGTGGTATCTAGACAGTGGATGCTCTAGACACATGACAGGAGATCCAAGCATATTCGCTAATCTTCAAAGTCTGGAAGGTGGAAAAGTTTCCTTTGGAGGAAATACTAAAGGAAAAATCATTGGCAAAGGAACAGTTGATATTGGAGGACTAAGAATCAATGACGTTTCATTGGTAAAAGGACTCCACTACAATTTGATTAGCATAAGCCAACTTTGTGATACAGGTTTCAGAATCAACTTTCAAGAAGACACATGCTCAGGAACAAGCAAAGATTCTTCTCAAACATTCACAGGAAGAAGACATGGCAATATTTATCTTCTGGATGTCAATCCAAACTCCAATCATTGCTTAATCTCAATCAAGGAGGATGAAGATCTTTGGCACAGAAGGATGGGACATATCAGTATGAAACAAATCTCAAAAATCTCAAACAAGAAACTGGTTCGAGGTTTGCCAGATTTGAAATACAGAAAGACAGACTTATGCAATGCTTGCACTCTAGGAAAACAAGTAAGGAGTTCTTTCAAATCTATACATAATGTTTCTACTGATCGAGCCTTGCAGCTTCTTCATATGGACCTGTTTGGACCAACCAGAACACAGAGTATCGGTGGTAAGAAATATTGTTTAGTTATTGTTGATGACTTCACAAGATTTTCTTGGGTGTTCTTTCTTGCACATAAAAATGAAGCCTTTTCATATTTTTCAAAATTTGCAAAAAGAGTTCAAAATGAAAAGGGCTATACCATTTCCTGCATTAAAACTGATCATGGGGGAGAATTTGAAAATCAAAGTTTTTCAGACTTTTGTGAGGAAAATGGCTTTCAACATAATTTTTCTACTCCATACACACCTAAACAAAATGGTGTTGTGGAAAGGAAAAATCGTTCTTTGCAAGAAATGGCAAGAACCTTGTTGATTGAAAGCAAGATTTCCTCTCATTTCTGGGCAGATGCAGTTTTCACAGCATGTTATATTATCAACAGAGTTTTTCTCAGACCCATTCTTGAGAAAACCCCCTATGAGCTTTACAAAGGTAGAAAGCCCAGCATTTCATATTTTCGTGTGTTTGGATGTAAATGCTTTATTCTTAAGAATCCAAATGATCGTCCTGGAAAGTTTGATAAGAAAGCAGATGAAGGATTCTTCCTTGGATACTCCACCACAAGCAAAGCCTACAGAGTTTTCAACAAGAATTCTCAGACTGTGGAAGAAACAATGAATGTGAAGTTTGAAGAAAATATTCAGACTCACAAAGATGAATCTGAATCACCTCCCCACATTCAAGTATGTTCAGAGAGTCATCTTGAATCTCAAAAGATTGAAGATTCCATGGAAAAAGAAAAAGAAGACAATATACAGACTCAACCAGAAAATTTAGAGTCTGCAGATATTCAGAAGGAAAGATATGACAAGAACTGGAAACATAAGTCCAGTCATCCGAAAAATCTCATCATTGGAGATATAGAAGATGGTATCAAAACAAGATCCAGACAAAGGGAGAGCATCAACAACTTGGCATTGATATCTGAAATAGAACCAAAAGATGTTGAAGAAGCTTTATCAGATGAAAGCTGGATAGAAGCTATGCAAGAGGAACTTCAGCAGTTCAGAATCAATGAAGTCTGGGAGCTTGTGCCAAGACCCAAAAACCATCCAGTAATTGGAACAAAATGGGTATTCAGAAACAAACTGGATGACAAAGGGAAAGTTACAAGAAACAAGGCAAGACTAGTTGCAAAAGGCTATTCTCAAGAAGAAGGCATTGACTATGATGAAACATATGCACCAGTTGCAAGGTTAGAAGCCATTCGGCTATTATTAGCTTATGCTTGTTTCCATAACTTTAAACTTTTTCAGATGGACGTGAAAAGTGCTTTCTTAAATGGATACATCAAAGAGGAAGTATATGTGGAACAACCACCTGGTTTTGAAGAACCAAGAAAGACTGATTGTGTTTTCAGACTCAAAAAGGCTCTTTACGGTCTGAAACAGGCACCCAGAGCTTGGTACGAAAGGTTAAGTAATTTCCTTCTGCAAAATGATTTCACAAAAGGTAAGGTAGATACAACTCTATTTGTTAAGAGAAAAGGTAATGATTTTCTACTTGTTCAAATCTATGTAGATGATATTATCTTTGGATCTTCTAACGAATCTCTTTGTAAGGAATTCTCTAAGAATATGCAGAACAAGTTTGAGATGAGCATGATGGGAGAACTAATATTCTTTCTTGGCTTACAAGTGAAACAAATGAAAAATGGTACTTTCATTTGCCAAGAGAAGTATGCCAAGGAGATAGTCAAGAAGTTCGGTCTGCAAAATTGCAAGAAGACAGACACTCCAATGTCTCAAACATCCAAGCTAGACAAAGATGAAAATGGTAAAAAGGTTGATCAGAAGGTATATAGAAGCATGATAGGTTCTCTATTATATCTTACTGCATCTAGACCTGACATTCTCTTTAGCGTCTGTATGTGTGCGAGATTCCAGTCAGATCCAAAGGAATCGCATCTTTCTGCAGTAAAAAGGATAATCAAATATATTGGAACTTATCCAATGCTAGGTCTTTGGTATTCCAAAAATTCAGATTTTACTCTTACTGGTTATTCAGATGCTGACTTAGCTGGATGTAAAGTGGACAGGAAAAGTACTACAGGTACATGCCAACTGCTTGGAAATATGCTAGTTTCCTGGTATTCAAAGAAGCAAAATACAGTCGCACTTTCAACAGCAGAAGCAGAATACGTAGCCTTAGGAAGTTGCTGTGCACAAATTCTGTGGATGAAGCAACAGTTGCGAGATTTTGCTGTTGAAGACTCAAATGTGGCAATCAAATGTGACAATACTAGTGCGATTAATCTCACTAAGAATCCCATTCTCCATTCTCGAGCCAAGTATATTGAGATAAGACATCATTTCATTAGAGATCATGTTCAAAATGGTGATGTGAATGTTCAACATATTGATTCTAAGAATCAATTAGCTGATATATTCACAAAACCACTTGATAAATCTTCGTTTGAATATATTAGAAATGAACTGTGCATTACTTATCCTTTGTGAAGTGTTTGACAGACAGGAATATTTTTCAGACTCAAGTGTCTCGGTCTGAATATTTCTCAGACTCTCAAGAAAGGTACGTACATAGTTTAAATTTTTGGCGGGAATATTTTTGGCAGAATATCTTCACATTCGCTATATTTGAAGTAAATCAGGTACGTATCCTAACTTATTTGGGAAATTGCATTTAGAATATTATCTTAATCTTATTATGATCTTTTATGCTTTAGAAAAACTATCTCCTTCCTATTTTACTTTTGGCCTATTTTTTTTACCTTCTAAAAATAACCTTTTATTCCCAAAAGCCGTCTTTCACCTTTATAAGCCTTTTCGACTCTCTTCAAAACCCTCGCTTTTCTGCTCAAACGTTTTCGAGACTCAGAGACTCTCCTCGTCCTCATTCCTCCGAAAGATCAGAACTTTTCGTCCCAGAAGGATTCATAATGCCTTTCAAGAGAAGATCGTCACGAATCTTGAATCAGGATTCAAAGTCTACTGCAACACCAGAAGTCATGGACATCTCAGACACGGAATCTGAACGACTTGACGAACCTGTTAAAGCGACACCACCTCCTCCTCGTTCGTGGACTCCGTCGGGTAAAACTGATCTCAAATTCAGCAGCATTAAATTTGTGTGGAAAAATTATCAGAGATTGAAGAGAAGTAATGCCTCCTCTTGGGCTCTTCTAAAATGTCTCAAAGATAATCAGTTTCGGTCTGAAGCTCATCTTGCTGAAGAGTATTCTGCGTTTCTTGCTGGAACTAATCAAACCCCTGCCAGCACGACTCCACAAACGCCTCCTTCCAGAAAAGGGAAAGAGAAGGTAGGAGAATCATCTACTCTGTCGGCAAAATCAGTAAGCCCTAAATCTTCATCAAAATTTGTGGTTCCCGAAGATGATGCTAGACTCTTTGAGCTGTTTGAAATGAAAGTGGGCATAGCATCTGGATTGCCAGGAACTGGTAAATTATTTAGAAGCAATGAACATCAGGACTGTTATAAATTGTTTCTTGCTCGAGGGGTAATGAACCACAGAACTGTGGATTTCCTTTATCTGGAGAAGATTGGGCTGTCAATACAGCATCTTTTTGAAAAGATGGGCATTAGTGAATTCTGCCTTCAGGCTGCAGATGTTTATCCTGAACTTACCGCATATTTCTATTCTAATCTGTCCATTCTGTCGCCCAACTGGCTTCAGTTTACTGTGGGTGATAAGAAATTTGATCTAAGGGCAAATGACTTGGCCAGAATCATTGGAGCCAAACACTCACAGTTTACTCCTCTGACAGTAAGTTTTGAAGATATTGTCAAAGTTGTCTCTGAAAATTCAGACTTTGATCATGGATCAAGGCGGCACCTTTCTTACTCAGACTTATCGAGAAGATCAGTGATTCTGCACAAGATCATCATCAATTGCCTAAAGCCTAAGGCAGCCTCTAAAACTGATCTCTCAAAATCAGAAATCAAACTGATTTGGGCTATCTTGACAGGTCAACCCTTTTCTCTTCCTCACGTCATAATATTCCATATGTACAGGGCATTACATAAGGACAAGGGACAATTGCCGTATGGTGCCTTAATCACTCGAATCTTTATGTTCCTGAAGATATCGATTCCTGATGAATTACGGCTGAACCCTGTTCCTTGTATGTTTGTGGGAGAAAGAATGCTCTCAAAAATGAAACAGTTTGATGATGTAAGGGAAAGATCAAAGGGAAAAGAGGCTCAAAAGTCTGAACCTAAATCTGCTGAGAAGACCAGTATCAGAAAGACAGTTCAGAGAAAGGAAGCAGAGTCAGCAAGTAAGAGGAAGGAATCTCCAGATTCACTAAGGGTGTACAAGAAAAGAAAAACTCTTCTGCGTGATGAAAAAGAAGCAGAAGCAGAGAACCCTAATACAGGCAATGCTAGTGCTCCAGAACATGTTCCTAGTTTCTCAGAACCAACTTCTACAGATCATGTTTCTGAGCAGCAAGCACCTGTTCAGGGGGAGATTCCACATGAAGCAGGGGAGATCCCACAGGAGACAACCAGGGAGTTCGAACAGACTGAGCAAGAAAATGTCCAAGATCAGCCTTCCAACAATCAGAACATCCTCTCACTTCTGCTTGAAATCAAAGATAAACAGTCTGCACTGGAACTAGAAGTAAAAAATCTGCAGAAAATTGTTGAGGAAAACAACAACTCTCAACAACTTCGAGCGGCAGCAGACAAAGCAGAGCTGGAGAAAGCAGTGGGGGACTGCAGTTCGAGGATTGAGGAAGCTGTCTCAATCTTGGAAAATTTTCAATTGATTCGCACTCCTTCGAAAAATTAGCCTGATTTTTTCTTGACAAACATTTCTCTCTTAGTTGGTCTGTAATATAACTATTATTTCTTGTTAGACTGATTAATTACTTAATATATGCTTCATTCTTCATATTATTCTTTTTGCTGATGACAAAAAGGGGGAGAAGTTATGCAGATTTAACATGCAGGTTCATACGAAGAAAAACACAGATATCAACAGAGTTTGCTCTTTCATTTTCTATCTGTGATTCATACTCTAAATCTATTTTAATCTATATTGATTCGATCTGCAGGAAAGTTTTGTCACCATCAAAAAGGGGGAGATTGTTGAGGAAAACTCCTACTAATTTTGAAGTTGACAAAACCTTCTGTTATAATCTGAACTATTTTTGTTTCAGGAATATATATATATATATCACTATATATATATATACTCATAAACTTTATTATTCTCGTGCCACTCCTCCTGATATTCTCTCAGAAGAAACTTTTTCTAAAGTCCAAAACAAATATTCTTCTGATGCTATTTATGAATGGAACATAGATGGTGTTTCAGAGCAAAACCTAGTCAATATATTGACTCAAATGGTTATGCTTGCAAATACTTATAAAACCATTCCAGATACTTCTGATCATTCAGTTGCTTATCTTTTAATAGCCGGTTTTACTGGTCAGCTCAAAGGATGGTGGGATAACTACCTGAATGATGAGCAAAGATCTCAAATTTTAAATGCTCACAAACTTGACCCTTTTGGTCAAATTATTCTTGGAGAAGATGATCAACCTATCCAAGATGCTGTCAATACTTTGATTTTCTCCATTTCCCAACATTTTCTAGGAGATTCTTCCCATATTCTCGATAAAAACCAAGATCTTCTGTCCAATATGAAATGTAGATCTTTAGGGGAATTCCGAGAATATAAAGAAATATTTTTACAAAGAGTCTTCCAAAGGACAGATTGCAATCAGTCTTTTTGGAAAGAAAAATTTCTAGCTGGTTTACCAAAACTCATAGGAGAACAAGTTCGTAGTAAGATAAGAGAAGAATATGGAAATCAAATTCCGTATGACCATCTTTCTTATGGTGAATTAACCTCTTATGTGTATAAAATTGGAACACAAATGTGTACTAATATCCGCCTCCAAAAACAAATCAAGAAAGAACAAAAACTTTCTAAAAAGGGTTTAGGAGATTTTTGTGCACAATATGACCCTTCTTTTGCATCCTTTGAAAAATCCAAATGTTCAGGAAATTGTTCTTCTAAAAAGAAAGAACATAAAAAATTTTATAAAAAACCCTATAAAAAGAAATTTGACAAAAAGATTTCTAAGAAAAAAGAAGATGACAATTCTGATAAAACCAAAAAACCCAAAAGAAATTTTAAAAATGTCACTTGCTATAATTGTGGCAAAAAAGGCCACACTTCTCGTTTCTGTAAAATCAGTAAAAAGGTCAATGAGCTTGATTTAGATGAAGAAACTATCGACCAACTCAACCAATTAATGGCTGAGATTGACAATAGTTCTTCTGATGAATCTGATTTTGAAAAAGGATTACAAATTTATGATCTAGAAACCCCTTCATCTTCAACCTCAGACAATGAGGACAATGAAGAAGAAGACGATTTTGAAATAAATGTTTTGACAAAGGAAGAAGAAATTCTTTTGCAAACTTTTGACCAGATTTCTGATCCAGAAACAAAATTAAAATATTTGAATAATTTTCAAAATCCAAGAACGACTGTCCAGTCTGATAATCCTTATAATATTTCTACTATCCTCAATAGAACCAAAAAATCAATTTCCAAACCCATTTCTATGAATGACCTTACTTTTGAAATTAATAAACAAAAACAAGAAATACAAGAGCTCAAAGCTACTCAGCTTTCTTTGCAAAAGGACATTTTGGAAATTAAATTAAAAATTTTAAAAGAAAAACAAGAAGAAGAAAACCCTGAACAAAATGAGGTTCCCCAACTCCCTTCTTCTTCTGAGACAAATTTTCTTTTACTACTTTCTGAAATAACTACCAGGAAGTGGATAATCAACATTTCTATCAGAATCCAAAATGAAATCATTTTAGAAACAACAGCCCTCTTTGATACTGGTGCAGACCTTAATTGCATAAAAGAAGGTCTCATACCTACCAAATATTTTGAAAAAACTTCCCAATCTCTCAAATCAGCATCCGGTGACAGATTGATTATTAACTACAAAATTCCTGAAGCTGAAATTGTGAAAGACCAAATTTCTTTCAAAACTCCTTTTCTTCTTGTTAAAAATATCAAACAAAATGTTATCCTAGGATCACCTTTTATAAATTTACTCCAGCCTTTTAAAGTTACTAACAAAGGAATTGAAACTGAAACTTTAGGCAAAAGGATTTGCTTTGACTTCATTTCAAAACCCCAAACCAGAAATTTAAATACACTTCAAGAACACTCTATTTCTGAAATTAATTGTATAATACAAAACAAAGAAACTCATCTCCAATTTTTGAAAGAAGACCTTGAATACAAAAGGATTGATAAAAATCTATCTGAGAGAAGTCTTCAAAAAAGGATTTCTACTCTTGAAAACCAAATAAAAAATTCCATATGTTCTAATATTCCTAATGCCTTTTGGTCTCGTAGAAGTCACATAGTTGATTTACCTTACGAACCAGAATTTTCTGAGAAAAATATTCCTACCAAAGCTAGACCTTCTCAAATGAACCATGAAGTTCTAAATTTCTGTCAAAAGGAAATACAAGAACTTCTTGAGAAGAAGCTTATTAGGAAAAGCCAATCACCTTGGAGTTGCTCTGCTTTCTATGTCAACAAAAATGCTGAATTAGAAAGAGGAGTTCCAAGATTGGTCATAAATTATAAACCATTAAATACAGCTCTAAAATGGATAAGATATCCAATTCCGAATAAAAAAGATTTATTAAATAGACTTTATGATGCAAAAATCTTTTCAAAATTTGATATGAAATCAGGTTTCTGGCAAATCCAGATTAGCGAAAAAGACCGGTACAAAACAGCTTTCACTGTTCCTTTTGGTCAATATGAGTGGAATGTCATGCCTTTTGGATTAAAAAATGCTCCTTCTGAATTTCAAAGAATTATGAATAACATTTTTAATCATTGTTCCGATTATATTATTGTTTATATTGATGATGTTTTAATATTTTCTCCCTCCATAGAAAAGCACTTTAAGCACATCAATCATTTTATGCATATTGTCAGAGAAAATGGCTTAGTAGTTTCACCTACTAAAATATCCCTTTTTAAGACAAAAATTCGATTTCTAGGGCATTACATTCATCATGGCACTATCATACCCATTGAAAGATCAATAGTATTTTCTGAAAAATTTCCTGATGAAATCAGAGACAAAAATCAATTACAAAGATTTCTTGGAAGTTTAAATTATATTATTGATTTTTTCCCTCGTATTAACATAATTTGCAAACCACTTCACCGGAGGCTCAAAAAAGATCCTCCACCCTGGACTCAAGTTCATACTGACATCGTGAGACAAATCAAGCGAACTGTAAAAGAAATTCCTTGTTTACATCTCGCTGATCCTCACGCTTCTAAAATTGTTGAAACTGATGCTTCTGATATTGGATATGGAGGAATTCTTAAACAATCTAAAGACAACAAAGAACAAATTGTTCAGTTTGTCTCTAAGCATTGGAATGATTGTCAGAAGAATTACTCTACCATTAAAAAGGAAATTCTTGCCTATTGTATAGATCCCCAGATCCTCGGACACTTATGGTATCAGAGCCAAGGGGTAGATAAAGATACTCTTAATAATTTTATTCGCAGTTAAGACGATTTCCTTCGTGGAAATCTTTTCGAGTGATTTCTGGATGTGTTCCAGGCAGTAAAGCCCAGTGGGGTAGTAAGACCGTTGGTAAGCATCGCCGAAATCTATTGAAAAGAACAAAGTAGTCTTATGCAATGAATTTATTAAGAAGATCTGAGTCTTCTTCTAGTTCTTTATCACAAATGTCTTTTGATCAAGGACCAATAAATAGAGAAGAAATAAATATAGAAGATTTCAATAAGTCTATTGAAAACTGGTTTATTCCTAAAGTTAAACTTGATAAGATTTATGAACACTCTAAATTTAAACTCTTTGGTAATAATGACTATGTCATTGTCACTGAAGAAAGAGATATTCCTCTTTCTGATTCTTTTGCTTCGATACAACTTTTAAACAAAGATTCCATAAAGAAACATTCTCAGAAATGGAATTACATGCATATAGGTTTAGTACAAGTAGGTGCCAAACCTCTCACCAAAGAAGGTTTAGATACTTCATTACTTCTTGTTTTGAGAGATGCGAGACTTTTAAAATACGATGAATCCATTCTTGGAGCCGTAGAAACTAGTCTTTGCAGTGGACCAATTCATTTTGATAGTCATCCCGGTCTTACTGTTTCCCTCAAAGACAAAAATATTTTAAAATCTCTCACTCTTCAAATAAAAACTCATAATTATTCTATAGCTGAAGGATCTATTCCCATAGCTCTCATTTACAGAGTTTATTACAAAGTAATGAATTCTGCTTTTAGCAGCAAAGCTTTTAAATTAAATTCCAATAGAGAAACTCTTTTACTACAAACAGATATTTCTAAAGCAAATATCACCATTCCCAGGACAATTCCTTGGAATCAAATTACCCTTCCTGATCAGTGGGAATTAGAAAATCGTATTCCCCAACCAATTGTTCAAAACACTGATCCTACCAATGTCATCCAACACCCTGAAGGAAGAGTAACGATTCAATTTTCTAGAAGATCTTTTGATATTCCCAGAAGATCTTGCGACATTAGATCTATTCCTTCCTGGCACTCTACTTCCTCTCGTAAGTCAGTAGATAGGATTCCTGATATCCCTTTAAACACTTCTGGAGAAACTTCTGCAAATGCTCCTCCTTTTCCAAATATCAGCGGCATAGATAACAGGTCAGGAATTTCCAGGCCAGTTTATCAAAATACTACTCCTGATTTCCCTGATCCCACTCCTTCCGAAATGGAAGATCCCGAAATCAATGTTTTAGAAATTGCTTTTGAACCAGAAAGAATCAATTTAAATAAAGAGTTCAATTCTTCTGAAAATAAACGTATAAGAGACTGGTTCTTTACTAATTTTCGAAACCAAGCTCTTGAAATCAAAAAAGAATATTATGATTACATGTACCAACATGAAATCGAGATATTCTTCTTTGATTGGTTTGAAAATGTATTTCTAAAAGAAAAACAGATCTTTGTCTTAGACCAATTTTATAAATGGGAATTGGATGATGGTCAGATCATCGAATCTAATCATCCTCCTCTCAGAAAAATCAAAAATTTTTATTAAGGATTGATTGCAAATCTGCAAAAGACGTTTTGCAAAAAGATGTCCAAAATATTGCTTCCAAACAGATTTTTGCCAGATGGCAAGCCATTTTATCTGTTTTTGATTTTGATATCGAATTCATAAATGGATCTTCAAATTCTCTTCCTGATTTTCTCACAAGAGAATTTTTACAGGGAAAATGCCTCCAAAACCTCCCAACAAACCAACCAGGAGAGACAAAGGCAAAGAAATTGCCGAACCATCCCCAGAAAAAAGATCCACCGGCCTCACCAACATAAAGACATGGTTACAGGCGACCACCCAGTCGTCTCCAAATATTTCTACCATTTCTGAACAAGCCAAGCCAAACCTAGAATTAACTCTAGGACCTTCTTTTGATATATCCAATATTTCTCCTGAAGAAGCTTTACAATTTCTTCAAAAAGCCTTCAATAGTCAGACTCAACCATCCTCAACAATGGTAAGTCCTGACCCTTCTCCTATTTCTACCCAAAATCAGGTAGGAAAAAGGATTTCTAGCGAGGTGGTTATTCAGTCAAACGAGACAACCCCTCCAAAATCAAAATTCTTCCAAAAAACATATTTCTCAAATATATGTAGTGTTGAAGAAGGTTTTTATGATGAAAACCCCATTAATTTTGCCAAGAATATGTTCTCACATAACTTTTTATATCCACCTCATGATGTTTACAAAAATGTTGATTTTTATGAGAGAATTTTGACAGAAACCAAATCCATCACTTTCACACATTTCTCGGACAAAGGCCACATAAATTATTCCAAAGCAGTCCTTCACAAGGTCATCCACCCAAGTGAATGGAAACCAAACCCGTGGACATTGAAAAAATTCAATGTCAAAATGGCAGATTCTCTCCCATACCGAGCATCATATTCCTATTTTGATTATAAGCAAGCTTGGTGGAATGCTTTCTGGAGACAAAATCCAAATCATACCCATACATGGCTTTTCTATTTTGAAAAACTCAGCTTGACAGAAACTCCTAATTGGTTCTCCCATTGGTGGGATCATTTTGGACCTATCAAGGAAATTCTCCATCCTAAAATCCATACCAGTTATCCATATTTCTATGAAAACTTCAATAATCTTACTCCCAATGAGCAAAGATTCCCAAGACTTTTATTATTCTTCTACTTCTTTGGAGTATCTTGGGTATTCGGTTGGAATTTTGACTATAGGAAAGATGCTAAAATTAGCATCCCCATTCTAATCCGACGATTCAAAGTCAAATGGTGGGATGGCTTCAAATTCTTTGATAAAGTCTCTCTTGAAGCGATTAATCGCTTTCTAATAGTCAGAAAGACAACCCTTGCTTGCCCTCCTCCGACTGAGAAAAGCGCTCCATTTCTTCATGATAGAGGGTTTATTCTTTCTAAAATAGCTTCGGCTCAATCGCATCAACATTTGGCCGATATGCTAAAACAAACCCTTTCTGAGATAGAAGAGACACAAAGTTCCCGCTCACATCATAGTGGGAATTCCAATGAAGACGACTGCTATGGAATCCTCCCAAGAATCCCATGGGGAGAAGTAGCAGATACCGAAGAAGAAGACGAGGAAATTGAAGACTTATCCAAGCCATAGCATAATGGCGCCGAAAGAGTCCATGTGCCTTTCTTATTGCACTAAAGACTTTTCATCATTTCGGGTACAGGAAGTCTGTCAAATTTTCTCCTTTTTCTCAGCATCTTATTATTATAATGTTCACTGTAACACTGTGCACTTACTACTGTTTGCTACAGTACTACCCGTGAACAATTTCTACAGTAACATCACTTGCTTATAAAAGCATACCCTTGCTCATTCAGAAAGGCATTCGTCCATTCAGTCACATACCTCTCTGAACCCTTTCTCTCTCAAACCTTCCGAATCCTCTGAGATCTCTCCAACCTTTCTCAAAGAAATAAAGAGATCATTCGTCTTTGACAGATCTCAGGACCTTTCTATCCTTCCACATCCAGTAAGTTTCTCATCCCTGTGAAGATCTTTTCTCTTAAGATCTTTCCTATCTTTCTAAAAGTGTGAAAATCTTATTGTCCAGACTTCATAATAGTCTAGAGACTTAAGAACTTCCACTTTCTGCACTTGTATTCTGTTAATATTATTGCTGTAATCTTTCAATACTGTTGCTGTAATCTTTCAGTATCATTTATATATATCAGTCATTACTTACTTCCTTACTACATTTACTTTTACATACCCCACAAACGGCAGGTCGAACCGCCTGTGGATGGTCTGTATCTAATTCAGCACTTTAATTTACAGCAATTTTCTGCATTTGTTATATATCCTTACTTCTTCTTACCGTTTTGCCCTTTTCATTCAAGTATAGTAATACCACCTACATGGTTGGTTTAAAATTACTAGCAATTATTCTTATAGTCCTTTATATTCTGTTCGAGTACCTCTTAATATTAAATGCGCGCTATTTTATTTAATTTAATTTATTTAATTTCTTTTTGCGTTGAATACATACATTCCATCTTGCATTCTATTTTTCATTTCTATAGAGCTTTTTCTATTTCCAGTCCAGCTTATATTTCCAATACCTTAGACGACTTCCTTCAACATTCTTACTGGCGTCTTTTAGGAATAAATCAAATTTTTAGCATTCTTAGACGTTTTCTTCTTCATCTATTTCTCTTCTCTTTATAGATCCCCAGATCCTCGGACACTTATGGTATCAGAGCCAAGGGGTAGATAAAGATACTCTTAATAATTTTATTCGCAGTTAAGACGATTTCCTTCGTGGAAATCTTTTCGAGTGATTTCTGGAATTGACTCAGTGTCGGATTTATCTAAAGTATTGATCTGATTGGAAGGTTCGTTACGATCAGGGGTGTCTTTGACACTCAGATTTTGAATTAAAGGAGTATCTAAAATTATAGGATTTTTAGGGATCAAAACTGCTTTTCCTTTGAGGAGTCTTTTTCTTTCTTCTAAAGCTTTAGCAAAATCAAGACTGGGATTTTTTGGAATTTCAAAATTCTTGAAAAGTGGAGTTTTTAAATCCTTTTTCGGGATTGTTATAGAAGAAGATGGAGAATTATTTTGAGTTAGATTTTCAATTCGATCAAGTTGTTTTCCTATGGTGTAAAGATGTTGATTAGAGAAATTATTTTGTTCAACAATCTTTTTGATACCCATGCCTTCTATTTCAGAGGCAGTTTTGAAAGGAGAGGCTACTATTTCACTCTTTCGATGTTCGAATTTGATTTTTCTGAGAGGAGGATGATTAGATTCGATGATCTGACCATCATCCAATTCCCATTTATAAAATTGGTCTAAGACAAAGATCTGTTTTTCTTTTAGAAATACATTTTCAAACCAATCAAAGAAGAATATCTCGATTTCATGTTGGTACATGTAATCATAATATTCTTTTTTGATTTCAAGAGCTTGGTTTCGAAAATTAGTAAAGAACCAGTCTCTTATACGTTTATTTTCAGAAGAATTGAACTCTTTATTTAAATTGAAGAAATTGTAAAGCTTCTTCAGGAGAAATATTGGATATATCAAAAGAAGGTCCTAGAGTTAATTCTAGGTTTGGCTTGGCTTGTTCAGAAATGGTAGAAATATTTGGAGACGACTGGGTGGTCGCCTGTAACCATGTCTTTATGTTGGTGAGGCCGGTGGATCTTTTTTCTGGGGATGGTTCGGCAATTTCTTTGCCTTTGTCTCTCCTGGTTGGTTTGTTGGGAGGTTTTGGAGGCATTTTCCCTGTAAAAATTCTCTTGTGAGAAAATCAGGAAGAGAATTTGAAGATCCATTTATGAATTCGATATCAAAATCAAAAACAGATAAAATGGCTTGCCATCTGGCAAAAATCTGTTTGGAAGCAATATTTTGGACATCTTTTTGCAAAACGTCTTTTGCAGATTTGCAATCAATCCTTAATAAAAATTTTTGATTTAAAAGATCTCCTTGAAATTTAGAAATAGAAAGTACAATAGCAAGAATTTCCTTTTTAATGGTAGAGTAATTCTTCTGACAATCATTCCAATGCTTAGAGACAAACTGAACAATTTGTTCTTTGTTGTCTTTAGATTGTTTAAGAATTCCTCCATATCCAATATCAGAAGCATCAGTTTCAACAATTTTAGAAGCGTGAGGATCAGCGAGATGTAAACAAGGAATTTCTTTTACAGTTCGCTTGATTTGTCTCACGATGTCAGTATGAACTTGAGTCCAGGGTGGAGGATCTTTTTTGAGCCTCCGGTGAAGTGGTTTGCAAATTATGTTAATACGAGGGAAAAAATCAATAATATAATTTAAACTTCCAAGAAATCTTTGTAATTGATTTTTGTCTCTGATTTCATCAGGAAATTTTTCAGAAAATACTATTGATCTTTCAATGGGTATGATAGTGCCATGATGAATGTAATGCCCTAGAAATCGAATTTTTGTCTTAAAAAGGGATATTTTAGTAGGTGAAACTACTAAGCCATTTTCTCTGACAATATGCATAAAATGATTGATGTGCTTAAAGTGCTTTTCTATGGAGGGAGAAAATATTAAAACATCATCAATATAAACAATAATATAATCGGAACAATGATTAAAAATGTTATTCATAATTCTTTGAAATTCAGAAGGAGCATTTTTTAATCCAAAAGGCATGACATTCCACTCATATTGACCAAAAGGAACAGTGAAAGCTGTTTTGTACCGGTCTTTTTCGCTAATCTGGATTTGCCAGAAACCTGATTTCATATCAAATTTTGAAAAGATTTTTGCATCATAAAGTCTATTTAATAAATCTTTTTTATTCGGAATTGGATATCTTATCCATTTTAGAGCTGTATTTAATGGTTTATAATTTATGACCAATCTTGGAACTCCTCTTTCTAATTCAGCATTTTTGTTGACATAGAAAGCAGAGCAACTCCAAGGTGATTGGCTTTTCCTAATAAGCTTCTTCTCAAGAAGTTCTTGTATTTCCTTTTGACAGAAATTTAGAACTTCATGGTTCATTTGAGAAGGTCTAGCTTTGGTAGGAATATTTTTCTCAGAAAATTCTGGTTCGTAAGGTAAATCAACTATGTGACTTCTACGAGACCAAAAGGCATTAGGAATATTAGAACATATGGAATTTTTTATTTGGTTTTCAAGAGTAGAAATCCTTTTTTGAAGACTTCTCTCAGATAGATTTTTATCAATCCTTTTGTATTCAAGGTCTTCTTTCAAAAATTGGAGATGAGTTTCTTTGTTTTGTATTATACAATTAATTTCAGAAATAGAGTGTTCTTGAAGTGTATTTAAATTTCTGGTTTGGGGTTTTGAAATGAAGTCAAAGCAAATCCTTTTGCCTAAAGTTTCAGTTTCAATTCCTTTGTTAGTAACTTTAAAAGGCTGGAGTAAATTTATAAAAGGTGATCCTAGGATAACATTTTGTTTGATATTTTTAACAAGAAGAAAAGGAGTTTTGAAAGAAATTTGGTCTTTCACAATTTCAGCTTCAGGAATTTTGTAGTTAATAATCAATCTGTCACCGGATGCTGATTTGAGAGATTGGGAAGTTTTTTCAAAATATTTGGTAGGTATGAGACCTTCTTTTATGCAATTAAGGTCTGCACCAGTATCAAAGAGGGCTGTTGTTTCTAAAATGATTTCATTTTGGATTCTGATAGAAATGTTGATTATCCACTTCCTGGTAGTTATTTCAGAAAGTAGTAAAAGAAAATTTGTCTCAGAAGAAGAAGGGAGTTGGGGAACCTCATTTTGTTCAGGGTTTTCTTCTTCTTGTTTTTCTTTTAAAATTTTTAATTTAATTTCCAAAATGTCCTTTTGCAAAGAAAGCTGAGTAGCTTTGAGCTCTTGTATTTCTTGTTTTTGTTTATTAATTTCAAAAGTAAGGTCATTCATAGAAATGGGTTTGGAAATTGATTTTTTGGTTCTATTGAGGATAGTAGAAATATTATAAGGATTATCAGACTGGACAGTCGTTCTTGGATTTTGAAAATTATTCAAATATTTTAATTTTGTTTCTGGATCAGAAATCTGGTCAAAAGTTTGCAAAAGAATTTCTTCTTCCTTTGTCAAAACATTTATTTCAAAATCGTCTTCTTCTTCATTGTCCTCATTGTCTGAGGTTGAAGATGAAGGGGTTTCTAGATCATAAATTTGTAATCCTTTTTCAAAATCAGATTCATCAGAAGAACTATTGTCAATCTCAGCCATTAATTGGTTGAGTTGGTCGATAGTTTCTTCATCTAAATCAAGCTCATTGACCTTTTTACTGATTTTACAGAAACGAGAAGTGTGGCCTTTTTTGCCACAATTATAGCAAGTGACATTTTTAAAATTTCTTTTGGGTTTTTTGGTTTTATCAGAATTGTCATCTTCTTTTTTCTTAGAAATCTTTTTGTCAAATTTCTTTTTATAGGGTTTTTTATAAAATTTTTTATGTTCTTTCTTTTTAGAAGAACAATTTCCTGAACATTTGGATTTTTCAAAGGATGCAAAAGAAGGGTCATATTGTGCACAAAAATCTCCTAAACCCTTTTTAGAAAGTTTTTGTTCTTTCTTGATTTGTTTTTGGAGGCGGATATTAGTACACATTTGTGTTCCAATTTTATACACATAAGAGGTTAATTCACCATAAGAAAGATGGTCATACGGAATTTGATTTCCATATTCTTCTCTTATCTTACTACGAACTTGTTCTCCTATGAGTTTTGGTAAACCAGCTAGAAATTTTTCTTTCCAAAAAGACTGATTGCAATCTGTCCTTTGGAAGACTCTTTGTAAAAATATTTCTTTATATTCTCGGAATTCCCCTAAAGATCTACATTTCATATTGGACAGAAGATCTTGGTTTTTATCGAGAATATGGGAAGAATCTCCTAGAAAATGTTGGGAAATGGAGAAAATCAAAGTATTGACAGCATCTTGGATAGGTTGATCATCTTCTCCAAGAATAATTTGACCAAAAGGGTCAAGTTTGTGAGCATTTAAAATTTGAGATCTTTGCTCATCATTCAGGTAGTTATCCCACCATCCTTTGAGCTGACCAGTAAAACCGGCTATTAAAAGATAAGCAACTGAATGATCAGAAGTATCTGGAATGGTTTTATAAGTATTTGCAAGCATAACCATTTGAGTCAATATATTGACTAGGTTTTGCTCTGAAACACCATCTATGTTCCATTCATAAATAGCATCAGAAGAATATTTGTTTTGGACTTTAGAAAAAGTTTCTTCTGAGAGAATATCAGGAGGAGTGGCACGAGAATAATAAAGTTTTTGAGGATCCTTCCAAGTGATACGATTAATTTCTGGAATTGACTCAGTGTCGGATTTATCTAAAGTATTGATCTGATTGGAAGGTTCGTTACGATCAGGGGTGTCTTTGACACTCAGATTTTGAATTAAAGGAGTATCTAAAATTATAGGATTTTTAGGGATCAAAACTGCTTTTCCTTTGAGGAGTCTTTTTCTTTCTTCTAAAGCTTTAGCAAAATCAAGACTGGGATTTTTTGGAATTTCAAAATTCTTGAAAAGTGGAGTTTTTAAATCCTTTTTCGGGATTGTTATAGAAGAAGATGGAGAATTATTTTGAGTTAGATTTTCAATTCGATCAAGTTGTTTTCCTATGGTGTAAAGATGTTGATTAGAGAAATTATTTTGTTCAACAATCTTTTTGATACCCATGCCTTCTATTTCAGAGGCAGTTTTGAAAGGAGAGGCTACTATTTCACTCTTTCGATGTTCGAATTTGATTTTTCTGAGAGGAGGATGATTAGATTCGATGATCTGACCATCATCCAATTCCCATTTATAAAATTGGTCTAAGACAAAGATCTGTTTTTCTTTTAGAAATACATTTTCAAACCAATCAAAGAAGAATATCTCGATTTCATGTTGGTACATGTAATCATAATATTCTTTTTTGATTTCAAGAGCTTGGTTTCGAAAATTAGTAAAGAACCAGTCTCTTATACGTTTATTTTCAGAAGAATTGAACTCTTTATTTAAATTGATTCTTTCTGGTTCAAAAGCAATTTCTAAAACATTGATTTCGGGATCTTCCATTTCGGAAGGAGTGGGATCAGGGAAATCAGGAGTAGTATTTTGATAAACTGGCCTGGAAATTCCTGACCTGTTATCTATGCCGCTGATATTTGGAAAAGGAGGAGCATTTGCAGAAGTTTCTCCAGAAGTGTTTAAAGGGATATCAGGAATCCTATCTACTGACTTACGAGAGGAAGTAGAGTGCCAGGAAGGAATAGATCTAATGTCGCAAGATCTTCTGGGAATATCAAAAGATCTTCTAGAAAATTGAATCGTTACTCTTCCTTCAGGGTGTTGGATGACATTGGTAGGATCAGTGTTTTGAACAATTGGTTGGGGAATACGATTTTCTAATTCCCACTGATCAGGAAGGGTAATTTGATTCCAAGGAATTGTCCTGGGAATGGTGATATTTGCTTTAGAAATATCTGTTTGTAGTAAAAGAGTTTCTCTATTGGAATTTAATTTAAAAGCTTTGCTGCTAAAAGCAGAATTCATTACTTTGTAATAAACTCTGTAAATGAGAGCTATGGGAATAGATCCTTCAGCTATAGAATAATTATGAGTTTTTATTTGAAGAGTGAGAGATTTTAAAATATTTTTGTCTTTGAGGGAAACAGTAAGACCGGGATGACTATCAAAATGAATTGGTCCACTGCAAAGACTAGTTTCTACGGCTCCAAGAATGGATTCATCGTATTTTAAAAGTCTCGCATCTCTCAAAACAAGAAGTAATGAAGTATCTAAACCTTCTTTGGTGAGAGGTTTGGCACCTACTTGTACTAAACCTATATGCATGTAATTCCATTTCTGAGAATGTTTCTTTATGGAATCTTTGTTTAAAAGTTGTATCGAAGCAAAAGAATCAGAAAGAGGAATATCTCTTTCTTCAGTGACAATGACATAGTCATTATTACCAAAGAGTTTAAATTTAGAGTGTTCATAAATCTTATCAAGTTTAACTTTAGGAATAAACCAGTTTTCAATAGACTTATTGAAATCTTCTATATTTATTTCTTCTCTATTTATTGGTCCTTGATCAAAAGACATTTGTGATAAAGAACTAGAAGAAGACTCAGATCTTCTTAATAAATTCATTGCATAAGACTACTTTGTTCTTTTCAATAGATTTCGGCGATGCTTACCAACGGTCTTACTACCCCACTGGGCTTTACTGCCTGGAACACATCCAGAAATCACTCGAAAAGATTTCCACGAAGGAAATCGTCTTAACTGCGAATAAAATTATTAAGAGTATCTTTATCTACCCCTTGGCTCTGATACCATAAGTGTCCGAGGATCTGGGGATCTATAAAGAGAAGAGAAATAGATGAAGAAGAAAACGTCTAAGAATGCTAAAAATTTGATTTATTCCTAAAAGACGCCAGTAAGAATGTTGAAGGAAGTCGTCTAAGGTATTGGAAATATAAGCTGGACTGGAAATAGAAAAAGCTCTATAGAAATGAAAAATAGAATGCAAGATGGAATGTATGTATTCAACGCAAAAAGAAATTAAATAAATTAAATTAAATAAAATAGCGCGCATTTAATATTAAGAGGTACTCGAACAGAATATAAAGGACTATAAGAATAATTGCTAGTAATTTTAAACCAACCATGTAGGTGGTATTACTATACTTGAATGAAAAGGGCAAAACGGTAAGAAGAAGTAAGGATATATAACAAATGCAGAAAATTGCTGTAAATTAAAGTGCTGAATTAGATACAGACCATCCACAGGCGGTTCGACCTGCCGTTTGTGGGGTATGTAAAAGTAAATGTAGTAAGGAAGTAAGTAATGACTGATATATATAAATGATACTGAAAGATTACAGCAACAGTATTGAAAGATTACAGCAATAATATTAACAGAATACAAGTGCAGAAAGTGGAAGTTCTTAAGTCTCTAGACTATTATGAAGTCTGGACAATAAGATTTTCACACTTTTAGAAAGATAGGAAAGATCTTAAGAGAAAAGATCTTCACAGGGATGAGAAACTTACTGGATGTGGAAGGATAGAAAGGTCCTGAGATCTGTCAAAGACGAATGATCTCTTTATTTCTTTGAGAAAGGTTGGAGAGATCTCAGAGGATTCGGAAGGTTTGAGAGAGAAAGGGTTCAGAGAGGTATGTGACTGAATGGACGAATGCCTTTCTGAATGAGCAAGGGTATGCTTTTATAAGCAAGTGATGTTACTGTAGAAATTGTTCACGGGTAGTACTGTAGCAAACAGTAGTAAGTGCACAGTGTTACAGTGAACATTATAATAATAAGATGCTGAGAAAAAGGAGAAAATTTGACAGACTTCCTGTACCCGAAATGATGAAAAGTCTTTAGTGCAATAAGAAAGGCACATGGACTCTTTCGGCGCCATTATGCTATGGCTTGGATAAGTCTTCAATTTCCTCGTCTTCTTCTTCGGTATCTGCTACTTCTCCCCATGGGATTCTTGGGAGGATTCCATAGCAGTCGTCTTCATTGGAATTCCCACTATGATGTGAGCGGGAACTTTGTGTCTCTTCTATCTCAGAAAGGGTTTGTTTTAGCATATCGGCCAAATGTTGATGCGATTGAGCCGAAGCTATTTTAGAAAGAATAAACCCTCTATCATGAAGAAATGGAGCGCTTTTCTCAGTCGGAGGAGGGCAAGCAAGGGTTGTCTTTCTGACTATTAGAAAGCGATTAATCGCTTCAAGAGAGACTTTATCAAAGAATTTGAAGCCA